>CM037916.1:4827500-5427500 GCA_021346845.1 Apeltes quadracus | reverse complement strand
AGATTTCTGAAAAAGTATGCAATCAGACTATATAAAAGAGATATAAAAACCTTTATTGATATATAAATTACAAACATCAGGTTCGGCAGTTGTTTGAATAAAATTATTTTTATTCTTTTATAATGGTGGATTAAACTGAAGGGAAATTCATACTGTAATATTGTGCATTAATAGATTTGTACTTCACAGTGAGATTTTCTGTCATATGTCATCTGAATTTCCCAGCCCTTGAAAGATGAGGTTAACAGGGTTGCTGGCTGATATTTATTAATAATCTTTCATGTTGGGCTTTATATGGAGCTGTGAATGCACCAGGTCTCAGGGTACCACGTCCTTCTTCATCCACCTGTCCCATGATAATGTAGTTGGCACCTAGGAAAGGAAGAGCAACCAGAAATATTGATTTGTATATATTTTTTGAGTGAATGAACATATTAACAGTATGTGGTGTATGTAAATCCAAGATACCTTTGCTGAGAAACGGGCAGTTCCTGCACTGTGACAAGAGCTCAACAGACACGGCGTCTCCGACTTGGGTCATTGCTAGTCGTCCTGCTTTGTACGCCTTAATGAGAGAGATGCCGACACGAACGGAACCTCGTTGCCGGCCAATAGAGGTCACCTTACCAGTGACCACTGCGAGAAAAAGAGCTCAGTGAGAACACAGCATTGTACTATTTACATTGTATTATTGCATCATGCTATTGGGATGAAACTCACCAAATTCACTGGCACAGAAACTGGTCTGGATTTTTCCATCTCTCTTACATGCTTTGGCACAAAGGGGGTTTTGAAGGGCTAAAAACACAAAGAATGCCAAACACATGACCTTTAGATATACTTCTTCCACACATTGAAAGACAGTGTCGCCTGCAGACAGCTTCACCCACAAGGCTTCTTCCCATTTGGCTGAGTGACGGGTGGCCTCCTATCCTGGCCTGTGGCGCCCTGTTCACGGCCTCTCGTGGGTTTGACAGGTTTAGGTTTCCTGGTGGGCTCTGGTGGCAGATATTTTGCAGTGGGGACCGGTGGCTTTATGGTGGCGGCAGGTCTGTTTGTAGGTTTCGCGGGGTTGGAGCCTGTGCTGGCTGCTGAGTTGAGTCTCGGCGTTTGAGCAGCAGCTGGTATGCTGGTATAGTGGGCGAGGAATCCATCAGATGTCACACTTGAGTCGGACACAAACTGGACGATGAGCACGTTGCCGCTGCTGGTGATCGGCCTGCAAAGAAGACAAGATTTTTAAAGTCAATTTAAAACTTTAAAGGCCAACTAACACCTTCTTGGATCTCTGACACTTACTGTGGTGCCCGATCGCCACAGTATTTCCCGATTATGCTTTTATCCTCTGGTCCGCCGTTAAAGAGTGCAACATAGTCGAACCGACAATACGAGTCAGCCTCCAAGACAAACTTGTCAAACTTCACCTGAATTACCTGGCACCCAAACAGAAACGAAAATACAATGTTAGACTTAAACTGTTGATTTTCATGTTGGATGTGTTGATACTGAAAAATAAAATGTTTCCGGTTGGGGTGGGGAGTGGGTGGGCTGCCGACCATATCAGGCTCCACAGTGATGAGCCAGGAGCAGCTGGTCGCTGCAGGGTATTTGTTGTCTGGCCAGTTGGGCGTCATGATCTCACCCTGGGCTTTTGTCATCTTTGACCCACAGAACTGCTGGTCTGAAACAAATTGGTCACACATGAGAATAATTAATAAAAATAACACGAACCAACAAAGATCAAAATAACCTTGCACAATTACAGGCTGGTATTCTTAATCTAGCTATTCACATTGCCAGAATCAAAAGTATACTTAAAAGAACTACAATGTGGACATTTAGGAGCAAAGCATAGGCGCTGCTTTGCTACAGTAAGCCTATCTAGGATAAACATATTTGTCTATGTGATAAAAAAAATGTCCTTTTAAAATAACATAAGTACATACCATTGACATACGGTTTGGCTCCACTGAAATATGCCAGAAACCCTTGGCCCTGCGTCCCTGCATCTGACCCCATCTCCAGCATCATGGTGTTTGTGGTAGAAATAAGAGCACCGGGCCGATGAGTTCCACAGAGGCGGTTTAGTCTTTGCACCCGGTTGGAGAGGCCGTTGTAGACGTCCAGATAGTCGTAGCGGCATTGTGCGTCAGTCTCCAGGTCAATAATGCGGAAAGAGAGCATGACCACGTTTCCCTCCGGGACCTGCAGACCAGAGACGTGGAAGTGAGTCAGAAAACGAGACACTGAGGCAGGAGTCAGTGCTAAGACACGTTACAGGGGGTAGTGACTCACGGTGATACGCCAAGTACATTTGCTGTCGGGTTTATAGGCGCTTGGGAAGCCCTCACTGGCAACAAAGCCAGAGTCCGACACCAGATCACCTCCACAGTGGAACACAGGCCTGTGAACAAGGAGACAATGGGGGAACGAATATCATGGACTAAAGCAACTTTAGGTCAATGAGCAAATGGAATTGAATAAATATTAGTCCAGGACTCCCTTAACTCTGAAGAGTACAACCATTTAGTCTTTAAACTACTGCCTACTCTGTAGGCCACTGAGCCGGCTAACAGGATATATAGTTTTCCAACACTGTTTTGCTCTAATAAATTATGTTGCATTCCATACACTTCAAGGGCTCATGTCAAAACTAAATTCACGAAGGGAAACGCTCAGGCTGGTGCCAGCTGGGATACAAAAGACCCATTTTTATACTCGTCAGCAAAGAAGAAGGTGCATGAATTTATTTTTTGCTGGTGAGACTTTTTGTTTGTGGCTGAACTGAGAAAATGACATGGTTTCATTACGCATGACATTTCACTTAAAAGGGAGCAAGAAAAAAAAACATTTGTTCCTCGATATCCTCGATTCTGAAGTAAACATACTCAAATGCATTGGGAGAAAAACAATGACTACAATTTCAGACAGCAGAACCCCTAGCAAAGCCTAACAGTTGCTGATTAAAGCCATGCCGTCCAGAGCCAAGTTTTTCTAATTGGACCCCATAGGCAGAAACATCTGTGGCGGCTCAGCCACTGCAGACTTATCCTTTACATCATGGGCCAAAGAAAACACGGGACGACTATCTGCCCAATCAAACAGTGAGCTGGAAAGAATTTGCTGAGATAGACAGGAAGGAATTCACAGTATTTTTAGTCTTCAAGTTACGGGCTAGTGAGCTCAACTGCTTGACTTTTGTTCGAACTAACACGGACATGGAAGGCTCGCCCAAAAGCCCCGAAAAATGAAGATTAGCATGGATTTCAAGCAGTCACATTTTCTAAACACACACACTTTGTCCTCACCTGGTGTAGTTGGTCACCTGAGCCACTGTCCATCCTAAACTCAGAGACAGGAACAGGGAGAGACCCCAGACGCAGTCCACATGCATCATGATGCAGCATGCACGTAAAAAACGAGCAGTCTGTTGCAGAAGAGGGAGCGAGCAGCGGGCAGGAGCTGACGGACGGGGAGGACGCTCGCTCGGGAAGGGCGGGGAGAATCAGTGGATGATGTAGAGGGGGGTAGAAAGTGCTAGAACGGATGGCGAGACGGACAGAGGTGCTGAACGGAAAAGAGCGGTGACCGAAAGCCATGAGGGGGATGATGTGGGAGGGAGCTGGAGGCTCTAATTAGAGCCAGATGTTTCCCCATAATAACCCCGGTTTCAAGATACGGAGGGGGCAAAGAGGTGCAGAGGGGGTGTCACAAGTCGCTGCTGAAGCTCGGTTTACAGCAGATGTTTCTGGTTCTCTGTATGGCGGAAACTTAAGTTGAAGAAGCGTAAACTTAGATAGCATGGCCATTACATCTGTTTCAAGTCCAAGTGGAATAGTGTCTGGCTGATCACTAGGTTGCACAGGTGGGTGCAGGGCCTGAGGCTCAGAGGCTCTGCACCAGACGACATAGCACTCAACGAGTGCAAGGCCATAAATAAGGCCTACATTCCACAACAATGTGGGAGACCTACATATTTACAAACCAAATGATTCCTTCTTTTCTAGCTCAACAAAAATACATACAGGCTCCAGAAGCAGATCCAAAAGGATTTAGACAAAGAAGTATAATAAAACTAATCATTTATTTCCGCTTACCGTATTTCCCTGAGCCCCAGGAGCTCCTTAGGCTCCAAAGCATCTGCGTCAGAAGAGGGTTTACATGCCCCCGCAATCCACCAAGGCAAGAATAACACTTCAGTGGGGAGCGGGGGGGGGAGTATTCTTTCAGTTTTAGGATTCACTGAAGAGCAAACCCTCTGGCCTACATCCATGAGGCCTCTGGAGGGGATGGTTTTTTCAATAATGCTGTCAAATATGCTACTTTTCCAGACCACAGAGCTGTAACATCTTGATCAAATCCTGAGGCCGGCACACGGAAACACAAAGCAGAGCGAGTACAGAGAGGTTGCGTCTGCGGGTACACGTAGTGGCATACGACTAAAGTAGTTTATTTTGACTTTTAAAACAAACCCGCTAATAGTGAGCTGCAGATTAGAGCAATCCTTGGTCCAGCTGTGCTGTGCTGTGCTGTGTGACCCTACGTCCTGATAAGAGGCAACAGATACAGGAATGCAATGACGTGCAGAGTCTGCTGGGGGCCGGACTGTGTCTGAACGTGAACAACTGTGCAGTGTGAGGGAGTAACAGTGACCTTTACACTTAGCAAGAAGCCAAGCCACGGGTGTGGGTTTCTGCAATCACTCCTGAAGAACCCTTCGAGTTGGAAGTGCATTCCTTTTGGGGAGTCGGAGGGAATTGCAGTGGGGGAGTAGATGGGTAGTTTTTGTGGAAGAAGGGAGAGGGGGGTGGCGGGGGAGGAAGGGTAACAAGAGAAAGGTTTGGCAGATTCAGAGAAATGGAACAATAAACTTGTGCAGACAGAGAGACTGTGTCAGAGTGAAAAGTTGTTTTTCCATGTTGTTTTTTTTAGGTCACGTTCATCTCACCCTGTGTTATTATTATGACTCTCCTGTTTTGTGAAAGATTATATCTCAGATTCTTCCACACCTCATACAATGAGGTACTGTGGGTGAGAGATGTATAACAGAATGAGAATGAAGGTGTGCAGTTGTGGAAGTCCATGGGGGCGGGGGCAAAACTGTTGATTTTCGTAACAATCCTACACCCATCTGTTTTTTAAAATTGTAGTTCCTCTCACATTTACTCTCCGTAGTTTTAAAAAACTGTCTTTTTCAATCATGCAGTCAAGTGAACTTAATACACCAAATTGTATATGACTGTAACAATAAATAGCAACACATGCACATAGGCAAAAATGCAATAAAAAGGATGTCCGTGGAGATAACCCGAGGCATCCTTAGAGAGCATTTCAGATTTCAGCGAAGCATGAATAAGATATCTCTAATCCTGTACACTTCATTGTGCACTCCATGGAAAAGCGTGATGTGCTAAAACGATCACGGCACCTCATTTGGCTTTTACAGGGTGTTGCATTAGTGGTATCTTATGAAACAAGCTGTGTTTTTCTAATAACAATGAAACTGAAGTGTAAAGTATCACATTAGAAGATGTGAGCCCGGCTTCTCCTTTCATGGAAAATGTTGAGGAGACACATCATCTTTTGCCAGTAGGGGTATGGAGGGCAATGACACTAGCGTAGCTATGGAAGTAAGACACTTTCCCAGTTGAAACAACGAAAGACACAAATATGCTGGGTATTAAAGTAATAGGCTAAGTGGAAATGCGGCACGTCCTCACAGTCACGCATGACTTGATGACTAAGGATGACTAAAGAGCCAAACAAATTGGGGCCTAAGAAAGGGAATTGTTGTTGCAGTGATGTACTTTTACTGGAAAATATATAAGAAATCTAAATGACAAGACTTTTCCCGGCTCTTTTTACTGCTGACCCAATATAGCCAGTACATGTTAATGGTGGAGGGGGTGGGGGATGTGTTGAAACAAAATGGAAACATTCAGATTTGGATTCCAAACTGTAAAGCTCTTTCTATTCACTTTTTATCAACTATAACACAGTTATTGGTTTGTCTATTGTTTAGTTAGTTAATTTAGTGTAAATCTAGTACGCCTCGAGGGAAGAATAGTGGCTTCTCGCATACAATAGCTAATAAATTACTTTCTAATTTCTACTTTCTAGTTTTATATGTGGGGATGTTAGGTGATATATTTACAGTGAATTAGCTGACATCTTTCCCTCTCCCGATTTACAACATGCTCATGGTGACACCTGGTGGTCAAAACGTGAAACTACATGTCTCACGATACATGGCGGCGAAGCCGTTGTACTAGCATCAGGTATCTCACAGATAAAATCTTTCCCCTGAATAAAGCCGACTCACCTGCGACACAGACCAATCACTAGTATCATCTAGTATTCCCTTGTGATGGGAGAGATCTGATATCCGGTTCGCTGTAGCGCGGCGCGCAGCTTAGAGCGTCACGTGGACAGAACCAGTAATTCGATTTTTTTTAATTAGCGTAAACCAAATCAGTTAGCCAGGGCAGGGAGAGAGGTCTCTGCGTTGACCCAGCAACAGAACAAGGAGTGAGATGTCAGCGGTGCGTGTGTCAGCTGTCCTCTAAACGCATGCCCTTCACCAACACGAGGATGCTCCTTAGCGCGGTGTTTCATTACTTGCATTTTGAAGAGCTAGCAAAACATGTTCGGGAGTAATATATCTGCTGTGTATACAAAACGTTTGCACTATGAACTAATGATAATGAGAAATAAAAGCAGGGCATTCGATATTGATATGGCTTTGGATGCAATCTACTCCGGACTTACGAAGACGACCATTGCTTGCAGACTGGTGCTTTTCAAAATAAAAGTTGGCGGAAGTGACTGTCATTGATTTTCATTGGTGGCTGGTTTCTACCGCACGTGACTCTTCCACGGCAAGCAGTAGCCTGATAGTAATAAACTAGTGGTGGAATGAACCAGCAGTGCTCGATTGATATACATCAAGGAAAATGTGTGGACGAACTATTACTGTTAATATAGCTTAAAGTATACGATAATAATAATGATGAGCCACGACAGTGGTTTAACAATTTTGCAAACCCTGCATGGACATATCGCAAACATGTAGTTCTCGATATGCTTTAAGAGAGGGGACTATTGTTTTGTCCGCAGATTGGTGGTACTGTGCACCACTTGCGTGCAGGCATGTGGAGACCCAAAGTGTAAGGTCAATGAGGATGAAAGACGGTTGTGAAGGTCAGCCACTAAACAGGACTGTCTGAAGTGACCGTGGAACAAAATGCCATGTTATGGCTGCTGGTCTCAAGGTATTTTTCTAAATGCACATGTGATTTGTATAAATTAAAGCAAGAGGTCTACCTTCGTATTGATAATAAATTTATGCGAATTGATACAGGTCAGATAAGGTCCCAGAATTGCAGTCAAAATTGCATCTGCCCATTGTTGCACGACCCACAAAGCACGTGAAGCACACACAAACTTACAAGTTGTCATAGGTACTGTTTTTCCAATATACATATATTTCATGATGTTCATCAATATAATAAGACATTGATAGATTTACACTACAATTATTTTATGTACTTCAGTTTTTCATTCAGTCTCCTTTTCTTTAAGTCGAGTCAACCCTCTTCTATCCCATACCAAACAACAGCACAATAAATCTATCAATAAATAAGACCAAAGAAAAATTTAAAAAAAGTATGATAAAACTGAGCACATTGCCCATGATACTCCAGTCCTGTCCCTCCTGTTGGGCCAGATGACCAGGGGCAATATGGGCCTCTATCCCTGAAACCCTAATCCCAAAGAGAAATCAAAATCTTTCAAACAAAAAATATATCTTGTAGATACAAACAGCAATCTGATGTAAACTGTAGAATCATTCTAAGCATTCTGGACAATTGAAGGTAAAAATATTTTTTCCATTAACCTCCCATTTTCTTTATCTTTAACCATTATGTTTACATACAAACTGTGACAATTCACAATTGTCACAGTTCACGACATACAGTTCAGTGACATCTGGAGTTTTTACTAAATTGATTCAAAAGAACAACACCCTATTTGCTCTGAAATATAACACACATTAAGTAGAATATTGTTCTATTATAACCATCCATCGCTCTTCAGAGACTTAAAAGGTTCCCTCCTATTGCTGCATTCATGTCATTTGGGGGTGACGGTAGACGCTTCCTGATCTGTACATATTACATGACGCTAAGTTTGGATCTTCTATTGGTGTCTTACTCTTTTCTTCTTTTCTTCCAAGTTTGAATCACAAGTTCACAAGTTCTGTTTCAAACCTGGAAGCGGGTCTGAATATGTTTTCTTGGATGGAAACTTACAGTTTGAATCCCCCCAAATGAACTGAACACAGCATTTAAGTTGAGATCGCTGAACAATTCTTGAGGTTGACATAATTAACAATATTCTCCACCGAATCACATTCCCATCCAACCAAAATAAATGAATCTGAAAAAATGCCACGGTGGTAAAACATATCTGCACTTCTTTTCAAACAGACAGTAAAGCAACAGAAAAAATAGAGCTCTCACTTCATTTTCACCATTGTGAGCAAATTGGTTGAGCACTCACAACGGATGGATCACAGATTCATGGATAACACAGAAGTCCTACCCCAATCAGTTGTGTTATTTCACTTCAGCCCACTGTGTGGTTAACTCCTAACGAACGGCTTAAATGACCCCAGTGGTAATCCTATAATGATTTTCTATTGCCAAAAAAAACTATTTCATACTTTGCTTGTATAGCTTTGTCCTCATGTACATATTTTGGTAAATTGCTAATACCTTAAACCTGAGGATATAGGACCCCCTAAACCCCCAAAACACCTCCAAAATACAACACCAAACAACGCAGATTTTTATCATGTTTTTCTTTTTGACAGCATTTAGCAAGCTTATGTCTTTTAGTTTTAGAACTTGGGAGCACTATGGAGACAAAAAAAGAAGAATTGTGCTGTCATAAGTAATAGAATCACATGTCTTGAAACTTGTTTCAGATCAAAGAGGCCCTTCGGACCGAGATGTGCCTGGTGGGGCAGGCTGTATTCGATATTTGAAATGTTTTGGGATGAACTTGCATATGTTTAAATTACACACTCACAGGCCAGACTGACACGCCATATGAATAGTGTGCAATAGATTAACGGTCCTGTCATCTGTGGATAAATAGGGTAACAGTATTTAAAACAGACTTTTGGGATAGTTTGGATAACCTGTTTCTCTCCACTTGTTTTTGATGGCAATTGGCAGCATAAGCATGGAAATCTGGTTTTTGGTAATCTTCTGCAGTTTAGTTTCACTCTATTTGGAAGAAAACATGGGAAGGGTGGCAGGGGGTTGTTACGTTTCCTTCCTTATTAGAACTGGCCGGTCGATCTGTAACCTGTCTGCCTGTGTACTTCAGTGGTCAAGAAAACAACGTGCTCTCACTCTGGGATTTAAGCGGCCTAATCTGTCGGGATAAACTGGGGATATTCCCAAGACAGAGCTAATCTACCACACACCCACACACCCACTGTAGTATTCTGAATCAGTGAGTTGAGCCAAGGGGGGCAGGTTGGTTTCCTCAGCTGGTGGGTAAGATAAAAAGTCATGTTGAAAAGAGACAAGGCTACTAAGGCTTTACACACACTTGTTTTCATATATTTTCGTGTTTTTTTTCTCCTGCTTACAATAAGAACATTTGATACATTTTAGTTTAGTCGAGTTAAGTTGCTTCCTGTTCAGCATTGCAGGCCGGCACAAGCAAACACTGTAAATAAGAATATTCCTTGGTGAAAGTTAAATATTTTCAAACCAAGGAATTTTCATTTTAGGGGTATGTCATCTTGTGTTCATGTTTAGAAGGCCTTAGTTTGACTGAGCACTAGAAAACAAAACAAGTGCACCGCATTGCCCTGCTCTCCTGCTCATAAAGTAGCCAAAAGTAGTACAGAGGAGAAGATGCCGGAAACATGTAAAATAATGTTTTAAGACCAAACCAGCTTGGGCACCAATGAAAGAAATCTGCAATAAGAGTAGAGGCCTCCTCCTTGTTGCTTGGCAGTGTATAACGCACAGAGCTGAATTACAAAAAACACACCAGACTGAGGTAAAGAGGAGTTTCATGCTGTTGGCAGCATATGGTACTGATTGCACTCTTCCTCTTTACCTGTCTGTATCACACAAAAATATACTATAATAAAAATAGAATCTATTATATTTAAAAAAGAAAAAAGGCCTTAACTATAGGGAGACACACTGAGACAGAACCAACGCGCTGGCAAAGACAATCTTTTTAGGAGTGCCACTATTTTTGAATAATTGCTCGTCGCGCTGCTCGTCGCTAACCTTAGACAGTACATTTCTGAGCCCAAGTTGCTGACCTACTGTCCCTGTTCCTGGATTTTAAAATAAGGCTGAATTATCTCTTTTCTTTATGTGCTCTTTGTGTGGAGAGGTTTTGCTGCATGAGGATCACCTTTGGCCAGGGTATTGACCAGCCAGACAGCGCCATCAAAAACAAGATTTTTTGTGCATTTTAAACAGATTTCCTTTTTTTGCAGTCCACCACTCCCCCTGCACGGACTAAAAGTTGGAAGGTAGGTTTGACTGGAAATATTCTATGGTAACCAATAGAAGTGCCTGGAGACTAAGACTTTTCAGTGTACATGCAGGTAACAGGCCTGTTAGAATGAACCTTTGCTTTATGGAAACTAATCAATTTATGCAACCGCCCCATTTGATGCATTAGATTTGTTTTTTAAGCCCATATCCACAGTTCGACATTAATGACTTCTCCACAGTATACTGTAGCCTGCGTGTAATGTTAAGAAAACATCACTCATATTACAAAAGAAAGAAATTTGGACACATTGAAGGTCTAATCTATCCAAAATGTACCCTCACTGCTATTCACAATTTTATTTTCTTATGGTTTGTATGGTTGACGTTTTCAACAAAAGTTTCATCACGTGTATTTTTTTCTTTAACGATACTTACTTACTTGTGCTACGGTAAGACCATTTGCACTAAACTGCAATGAAGGAATGTTTTCGAAATAAGACACTACGTAATATATAAATTAAAAACAAACATCTACAGACATTGGTCCGACTGTACTATGGCAGTTTTAGAAATGATCAGAAGAAATTCAGATCTTCAAGCATGCTGACGGACAGAAGTGTTGGGGAGTTAAAAATGATTAGAGTGAGATGGAGAAAGAGAAATTCGACACTGGGAGGAGCAGATGAAGAGGGCTGTAAAATTATGAGGAATAGGAATTAGTTTAACAATTCATGCATTATCTGTACGTTTGATCGACATTGAGTGAGCATTAACTCTTTCAGGAAGTCACCAAAGAAGCCTTGAAATCCTCGACGGCATCAAGTTACAGAAATTTGGAGCTGAGGTAAGATTAACCTGGAGTATTCTCAGGGGAAATTGTGACAGTGTAATAGCTCAAATTTTTTAGAACATGATTTAGTTCTGTGGCTTATTTTGGACTTTCTTAGTGGACATGAGTAACAGATGTAACTTAAAAAGTGTTTCCACAGTGAAATGGAGACTAAATCCACTTAGCAAAAATACATCGAAAAGAGGGGGTAAGCACGGGGACAGACCGATGATGATAACATGCAGGATACACACTTTGATTAATAGGCAGTAGTTAACGCTGAAGCATACGTAAAATTAATACAAAAAATTAAAAAATACAAAATGCACACACACACACACACACACACACGCACACACACACCTACAAAACAGTATATATCAGAATAAAACTCTACAAAGAACTATATATCAGTTATGTAACAATTATCGCCAATCATTGCTTCCTTTTCTGTTGTTGCATCGTCAAACAGTGTTTGGTTCTCAGTATGGCAGTTTAGAAAAGCCAAGAGTACCCAGAAAGGAGACAGGGCCACACACTCACAGGACAAATATTGACGGGGGTCCGGAGGCGAGGTGGTGGAAGTGGGGGAGCCATGGCGCCCTGAAGGTTTAAGATGAATATATATCGAAGCTAATCGGGATATATATATATAATAAATGGATTATCATGGTTAATTTTGTTATTAATTTGAGAGATTTTCTTCTGTAGCAAGGAAGGATTAGAGTGGGGTAGGAGCAACTCTTCTTAGGTGCTGAAGTACACTGTAAAATAGAAATGAAGTCAAATGAAAGTCTCAAGTTATCAAACCAACATTTGCTGACAACAAGGTAAACGTTCATATTTGTAAAATGTAAGAAAGGGTTGAAGCGTTGATTAACAACACAATGACGGTAAAGTGAGACGCCTACTTACCAATAATGACGATGAGGATAATCACGCATATCACACCCATGATAATCATCATCTATATTGATGGAATTTTCAAGAAGAAAAGTGATCAGAAAAGCAGTCAAATGTGTAATTATGTTTTAATCTGCTCTTAAAAAATCTCAATATCTACTCCTGTCTGTATTGTATTTTTTCCTTAGTCTGAGTTTACGACCACCTTCATTCACAGGTATTTGCTAAATTTAGTCGGCACGTTTTCATGTCCTCACCTTGGCATTCTTCCACCAGTATTTATTCTTCAGTTTTGCAGCACTGGTCTCAAACTGAGAGGCTCCAGCCTGCAGGGCGTCAGCCCTATCGTCCAGTTCTGACAGCTTCTGATCACGCTCCAGAACCTTATCCACGTTTACACGCATGATATCCACCACCTGGGGAAAGACACAACCACAGTTATCCAATGTAATCAGCTATTAAGACTGTTGGATAAGGGTTATGTTGGAAAGTCGTTTATTAAGTTTCATGCCAAATCATGGTTTGAATCTCGATATAAAGCTCAAACACAGCACTAACAATCGATGCTTTTCAACTTCAAATGTGCGAACACAGAGGTTTTTGCTCACCTCATCCACTTGTGCCTGCGTCTGCTGCAGGCGACGGTTGCTGGTGAGGTTCGGGGGCTGATTCCCTCCCTCTGGTGCAGGGGCTCCAGCTGGGGCAGACCTAGTAACATAAAATAGAAATGTATTTGTTACAAAAGGCTTATTTGTTGAGATAACATTTGGAAAGCCTTAGTAATAGTAATGACAATAAAGTCAAAATGATTGCAGGCAAATTGTGGCAAATTCTAAGTAATTGTCTAATACTGACTATCTTAGAGACTAAATATGTATATAAATGAATACCCCAATGTCAATAAAGATGTGTATCATCTCCCAATCATGGGGGCTCATTCAGAAATCTAATACGTTGTCTAAAGTGAGTATAATTCGAGTAGATGAAATCCACCGTTCTGATTGGTTGAAAGCGTGTCACGGGGCTTCATAATTGAGCGATACTGTACGGTTGCTGCTCACATGACCCGAGCGTTCCATATCACTGCGCACTCAAAGTAACAGGTTCGCTTTTGCGCGACCGTCAGTTGGCATTTTAGCTTTTAGCTCGGTGGTGATCGCTGAAAAAAACCCGGAAATCCCACAAATGGTCGGTTTCTGGCAATGCGAGCTTTGGCGAACAAGGTGGACGTCATGGGCGATGTGAATGAGTGAGATGGCGCGGGACCCAATGCACGCACGGGGACTATTTTTCCTCTAGACTTCTGAAATGCGATACACAACGTTTAGTGGCTACAACAATGTTGTACTCAAAGGCAGCTATTTACTTACTATTTATAATTTCGCTGGTAACCGTATTATAAAAGCAATAAGGTACTTAAATAAGGTACTTGCTTAAATAACAAGCTCTTAGTAACTCACATTCCCAAGAAAATCTCATCATTTGTAAGAGTGTTAAATAAAATAGGCCTACTAACGTTTCATTAGTCAAGTATTAAATTCACACAGGAGCACACGAGCACACACTTGCCTTACATGCTGTATTATGAGATATATCCAATCTCAAGATAATACACCTTTAATGTGATTGACCATGTTGCCCTGCCACTCCTGCTGTATTTTACTTACCAATGAGGTAATCTTTTTGGTTTGGTTCTTTTCGTAAGGATGTAAAGTACAGGGCGGGACATATGCTTTATTTTTGACTTTTTTTTTAACATTACAACATAGGAAGAATTTTGCCCGGGCTGAGCTCAATGTTCTCCCAGTGCCGCTACAGTTTTCTCCTGAGTTTATAACTTAAGCCGGAGAAGCGGCAAAACAGGGATAAAATACTTGGGGAAACGCTGCTGTATTCAGGAGTGAGATAAAACAAAAAAGACAAATATCTAATGTAAAATGCTGAGAGATATATTATTTGTGGGACCATTTTCAGTTTTTCTCTCAGTTAGCATATTTACTCACAGATTGTGGAGTTTTGCAGTGGATTGAATAACAGATAATGCAATGTCATGGGGAAACCATCAGCAGGAAAAATGCTTCCTTTTATAATATTTTTATGATGGTATTACGATGCAACCTGGAATTAGGTCTGTAGGATGTGGAGGATTTACTGTGTTCCAAAAATGGACATTTGCATATATTAGCATCTCTAGGTGTAGATTATAATCTTCAAGTGGAATTGCCATGTCATGTTTTACTGTGACCTTGGTTGACCTATTTATTTGGAGGTGCTTTGCAACACTAATGAACTGATCAACTCCCACTGGGATTTGTAAGCCCCATAAAAACAATTCTCGGCCTTCATGCTAACACTAAACGTTAGTTTAGTTAACAAATGTTAATGTTAACGAAACACTTTTACAACTGCTCTTTCCAGCAAAAAATACATCAGAAATGTCAAACATACACAAAGTAAGTTACTTTTATATTCCAAACAGAAATTGATGAAAATGAATTATTGTCTTTATTTCCAAAAGCTGTTAATTTATACATTTTAAAGAGGAATGATGAAAGCTGTCTAAATGGAAATATTATATAAATATTTTCCCTTTAGGGACAATCTAACCCTGCGTGACGACGACGTCACCGTAACAGCAGCGTCACCGCAACAGCCAGCCTGGCAGTCCATCACAAAAGGATTTTATTATCTTAAAAGAACAACCAGCATGTCTCAAAATTATATTATATCTGATTCTCTCAACCAACTAATATCAGTTTACCTTTAATAATATAAATCATTGCAATTAGACAGCAAACATGTTTCTTAAATTAGCGACGGCAATTGACTGAGGCCACTGTATCTCCTGACAAAGTTCTCACTCAGCAACTGTGTGAGAAAATGTCTGTATAAAGGTCACCTTTACACACTCACACACGACTAATACTCTAACAACAAGAAATCCTTTTGAATGGGCGACCTGATGGTGCTGGTGGCCACCGTCAACTGCCAACCACCCCTAATAGACGGTGACAATGTAAAACCCCAGAAGCAGCAGTTTCAGAGACCCTGTTGTATGTGGTGCAACTGAATAAAGAGACCACATACTTACGTTTTAAATCTGTTTCAAGAAAAATATGAGTGGAAGCAACAGAATAGAAAAAAGAGCTATGCTAAACTAAAAGGCTGTATCTACATCCACTGATAGTGTCTGATTCACCCAATGAAACACAATATATTTAACCTTCTATAAAGACAAAGAAGGCTCATTGAGGGGTCTGTGCAGTTTTTAGAGGGTCCCTGACAAAAACCCACACAGCCTATGTACATAAAAGTATGATACAATACCATTTTACATTCGATTAAAGTAAAGTCATTACTAGCTTCCTGGTTTATTTCTATTTCTTTGATCCTAATGGATTTCTGTTTTGTTTTGTTTTCGTCACAGTTGTGACGTCTGGCTCTGAGCACTGGAGAGCGACATTTCAGCACCGGACAGCGCCACGGCAGCCTGGACCGACTTGCATCCCTTCCTCACTATCCTTCAATGTCTGATGAGACGAGACTTCGTGGACACACCAGGCCGACCTGACGCCCTGTAGGACATCACGTTTCACGACCGAGCACGACCGGGGAGTAGCGGGGTGGGGAGGGACTGGGAGGGGGGTGGGGAGGGTGAAAATGGTTATCAAATGTTGGTGACATATGTAACTTACAGTCCACAGTAAGGAGTGTGAACTGGCGCGTCACCACGGCTCAATGACATGGCGTGTGTCTGCCTGCTATGCAAATAGATCTAAAATAAATAAAAAACACATACGAGGTTGCCACGGCTATCTTCACTGAGTCTACCCTTTATATAATCCGACATGTGCGGTGGCAAACAGAAAGGGAGCAAATAAGGCATAGGAGAGGAGGAAATCTCAGGTTAATCCGTCCTTTAAGTCTTAAACAGCCTTGAATATGGAGAGATATATGACTGTCCGCCCTCGCACGACAATCGACGACATGCAGTATATCAGGCTAGGCTATCCCAAGCCCCCCCCCACCCTCCTCCCCCCCTCATCCCCTCTCGCCGCTGTGGGGTGCGAATATCACGTCAACTAGGCCTAAGCCTACTTCAGAGCTAATAACACCATCCTCTATATAAAGGGTCCGTGGAGAGATCGTCGAAAAATGTTCAACATTTCATCCATGTAATAATAAGCTTCGCCGTCACCGTGGTTCAGCGACACGCGCGCGCGCGCACACGCACACACACAGTCACGGATGAAGGCCTCTAAATGTGTAGAAATTACACAAAACGTTTTTTCTCTTGATGTGGTTTTAATTAGCCTGTAGATATATCGCACATACACGGTGTCCTATATATAAAAAATACAAAAATAAAACCAGTCCGAACTGGAAGGATGCTCGCGTGCTGACTGCGGTGAAAAAGGTCGAGTCGACTAAAATATAAAAGAAGAAAGGCGATAAACACGGAGATATTTGGCCGTGTAAAGAAAATAAAGCTAATAATGTATTTAAAGCCCATACACCCTCCATCTGCTCCAAGGTTAGGCCGATGCGTTAGCTTCTACTCTTGCGATCGGATGATATCAAATGAATAAAAGCTGTCAAATTAAATTCAACAGCGCGGTGTATTAATAATTTACTGACTAAAAGTTAAATAACCTGAGTATTTGATGGCAAAGACACGCAAGAGACCATTCAGACATCATTAATCCCAAATAGCCTGCCAACACCAGCCGCCAGGACGAAATTGGAATCCACGATCAGGGTTTAAAATAAGAGCTTTACACGATGGCTTACTCACATTTTCCTGGTAGTATCGGCTGGACAGCTGTGCTGAAATCCGGACTGGAAATGTTAGCGCGGACTAAGTGGCTGGCAGATGGATGGGGATTGCCTTCTGCGCTCCTCACTACCCTCTGGGTAGTTATTGTGCCGTTTCTCTCGGAGGAGGAGCACTGGCTCGTCTCTGACACAGAGATACGTGCGCCGTTCGCTACTAAATGCTCTTCCTGTCTTCCTATTTCTACGCCGATGCGGCACCTGCAGGCTGAACTGGAGCCCGGCGCTGTCAGGGTCCGTGCGGTAATGAACGCGTAATACACAGCCGCCGGATTAAGGTGGACAAAGATGGCTCAGTGACGTCAATCGAGTCGAGTTTCATGTTGAAATGGGTGACAGGCGACTCCAGACGCAGCGTTTTGAGCGGCCCCAAACGGCGCTGATCTGAATCTATGGGCGCTGTTGTTGGGACTCGGCGCATATAGATGCATGACATGACACGATCAAGCTTTGGAAGCGTAAATTAAGGAGTTTAATTTGACTTCATGTCTGTGTGTCAACAAAATGGCGTTCCTCGAAAGGGGGTGTGGCGAGTTTCGCAGTAGGTGTCTGATTATCGCTCATCGTAAACATGGATGAGGATTTAGTGCTGAACCCACATGAACGCACGTTTACCAACCATCGGTTTGCAGAACAAGGTTTTATTATTATTTCCGGTTGGATTGCATTCTGTAAGTTACATTGGTGTAATATTAATAAAATGAGGAAATAGTGTGATATTCCAGCCATGTCGCCTCTTCCGGCTCTCTGGGAGCAGTTTCTTTTGCCTAATTAGATGAGTAAAAGCAAATTTACCATCTTTCTGTGCTAAAATGTATATATACATTTTAGCACAGAAAGATGGTAAATTTGCTTTTTTTTGCTTTTTTATATATATATATTAATGATGGCCCATAAAACAGATTGTAAACAGCTGTCTAAGCCAATAAGGAAGCACATATACAAATGTTTCTTAATCTGTTCGTGTGAATTCAACTACCATTTAATTTAAGTTTTGTGTGTTTTTTTGTGATGTTGGTCATCCTCAACCTATTCTCTTTATAGGCAATTCCAGAGAGCCATGAGTCAAAGACAATATTGATTCAGAACAAGGTGTTGAATTACTGAAACATGAACCAAAAGAGGATGCAAGTACCTGTCATTCAGTACAGGATGAAGTCGATTCTACTTGGACAGATTGTTAGATGCCAGAAATAGTCTCTCATGAAAAATGTTTATAATGATCCATAAAAAAATCATATTGTTATTTGTTTGTGCTGCCACAAGTTTACTGTTGATGGCAACTAATACTGAAAATGCAATGGCTTAAACATAAAGTTACATTTTTTACTTTCTGAAACCTGCTTGACCTCAGCTAGCTCATCATTTGACTTTCTCGGCCCCACTGGTCCATCTTCTTTAGTTTTGTTTAGTCTCTTGTTTGATTTAGTTCTTCACATGATTAAACTCTCCCCTTGTGGATGACCCTGTAAGGTAGTTGTTAATTATTCATATGACAAAGTAAATTATATTACATTAAGACAGACACATAAGCAGCCCATTGAATAATAAGATAGTACCTTCATCTGTTCTTGCAACAGATGCATTTATACCTTTTCTCCCAAAAAAGGAAGTAGGTTTAATATTTTACAGCGTGATGGTAAATCGGTAGAGGCCACACGGTGGTGCTATAGGCCAGCCTGTGTTTATGCTAATTACTAGAAATTAGATGTCGGAGAAGCCACCGTACATTCCAGATTCCTTGTGTTCCACTTTTTACCCTGTCCTTGAGGGGGAATCCACAGACATAAGAGTATTTGAGAACAATTTCCCTCATCTGCAGCAACCAGGCTACAGTTCAAAATTCATACATATGTGTCCTTGGAAATATACAAAATAAACTCAGTACAGAACAACTTCTTTCACATGATGTATTTTGACTTCATTAATTCTAAAAAATGCAACAAGGAAACTGTGCATCGGTGCTCTGTATAGAAGTTGTGAACCAAGTCATTATCATGTATAACCTGTAACTATTCCTCCCACACTGTGGATGAGACAAGAATCCTGAGAGACATCCTGTACAGCTCTGGCTCGATCTATAATTGATCAAAGCGTGGAATTATGAAGTATTGAAGGCCCAAATGTTAAAATTTGTAGTGGTTTAGCTCATGATGGACACGTGGCATAGCAACACGGATTTCATTGAAAAAAAATATTCTGCCCTTTGGAGATTTCCCACTGACATAAAACTGCCATTGTTTTTCCTACAGGCTCTCGAGAACAGGTATCCACACAAAACAGTCAAAGAAGGAAGCGCAATAGACCTGGGTATTTTATTCTTTGTTTAAAAGTGCCTTTACAGTACTCCATGAGATATACAATTTGGACAAGATAAAAGTGTTGTTGTCGATGACCGACTGAACGGTTTGAATCAGAGGACATTATCGTTTTGAAGAGTTACACTCACTGTATGAACAGTTTCATAATATCAATTTCATGGCACAATTTGATGAGAACAAGTGAGGAAAAAAAAACATTCAGAAATAGTGGTTTACGTGATAAAATCCCATCATTTAAAAAGGGAGGATTCCATTCACAGTTGTGGTCCTATTTTGTATTTGCTCACTTTCCATCAATCACAAAGGCGTTTCGGCACCAAAACTATCCATAAGCCACTCAAAATCCTGAAGTACAAATGTCACAACATCCCTGAAGGGGTTCTCAACTTTCTAAAATAAACGTATTGCCTTTTTTTTTTATGCATTTGTGCAAAAAATCTCAGTGATAATTAACACAAAAACCCAAAGTAAGCCCATACACACGGGGGTCATCACTAAGTGGTTCTTGTGTACGGAGTGGTATTGCACTGCCTTTTTAACAAACAGAAAGGTATTATACTGGTGCCAGACATCTGTCAGTACACCCATGACACAGGAACCCACTGTGGGGTAGAGGTGGCTCGCTCCATGGCCTCCTCCACACCTCGCACGCTCTCGTTCACATCGTTGTTGACAAGAACCACGTCAAAAATATGTCGGTACGTGGTCAAAATGGCTTCCGACTCTTTCTGGATCATTTGCAGGTTTTCCGTCTAGGAGACAAGAGACAGAGGGTTAAGCCGTGACTGGATCATCGACTTTGGGGTTGCAAAGCTCTGGAGTGTATTCAAGTAAAGATTTAGCACCTGGGCAGCTGTGTTGGTTGGAGCGATGAACACCACGAGAGGTGCAAATTCAGCAGTCCGCAAGACTTTCAGGGTCTGCCAAATGTAGCCACGCAGCAAAGAAAAGAAGAATTTGGTTAAGCTGGTTTAACATCTTTAAAAGGCCACATTCTGTTATTCACACATTTACAGGGAATTTTAGTGTTCCCAGCTCAATGTAGGGGGCTTTCTACTTTAAAAATGGAATACATTTGAATTGCATAATTCACACATTTTATATGAAAAGAACAGAGTTTAGTATACTTAAATTGTTCCCCTTTCCAGTAACCTAAAAGTGGCAGCAAAGCAGCGGATACAGGTCGATCAAAGCTCAAAGAGGCATAAAAAGACTTCCTTTGGCTTTATTTGGCTCTGGGCGATGTTAAAGTAATTCTATAATTTCCCTTCAACACCCATTTTATCTCACGTCTCCAAAAGAACCTGGGAATGCCCACCTGTGGTTCAATATCCAGCAAAGCAATTTTATCCTGCTCGTGAATCTTGTGGATGGTCTCAGTTTTGGTGCCGAACATGTATCCCTGGAAGCTGCCGTACTCCAGCAGCTGATTTGCAGAGATGCACTTGGTCATAGCTTCATTGGAGATGAAATAATATTCCTGTCCATTCTCCTCCTCCTTCCGTTGGGGTCTGCTGGTGTCTGCGTAGGACGTTAGAGGACAAGTTGGCAAACAAGTTCATTGTAGTGACGGAAAGAAAAACAATTCCGGGTGTCTACTCACGAGGTGCAGGGTAGGCAAACTTCTCAGGGTATTTGGTCAACAGTGCACTTTTGATATGGCTTCTTCCTACACCAGGGGCACCTAAAAAATATTTGGTTTCAGAGAAACAATCATTAGGTTTCCTGTACGTTTGCAGAACACTGAACACGTTGCAGAAAACAACAGATGGATGAACTGAATTTGAAACCACTATTGAGTAATGGAACTGAGCTTACCAATAAGCACCAGTGTTTTCCTTTTAAAAGCAGGCAGCCGAACAACCTCCTCATAAGAAATCACGTCCAGCTGGTCGAAAACTATAACAGAAGGAATTTAGCTTGAGACCAATAAACGCCACAGTAAAACTGAGGGTAAAGACAATGTCCAAGAGGCATGATGCCAGTGATCAACTCACTCGAACTGTGTTTAGCCAGGTATTTGTCTTTACACTTCTTTTTCTTTCCAAATGGGCTACAGGACTGGTTGCCCGCTGTGGCCTTGCTTTTACTCGCCACCCTCCTAAAAAAGGTGTGAAAAAAAAAAGACACGTTGGTTTGAATTGCAACATTTTTTGCTCAGTTGCATACGGATGTGATTCATTAATGTCGTGTCAATCTTTAGCATTCTCATAGCAAGTGGGACTGCATACTGCAGGATTCCGCCTCAGATTGTAGCACAGAGCGAATGGCGTTTACCATTCCTGCAGCTCTGGGGAGGGAATCAGTCCAGCGAATCCAGTAACGCCGCTTTCCACTCTGCCCTGCCACCAGTTTGGATCCTGCTTGTTGATAATCTGAATGATGTCCCCAGTTTGGAACTTGAGACCTGCCTCTTTGCACGGGATGAGGTCATCCTTGGAGGGGTCATAGTCAAACTGGGCCCTCATGTACATCTAGGGATAAAAAGGTAAATATGGTTTATTACTGGACATTAATGTTCGATCTGCAGACCTCAGTAATGCGTTAAATCTTCCATCATCTAGGTGAGCTGCGCAAATAGTCCTTGGCATCCCAGTATTTATAGTTACTCAAGTGTCTTACACACAACACAAACACAAAGAAAAAGCAGTTTCTCTGCGCTCAATGAAGACACTTTTAGATTTTATGTAATCTGTTCTGAGATATTTGTTACAGATCAAATACTGCTGAACTAGACGCTTACCGAGCTTGCTTTTGCATTACAAAAAGAAGGTATTCTGAACTTTTGCATTTCAGTAATACAATAAAAACATATTTTAGGCAGTGATATGTTCACCATTTACACTGTGGGTTGTAAGTGAACACAAGCGAAGCTCTGAGTGGAATATTCAACAGGGTTTTTCCTTTAATGTTTAAGCGATTAAGTACAGGGAGTGGTCATGATCAACAGATTCAGCCTGACGACAGCGCACATAATACACCTACAATGTTGTAGTGAGGGCCTAAGATCATGTGCGTGTGTAAAAATGAGCAACGGTTGGACTTTCTGAATAGGAATGAACCTTCCTATTCAGACTTACTTAGGTTCTGCACAGGGGAACTGGGAAATGTACGGCAACACAGAATTTACATGTTCAGGATATGATCTTGGACAACTTAATTCAAATGTTGTCAAAATGAACTAATTAATTCCGGTTCTATATTTCCTTCTGAACTTTGTCTGTAAACATCCAAATTTGGTGTCTAGATCAAGATTTAATTGAGACGCTGCTCCCAAAGACGTAGTGCCAGATTCAAATATTCACTCCTGCTGTGATTAGTAAACCTATCGCTGACAGTGAGATACATTTCTGTACAAACCTTTCCTAAACTGTTAAAAGATCACAACTGGAACACATGTAAATTCTCCTTTGCGTAAAATATTAATATAGTTAGTATGATTCATGAACATTTGTGGTTTCCCAAATTCACTCCAGGGAACGTTGTACACAGAAGAAGTGAATATGTCGATGATGTACAAAGAGTGGGCATACCAGAGTTGTTTGGGACACCAAAAACAATGCGCTTTCAACAATAAAATTGTAAAAGTGAATTAGCGATGCCTACATATTAAAAGGATTATGAACTTGTAAGTAGACTACCATCACTGACCACAACACAGTTGATAATGAAAGACCGTTATTAGTTTTTTGTTAGGGGAAACGTTATGTGGCCAGTAAATAGCAGAATGAACACAAGTGGTTCAAGCCAAACTAGAAAAACTAATGCGAGTGATGTTCTTTAAGCTCAAACTTATTGTATAGTCACCTGAGCTGCTCATTGACTAACAGGAGATTCACCTGGCAAAGTTTATAGTGGAGGAAAAAAGGAAAGAAATGCAATCAAACCAATCTCGGTAGATTACGCCACTGGAAGTCACCATTGGATTTGCGTGTCATGCTAATTTTCTGGGTTAACTCATGCGAAATTACAATTGGAAGACATTTACAGTAAAACAAATGCAAAAGACAAAAGAAAACACATGACCAAAGGTAAATGCCTATATTCCATGGTTCATGTTATTACCTCACAGGCTCGGGATCGAGTTGGCAGGTTGGGAACGATCTTCATTGTGACCACTCCAGTGGTTTCTTTCTGCGGGAGAACTCAAACGGGTCAACTCATATCTAGTTGCATAAGTACAATAAATACATAAAGATTTTGATTTAATCTGGTGCCTAAAATGATAAAATGACCGTACCAGAATCTTTTGTAGTTGATCTACAGTTTGGTTTGTCACACTTTTCCCATTGATTTCTGCTATTTCGTCGCCTTCATTCAAGGACCCTGGAAATGGGCAGAAATAAGAAGTGTAGTAATACAATCTACCGTGTTTAAGCTCAGTTTTTGTCCACATATTAATGTGTTTGCAGATCCAAAAATGCTAAACATTCTTTCAAGAGAAAAACTGAAGACAACAAAAAGCCTGCCATCAAAATGGCCGTGATTACAGTAGACATTACTGTTTTGTGTTTAGATTATTACTGACAATTAAAAAAACTCAGTCAATTGAAATATTAAATAACTTGAAAATCATTTGAAAAAAAAATGAACCTGAATAGTTGAAGTATTATTTTGCAGCTCAATGCTGCATAAGTAACTTTTTAGCATAAAAACACCCAGTGAGCACCCTCAGCAACTGACACCCACATGAATGTGTGATGAGTTACCTTGTCTGTGGATCATACCCCCATGCAATATTCTGGCCACAGTGCATCTTTGATTGGCATTCAGCTTCAGAGTGACTCCCTGCGGGCAAAGACCAATGAGGAGGAATCAGCAACACGAATATAGAACTATAAAGATGTGCGTGTAGAAGCAGATACTATACCATTGGTTCTGAAGGATTCTTGTCAAATTCCACTTCCTTCATCCTGATCAGATCTGTGCCGTTCATGTGTCCGGCACTCCCGTTGGTGTGAACTTCAGCCCCCTTATTCTCATAGGTTTGCATTGCAGCCTGTTGGAAAATATGAGACAAGAAGATATAACATTAATTGTTTAGTGTCACACAAAATGTCTACTAAATCTACTATAACATCTTAAGAACAATGTTTAAACCTTCCCTTTTAATAATTAGGATTTAGATAACACTGCTATTTCCAATAACTGTAGTAAAAGTTTTTTTTTTTTTTTGCTAATGTGTGCCAACAGCCGTGTTACATTTGCAGTTTCAGCATATGTTCGAGGTTGAAAATTAACCCGGTGTAATCACACCTCATTAGCCACGTCCAGTGATCTGGTCCTGGTTCATGTGGTCATGGATACCATCATCAGATGATCGCCTCAAAGAGTAGCGTTAATATGGGGACGCTAATTCTTTGGAATTAACTTTTAAAGTTGGCTATAGAATTAAAAGGGGGTTACCCAAAGCAAACTTTAATACTTGAATGAACCCAAAGATACGTTCGAAAGCAGGAATTCTCACTCCTGTACATCCTACTTTAAGAGTGCGAACAAAGGTGGTCTCTAGTCTGGATCACCGCCATTGAAGAGACCTTTTTTGCATGTAAAATGACACCTCAGCACTGCTTCAGAAAGAAAATGTTTTATTTATCTTGCTGCATCAGCACTATAATAAAACAATAAATGTCCTTATCCTATTCCTCCCCTTGAGCCCTAAATATAACTGTGACAGCAGTTTGACCTTTTACACGGGCAGGGATTTAATCTTAATGTTGATTTTTCCTCTCAGTTCCCATCAACTTTATAAAAATCGGTATGCGGGAGTCATGAGTGCCACGTGTTGTTTTTTTGCAACATGATACTTATGTACCATCCCCATACAGTTATGTGTCAGGTCTGTTCGGTACCAAGAGGGAGTATTTGGATGACGTCCAATGGTGAACCGATGAAATTACATCCTCAGAGGAAAGGAAGCTCGCTACAATCCCCACAAACAAATCTATCCTGGAACAACACACACACACACACACACACATACACACACACAAACACACACACACACACACGCACACACTGACAACGTACTTCTCGGTTAAAAAATGAAAAGTTCTGCAAAGGTCAACAGGATAATCATTTTGTTCAACCACATACTGGTGATCTATCAACTTGCATACATTCACTTGCATGCGAGGATGGTGGATGAAGGGTACCTAACATGTACTGCAGGGATAACTCTTTAACCTCTGATCTCAATTATTAGTTGGTTTTCCACGACGCACGCAAAACAAGAGACTGAGCAAGAAGGACCCTGACATGCTAAATCTGAAGGCTTTAACACAAGGAAACAATCTAGCTGAAGAGAATACAAACAGTTTAATCACAAAGGGAACATATATACATGCCTTACTACTGAATGCTAATTCAGCCATGAGACACGTTTTGGATTTGATTGGATTTGGGATTGGCACCGAAAGGCTTTTTTAATTAAATGTGACTCAGGAGGATTTTGACAATGAGCACAGTCAGCTCTATCACTCACACTATCAGAGTGTAAAGAGATTAAATGATCCAAAAGGTATTAATCTTCTCAGTTACGGTGTGACGCAATCACAGTCAACACGTTACTCGAACCAGGGCCAGGAGGCCCTTCCTCAAAGCCTGTGTTAGGCGCGGGGGAGCAACAGGATAAACAAAAAGCAGAGTGAAGGACAAAAATGAATTGAGGAAAGAGCAGAGGGCCCCCCCGCTCACCTCACCTCAAATTCGAGTAAAGATCTTCCACAAAGAACCACGGTCCAAAATGACTGATTGCATTATAAAAATATCACTCTCATTTTTTGTGTCATCTTTTTGCAAGACGACTTGGGTTTTTCAAGCCCAGTGATAGTATTTACTAACTATGTCCCCTGTGGGATTAGCGGGCAAAGGAAATATAAGTATTGATCTCTTGAAGGAACCCAGTAGATCAACATTTGTCCAAGATGGGACCGGAATAGTTTGTACAGAAAAAGGTGTGAGGGGAAAGCCAAGACATTATGTCCTCTGTCCTCAAAGCCTGACTTGCGTGAACTTGTTTTGGTTTTTAACATGGCAATGAGAAGTGTGGCTGAAACAACAAGTTATGTAATTGTCCTGGAGTTGAAATGCATGGCTTGTCCACAAAAGGTCCCATGTGCAGTAAGTCTTTGAGTATCCGGAGTGGCCTCTGGAGGACAACAGCCCCACGTAGGGCAGCGGGAAACACGTGCAGCACAGAACAAACCGCCTCACTTTATTAGTTTTTATTACCAAACTCAATGTACGGAATGCGTGCGGTTCAGTGAATCAGTCCGACGTTCACTCCCACGATAGGAGCAGCATTGCACACTGCGGGGCCTGCACTCATCAGATAAATGGACTAAGTGACCTTGCCTAAAAAGACACTGATTTGTCATATCGGCGTTGAGCAGAAGAACACGTCAAGATTGCGAAGTCAAGGCTGTTAAATTGAAAAAACTGCTGACGCTAAGAAAGGACTTTCCTCCCTTCTCCATTTCCCCTCAGTAGCTCACTGCTGACTTTTAAAATCCAAAGAAAAGCTTTAGGACAAAGAGTTCCCTCTGGATATGGAGCTGCCAACTTTGTGCCATGAAGTCATCAGTAGTTCCAACAGTACTTTACTTTGTGTCCACACATGTTGCCCAGCTTTGAAAGGCACAGGGATTTTGCAACATAACCTGCCTTTAACTCAAAGTAACTGTCTGAAATAACCACCTGGGTTAAAGTGATGTGGTAAACAGCCACACACGGATCAGCAGCAGCCGCAGTTTGTCCTCCTTGGGATTTGATCACTTCTGGACGTGTGACATGTGATAAAAACCTCCCCCCCCAAATCGTGGTATTACTTCCATATGCACTGTTGGGTGGAACACAGAAGTGAAACTGCAAATGCAATGTCTAGTTTGAGCCGACTACAGCTGACTGAGCAATGGTGAACTTCCTGTAGACGCACACAGTCCTGCAGATGTTTTTGAAGGACATGAATCGCTCGTGTTCTTTCTCAGCCCACGGGGCTATAGTGCGGAAACACGACTGGGTCTATTTTTAGAGATGTTGTCGAGACACAAACAACGACCATGTGTCACAGCTCTGCTTCCCCGGAAAACAAAGATAGAAGTTCGACCCTGCAAGACCTTTGGCTCAAAAACATGAAATAGATGAAATACATTAAAAATGGCCCCATACCTTGTCAGCCTTGGGCTTGCTTTGAAGGAGATGCTCCAGGTACAGGTCAGAGAGCGCTGTCCGGACGCTGTTCACCGGCTCCAGCACGACAGCGGGTTCGTTTTTATTGGATTTTAACGTCATCTTTCCGTTAGCTAAAAGGGAGAAAAGACGGAACTCGATGTGCCCGCGCTCAAAGTCCGCAAGAGGCGGGCCTTGCCACGAAGACGTTGCGAGAGAGCAGCACCGTCCGATAAGGAGGCCTGGAGCCGTGATGAAGTCACTCTGTGAGATGAAGGTCCAGGGTTCAGCTCGGCAGCAGGTGAGGTGCGCGAGGGATCTGCTGCGGGGACACCGCTGACAAAGCAAGTAAACATGCGACTGACCGCTACTCAGAGGGGCGGGCTTATGCTGCCTTCACGTGCGCCCCATAAACCACCGAATCATACTTCTCAAGATGATGTAAGTGTTTCGACAGCGAAATAACATTACAACCGGGCGTTTCACAGGTTTATTTTTTTAGACGTTTCCTTTTGTAAAGCCACCATTAAAGGCTACTTTGCTACTGTGTTTAGATTAGTTGTGGAAACACGTAATATCCACTCATACATTAACTAAGACAAAGTTAACCTTTTTCTACATGTTGGAAGCACCGTGTGTGAGAGACGCGAGAGATAGAAAAGACATAAACAATCATTGATAAAGATAAAAACCACTTGCCATCGTTACGTACGGCCCATTACCGACGCATTCTGATAAACCACCCACCTTCATATACTTCACTCTAAGCGGTTTGTAGCTATCCAATGGAAACCCAGATTTCCGACAGTACACGAACGCAACACTACCGCAGCGTTCTCACCAGACCTGCGCATCAAGCGAGCCAAATAACGAAGTGCCCCTGACGGTCATCCGCTCCCGGCAGCTGACTAGGAGACATGTTCGTTACAAAACAGAGTGGGCGCGTGTGTCTGTGTGCTAATTTTAACAATCCTCAATGGGAAAGTAGCCTACACGGATCACGTTAATACACGGGCGTTCTAAAAAGTAATACTAATTAAAACACGTGCACGCTATTTTGAAACAAGTTTCAGTAGATGGTTGCATTGTATATATATATTGTCCCTGATGTTTTCCCTGATGGCTCCAGTCATTTCCCTCAGTTTAGTCTCCCAAAACGACCTGATCAATGACACATTCAACTCCAATGAAGAAAATGCCATAACCACGCCTTGAGAAGCTGGAACAACCATGGTTTATGTCTAGGCCTATATAGAAAAGGGGACTATTTGCTTCTGCACAAATCACTCCTGACACATACGTTTCATACAGATGCTTACTTTGTAATGAATCAATGAATCCACCACTTATTGGTAAAATTATCACACCTGTTTGGATGCTCTATCATCATTTAGCATGTTATTTTTCTATTAAACTTCTCGATTTAGATGGGCATCAAAGTGTGCAGCAAGGGCAAAGCGACCACTGCTCTTTGTTTTGAAGGACACCAAAACAGATCATTTGGGGAAGGAAAGCAGTATTCAGCCATATGCGATTTATGCATTAAAAGCATGCCATTTCCAGAAAGGACTCGAGAGGGAGCCAGCATGCAGGTCTTTGTCAGCCATCTGACATAACATACCCAAGTCTATTGATGCCCGGGTCCTTGAATGTGAGGTTAGCAAGTTTTAGCTTTACCACCGCCTCTCATAGTAGAAAATGCCTCTAATGCTGTTAGTTGAGCAGCACACACTACCTCTGTAAGACTCACCTTACTTCCACTCCAACTACTCTCTTAGCTAGCTCTTGGAAAGGTGTGTACCTCACTACTAACACCACTTCTGCTGCCATCATAAAACATGCACACATTACCTTCAAGGGAAAAGCATTATGGGCTTCTTTTACAGGAGACATTTTGATTTACTAAGAACAGCACAAGGGTGAATAATAAAGTGAACAATGTCTAAATTAAATTTAGCCTTGTATTGTGAAGTCTGGCTCACTGTCAGTGCTTACTGGGAAACATGACGAGAACAGGGACATTGTTGGTTTGACAGCATCTGTGTCTTTGCTGCTGATGTCTGCTGCAAGAAAGGGCTGTGATGGAGACATAGGATCCTGGCAACATAGAAACAAACCACCCCGCCCAGATGAGCAATTCCCATAGGGAAATCCTGCTCTCATCTGATCACTCAGCTGCCTGCACACCTGCTGCCAACCACTCTCATCTCATCTCATTGTTTCATTCAGTCTGCTTTGCTTGATTGTAAACTATAGATTTCAGACAAAGACGGGGTTACCCTTTACAGCTTTGTTTGTTGAGTTTACCTCTGTAAGTTCCTTTGTCTGGGTCCTAACCACAACATTGCACACCTATTGTGAACTCATGTGTTGAGTCACCTCTCCTTCAACACACGCTGAATAAACACTGTGTATCAGGGTATTGAGGTCAAGAAGACCACGCATGCGCCACACTTACCCTCCGCATTGTTGTAGGCTTTTATGATTTCAATCGAGTTTTATACTATGCGTGAAATAAAATCACAATATAGTGTATTTGCTGTTGTAAGTTATTATTTAACTAGTGTTCCGGTCTAGGTGCTTTTATTGTGAAGCAAGAGACGGAAGTAGGGGAAGGACAAAACACAGCGACTTGCAAGTAGCGCAGCCTCTTAAAAAAAGTGATGTATGGTTTACTGCAAGGCTTTATAAATAAACACAAAGGGATTATTGTATTTCCTCATAAAGTCTGAAACGGGTCAATTTGGCCCATGTTTTGCTAACCGACCGCAGCCAGAGAGCGTCAGCGGACTGACTACTAGCGGCTAGGTTTGCCACCCGTCCCATATCGTCCCATATTTGAGTTCGCGTTGTCTTGAATGCAGCATCCCATGCAAATAATCCCATCCGGGTTCTGTAAAGACTCTGCCCCGATTGGGTAATTCTCGCCGCCATCGTTGGTTTGATTAACCGTGGACCGGAAACAAACCAATCAGAGTCAGAGGAGGGCGGGTATTTTGGTGGAGTTTCGATCTGAAAGAATGGAATGGCGGAGGCAGCTCCCGATACCCCCTTCGGCAGTAACGTCCCTTATTTTTCTCTACTGAAGGTGGCAACCTAATGGAACCTAATGGAAAGCAGCATTACATAACTGCGCTACTTGCAAATCGCTGGGTTGTGCCAGATTCTCAATAAAGTTAAAAAAAATACAAAAAAACATTTACGGCAAACCCATGGTCATGAAGATACTCATTGAACCTTAGATGGAATTTGCATGCCGCTAAAGACCCAACTGAGATCGGCTTGTGCCGTTCTGGAAAAAAGATCGTTCCGCCGACAGCTTTTCGCACTCGCCGTCACTCAAAGTTGGCGCAGAAACGGACCGCGGTTACTTTTTTATTACTAACCTGAAGTATATACGCACCATAAACCCTCAGTTAAACTGCATTTAATGATTCATCTCGGCAAAAATAGACGAATGATAAAGGGCTAAAGAGGTGGAGCTCTGCTGCCCCTCGTGCTGCCCCTCGTTGCGGCTTCTCGGCGAAGAAGAAGGTTATACTTCTAAGTGGAGGGAACCATCAAAGAGCGCGTTCACCATGTTGGCCACGTCCGTTCGGAAACTGCTCAAAGAGGCTCAGCCTCAGCTGCTGTGCGGCCTCAGGAACGCTCAGCTGCCATGGAGACGCGTGACGCAGGTCCGCGCGTGTGCCGCGGGGTCAGCCACATTTCAGTCGCTGGAAGACTGTCTCGGTGAGTTCGGGGACATTATAGCCCATATGCTTGCACGTATTTGTGGTGTCATAACACTCACCGGTACCATTGTGTCTTTGGGGAACTCGCCAGTGCTCAACTGCGGGGGGACGCCCATGCGGTTTAACTACTTGTGGCTGCGGGATCACTGCCGCTCCCCCTCTTCATACAATTCCAAAACTAACCAGAGAAACCTGGACACCGGGAGCGTAGACCTCAACATCCGTCCGGAAAATGCAACTGTGCAAGATGGCCAGCTCATTCTTACGTGTAAGTTCGTTTCAAGTACAGTTCTACCCCTGTGCATCAGAGGTCACCTGGCACAGGTCCCACTGGACGGTCAACGTTAACAGACACAGGTGTCACACTGTCGATGAATCTTTATACTCTTGCACAACTGTATCTGCTGAAGTATAAAAGTGCCCATGGTCCCTTGAGAAGCAAGACCTTTGATCTAAAATAGTTAACAACCTGGAGACACTTTGTTTTAATCATGTTATGATTTTGTGTACATAGTTACACACACACACAGGTTGTTATGCCTTCCATGATTGATTAAGACGAGTCATATTTATGACATACATAGCCTTTCATATTATTTCCATTAACCGTACCGAATATAAATGTACTATATTTCTGCTTCCCAGGGCCTGGAGGTCACGTGTCAGAGTTCAGCCTGAGCTGGCTAGTTGAGAACAGCTATGAAGCACAGAAGCAGAGCCCTGTGCAACCACGCACCCTTTGGAATTCACACATCTATAAAAATGCAAACGTACCATCCGCCAAATGGGACACGTTTATAAGCAGTGATGATGAAGTAAAGAAGTTTCTTCAAAACTATCTTCTGTACGGGATCGCTTTTGTAGATGGCGTCCCAGCTACAGTGGAGGCCACAGAGGCAGTGGCCCAGAGGGTCAGTCTTATCAGGTATTCACCCTGACTGTGAAGCTTTATCCCCTACAAATTACATTCTAATGCAACTGTATCCAGCGTTAGCAATTCTGATTTCAGAAGATATTCCGCCACTTCTTAATCCACTTGTGTTATTGATCCAACAGGGAAACTACATATGGAAGAATGTGGTGTTTTACTTCGGATTTTTCTCGAGGAGACACTGCCTACAGCCAGCTGGCCTTGGACCGGCACACTGACACCTCCTACTTTCAGGAACCGTGTGGGTAGGTGCAGCACGGATGAGCTGATGTGGGATTTCAATGCAACCCCAATGGAAAGGAAGTGACCCCATGTCAACCTTTTTTGTTGCGCTGTGATTTGAATCATAAACAAAGTTGTATTTTCTGACGGAGACAACCCTAATGCTGTTACAGAATCCAGGTATTCCACTGCCTCAAGCACGAGGGGACTGGGGGACAGACACTACTTGTAGACGGGTTCTACGCGGCGGAAAAAGTGCGAGAGCGGTCTCCTGAAAACTTTGAGCTGCTCGCAGGTGTCCCGATCAGGCACGAGTACATTGAAACCTCTGACCACCACCAAAACCACATGACGGGCATCGGCCCGGTGCTCGGTGTCTATCCTTGGAACAAGGAACTGTACCTGATTAGGTATGTCCCGATTTTAGTTTAGTTTAGTGATTGATGTTATTTCTTGTTATTTGTACATTTTGTTTTTAAGTAGTTTTAAAAGTATAATAAAGTGTTTTTTAAAGTTCAAATGTTTTTTAACAGATACAACAACTACGACCGATCAGTGATAAATACAATACCCCATGACGTTATTCAGCGATGGTACTTGGCACATCGAGAGTTGACTACAGAACTGAGGCGGCCAGAGAACGAGCTGTGGGTGAAACTGACTCCAGGAAAAGTAAGAAAGTTACACTTGTAACACCTGTAAACCAGAAAGCGAATATGTATAAAAGCTCTCCAAATGCCCAGTTCAACCAATTCATTTATAACTTTAGGAAACGTGAAAAGATGCAGATGTGAGTGTGATTCAGTATGATCTAAGAATTGCATCTTTTCTTGTCTTCATCAGGTGATTTTCATAGACAACTGGCGTGTGATGCACGGCCGGGAGTCTTTCACTGGCCTCAGACAGCTGTGTGGCTGCTATTTGACCAGAGACGACGTCCTCAGCTCTGCACGCTGCTTCGGTCTGCTGGCCTGATCCTGGAGGTTCCTTCACCGCTGTGGCTAGTTAATTGGCATATAGCTTCCGGCTTCATATATTTTGTTTGTGAAAAAACAACAACAACCACAACTAAATGCTAGTTGTGGTGCCTTTTATGATACACAAGAAGAAAGCTGGAGTTTCACAGCTTGAGGAAAGACGCCGCTCGAGGGTTTGGTGGATACTTCTGTAACGCTTGCCAGACGGCACCAGGGGAACACGCTGGTACTTGGCTCTGTATGGTCTTATAATATCCTTCGGGCTGGTTGGAGGCATCTCACATCACCTCAATGAGATGAGTAACTAAGAGGTTCTGGAAGGTGTCAATCATCTGCTGTTGAGCACTCCTCCCCTGGGTGCGCACATGCCATGCTTGTTTGTAATGTTTCCATTCTCTCTACTAGTACTATTAATCCACTGTAAAAGTCAACAAGAAGGTGGCACAGGGACGTTTGCCTTTTTGAAGCTATGTAATTCTAGAAAAGTCTTTTTAATATTTTCTGGAAATCAAATGCTTTCACAATAAAACATGCGTTGCCACAATTGCATCCCTTTATTCATTTCTCGGGTACGCGTAGTGAAACCGAGGAAAGGCCCTTTACACCCAACGAGATGAGCAAAAGAACAGTCAAAAGGGTTACATTGACCCTTTTGTGTTATAGTGAGCTACCCAAAACATGAGCAGATTACGACACGCACAGGTGACTTTATTCTCTGCCGAAGTAGACGTTACTCCACTATGTCTTTACATAACTAATAACTATTTGGTTCTCTATGTTAGAAATCATAGTTTTTACAATCCATATGTTTTCTTAAGACATACAATTTGGAACTCTTAAAAATGGCAGAGATGTCAGATGGATTTTAATCCCAGTACTTTTCTGGTAGTAGGATAACTTAAGAAAGCCTTCTTTCACTGTCTCACTCATGATATACAGGATGCGACTGGGTCTTACAATGTGTTACTGCTAATTAGTACTAAAAAGTACATAAAGGCTAATGGGTAAATCAGTTGTTTTCAAGTAGCTAGTACCGGGTTGGACCCCCCTTTTCCTTCAGAACTGCCGTAATCCTTCCTGGCATAGATTCAACAAGGTACTGGAAACATTCCTCAGAGAGTTTAGGATGGACAGGGTCAGCTACACAACTCAGGTATTCTGTGGCGTTGACACGATGCTCAATTGGTACCAAGGGGCCCAAAGTGTGCCAAGAAAATATCCCCCAACACCATTGCACCACCAGCACCAGCCTGAACCGTTGATACAAGGCAGGATGGATCCATGCTAACATGTTGTTAACGCCAAATTCTGACCCTACCATCCGAATGTCGCAGCATAAATCAAGACTCTTCAGACCAGGCAACCTTTTTCCAATCTTCTATTGTCCAATGTTGGTGAGCCTGTGTGAATTGTCGCCTCAGTTTCCTGTTCTTAGCTGACAGGAGTGGCACCCGGTGTGGTCTTCTGCTGCTCTAGCCCATCCGCCTCAAAGTTCAACATGTTGTGCGTTCAGAGATGCTCTTCTGCATACCTCGGTTGTAACGATTGGTTATTTGAGTTACTGTTGCCTTTCTATCAGACGGAACCAGTCTGGCCATTCTCCTCTGACCTCTGGCATCAACAAGGCATTTGCGCCCTCAGAACTGCGGCTCACTGGATATTTTCTATTTTTCGGACCATTCTCTGTAAACCCTAGAGATGGTTGTGGGTGAAAAACCCATTAGATCAGCAGTTTCTGAAATACTCAGACCAGCCCGTCTACCAACAACCATGCCACTTAAATCACCTTTCTAAATCACCGTCTTGACCAAGTCTACGTCCCTAAATGCATTGAGTTGCTGCCATGTGATTGGCTGATTAGAAATTTGCGTTAACGAGCAGTTGGACAGGTGTACCTAATAAAGTGGCCTGTGAGTGTAGTTGATAGTTGTGAGATATATTTATATTAATTCGTCTCAATCTAAAATCAAACAAATCTGAACATGATAGTTTTTAGGATGTGTGTCAATCAATCTGCAGATCTAATTCTGAGGCTCCATATTAATTTTGCTGCCACCTTGATGAAACTTTATGTTATCAATTATAAACCACAAGACACAAGGACAAAGCAAACAGCATATTTTATTTAATCAGAATCTCAGGATTACATTACATAATTAAGCTTCTTCCATAGCTTAACTGTTTGCATTAAAGAAAATGAAGTAAAAATTGATTTGTGAATCCATTTATCCCTTTGGATGTTAGTTTATGCAATCAATTAATCTGTTTAGTTAAAAATGTAAATATAGTCATGGTCGAACTGAAAGGTGCTGCATACAAAACTGGGAGTGTTTCTATTACCTCTCAATAGTGCTTAGCATGGCGACGGCTGAGCTGGCGGTTCAGCTAACAGCGCTAACAGTGCTAACCAGCTATGTCAATAAAGCAAAAAGCTCTGATTTTAACAACCACATGACTCCACTGGATCTGTTCATTCCAAACAGAATCCTGTTGAGCCTTGAAGATCTTTCATTATATAGAATCATTTGAATGTAGGAGTAACGTTTCTTTTTTGTGTAAACACTTTTTACGTCTAAAAGGTAATCATGCTGATTATTGGCATAGTGAAAATTATACCCTTGAGTCTTTAAATGTTTGTTTCAAACAATATATGTGTTTCTTCTAATATGTAGCATGTACTGTTTGACTATTTCACTTGCTTTGATTGGCACACTAACTGAGATGGTAAAGAAAAATTATAGAAAGACAAAATCACATTTTTAATAAACCCAAACAAATACGTTAAAGACGTGTTAATGATTGAATGGATGGAGAGCATAAAAGCTTCATGATTTAGCAAATATAAACACAAACGTCAGCTCTGTAATATTGATTACATTTGTGAATGATGTATGTCAAAGACTGAACATCCTGGACACCATGTTGTTCAGAAGAGTGACGTCGCTCCAGTTGTTTTCAACGGGCCTTTATTTTAAGCTTGTGGCTCATCTCTCTCAGCATGGAGGTTGCTGGCTGGGGTTGCCAGGGTAACGCTATCTGTAGCTTCCTGGGCCTGAGGAGAGCTCCTCCTGGTGGCAGAGAGATGGTGTCACACACTTGTTGGAATGGGAATAGGAATGAGTAGGAATGACATAATGAAATGCAATAAGAACATAAACTCTCACTTCATCTCATTGGCCTCTGATTTTTTGACCCTGTTGTATTTATGTTTCTTCAGAGTGTGAGCAATGAACCACACAACCAGAATGATCAGGACGCACCCAAGCATCGCACCGATAACCGCACCAGCAATCACTCCGTCTTTTGCTTCTGTGAAAATATAAATCAAGCCTTTTTAGTATTTGTGTTGATTTAAATATTTTTGTTCACTTCATCAACATAAACATACCAGGAAACAGCTCCACAGTACATGTTGAAAATCCGGCCGCATTTGTAGCTGTGCACTGGTACTCCCCAAACTCAAACTGTGATATGTTTCTTATTTCCAATATTCCAGTTTCGGTTGCTGAAGAAAAAAAAAGGCATACATTAGAAAAGTATATTACTAATTCACATACACAAAGAGTTCTGAGTACTGACTTCTTCCCATTACAGGCCTCCTTGTCTTGGTCTGATCCAGTCTGATCCAGGTGTATTTCGGAATCGGGCTCCCACGCTCACTGTGGCAGGTCAGAGTGACCAGGTGACCCGATTCAATATCACCATGGACGGAGCAATAAGGAGCACTGGGCTTCTCTGTGGAACAAGGAGGATACTTCATGCGGTGAGCAAAGGAAACAACAGATTTTAATAGCACTTAAAGCTAATTCTGATTAGCCTATACAGGTGACTTTACTTTTTTTTAGCTCTACCTGTTATTATCACAAAGCCCATGTTCAATTAGTAGTAGTTATTGATATTCTATATTATCATACAATTTCAAAGTGTTCGGGCCTGGATGCACCCTGACCGGTTCGGTTGAACTGGCGCAACATGATAATGTTTTAAGCAATTTCCATTTGTCAGTCAATCACTGCAAGCTTCTTCCAAATTTGATATGTATCTCTCAAAACAGTGGTGGAGGAATTACTCAGACCCGTTAAATAAGTAAAAGCACCGCTACATCATTTGAAAGAATACTTAAGTTAATGATAGTTTGGTCTCTTGTTTTCCAATCTCGGGGCCAGGTCCAAAGGGTTACAAATCGTTTTGGGGCTTTTTCCCTTTTACTTTTTATGATACATTTTGATGTTTTGCAGTGCTGCTGCACCGATCGGCTCAAACTATCCTGTGTATTTATTACAGTCCATTTATTTGATCGGTCAAAGACTAAACTAATAGGATCTTTTAATGCTGCCAGCTGCTCATTGCTTCTGTTTATTTAGACAAAATGATTGAATTCCAGAGAAAAGATGAGTATAAATATGTGCATCTTGTGATATCTTGTGAATTCACAGATTTGTGTTTGATAAAATGACAATTTCTTTGCGTTTTGTCAATAAAAAAGGTTGTCCGTCAAATAGTCATCACGTGGCAGGAAGTGTATTGAAAGTGGCCTTGCAACTTCGGAGCTGATCCCCAGTGTGTTGCCTACTAATCATAAGGTTATCATCATGTTGACTGTTTTCACTCTAAGGCTAAAGATCCCAAACCTATTTGTTATCCAGGACAGAGTACTTCCTCTCTTTTCAGTAATACCATCATTTGTTATGTAACATTAAGTGATGAAATACTGAAAATCTTTCATCTCCTGATTATCAGCATGAGAAAATTCATACGGTCACATATTTTTATTAAGGTAATAAAAATTACCGCTTTTGTGTTTTGCATGCAGCAGATGCTGATATATAAGTCTGTGTGCAGTACAAGAGTGCAGTCACAGTCCTAATCTAATTTCCAATGCTGACAATGAGGAGACTGCTGCAGTAACCATGGAAACTGCTGAGGATACTCAGAGGTTGTCCCTGGTAACTCAGTGAACGAGAGGATTCAAACTGAATATACGTAATTCCCTATTCACACTATTCAGGGCCACTGTTTTAACAGATGTATGTATTGATTTCACAACAGTGATAAAAGATACAACACAAGAATATTTCAAAGTACTCTTTCTTCTTACAGTAATAAAACACTGGGATTTGGTGTCAGAAAATACTGAGTAGCTCACTCAAACAGGACAACCCGTTCCATTATTAGTGTGGAATTAAGAAATTTGCATCTAAATGAAATACAAAACTGTCAATTTAGAAACCAATGTGCTCTGGCTCTCCCATTTCAGGCAGCCACACCCTCATGAGCAGTAAAATACTGGCAGAGAAAAACAGCATGAGGATCAGATAAGGGTTTGGTAGGTTTGTTTTAGCTATTTCCTCTCTCTGTTTTCAAAGCACCAGCAGCTCATTCTGTCAGATAACACTTGGTTCCAGGTCTGAACGCTGGTATGAAAGCAGGACATCACACTACGCAGGCACAAAAATTATACCACTTCTGCATTCTTTCATAATGTCAATATTATACTGAAACTGCAAACAGGTGTGGTCCAGTAATATAAAATCTCCTACACACCTATTGTGCACCTCTCTGTGATCTCCAGTCTGAATTCATTTTTATTTGACTGCTTTTCATTATTCTTAAAGCAATTCCTCACACTCTTCAAAGTACCATGATTATAGTTAAAGTATGCATCTAATTTTTAAAGTTCCTTTGCTAGCAAACCTTTCACCTTTCTCAGTCGTTAACTTACCAAGAACGTTCACAACGATATTCGCCTCAGACTGTCCGACCACATCAGGAAAGTTGTGAATCTGACAGGTGTAGACTCCGGCATCAGACGGTTGCATGTTGCTTATTGTTATTGAAGCGTTTTTGGTCGAGTTGGGGGAGAGGGGAGGCTGAACCCTGCCTTTGTAAGGACTTGGGATGACATCCTGTCCTGCCTGATAGTAAAACACCTGAAAGCCAATTGCAGCAAGTTAGACCGGATAAAAGCACAATTTCTTGTGAAAACATTTTATTCAGGCTTTGCTTCCTAAGTTGTGTACTACTTTAAGATTTTCTTTTAGTTGTATGAAACTTAAGATTATTAAGGCCGTTGTTGAGTAGAAATAAGGACCACAGAGCCTAAATGAATGACCTCTAGAGTAATTACATCCAGTGGAAGTTACCATTTTATTAAAAAAAAGTAACTGCAGCTAATTAGAAATATGATGTCCACTTAAGTCAATTTTAAACTAACACAATAATCAGACTTCTGCTTGTGTGGCTTAATTTGATATTATTAAACCTGCCAGTAACATGCTCATTAAGCTGTGCCTCAATGTCATATTCAAACAAGGCCGGAACTTTGCACAAGTTAGGAATGTTCAAGCTTTGAGATTAAGTTAATTTAAAACACAAAACTACTGGTACATATCTCCCAAATGGTTGACATCTGTCATTAGACCCCACAACAGTGTACATCCAACCAGCGCAATTTTAGTGAAGAGTGCTTAGCGTTGTGTGTCGAAGAATCAGTATCGCTCAAATCTGGTTGCAGTCATTAAACAAACAATGGCGTCTACTGGACTGAAACTCAATGTAGAGGGGAAAATGTTGCTTTTGTGTTAAATTCATTTAATGGGAAAAATTTTGATACTAGCTTTTTTTTGTCACTAAACCTGATGTTACAGTGTGAAGCATCCCGGCAGGTAATGTGACACCTTTTAAGCACATTTGGTGCAAAGCGCTGATCCGGGCCGTGGCCTGTCTCTACCTGCTGTGGCGTCATGGAAAGCTGTGAAACAAAGTCCCACTGGATGGTGAGTCCTGTGGTCTGCGCGGTCGACTCAAACCCACATTGGAGCAGGGCGCTCGCACCTATTGTAACGTTGACATGTTTCTGCGGAGTGCTGACGGTGATCGGTTCAACACATCCTACGAAAACAACAAGTTTAATCCAAAATCCAACATCCCTCAAATCACCATGTATTTCAGACCAAATACCCACATGAACACACAGTTATGGAAGGGAGAAGCAGTAAATGTACCTACCTGCTATGCTAATAAGCAGCAATAAGCGCAGCGTGGGGCACATCTTCACACGATGACTGTAGAGCACTGAGAGAACTGAACTTCTCGCGCTGTTCACCACCGACTGGCTTTTAGCAAGGATGTTGATAACACCATGTTTGTATATCTTTGTTTGCCAGACTGGGTGTGTGCACTCTGTTCAAAAAGCCTTGATTTAGCCGTTAATAATTTTGAGCGGGGGCAAATGGAAACAACTCCCATTGACATTTGTGAGTAAGGAATTTGGTGTGAATTGTAAATTACTGCACAGAAGTTAAAGTGTTTCGTGTTAAGTCAGTGCAGCCTTCTGCTCCTGCGGTTGTTTACTTCATGGGACAGGTTAGGACCACAGCGTGGAGTGGTTTCAGTACTTTGGCAGTAGTTTCACTACAGCTCATCACTCCCACCTTCTTGTCTTGTAAGTCATTCCGGGTCAAGGCTTCTGGCGAAGGAATTAATGTAATTTAATCTCCACCTGGCCTTTATCGCTGGCCTCCAGGAAGTGTAAGCCGAAGCACTGCAACATGCTGCTTATCATTGGGGAGTTCACTCCCCGGCGCTGCCTACTAAATAAAGGCGGGTTTACCTTTGTCGCGTTTTGCTCGACACAGCGTGGAGCACAATGTTTACAGAGAGAGACAGTGAATCACAAATGATTCATTGTCTGTAATTACCAAAAGCTGACATAAGCAATTAACAACGTGAAAAATGTTGATCAGGGGTGACTGCAGGGGTGAGAGGAGGGGCGGGGGGGGGATAAGGCGGGATAGTGGATGGAGGCATGTGGAGCTTATTATCTGGGAGAAACTAACATGAGAGGAAGGGAAGTGAGACGAACTTTGGGTCTCAAGACTTTGTCTGAAGAAAACAACACGTGTTAGCAGCTGTGTGTTTGGGCAGAACTGTGCTGCGTAGCAACAAGTGGGCATTCTTTAAAACCAAGGAAATCAACAAGATGACTCGTGAGCAACTGTGCAAGATCCAAAACAAGTAAACATTCAGGAGCCAGTGCCAACATGAGCAAATAAGTGATGAGAGGGGGAGACGGGGAATGAAAGATAAGTGGGGAAACCAAAAAGAAAAAATAATGCAAACATGTGATTTCATTAAGGATGTGCTGATTATCCATTCTGACATTAGAATGATAATAAATGACCCACTGCTGTATTGGCTATGGTTATTTATTTCAGTGGAGATCACTGTTCACTCTTGTGTGTATCAATATCTAATCTATGACAGCCTACCACAAGATAAGATACGATAAGATAAGAAAAACGTTATTGTCTTTCACAAGTGACAGAAATACAAAACATACAAAAACAATTAGACAATTCTCCAATTTGCTCTAAAAGCATGCATGTGCAAATTGCAAAAACATGATTTGTCATAAATGGTTGTTCAGTGTAGCAATGGCCGTGGGGATAAAATATTTTTTGTATATGTTTTTTCTTGCCAGTGGGACTCTAGCGTCGACCTGATGGCAATAACTGAAGTGATTGATTAAGTGGGTGTGTGGGATCCTGTGTGTAGTCAGTGCCGGCCCGAGCTTCTTGGGGGCCCTAAGCAGAATTTGATTTGGGGGCCCCCCTCCCACCACGCAGAGTCACCTGTGCTAGAAGATTATTGGCACAAATGTCACGCTATAATGTTATAGCGAAAATTATAAACGAATACAGTGAGGTTATAATACAAAACCCGGGCCTTAGCCTCCTCTTGCATGTCGGGGGAGGGCGGAGGGGGGGGGGGGGGGGGGGCAGCGGTCAGCCAGAAACGTGGTCAAAAAGTGAAAGAAAGAAAAAAAATCTGGTCCCAGGCAGGAGTCAGTTTGGTTTTATGTTTAACGGTAAGAGCATTGTACCAACCTGAAATATTAAAAGTCAATAAGCATTCAATAAGTGACTGATAGACCCTGGTTTTGGTTTCCCGGCCCTGACAGCACAGCTCCTTGGTTTTCATCAATATTGAGTTCTAGAGAAATGTTTTGGAAAGTTGTGACCAGATTATTAACTGTCTGATGGTAGTCAGACAGTGCCTTCGTATCAGACAACTGGGCTACTAAGGCCATATCATCTTGCATACTTAAGTCGTTAATCATTCCGTCTCTGTTGCATGCAATATTGTTTGTGTACACAGAGAAGAGTAGGAGATAAAACACATCCTTGGGGCAGCCAATTAAAACCGTTCACACGCACCTGTTGAGGTCTGTCCTGTAGAAAGTTCTTAATCTATAAAAACACTGTTGGGTGAACCTGAAGCTCAACTGGATGTTGCAACATTGTATATGTGTGTACAGTATTAAAAGCAGATGAAAAGTCCATAAATAAAATCTCTGTGTGGGTATGTAATGAGTCCAGCTGTCTGGTCACAGTGTCCAAGAGCGTTGGAGTTGCATCCTCCACTCCACGTTTAGCTTTATAAGCAAAGACTGGAGTGGGTCCAGTCTTCCTGTCGCAGCGCTGGAGAGGTGGCTGCCTACCACTCTTTCCATACAGAGCAGCGATGTCAGGGCAACTGGCCTAAAGTCCTTGGGGTCTTTACCATGTGTCTTTTTAGGAATCGGGATGACGGTTGACTCTTTCCACTGCCGAGGAACACAGCTTGACTCCAGGAGGCCCTGAAAGAGCTTGGTGAAAACCCCACTTAGCTGGGTGGAGCAATCTTTAAGCACTCTGCCTCTGAGCCTGTCAGAGCCAGGGGCTTTGTGTGGGTTCACTTGCCTTAAAATAGATGCCACTAGTTTCTCATCAATGATGATAGTCTGGTGGGATGGATTGGGACTCGGTGGATTGCAGCTGGCTGGTGTACTGTCTTTGTCAAACCTGCTGAAGAAGTTGTTTAACTACTCTGCAAAGAGGGCAGAGTCTTGACAGTTAATCACAGCAGGTTCAGATGTTCTCCCCATCATGGTGTTTAACCCCTGCCACACCTCCCTCGTATTCCCAGAGGTTCATTTCTGTTCCACTCTGTCCTTGTACATACATATCAGAATGTTTACAGCCTAATCTAATTATCTAATTTTTGCTTGTATACTATATTTTTTTCACTTTCTATTTCCACTGTTTAATTCATTATCATTATTACACCAATTCATCACGTAAAGATCCTCTGTGTAACATAGGCAATAAATGGCTTTTGATTCTGATTGTGTGTGTCATGCTTGCATGGTTTGGTGTATACAATTTATGTGCAACCTTTATCGTAATAACATTCCAGTCACATTAATAGTTATTAATGCAGATAATAATTTGAATGTGAGTGGAGGGCCAGTGAAGCACTCAAGTAGAGAGCGTCTCACAGAGTGAAATGAAGGTTTCTGGGCCTGAAACTGTGTCCTACAAAAGCCTCCAGCAGGATTCACACGATTCCACACACACACTTATTCCTCCACCCACTCCAACCAGTGTTTCCCCGTAAGCAGATTGCAAGGAGGTGTGAATCAGAGATTTGGCAGAGAAGGAGCGAGTGTTTCTATTCCTCTTTGAAAGACCTATCTGAAGGTAGCTTTCGCGTCAAATGTGTCTCAGTTGTTCATTGCAGCAATGTTTTTATTGAAGGTGGATTTGGTAGCAGTGGCCCATAGTTTGGGATACTGTTACTGTGGTTGCTATAAGGAGGGCTGCAATGCAGTTCAGAAGCTGGCCAGCAGATGACAGGTCAGGCTCCTAGATGTTGTGGGTGTGTGTGTGTGTTTGTGTGTGTGTGTGTGTGTGTGTGTTATGCACATCTTCAGGAAGCAGCCACATTACATTAAAGAATGGCAATGTTAAAAAAAACAAATGATATGCAAGAACAAAACCCCAAAACCATCAGATGATGTTGCACGTGCACCAACAGTCACGTGCAACATCATCTGACTCGCACAGAAGAAAAGGTCTCTTTTGCATTTATTTTTTCTCTTCTCGGCACAAAAAGCCAAATGCAGTGACACTGAAATATCATCTCACAATGGAAAGCATGAAACACTGCTTACACAAAGATATATCTATACATCCATAGACATATAGATATAAGCTATAAATATATAAAGCGCTGTTCAAGCTTCCAGATTCTCTTGTCATCTTTTCAATTCAGTCTGTTCTTGGTAAGGATGACCTGTCGCGACGTGTAAGGGGAAGTGAGCATGGAACAAAGGGCAGAGGAAGGGAGAAAGTTTACATCAGCAGCCAGTCAAATTGACAGCCCGTCAGTATAACTTTCATAAAGTGCTGCCAGTGAAAAAGGAGCCTGCATATAGTTGACCCATATTGACAAAAACAAGAATTACACTTCACTAAAACACGTCATGTTTCCATATACCCACTGTCTAATGTCTTTTTTGATGGTTTAAAATCTGTCCTTTTGTGACTGCATTCTTTGCAGGGAAAATGCCAAAATAAATCAAAGAGCACATTCGCCAGGGAAGTGGGATTAAGTGTGTCTTCACATGGGAAAATTTCAGCTTGGCAAAAAGCTATTTTTTTTTTTCACACGATACCAAACTAGTATTTTAAAGGAATTCTCACACATTTTCAAAATGTCTAACATAAAATATTGGAGAGAGATTTCAGGGTTTTCAAAATGAGATCTTGAGTGCTGATATTCACAGGATAATGCAAATGTGGGAGGTCTGTGAACTCAAACAAAGCCATGCAGCATCAATTAATTGTGAAAATTGACTTTGACACAGCTCCACAGTTACATTATCGCAAAATATGCAGTGTTTGCATATTCTTTGGCAAATTTATGTAGGCATAATGTCGTCTCCACCAAAACCACCCCCCTTTTCCCCAAACTCTCGGATATTCTAAATAATTTCCTGTGGGGGTGGATTTTGAGAGGGAGACGTAGTCCCAATGCATAAAAGAGATCCGTCTTAATATTTCATTAGACACATTATGTCTCCACCCTTCTTTGTCTCTTCACTCTCTTTTCAACGCCTCCAACGAACTCCATGGCAACACAGAACAACATCCGGTAAAAGGATAATAGATGGACCTGCCGCACAACACGAGAGGAATGCTTGACATTTTATCATGTCAAAGGTGATGTTTAAAGAATATGTGATTCATTTTGAAGGAGAAACACTCACAGATTTAACTCTTTACTGACTAAATAATGGTGGTTTTAGCTGCCTTTATTTATCCAGCCAAACCCGGCAAAAAATCTGTTCCAGTAATCCCTTGGAAACGGTACATTCTGTCCCTGAATAAGTGGCACCCCTGTGCTACCATGTACACTAATGTTTGACGAGATATTTGTTTGGTAGAAATACTGGATTGAATTTAAACAATATATGGTTCTAGCAATCACAGCTGAACCAGCTCAGCCTCAATGACCATTTATATAACCACTAAATACTCCAAAAAGTCCATGAAGACTGCAGATAAATCTTAATGCCTCGGTTAGTTTAAGTTAATACTATTTATTTAAAGGACATACGTGGCAGATATCCCAAACATCCTAAGCCGCTAAGCTAATGCATCCACATCCACTTTACACCCCCCCCCCCCCTCCCCACCCATTGTGGAATAGCCATCCATTCCTGACCCCTGTTAATGCACCCTTTCAATATTTCATGTTTTTATATGGAGTGCTGACAATAGAACCCAGAAATGGAAGGTGGATTTTACTGGGCTCCTTCCACCTTCTCAACAGTGGTTTTAAAAAAGTGACCTGAGTTAGACAGGGTATAATTTGATCTTGATTTAATATAGGTTTATCTCTTTAAATCCTTTCATGGTGGACATTTCATTTCTACATAACTTAGCTCCTCTCAAGGTGAACTCACTTAGCGTTGTAATCAACTGTCGACTGCCCGGTTGAGACAACTGAGAAGAAATTAAAAGAAATCAATTAGGGGACGAAACCTGTGCATTAAATCTGCCTTGTATTCAAAGGAGGATATGCCAGGAGAAGATCATTACATCGGTCACAGTTAGAGGAGGCTAAGCATGATGAAATACACTGCACTACAGCAACTCCAACGAAAGCGCTCAGCAATGTAGTACTGTGGACCTCGTGAAAGTAGGGGCCAACAAATCTTCCGCCATTTTGCTCTAAGCAAAACTATCTCTGTTTCAACAATACATCTAACTCCTTTTTCAAACAACGTGCTTCGCCACCACTTTTTATTACACTCACATATTAGTGTCATCGATTCTGCCTTGGTGTTCATGGTCATCGAGTACATACGGTACATTCTTTTATGAATGATTCTCTCCTGCCGCATGCCTTCCTTGCCCGTATGCATTTCATTATTTATAGTAAAACAGTGATGTCTCAAAAAAGAAGTGATATGGAGCAGAAAAAAGGAATCTCTGAAAAACGTGAGGTAAAGTACCTGGTAGGCGGTAGCTATTATCCTAATGGCTTTTTTTTGCATATTTGACGTTGGGCCTACAACTGCCATCCAGCTTGGCACGTTGTTCTTTTTTGGCACTTTGTTTTACTGGGGCATCAAAATATTTGTAAACCATTGTTGGTGACACCTTGTTGAAACACCTTCTTGAGTACCTTGAAATATTTTGCACAGATGTTTCCTTAATGTCTATTTTTGCACATAATTCAAACAAATCTCACACTTAACAATAGTTATTTGACATTTCCAATTAAATCAAATTTAGTAGTGCTGGTTGTGAATCGGAGCAAGTATCAGCTACATATCTATTCTTTTGTCACCAATGGTTGTTCACTTCTACAAAATCTCCACCACAAATCATGTACCAGGGAATAGCTGATTAATATTGATTTCATGGTCATTTTGATGCAAGAATATCGTCTTTGTCAGTGTGGTCGTGTGGGTCCACCACTTTGGTCCAAAGGTTAAAATCCCAAAAAGGTTTTAACTGATTGGATTTGATATGCTGACATTTATGGTGCCCAAAGGATAACTTCTCTTGGCTATTGGTATCAATAGCCGGGAGGCAAATTGGACATTTATTCTGACCACATCATGAGTTTACCCTCATCTCGTGAAATACTGCAACCTGATGGATTGGTACAACAGTATGTAGAGACACTCATGATCACAGATGATGTATTCTTATTTGTTGATCATCTGGTCAAAATTCGCTAATGTCAGCATGCTAATGTAAGATGCTGAACCTTCTGAACATCTGTATGTTAGTGGTGTTGCTCCTCTTCCCAAGCCTTACAAAGCTGCTAAAATAGTTGGTAACACTGGGATGGGTTTGTTGTTAAGATACATAAAAAGCTGGCTTCCACTTGCTAGTTTCTCCATATTACCCATCGTAGCTGTGATTTACTTTTTTTTTTCAGTCAGGATAGGAACAAGCTTGGTAACATTACCTTTGATCTCTAATGACCTGGACTGCATGGTATTAGTATTATAGTCATATTTTCAAATCATAAGAGACTATAAGAAAGAAATACATTCAAACATGACGTCCTGCTCTTGACAACATTGAAATATTAGTGTCGTCCAAAATCCAAAATCATTAATGAAGTCTTAAACTGATGACTATTCAAAGCCATGAATGCACAATTAACAAAACATTCTGGTACATGTTGAGTTTGGTTAGCAACTGATAGACTAACCAATGTTTTTTCTAGCTGTATACATTATGAATACATTGGCATACACACAGAAATTGCAAAAGAAGAGTTTGTCATATAAAACCACCCATCCATTTTCTTAACCGCCTATCCTTTTAAGGGTCACTGGGATCTAAAAACCTATCCCGGCATGCACTGGGCGTCAGGTGTGGACATGTTGCCAGTCTATCACAGAGCTAACACGCATGTTGACACACATTCACACCTACAGGCAATTTACAGTCTCCAGTGGTCCTACCATATCTCCGGAATGTGAAAAGTGACACAACACCCTGAGGACATCCACAAAGACGCGGGGTGAACATGCCATCTCTACGCAGTGAGGCCAAGGACATCCATACCTGGTTGAATATATAAAAAATTTGATCTTAAGATGTTGGTTTTTGTCTACAAATATTACTGATGTAAATAGGACTTAAACAGATGTTTATAATTTCATTTACAGTGAGTAAATGATCTACTTTTTACCTCTGTAGTAGATCTTTTTCAGGGAGTTGTACCGTTGTGTTTCTTGAGGATCGAAATGGACAAACCGGCCTTAAACAGGGCCATTCCCATTTTAGTGTTTTTGGTGCCAACCATATCTGCTTTATAGGCTTAGCAACTTTCAGTTGGTTGGTTGTCATTTTTTAGAAGGAGATTGAGCTTTTAAGCAGGTTGTTCCGTCACATGTGGCCGGTGGAGGGAGAGGTGGGAACCAAGGCCACTCAATCTGTCTCTGCTATGAATCTATAAAAAAACTGTGAGCTGGTTAGGACAGCAATACGTTGTTTTCTAATTCTTCGAAACATTATGTGGGGACAATAGTAGGTCAAATGTCTTACTGGATCCTTATTGTTCTCTGCTCCAGGTGCAGTCACTGTTCTCTTTAGCCCTTAATAATTGGTAAATCATTTTAACTTCTTTGTTGTCTACAGTGTAAAAAAGTATCTATTTCTGAATTTCAAAGGGTTGAAATATTACACTTGACAGGAGGTGTCACTTTGCGTCTTTATTCAGGAAATAGGGGGTATAAAGGAGGTATATTCTCATTAAAGCGCAATGTTTAATCAAATGCAAGGATAAGATACTGTTGATTTTTATTAAATTTGGTGTTTGGACTGTATTTGTGTCCAAAGTTCCTATCAAAACTCATCAACTAAAAGGTAAACGCTCTGACAACAACCTGCAATAGCAATGGTAAATACCTGATTTAGTCTTCTTAATTTGCAACATTGTATCCTATTTACCATTTGTGGACTAATATCTGGAAATAAATGAATAAGGCATCAAATGAAACAGTGTGGTATATTAGTCCTCAAAGGGCAAATGAAAAGACATTAATTTTTCTTTACTGTATAAGCCTTTATTTGAAAAAAGTCTGTTGTTTGAATGATAACCCTTTTTATACCACATACTTGAACACCTTGTATTTGTAAAAAACACATTTTGTTCAAACACCTAGAAAAGCTGATTGACACTATAACATTAATTTGCACTGACAAAAAATACAACTTCATACTACACAAATGTTGATTCCATGAGTGCTGATACTCCAAATGAAATCATACACCTTATTAAACAACTGAATCAAATAAGCGCCCAATGTGAACAAAACTAGTACAGTACAAAAACCAAATGCATTTTTCTTCCAGTGCCAAATGAAATTAATTTCCATCTTATGATAAAACAACAACAGTAAGTATAACAATCCATAACAAATGCAACAAATACAGTAAATCAGAAGTGAACACATAAATGAACCCAATAATCTACTAATTCATTTTGAGAAAAAAAATGGACTATTGGTCTTGTGGGTTTCTTTCTTCTTGTTGCCAAGTGTTGGAAAATCTTTCTTACTTACTGGAGATACTTACTTAAGATGAGCTAGTCTCCCTCATATTATTTTCAAGGAGGGAGGTAAACTGATGTGTAACTGGGAATCAGGACAGCTTCTTGCTGGCATCATAATACAGTAATCAACAACAGACCATAACCAGAGGCAACTTATTGAAGAGAATATACAGGGAACACCCACTCAGTGTGCAATCACATGGCTTACGTTCAGATGCTACTGGTGAGCATCCTTTACATCCTTTGTAGTTGAAGGGGAATTGATGTTAATGCTTATGCTGAACCTTATAAGTCTACAGCATGCACTTGGTGCATGAATTCCAAATTGTGTGATTTACAGTACAATACACTGTATAGAGATGCATATTAATGATTGACACAAATCACTCCATGTAAATTGTACACATTTTCATTTTTCTTCCAGTTTTACAGTTTGATCACAAGTTTGATCACAAGATTTGAAAAGCTGACTGTAAAACAAGTGCAATTTGAGCATGTAAACACTGGATCTTTCTTTTCCTGGCTGTGAAGATGTAACAAATGGCGTGGAGTAGAAATATATTAAAATAAACCTTTCAAAACTCAGGTCATGCTAAACAAAACCTACAAGGTACATACAAAATAATGAACGCACCAGCAAAGCTCTTCCAACAAGGAGGAGTCTGTCAGCCACGTTCTGGTGTTTGGTGGATGAAATTTTCTTGCATGTTTGTGGTCCACTCATATGGCCTCAGTGGTAGTCATAATTCCTCATGCTCATCTTTTATTGGGGAGTGGTGTAATCCCAGATGAAAAGCCCTAACATGAAGACTAGGGTCAACAAAAATAGACATAAACTTTTACCATCTTTGATCCCGGCTTGGCGTTTTAGTAGTGATGAGAAGGCTTTATCACACATTATCTGGCTACTTCAACAGAAACCAAGGGGCCTTTGTGGACCAGATTTTTTTAACTAGTTGCATTAATCTGGAGGGGCGGGGGGAGGGTGGGGTTAATATGGATTGCCTCGCACATTGCAGGTAAAAAAAAATGTACCTCCGTTGGCAAAACTCCACGGACACAAACTTCTGTTCTTAGCAATTGAGCAGCTGCACTAGGGCAATTGACTAAGTGCCTTCCTCATGGGCACATATGAATGTCTTATTGAGGAACAGAAAAGAACACACCACTCTCCTTCTTAAGGCTATCCTGCTCCTCTAGCCTCTATAAGGCAGCTAGCCAATCATGCCCTTAATATAGTCATTAATTGCTGCAGGTATACCACTATGCAATCGGCCACAAATCCTAGATTCTGTATTGTAAATGGGAAAAGCCCAGAGAGAGAATTTCATTCAAAATGGCACCATCCGATTTGCTGACAGAGAACCAAGGCGTACTGTAGTTTCCAGTAGTTTCCAGCAGCATTAGCATTAGCCTTGTTCTTGAGGGAGCAGGTGAACCAATACAAGCTCAGAGCCGCCAGAAACTCCTTCACTGTAAGAAGACTTTGCATTGATCTCTCCATTATTTTGTTCACACCATGTATTTCTTGTGTTTCATTTTTTAGGTTTTGTTTGCAGAAGTATGCCAATGCTAGAGAAGCTGTCCATGCCATTAGCAGTGAGGCTAGCTGGTATTACGAACTGCCATGTTTTTGTTCATGCATTAAGAACTATTAAGTGAAAGATATCATATTTACAGTACAATTCACATGTAATTACACATATACACTAGAGGCAAGAAAATTCACATTGAAATCAGTTCAACACTTTTTTTTCTCCTCCTTTGCTCCTTAAACATATGTGTCAAAAGAACTCTTCTCTCTCGTGTTAGCTAATATCCTAAAGTAAAAGCATAGAACGGAAAATCCTCACAGCTTTTAGGGTGAATGTGATGATTTCGTGTTCGGTGAAATGCGTCGTGGGTATAGTTTGCAAGCATGCAAGGTCTGTGTAGTTTCTCCACTATGTGTGTATATGGAGTTCACTAAAGATATGCATCAGCTATATTAAGAAAAAATAATTGTATAATTTCTGGAGGTAAACCAACCTGAATGAGAATTATATTCTACGTGTTAGTTTGCGTGACAAAATGTAAGAGCAAGCACATAGTTGATAGATTGGCTTCTCTTAATGTTCGATTGTTTTGTTTTAAATAACACTTACGGTTGCCTTTAACCCCTGTATTTCGACAAATTTCTACAAAGTGTTTTTTGTCCACTGGAACAAAACTGTACGGCCCATGGCCTCACACACCGACTCTACTATTTGTAAAGATCCATCATATTGCCTCATTACAGTTTGTCAAGCTGTTACTGTGCAGTCCAGGACAAAAACAAATTTGTAAAAGGGTGTTATTAGAATGAACTTGCATTCAATATCCACTGGCTATTATTACCTTCCTTTGTTTTTATTTTAAAGGACGAGGTTGCCTGAAAGTTTGAATATACACCCAGGTAATCATCACCTCAAAAGAGGCTGAATACCGCCTGACTCTACTGCCTGAGATTTATAATTTCATGTACCAAACCGTAGAGTAATATATACCGGGGAAACACAATAAAGACCTGCTCTTTAGCATATTACAAAACCCAATCGATCCCAAGAGAATCTTGTAATGAGCTTGCAGCGGCTCGGATGTGGAGTTTTGTGTGAATTGTGTGCATATCTCAGAGATTGTTAGTTAAAGGGGAACTCCGCAAATTTCACGCAAACCAAACTCTGTTTACAGGTTTTGGGGAAAACTACTGCATATGTGAAGGAAAGAAAGCTGTACGAGGCCTTTTGTGGCTTCATAAAGAGCTGTATGAGTCTGCTAAACAAGTGATGTCACTTGAGTCAGCATGTAAAGCCCACGAAGCCGTGCAGAGTTTGAAAGAAGTGAGTTTTAACAGACCACTTCTCAGCTCTGCATGAGCCTGGCGCCTCACGGCTACATAAGGGGCTACTAGCGTAACACACACGTTTAAACAAACGATGCTACCGTGCTCAGATTCTTTGCAATTCAATCTTGACTTACTTCTATTTGCCAACTTTTTGAAGAGCTGAAGATGTGCACAAATGCCACCATTTTAGTCGCTACTCTTATCAGACACTATTTCGATAGAATAGAATAGAAGCTACTTATTTTGTTCATTGTCTCACTCGTGGACCTATTTTCATAGTCTTTTTTCACATTCAAGACTTTTCACTATGTTTTGGTCATGAAATCCTTTGGACCTCACAGTTGACTGAGAGACAAATGACAGATTTTTCAGCTGCAGACAAAAACATAACACTCACTTCAGTATGTCCTTTTGTTACTATAATATAATTATATTTCTATGGATAACTTGATTATTTAAGGGGATATTTTTAGTTTCAACAGTATTATGATGATCCAGTGAATTTAAACAAAAATAAGTACTAAACTCAAGCTAATACTACATCCTGCGCCTGGGAGGGGAGTGGATTTTTTAGGGTGATTCTGTTTGTGTTTCCAGTCTGCTCTGTGTATTCTCACTATGTGACCCAATGGTAGATTTGGTTGTGTAGGTTTTTCTCAGAGCCTGCTGCTCCCACTAGAGTCTGTTTGTGCCTGAAGTGAAAATGACACAAGATGCTGATCTGCACTTCAGCTGAAGCTAAACAGGCACAGGAGGATTTGTTCAAATGTCTACCATCCATCTGCCTCAGTTATCTAATGGTCTGAATTCTTCCTAAATTCATTAACTTTCATTCGGTAGCTCATTTTGGATTCCACAACCAAAAACATACAATTATTCCCTCTAATGTCCCAAAAAAGATCCTACACTTATCCTCCTTCCCCCTTTCATTCCTACTTGAGCACTGGAGATGTTGTGTGAGTTTGTGTGTTTGAAAGCAAAACCAAACAGTAATGCATATGGTTTATAGGCCTTTGGTTGTTTTTTCAAATCATGGCTATTTATCACAGATTTCATCCCAAGAAGCGTGCATCATTCCTGATTATGCGTATGTTTCTGATCTTCTGGGTTGAGTGTGACGGCACTGATCGAGTTAAAGTGTGAAATGTTCTATCCTTCTGCCCGGGCTGCACATTATTATCCCAATCAAATAATCTTGCCTTTACAAACTGCGACTCCACCACAAATGCTCAACAAACAAACAAATAAATACTTAATACTGATTGAGAACTGGTCAAACTGCGGGCTGATATGTTGACTCTTTTGAATATAAATACATGACCTCACAATTTTGCCGTGGATTAATCTCAAACAAATCACAGAAGCACTTCTCTCATTTCCGTTCAGCAAACACAAAGCAGAATATGACGTTGATGAACGCTGCATCTAAAGAGCATGAGAATCCATCAATAGGAGGAAATAAACAGTACAATATACTTTCATGAAACTATTCAATGATAAAATGTATAGAATGTTTTTTTTTTCGTCACACAATCAAAATGAGAAATGCATACTTCTGACTCTTTTATCTCATAATGCCCTACCTCTAGAACACGTTCCGACACGCTCTGAACTCACAGTATTTTTCAAGACAAAATCATATCTACAATAATCAGCACTTGTTTTTAACTTCAATGAAAAATACCCTTCGCCCCCTCTGCCCCCCAACCAAGGACATGTTTTCTAAAAATAACATGAGAGGAGAAAGGAACAGAGGTTTGCGTTGACACTGGGCAGGAAAGCTGCGGTCAAACATCCCATCCACGCGAGCCTCTAATGGAGCCCATTAGGCCAGCGCCGATGTCTGATAAAGAGAACGATACCACTTCAAAAAATCCAAGGTACAACACATAATCCAAACAAGGTGGCTGTACAGTAGTAGAACCGGATATTTCCGTGCATGTAATCCATTGGCTATGGGTGGGGGTCGTGGGGGAGGAGGGGGGGGGCTGGGGTCTCGGGAACTGGGTGGCTGGGGGTGTCGAGGATCTCCCTCAGTTGATGCCTGAACAGACGAGCCACCACTGATTTTATGAGCTGCAGTAGAGGAACTTTTTTTATTACAATAAGTATCACTAAAAAGTCAATGGGACTCTGAGACATATTTTTTCTCTTTCAGGAGCTTTAACTTCCATTTTTAGCAAAAATATCATGCAGTCTTTAGTTCCGAAACCCCCAGATGGGATTTTGTGTCTGTTTGTTGTTTGTTTCTTTGTTTCTTTAAGGAGGGAAAAGAAACTCTAAGTCTTGAAAGTCTTCCCCCACAATTCTTCTTAAACATTCAAGTCATCCTGTTAATACTTTGTACAGCAGAAAGGTCCTTCAGATTTGACAGGTGTATATATAAATATAATATATATAAATATGCATATACATATGTTCAATTTGTATATGTGTATACATATTTTGGAACTGTATCAAAGCCAATTTAATGTGCTCTCAAAATATGGCCCATGATTCCTAGTGGGATGCACATCAATTCACATAGTACAACCAGTAGATTAGGTTGAAAAATCCAAAGGTGATGGGGAAAATGACCCTGGACCACTTGTCAATGGTGCTAACATCTGACAGGTTTGGAATTTTCAACTTGAGCTTGGAGGAGCGTCGTCGTAGTCGACAGTTGGCCCGGCTCCGCATGGCGCTCCGGTCCAGCGAGTGGTGGCTAAAGCCATCGCGTGGAGCCATGGGCTTCCTGAATTGGACCCCGGAGCTGTCGAAGGACATGACGGAATTCCGAGAGTCACTGACGCTGCTTCCCACGTCAGAAGGCATCACTTCGTTGTTCATCTCCAGTGTAGTGAGGAGGATGTTTCCATAAGCATCCACCTGCCAGGAGAGGGGGAAGACACTAAGAGTCAAGAAAGGCTGGGATGTCAAGCAGTAGCCCCAAATCCCCTATATTATGAAAACTCTCTCCCTCCCGTCCCAGAAGCTGTTTGGAATGCAACATAATTTCTTGCATGACACAAAAATAGTTAATAAAGAGCTTCTTTATACAGATATCTGAAACTGACTTTTTACAAATAAGTGACACAAGGAATTGGAATAGCCTTAATCACTGACTTTACTGTGAGGGCTGGCCTACAGCTGATATGAGTTCTAAATAAATGTACCCCAACTTTTCTTTGTTCCTCGAGATACAGATTTCTTCGCTGTGTAAATGACCTGAAGGTGTTGGTTTGATACGGCACGGAAATGGAGTCCTTGCAATGTGAAAGAAAAATGAAGAGAACATTAAAACGGCTATAGAGTTCTGGCAAACAAGCACATTTTCTCAGAATTACACAATGCATTAGATATAGAGTTAACAATCAACACATTTGAATAAGTATAGCATTTAATAGTCCACACACAAAAAAACTGGGAAGGGGGCTTCATTCAGTCCGACCAATGCATGCAACGCACTGTAGCCAAAACTGCCTGCATTTCAATATAGTTTTGGCAGATTAGTTTGAAATACGCGTTAAAACAAAAGGTAGTAGAGTGAGAATGAAGGAAGCCTGCAGCATAAACATAGACAACAACCTAAATAAGAAATGAGAATGTTTTACCCCACTGTTTGGCTAGAGGATCGCTATCTCAATAAAAAGGGCTTTGCTCGATAAAAAAGCATTCAGTGCTCGAGGTCGACCCAATGGATGATGGTTGGTGAATACTTTTTGCGGTGGCTTCAGTTTACTTTTAGAACATGAGTTACTTACTGGACAAAAAGAGTATGGCTAAAACTGTTACGTGCAGAACTTCGGCTGTCTCGTACATGAGCCCTGACTGACGCGCAGAGTAAAGAGAAGTAGCAGATGAAGTTGCAAACCTGTTCCCTCAGGCGCTTCTCTTCGTATCTTGTGCGCTCGTTGTTGGTTTTGTTCAGCCTCTCATTGATTTTCTTCTGTTGCGCAGGGCCCCGGCCAAAGAACACGTAATTTACAAAGGCATATTCGAGCAGGGCCAGGAACACAAACACAAAACAGCCCATGAGGTAGACGTCGATGGCTTTCACATACGGAATCTTTGGGAGAGTCTCCCTAAGGTGGGTGTTAATTGTAGTCATGGTAAGCACCGTTGTCACACCTGAGCACAACAGCACACACAGAAACAAAGGATTTGCCGTCACACACAGAACATGTTGATCAGAGATGGAAGAAGCATTCACATCGTTACTCAAATACTACGCAATACTTTGTCTTTGGACATCAGGACATCCCATTCAGACAATTGTGGTCTTGAATAAAGTCGATGGTTTGATTTACTGGTGTGTTTAAACAATGAGCATTACAATGACCATGTGTCAACCAGAGGCTGTTTGCTGCAGTGCTGATAACACGGACAATTGTCAGTTTAATAATGCAGTGGCGGTGACTTTTTCTTACCCAGGGCCACCCGAGCTGCAGAGGCATCATAATTGATCCAAAAGGAGACCCAGGAGAGGATGGTGATCAAGATGGAGGGCATGTATGTCTGCAGGATGAAATATCCAATGTTCCTCTTAATCCTGAAACTCAGCGAAAGCCTTGGATATGAACCTGTAAGGAGAAAGGACGGAGTGACAGTTTGAAAAGGTCAGGGAGTCAGAGTGAAAAACACATCCGTGGATAAAAGGTGAATGCAGGTTGGGGGTTAAGGGCTGGGGGATGTTGATGCAACGTAAGAGTTTCAAAGTCTGCACAACGTGCAGTGTAGTCATTTCTCCATTTGTTCAGATAGAGCACTTAATTTCCCCAAAGCGATGGATTCCTTTCCAGGGACAAGTTCGATTCCAATTAAACATGGCAGAAAGTCGCAAACGGGGCAGATTTTTCTGCAACCCCCTATCTCAGCAGGCAGCTCCAGCATCCCTCTGAGAATTGTCACAGAGAGCTGCTCTGCTTTTCTCTTACACTTTCTCTGTCCTCTAAACATTACCAAAGCGGCATTTTAGAGGTGCATTTTTGCAACGCACGCATTTGGACTTGCAAGGGGGTAACTCATTCCATTGTATTTTACAGCTAAATATTTGCTGGGTGTGCCAAGATATAAATTGGTCTTTTAAATGCACTTTAATCCAAACAACCACAACAGTGCAATGTTGATGCAAACTGCTATATTTACATCAAGGCAGTAGCTCTGAACTTACCAGAGCTATACCAGACATTCACGAGCTTGGAAACAATACAAATTGCACTAAAGTCAAATTCGATTGTATGTATTATATATACAGATGTATTTTCAATATGTCACTAAAGAGACACTTCAGATAAGCGTGATGGTTTAAATCTAAAACGCTATATGCTACAGGGGGAACACACAATGATGAATGACCTCATCATCTCTATGTTCCTGTAAATCTTTTAATGAATCAATACCATAGCAAACATACTTCATCACACCAGACACAAGTGGTTTAGATCACCCAAGTACACCCAAGATTAATGGTGGTATTCAAACGTCACATTATGTTCAAACATGGCAATTTAACCTGAATATTATTAACATTAACATATTTCTCTTCGCCAAGAGGATAACTGATTTTGTAGAAATGCATCACTTTTGTTAGTTTTCTTGCGGTCAATCAGAGATCAAACATAATCAAAAGCATATTGTGCTGACGTTTTAATTCTGGTATTCTGATATTAATCAGATTCTTCACCTGAGGAATACACTGTATATACTATAAACATTATCATATTATATCACTAAGAATATACGATCAGCTTAGCTTAGTTAAACATAAAGACCAACACAATAGGCCTGCTTCTGTCTGAAAGTGTACATTCCTTATGTGTCCAATAGGATCAATGAACTAACCATTGGTTGGTTGATTTTGTTTTTGTTCTTAGTCAGTGAACATTTTTTAAATATGTGGAAAAGGCCACCAACAATGTGCTGGAGCAAAACGGAAATTGTCTTGTAAATATAATCATATTCCCGACAGTGATAATGACGCATGTACTGATGCCCCCACTTACAGAAATCCGACTGGTGACGCAATCAAGATGTGATTATAGAGGATTTGAGAATTTTAAAAATGGTGTGCAGTGCAGTTAAGAAGCATTTTAAAAATCATCCTTACCTGTGGCAAACTTGACCTCCCTGGACACTAAACGGACATCTACAATGGAAAACTGAGGTAACTCCAGCTTGTCGACGCCCGTCACTGCTCTGTCCTCTCCTTGCCAGAAAAATACGATGTCATCCGTGGTATATCCATCTGTATCAGGTCAGGCCAAATTATGGGCAAGAGAAGAGAGGGGCAAAGAGCACATGTGGAGTTTAAGCGCGGTGAAAAAATGGCCATTAATATAACCATGTTTCTATTTAAAGTCTGTTCCAAGAGTAGGGACAGTGACGATAGGGAGGTCGCTTTGACTGTTCCTATGTCGAGTCAGAGCTAAGCAACGTCACAGCATATTCAGTGCCGGTGTCTTGACTTTTGGAAACTGTTGTGTCGCAATAATAATAATAACTTGGCAACAATAATATCAACAACTTGTTTCTATGGGAACAGGACAAATAGCATATACATCTCTAAAATCGCTAGTGATCATCTTAAAATGAACTTAAGTTATTTTAACCGCCTCAGTAAGAATGAATGGATGAAATATTGTCCTTTTTTATTTTAATTTGGAGCATTGCCTTCATACAGCACACAGAGTCTTATGCCACCACGCGTGACCGGCTGTCAGCCGATTGAATCATCTCCTCCAACCGGCCTCACACCAATCACAGCCCACTCTCACTTCATGGAGGTTCATTTAAATCGTTCTACACCAGTGCTGTTATAGACCGCCTCCCCCACTGCAGCCTCCACCCTTTAGAGTTCAGAGTTTATCTTTAAAAGCAAATGGTAAAAATGGTAAAAGTTTACTTTGAGCTCATTCCTGTAAACCATGGGTATTTTATTGCGTTTTGGCTTAGCAGTTGCTTAGCTAATCCAGGGAGGACTAAGAGCGAAGCCACAAGCGCCAAGTATAACTGTATTTCCAATTGTTGCCATAAATGGATAAAAATTCCATGACAATATTGCCACTGAGACTGAATTCTAGGTTGTGGCAAAAGCAATGTGAAACACACAAAAGCTACAAGCAACATATGTGTGAAATATTTTGATATCGTCGCAACAGGATTTTAAACTACAGCTTTTTTGGGGGGGGTTCCATTAGTATTCCCTACGTACTTAAATCTACCCTTTGGATGCAAGTTACAGAGCACCCAAGACTCAGAGTGAGATTTGTTGATATTCAGAACTGTCTCCTGTTTCCAAGATTCATAATCACCCTGTATTTAACTGAACCCATAATTTCATCAAAAATACAATGAAACACATTTGTCCAATTTAACAAAAGGACAAATGTGCAGATAAAACTATGTGGCCATGGCAAAATGATACTTGTATGCAGCACAATAAAAATTGTGCCATCAAAGCACATGCTAAACTATTAATGGAGCTTGTTTTGCTGTTTTTTTTTTAATTGTCTTTTAATTCTTGCATTTTATTTCACTTCATTGTATGACATGTTATGATGTGAAGCACTTTGAGTCTGCCTTGTGTATGAAAAGCGCTATACAAACAAACTTGCCTTGCCTTTATTCAATTTGTACAAAGTCACCAGACTTTGTTAGGGTGTGACTTTACATCATTCACTTTATTGAGAAATCTAAAAATACATCAGATACGCTGCTAACTTTCCAGAGGGGGGTTAACTGAGAGGTCACAGTTTAAAACATGTCCAAAACAAAAACCATATGTTATGGACTCAAATTACAGAAGTCAAAATTGACTTTTAGTTTGTGTGTCCTTTGACCTCCATTCTATGCAGATTTCTCAAGACACTAATTTGAAATGTTTTCGTGACACATCAAATACAAATTCAGACAGGAAGAAAATATTTTCCCTTCAAAAAGTAATTAACAACCTTATTTTTTTTTAATGGGAATGTCATCGCTCTACTGTTCTGACTCCTATGGAGCTTTATATTAATGCATGTATTAACTGGTGCGTGAATATTTATTAACACGTGTCACCTGGCATGGCAGTTACACTCATTCTCAACTCCCAGCACAATCTAAAGTGACCACAGCAGAAGATTCATGTCAATAGGCCAGTAAGCCAGAGTCATTTCTCAGCCCGGTAGTGTTGGTACATTTCAAATTCTATTACCTCACATCCCGACCTGGATGGCATTAACGTCACCAATGGGCCAGAATTCATTACCATTAAATCTCCCTGCAAGGTTGTGGGGTAAGGAAAGGTGACATTGAAACAACTGCCTGCTTAATCAATCAAAGTGAGGGCTATGTGCATGACTCCCACTAGCACAGCTTCTTCCATGAACATGAATAGATATTCATGATATGTACATTTAATATTGTGTGATATTGTGTAAGGTCTACAATTTTGTCAAGAGTCACGGTATTATTATTATGATCTTAAAGGGAGCCACTTTTTTTCCACATAAATGCCAGTTCATTAGCCATGGGGTGTACTACTGGAATGGAGAAAAGTGATGGCTCATTTTTTTTTTAAGAGTTATAACTAAGTAATGTACGAAGAACTTGAAAATTGTTTTGAGACTTTGCTAAATCTGGCATAAGAAGATTGAATATGAAAATATAAACATAAAGCCAGAAGATGGTAAGCTTAGCCTAGCTTAGCTTGAAGCGTGGAAACAGCTGACCTAACTTCCTACAAGAAGGCAAAAAAAAATAATGTTCCAAAAGTAAGGGGAATAGTAGATTATTAATTAATTGAATTTGGGTGACTCATTTGACAAATGGCACAAGTCGGCAAAGATTCCCAATATTTCACAAATGACAACTCGATGAAGAACTCAAGGAAACAGGTGTAACGTCTTCGAGGTAACTTGACAGTTTTAGAATGACCGAACAGCTTTCTGCGAGTGATGTTTATTGTATTTGTAAAGTAACTTTAAGTTCAATGTTTAAGTCTTAGTTTTGAGAGACAATGTCAAATTAAACTCACAGCTTTCAATCTCCAGGGTGCAGTTCTGTTCATCGAGAGGGTACCTCCTCAAGTCCATCATGCAAGCAGCAGTGGTGGTTATCCTAAGAAAAACAGAAACAGCACAGAGACTTGGGTGTTATTATGATGGCATAGAGATGCATGGCTCAGGGTCACGGTATCCAGCACCTCGCGGCAACCCATTGCTCTTTTATTAAAACGGATAGTGTTTCTCAGTACTTTCCCTCATTTTCCAGGTTATTTTAAATGTTATTTATCTGTGAGTAGTCTTGAGAAACATATCCTTTTAAATGGATCACTCAATGCTGAGCATCTGCAATTTTGTCACTGCACTTTATTTATTGCTAGTTCCAGGATGGAAATTTCTGCCAGGTAGCTTTAGAAAATATGTATGCATAGCAGTTTGTTAATATCAATAAACCCTGCAGCCCAGGAAAAAAACTGCTTTGGCTACAAATTACACATGTAGGGGTCTTTGGCATCTAACTGAAATATTTACCGGTGCAGCACATTCTAGTAATTACATTTCTCGTGTTCATACCAGCTGCTATGTGTTCATCGTGCTCGCTTACTGGCCTTCTGTGTAAATGAAATAGAAAAATTTATTTTCAGCTCATCGTCTCGTGTCAGAAGCCACCATCTCATTTCCCTGTGAAAGTGCTGGTGGCATAATGAGAGTCATATGAAGTTTTACCCTTTAAAGCACGTTTTGCATTTTCTATAGATTATCAATCATGTTTAAATGAAAGCCACCAAGGCTGCTTACAGGCGGTGGTTTTACAGTAAAGCCGTGAGCAAATGCGCGCCACTATTAACAGTAACCTTAGAATTATCAATGCACCAGATAATAAGCGCCATTTGCTTAAACACAGAGTTTGTAAATTGGCCACGGTGGGTCGCACGGAGGTGCAAGTAATTGGGAAACAAAATATGGGCTGATTGGGTCAGATATGCACACCAGCATTAGGGGCCTCTGGGGCCATCACAGCGCCCAAAGGGGTACAGAAAACAATACATAAACAGCATGTGTTGGGGGTATATATCCACAGTGACACTCTATATATCCACACTGTATTCTGCTGCCGAAGCACTAAGCTGCTCAAACTGCAGTTGGTTGATTGTTCCGCACTGCCCTGACGCCTCGCAGGGCTCCTCTGCTCTGAGTGTACAGCAGGACCCCTCCTGGCACACACTGTGAGGAGATAACCTCATGCCTAATTACATTGATAGGAAAGGTCACTAGCCAATTCTAGAAAGACAGTTGGATGGGAATAAAAAACGGTGTCTTGTCAACAAAAAACGGAACAAACTAAATAGGAGTAATACAATTTAAGTTAGGACAGAATCTCAAGTTGGGATGTCTCCCAGCAGAGACGGTCAAGCAGCAGCCTCAGACCTGGTCTGATGTGCAATGCCAGTCAGTTTATCATATCCAGCCAGCAAGAGAGTTTGAATTTCATTGATATAACAATATTACAATACAACAAAAAAAAGTTTACTTGCTGTGCGTACTGTAAACTTAAAAAGCTTAAAGGTGAGTTCTACTCATTCCCACAGGCCACTCTCGGCTTTTCAGACTATGTATAGTTTCAGCATTACGTGACAACTAAGAACAATCTGGAGGTGGATGCAGGAGGCTGAGAACTACCGAAAGGCTTGGCTCTCAGATGCATGAGCAATAGGTTTTGACACCTACACAGTCTGCTCATGTATCCCTCTGTGTGAGGCAGCCTGCTTACCAAAGATGATCACAGTACTACGCCATGGTTTACTACACACAGGTACACAGGATTGGCAGAGAGAAATCACCATCTGGCAAAAGCTTAGAGCAATAAAGCCCTCAATGCTCTCAGGACCGTGTGCACAACCAAACATGGGTTAACAGTCCTTTATCAACGATTCAGGCTCTTGACTCATTTGCAAGTTTGAGGCTGGACACTTTCGACTCACACACTCACTTCTTTTATTGACGTTTTGAATGATCTTGTTTTTCTGCACCATCCAGCAATCTCCAGGTCTGGCCCCCTCCCTCCTCTTAACATACAAATAAACAGCCTACTGCCGTATATCTGAAGTATTAAAAAATGTGATTTTAAGCAAGCTTTGCATTCAGGGTGCCAGCGCACCGTTGATTGTTTCAGTGGCACAATTGCAATGGAGATTGCAGACACCGTCATTTTGGGCATATGTACACTTGTGAAATAGTAAATTATTGGTAATTCTGTCACTCCAAATCAAGCGAGCGTAGCAGTAGGTCCAGCAGTGTGGGTAATGTGATTGTCCACAGTTTAGATTCTACTGTGCACTAGCGTAGCAGCATGGAATGATTCAAACAGGCGTCTTTACAAAAATAATCATTGAAGAAAACTCTCAAGTGGTAAAACTCAAGAGGCACAGAAACTTAATATATTCTTGTGGAAAAATGTCCACGCAACCCTTGGGCAAAGTTAAACATTTCCCAAAGCAGTTTAATTGGATGCTTGCAGGAGGTCTGCATTGGTCCTGAAATCACCATGGCATGTGGATTATGCGCTGCTTCTACTGAAAAAAATGGTCTTGAGTACGGATTGAAGGAGCTGATGCCATCTGCAATACTGAGTGGATGATGGTTGCAGTGATGTCCTTGTGCAGTATACTTAAAGACAAGATGCTGTGAGAGGATGGTGTTGTGAGAAGCAGCCACAGCTCTCTGTTTTATGCAGGCCCAAATCCACTAGAGGTGCAAAGGCAAGTGCGATGAGATTTTCGCCTGGCACGTGTCCATTTTACACTGGCGCGTTTGTGGTTCAAAAAGAACCTGGATGTGAAGAGGTAAGCGTGCTCAGTGGAGCAGCTGGGATTGTCGGATGGCACAGTCTCATTCCGGCAGCAAATGCCTTAAATCTGTTGCCTTAATTTGGTGGAGGTGGCCTGGAAGCGTGCACTAATGGTTATATGCTCAGTATTCTTCTAAAAAAGGATATAGTCACCCAGCTACAGACCCTTCTCACCATGAGGCTCCAAGATCGCACCCTTACATTGTGAGCCGCTGCCTCCAAAGCAGCTGTGAGACTGCATGTCCACAAAGGTGATGAAGTCACAAAAGGGAAAAAGAAAAACTTTGCCAACAAATCTCTTTTTCTTTCAGTACCAATTCAGTAATTCAAGTGATTACTGCAATAATAAATCGTGTTTTTTATGATCTACACCTTGTTCCTGCCATTTGTTTTTATTCACAGGACAAAAGCTTCCTCGCCTCCATCCAACTACTTTATTTTAATGACTAGTTAAGAAGATGCCAATCCATTCCGGGCTTGAACAACGCTCAGGACGTCGCTGTCGTGCTTTTAGCCCTCCCGGGGGAGATGGGTCCCTCTGTGCGCATTTACTTCTGACTGTGTTGTCTAGTTTGTCGCAGTCATCTGGGACATTGAGGTGGTGAGTATTTTAAACGTCTTTTTAGCCGTTGTGGGACAAAGAGTCTTGAATTTAATGTGCCGCTCTCTTTCCAAAGAATTCAATGTTCCCTGAGTCAAACACAGAACGTGGACTAGCAAATCTAAAAATAAAACTTTAAAGTCAGTTTTTCCTGCCGAAAAAAGATGTGTCAAAACTGAGGCCACAGTACTATGAGTGGTGATTTTGATTTTCTGGCGCAGTGAAGGTTTTAAATGAGTTTGTCTGGGTCTCACTCAATATTTCCCTTCGTCAATTATCTGTGCAGCGAGTTCTCTCGACTAATATTCCACGAAGCTTCTAGATTTCTGAATACAGGTGATGCTATCGACCCGTTTTCAGGATGCTGTTTAGGGTCACAGACTCACAGAGGAGTTAACCTTCCCCAGCACAATTTTTTTCCTGTACATCCATATGTGCATCTCCTTGCATTATCAAATCTTTCTGAAAGTACAAGACACAAGAACCCCGTCCCCTCCTTCTCCATATCGTACCACTATCATTTTCTGGGGAACATTCACTGGGCATAAAGCAGAAAAACGCACCGTACTATGTTTCCACAATAGTTTATTGCAAACGGACACATTCACACATATTGAAATAATCTCAGGGTAATTTAAAGTGAGCTCTTCACATCAACTTCGGCCTGCGAGAGCAGAGAAAGTGCAGAGGTTGGTGAAGTGTAATATCTAGCTGCGATGCTGCAGTATTTCAAAAGGCAACGCTAAAAATAAGGGATACGTGTCTGTTCTGCTCATGCAACGTTTTTGGTACGCTCATGTGCTGGTAAATGAGCCACGTGCAGCTCAAATATTATACTGCACGTGTGTCAAACAATACTAGTATATTGTAAATATATCTTTAGTTGTTTATGCAGCTACAACAAATGTTTGTAATGTTTCTCTTTTTTTGTGTAAATAATCTGGGAAGTTCAAATGGTAGAAACATGTTCAAATGGAGAAGGTAAGACCAAACAGGATGGAGTATAACAAAGACCATACTGTCATGATTACCTGAAAATTAACATAATCAATTCTGATGTAAGCCAGAGTGCACAGCGTTCTTACCTCAGCCCGTATAACACCGTGCCGTCTGGGTGCAGTCGAATCATACGGTTCTTTACCGTCACTCCGTGAAGAAAGGACTTCTTGTCATTAAGGAAGTAGGTGTCGGGGAGCCAAAGCTGGTCTGCTACACGGTTGTCCAGAGTCAGGTTTAGCTTCAGCTCGTTGTAGGCCAAACGCTTATCCCGCCAGCTCTGCTGGAAATACATTGTGATGGTGTAGTCCTGCAGGGAAGGAAAGTCACACATGAGAACAACTCAGCGACTCATAAGCTAGAGGAATAGTTTAGCAGTACAAGTCTGTCATATAAAAAAATAAACCCTTTAACGTATGCTATACATGGGAGCACAACGTGTGCACTAGCAGACAAATCGGTATCAACATATTTAAATCTATAATTCCATTATTTAGTAGTTTATCACAATGTTTTTAATGAAGTGCAAAATGGGGAATTCTAATAAGGCAGCCAGAGCAATAAAATAAATGTGCATTGTTTCACAATCAGAGAAAAAAACATTTGCCATTTTTAAAAATAGCACATGGATACCAAACCAATAAATGCAGCTGTTCTGGTATTCCTATTATACTGTATATAACAATGTTGGGAGGGAATATACTAATACTGACAGACTTAATACACTTTTTAAGTCAAACTACATGGCTTTCTCCCACCGACCCTCCCAAGCTCTCTTCTTTTTTAAACAAATTCTCCAAAATAAATATTTCTCCTGTTTTTATTCTAAAGATGCTTGTTGATAGAAACAAACTCTGAAATCCTGTTTAACAATGCAATGCATTTTGTATTTGTAAGGATAATATATGATTACAGAAATAGAAAGAATTGGAGAGAGACACCGCGAAAACTTATTTTTATAGTCGACTGTCTGCAACAGAGGTTTCAAACAAACGGCCCGCGGACAGGCGGATCGACGACAACGTTCCTCCGGCGTTCCTCCAGCGCTCCTCCAGCGCTCCTCCAGCGCTCACCCCCCCTCGACTGGACCATCCGCGTCCGCCCCCCCCCCACCGTCGCCTATGAGTTTACTGGTCCGGCCTGCGTTACATCAAATGAGTTTGATATGAAAGACAATGTTTGTCATTTGCTTGCTATTTTTGTAGACCAAAAATAGCAAGCAAATAACAAACATTGGCTTTTGTGTGCTTTTTTTGTTTGTTTCATATCTAACAGCATATCTATCTCTATATTTATAAATTGATATCTTTTTATTTATAGATCTGGATCTATAAAGATATATAGATATATATATATATATATATATATATATATATATATATAAGGGATCGGCACGTTAAAGCGGTATAAATGTGTTAATGTAGCAATCCATTAACGGCAGCAATGATTTTATCATGCGATAATGGCATTTCTTTTTCTTTTTGCATTAAAGGGGCTTAACACTTCTGCACAAATTAACTGGGAAAATGGAGAAAGGAAGTATCCTTTGTAATCCTTTGTAATAAGTATTTGTAATCACTACAAATCTGGAAGTATCTTATCACCGGAGTAAAAAGTAGTTTTCTCTTGCTGGTCATATTGTTCAAAAGAAGAGAGGTTCTTTATCATTTTAAAACGCAAATGACCTTGTGTGTCTTAGCAACTGCTTTGGTGCAGGGGAGTAGGAAAATGTAAAGTCGGACTAAAAGTGTTTCTTTTTCTTCTTTGAGATTCAAAGGAAATCCACAGAGATTTCTTCACAACTCCAAGATCCGTCAACAAATAATAATATGTGCTGTCTTGCAGAGAGGTGTAAGGTGTACCATACGAGAAAAATAGCAGTAGTTCAAGGCGTCGCCCCTCCGGTTATTTTGTCAAAGAATCACAGCTGGCAGTAGTTAGGTAGAGGTCGATTAATCGGCCGATTGTTTGGCTTTTTTTACATAATCGGCATCGGCCAATGCCTATTAATCAAGCCGATTAATAGGCAGGCGCATCTCGGTCTGTTCGACGCACGCTGCCCCTGGAGTCAATTACCAGCAGAGACCTCATCCAGTGTCTGAGGAAGGAGCCGTTCCTCGGAGAAAACGGTACAATTTCATGTCCTATATATTTAATGAAAAACGTATGGCATGTTACTGCCAACTTGACGTGACGTTCGGCTACTTTGGATATTGATAGCTGTCGTGTCACAATAATTAAGCTAGAGTTGTTCAATCACAGACAGTGGATCTGAGACGCACCTGTGCCTTAACGACCCATATCTACCGGACCGAATAGCAACGCTGAGTTCTTTGCCTCATTTCGGCGCTGCTCTCTGATGTCCCCAAAACAAATGTTAGAATAACAGACACATCGCAGCATGTGATGCTGGCTAGTTAACATTACACTCGTCAGCAGCTAACGTTAGCCTACCACTAGCTAGCAGATGGATTAAACACGATTAAAAGGCTGACCGCTAAACGGTGTAGCAGCTGCCATTGTCTACTTGTCTGAAGAACAACACAGACGGTGCCACGGTGGTTGTTTTTGTCTGCAGACGTAAGGCTCCACTAAGATTTTCTGTTCAAGTGTTACTGTATACATTTTTATTCAGACATATTCAATACATGTTTTTGTTGAGAAATTTTGTGTATCTTAAGTACTTATTAGTGTTTCATTTTCAAATAGAGGTTAAAAACAAGCAAATATCGGCCAAAAATAATCGGCAGCATATCGGCCATCGGCCGACCCTGATTTCAAAAGATCAGCGTCGGCATCGGCCTGAGGAAACGCATATCGGTTGACGTCTAGTTGTTGGTGAGCGTTTGTGACCTACCATGTTGACTTCTGAGATGGAGTCGATGCTCGCGATGTTAATGCTCATTCCCACGACGACAGGAGGACCTGAGGAAACAAAGCAAAACTAGTACAAGAAGAACAATATGCAACGACTTTACTTCTCACGTGTGTGGACCGAGCCCAGTAAAAGACCAGCTACTCTCAGCTGGTGCTTATGAAACAATTCTGGGTAAAACACACTCATCCATCCTGTGATGTTCACGGTGTAACCGCGCCACGCGCGGGTATAGACGCACATGACACGTGAGCAGGAAGTATGTTAACGGTAACCATGAATGCGAGAGGGAGTGAATAAACGCCTGTGGGTAATGAGCTGTGGTTTGTCTGGTGCTTAGAAACACTACACATCCTTATTTCCGGGCTAGCAAGGAACTGTGTCTGATTCACATGATTACAGCGCATGTTGTAGACATGTAGACAGCAATGCACATGCTTACATGTGCGGGTAACACATGCAGTATTCACACAATTTAAGGTTACAAGGATTATGCATTCACAGTGCTCAAGCGTCCACACTCACCGTAACCGTGACTACGTGGCTTCAGTGGGATATGTATGATCAAATTAAATGCTTCACATCAGAGTGCTTGAAACACGCTTTGAATAATTACCATATTGAATAGTATTCCCTGACCCTTGATCTCTCCTTTGATCAATAAGATGGAGTTAATTAGTTGTGTTAGGTCTTTTCAGTTTAGGTCAAATGCAAACTAGGGAATATTAGCAAAGGACTACAACCAATCGTGTAAGCCTTTTTGACGTTGGGATCGACAACCAGCATTAATGCGATTCTCTCGGAGCAAGCGGACAGCCAGATATTTGGGTCAAGATTTCCTCCTCTGCGGACCGGTCATTGTTTAAAGTTCGTTTGGGAACTGCAAGCTCTGAAGGTCCTTATTGTCGCTAAAATGTTGACAGGAAATAGGCAATGGGTTCCGAAAAGAGATTCTTGCCAATGCATACCCCCTCTTTTGCCCACCATACACACCGATTAACTGCACGCTAGCGAATTCTGCTCAAAAGAAATTGGTCAACAATAATGATAATAAATACTACAAAACGGACTACACACACACAGAAACCAGAACGCCTCCGGTACCAAAGTCCTGTTGCTTACAGACCCTGCATTCACTAGCACATGTCTGTTATTAGAGATAACACTTTTTTATCACAGACAGAAACGTTGAAGAAGGTAGATGCAGAACTGCAGAGAGGGCTCGAGTCTATTCCCAGTTACTTGTTTGGTTTTTCTTTCATCTGTTCTTTCCTTGGAACCTTTTCTCGCACGCAGCAAAAAACGAAGACACCCGGACCCCACAACCCGAGAAGCTGTTACCCCAGGCAGTAGACTTTGTGAGCGAATAGAGTATTTTCAGAGCAGATTCTAAAGGCTTTATCATTACAGATGATTTGTGCCTTTTATGCATTTTCAGTGCTAACATTATCTGTAACACCTAAACAAGCTCCGCTCGTGCCTAACTCTTCAAAACGCTTCAAAGCCTTATATTGCTTCAGCGATCAAGCCTCAAAATATGAAGTGCTGACACAGAACAGAAAGAGCAGAAACATTGCAGTGATTGGTTTATGAGGCAGTGCTGAATCACTATATTCAGATAATGTTTCATGGTATCACATTGGAAATTAAATTAGCAGAAGTACCATAAACAACACAGAAAAAAGCTGTCCTTCAATGTGTACATTTTTCATGTAGCATCACAGTCAGAAAGTACAGAAGCTTCTTTTATTCAAATGGGACTTAAACATTATGTTTGTGTGCATTTTTTCAACCTTCCTTCCTTGTAGACCTCCTCTCTCTTTGTTGACTCACTGCATAAATCGATAACAAAACCGATGACGCCATTGATGGGAAATTAGTTTTCTTGCCATCTCCATTAAAAGCAGCGAGAATTTAGCCATTTGTTCCTCGTTGAATTTGTCCTTTCATGTCCACTTATGTCACATGTTTTCACATTCGTTCTCTTCTTTGAAACGTTGCAAGGTCTCATTCCCCATCACGTAAGGACATTGTGATTCAAAGGAGACGGGGTGAGACATTTCTATTCTCAGTGGATGGATGTGCTGTACACAGCTTCTCTTTTTACTTTTTATAATCAACATATTCTGTGTATTGTCTCTGTTTGACCAGATCAGATCTACAAGTTAGCCTTTATTCTTCTCAAAATATAACACTTTGAAATGCAAAAGGAATGGGAAAAAAATCTTGACGGTGCTGTAGTCAGCATGTGTCATGATGACATTTATGGGTTGCAGACTTGCATAGTTCAGACATCATACATATTTTTGACAATGCACAATGACAAAATAACCCTAAATAAAGAATCTAAATGCATGAAAAGGAAAAGAACTTCACTAACTTTTTACGAGGTATGGTTAAAAATACAGTCTGCACTTTACCCTCTATATCTCTAACCCTCTATTCACAACTGTAATAATAGCATACACCCACAAATTGTGTGTGGCTTCAATTACTTGGAGAGTAGAGCTCATATGCTAGCGTATGAAATAAAATAACAATATAATAACAAGCAAATCTGAAAAAAAAACTAATCATTTGACAAGCATTTAGTTTGACAGAGAAGTTTTTTTTTCGTGTAGGTGAGAATTCACTCGGCGTGATGTTCACTTCGTTTAATACATATTTTGTTATACTTCAATCTAATAGGTTTTAGTGTATCACCACACAACCCATGCACGTCTTACTGGCCCAAAGAAAATATGGCTTAAAACAAGTTATTTAACACAGAGTTGTTTGCATGCTTGGGCAGACTTAAACGCCCTCGTGCTGGGAACACTGCCAGGATTCTATCCAGACAAGTTTGTGTCTGCACCAACACCATTCTAAAATAAACCATTCACAAAAGTGATGCGTCTCTTATGATAAGCACGGTTTGCTAAAAACCTAGAACCCCAAATCCCATGAATAGACACACTAACTAAACTTACTGCACACATTTCAGTGCATGAATCCATCTGAACTCAAAGTGGCTATTGTGCCGCAGCTTGCAAATAAAAGGGGATTGCCATACATGTGTTAAACACCACCTGGTTTTATAACATTGCTAATTGCTTGAATAAAAGTAGCAGCTGGGTGCTGGGCTTATTTATGCACACATTAACAAGTTGACAGAGTAGTATCGGTGTTCTCCAGCGGGCCTAGTCAATCACGCAAGATAGCAATTTTGTTGTCAAGATTACTGTAGAAAGCAATATGGGAACCAACCACTGTTCTTTGAAGGAATAATATGTTCAGGCAGCCATAGCAGCTGATGTAATTGGAAGAAATGGAACATAAAATATGTTATCAATTATCTCAACTTAAAGTTTTGATAAACCTAGAAATTTGAAAAACTTGGTAATTCATTTCAAAGCTGTGCTACAAACCCCGTCACTGTATGTAGTATCCTGTACAATCCTGTCCTCTTTATGGAGGTATTAGGGTCAGGAAATACTCCCCCGGAGCCTGAGGGAAGACAATCGAGACTGTAGTCAACTGTGACATCACAGCGTTGGGGGCATACACAGCTCCTGATGTAAAACTCTCAGGCCTTTCAGTTTGGAGTACATCATTGGAGTGTAGACGTTGATTGGGAGTTTTGTCCATCACATGGTTAAAAACTAACACCACAAATAGATTTAAAAAAATATGATGGTGCAGAAATATACACATTGATTCATCTAAAAGACGTTACGCATGTATTCCTTCTTGCAGCTAGTGGTTAATTATGATCTCTATTTTCAAAGACTAAAATATTAACTAGCAAACCACTTCAACAAGAAAAAAAGGCTCATCTCTCCTCCCTCTTATATTCTGTAATCCTATTTCCTTCCCCTCCATTACACCCACCACGCTAAAGTGCCCCTAAGCTTTGTCATATTCCCTGACCCAACTCTTTTTTCGAAAACAAAAAAGAAGGAAAAAGTAGGGCCATTTCCCATCGCACTTTGTGAAGGCAACCAGTAAGAGTTTTCCCCAGAGATGCCAAAGTACATTTGTTCGCTGGATGAAAACAGAAAGCATCAAATCTCTCCCTCTCTTTCTTTCACTCTCTGCATATCTTTTGTGAAATGGAAGCAATCGTAGCCACTTTTTAAACGCTTCCGTGTATTTCACAAGTTGGGAGATTCAGTAACAAAGTTGATCTTAAAATAAGAATGTATGCATTCAGTGTCAACCAATATTACAACATTGTTTAGAAAATGCTTGATTTATTTTCTACCACTTAATATTTGGACATACATTTTTTTTATTAATGACAGATGAACAAAGTGCTAACTACAGTATCCCTTTGTCTGGATTTTACATTGGAAAAAAAAGAGGATATGAGTGAATGACAACATACCAATTCCAAGTAAATAACATTGCCTCGGAAAAGTAGTGTAAACTGTTAACACAATGATATAATAGTTACCAAAAAATATTATTATATATTGAATAAGTCTACCCACTTCCGATTTTATTTAATGTTGGCCAACCAATATCGCAATAGAAACAGCATTCAGAAAACGTCTGATGATGGGATGGATGTGGATGTGAGTCCACTAAAACAAACAAAGACAAAGGAACAGTGTGCGCTGATCTCTAATTGTCGACCAGTTTTGCCATTTTACTGAAGCCAGCGTGTGGCCCCCCTGCAGAACTGGGCACCGCGACAGCGCCCGGACAATAGAACCCATTTACTGAAATTTCCGAATATAAAAGGGACCCTGTGGGTTTTCTGATCATTTGAAGGCGTGGCAGGCGACGCGCCGCACGTACTACCAGCAGGCACACGAGAATGCTCGCCTTGAGCACAAAGGGACCGCAGAGGGTGAAAGCATTATTGGTGGATGTATGCAGCAAAGCACCAGTGTACCAATAAAAGAGGGAATCTAATGTGTGTGAACAATGAAGACATCTAATTTGGAGAAACATTCACCGCAGTGTCTTTCTTTCAGTTCATCGGTGGACAACTCACGCTGGCATCTATACAGATCTATTTAAATTCAGCATCACCTGTTAAAAAGTGAAACAGTCCGGCAATGTGAGCTTGTGCAAAGCTCACCAATTAGCCTGTTCTAAGGCTGTTGTTTATAGTTAGTTTAATTTGTTCAACAATTGAAATGCAGGAACCCCCTGACTGCAATCATTCGGCCGCTGCCCTGGAATATCTGTAGAAATAAAGTGAAAGAAAACATACAAATTCAAAGAATTTAAACGTATGTTATGACGTCGTTTTTCCATTTGGTTCCATCCTTGTTTTAACTATCCATTTAATTGCCAATCAGATTGCTGTATGAGTTAGATATCAATCTATAAATTACGCTGAAAAAAAAAGAAAGATAATAAAAACGTGGCGAAAATCCTCATCATAAATGTGCTACGGGCCACCACATTTTCCTGTGAGCATCAAGTCGGACATTTTATCCTGCAGCTTTCTCTATGGCAACAGAGGTGACTTTTATTAAACAGAATAACCTAACAAGGTCTGGTAGCTACACAATCAAGTCATGAAGTATATATTCTATTCCTCTGGAGCCGAGGGACCTGGAAAACCAAAAGTAGACAAAAGAAAATTAAGGAAATGCCTAACAAACACTATCGTGCAATGAAAAGCGCAAAACGACCGAGAAATCGCTGCGCAGTGTTCTTAAAGGTGAGGTCAAGGACTCTTGACAGAGTGGCCGTGAGGCGTCTGTTTTCATTGGAGCTTGTTGGTATTTAACCAAATGTCATCCGGTTTCAAGCAGTTTTATTTACCAAGAGAACATTCAACAAACACAAACTTATTTTTCACGCTCAATCTCTGAGATTGTGTAACAGTGTAGCTGTCGTCCCTGGACATCATCACCAGATATCCTTCCTATTAGATTATACGTTGTGTACCAACGTTGTGTACCAAGAGCCACCTCGCAGAACTTGATCAATTAAACAACATACTAAAATAAATGGCATTCACACTTCAAAAGGCAATGATGCTTGATGGAATTGTGTACTCATTGTAAGCAGGTTTACAGTTTGCCCTTCTGGGGCATGGGCTTAATTCTTATCTTTATTGGGAAATGCCTTCTTAATAATACTAACACGACTGCATTTTGAAACATTTACATCGCGTTGTGCGTGCTTACTAAATGGCACTGCTTGCCTGATGATGCCCATGGTGATAGTAGTGTTGTTGGTAACGGTGATCATAACACCATCCTCACCATCATGTCTGTATCGGATGATTGTCATCGATCACCAATAAGGGTATTAGGTTGGGAACCTTGCAATGACAACTGTCAAGCTGATTAGGACATTTACATTCCTTAGATCAGAGGTCACTAACAGGCGGACGCCGTCCCGTCGGGACCCGGACGAAAAGCTACAAAAAGACGGTTTTGGTTTAATTGTGACTTTTCCACCACGTGATACAACGCGACCAATCGAGTCTTTGCATTCCAGCAGGATGATGATATTGTCTCAATACTGCAGACAGACAAGAGAGGTAGCGGCAAATCAAAAATAAAAAGACAGTAGGAAGAAAAGAAAGATGGCAAAGTTTGAGAATAAGACGTTGAGACGTTGAAAGCGGGAGAAAGGGACGGGTGAGACAAATGAGGAACAAATGGACCGTGAAAGTAGAGCATTTAATCCTCAATGGCCGGACTGGTTTCTGTTCATACTTTCTGCTGCAGCACTAAACCAGTGTCTCATATGCTCAGAATCCGTTGAAACGCAACCATGAGGCGCAATGAGCTGCTCCACGTGGGGAGCAGAACGGCCCTGATGCATTCAGGCGCAGGTTTAAAATACTGCCAGGAAAAACTAGACTTACTAAAAAAGTGGGAAAGTCGATACATATATTCCATTAAACTGTTCAATTGTTGTGTGTGTTTAGATTTATTATTGATCATTTGCTGAGACTGTCAAGTCCAAATGTGGAGCAGAAAAGGGGAAATTCTAGAAATGTTCTCTAACTGGACCTGGACGTTTGAGTGGAATAGCCCTGCCGTTGATGGATTAAAAAATCAGTCAGTCATTCACCGAACTGGGTTCATCAGGTTTCCGCCCCTTGTTAAGAGTTGCTTTGTTAGTTATTTATTCATCCTATTCCTTCTCGGCTTATTATGCATGTATGCTGTTTTCTCAACTCCAGAAATGTGTCGCCATATTCTGCTTCAAGTCTGACAGACTCATGACCCCTCAGGGCAGACGAGCTACATCTTAGTGGGCGGAGAAGCTGGCCTATTTAATGATTGATTTGGTAATGGAAGTTCATGTGAAAAAATGGAAGTTCAGGAAGTGGTCATCTTGTTTTTGTTTATTTGAGCCTCCTTCCGCAGGAGTCACACTGTAGATATCTAACATCTCGAATCATCAACTAAGAATCAAGCAGATTGTGATGGCAGCTATAGACCGAGACAGGAAATACAATGTAATGGAGTGTCATGGTTTATAATGAATGTGGTCTGAGTTCGTAGTGGGATAGGGTTACTGTGAAGGGGGTAAGCAGGACAGACATGTAAAAATCTAATTGTCAATGTCTACCAAAGATTTATACTTAAGAAGATTTACACTTATTATTTGTTGTTAAAATATGTACAGATGAAGACCTTTGTGTATCTCTGAAAAGTCAAATATTGTTTATTTTGCATATCAGATGGTTTCCAGTGAATACAAACCTGCACTCCACTGAAATAGGATGCTGCATGATGGTGTAATAGTTTTCTTTGTATTTGGAAACTTCAAAAGGGTAATTTGTATTTCCTCAGACCATAAACATTTATACAGGTATTTTCAACCTACCGACATGTCTGAAAACAACAAAAAGGTGCTCTGCAAAAGTATTAAAAAAAAAAAATCAACAATAAAAAAAGGCAGCTCTTTTTCCACTTATAGAGCTTTAATCAGTCTTATATCTGAAAGCAACCACAAGAGGGCAACATTATGATATTCGCTCAGCATCTCCACTGCTTAGAAATGAGATATTTTAATAAATGGAGCAGCATAACTTACCAGCAAACAGGTGCTGAGATTAGGGATGAGCTAAATCTTTGGCATTTCTGGGATGATTCTGTTCTTGTGCCAAGAAAAATGAGTTTTTGGCACATTTTGCTGCCCATTCAGCAACAGTACGTGATGAAATCGAATTAAAGAAGCTCGACAGTCACGTATGGTTTTGTACGGCATATGAGAAGCCTTTTATGTAAATGTGCAGCATTTGAATATTCAGTGCACCACAATTTCCAGTCAGAAGTGTAAATGAATACGCTGGATGAATTGCATTTCATGGATCTTATTGTCATATTATTCTATAGATGCTGTCATCAAAGAATCATCAGCTTTGAAAGCAAATTACAATAAAAAACACCACTCTGCCGCTTACATAAAAAAAACTCTGATAATCAACCCATTGCCTAGCAACAGAGGGTTCCATAGCAACTGTGCAGCATTTCCCCTACAGTGTTGTAGAGAACCATGATGATTTATCCAGCAGAGTCTGTATTTTCTTTTATTTTCAATGGCCATGAAGCCATTTTTCACAAAGAATTGAACAAATAGAACATGTTATGTCGCAGCAAATTCTCCCCCTGCATTTAATGCAGGGGCCTCATCAATTCTTTCTATTGCGGCAGAGAGCAACCAATGCAATTGCACTGAATGCAGAAAAGATTTACAAAACCAAAAGGGGTCTGATGTGCATTGACAGTGACCAAAAAGAGAAAATCAAAAAAAAGTAGTTGAAAATTCATGACAGTGTTTAAGAGGGGCCTATTGAATGTTCCCAACATTGATGAGAGATTTCTTCTCATGATAACTCAAAAAAGCCCATCTTCGCTCGGACATGATCGGCTTATCGGAAGCATTAGACTCTTAAAATATTCCAATGGAACTCCTGTCAAAATGTGACATGTTTGAGATGTGGGTATTTAAACCCTTGCAAATATCCTAAAAGATAATGCTAATTACAAACATATAACATCAACAGGAATGGGACTAACCATGATGCTTTTAGTTGGTTAGATAAAGAACATTTGGACTGCATACATTTAGAGTTTGCGAATGTAAACGGTCTTTATGATTGAAGCTAGCTAATAATTTCTATTGTTCAATTTCACTCATTCCCCAATTTCCTACAATGCTCCTCTTCAGGGTCGCAAGGAGCCGGCGCCTATTTTCCGGCGTGCGCTGGTCACAGAGAGTACACAGCGGGCAACTCCCCAGCAGTTACAGTGCTAACACATATATAGACTGAGGACCACGTTCCCAACTTCGGGCAATTCAATTCAGAGTTTCCAGTTGACCTAACCTACATGTCTTCCGACTGTGGGAGGAAAGTAGAGCAGCCGCAGGAAACCCACTCAGACTTGGAGCAAGCCTGTAAACTCCCCACAGAGAGATCACAGTCTCGAACAGATTGGCAGACTGGAACCAAGGGCACTGCTTGCTGTGAGGCGAGGGTGCTAACCGATGACCACCATGTGGTCTTAATAAATATTCAAACACATTTGTAAGCTGCGTAATTGTCTCGCCCTCGCAGTGCTCTGCGCTGGCCATTTCAAAATAAAATGCTTGCTTGCGGCGTGGCAGAATAGAAGGTAGAACATATACAATATATACACAATAATACACTTCCACTGGCATTTGTTTGCAACCAGAAACAGTGTTTGTGTGTTTTGCTGTCTGCTCTTCTGAAAGCCTTTACAATTAAAATATGGGTATAGAAAAAAGATATACGTGAAATACATATATTTACCACTTACAAATGAGCCAGAGAACTTAATCTTTCCCTTTACCACAAGAAAATATTAGTCAAAAGTAACTTTTTGTCAGTTTTAGACTAGAGTTAATTTCATAGGCGTGCAAAAAAATAGACATAGACATGCTAGCATGCAGTTTGTAAGTGGTGCAAGCTTCCATTTTAACACAATAATTAAATGGTTTAGTGGACCTCAATGTGTTTACAGGAAAACTCTTTCAAGGCAAAAGCTTGAGTGGGCAAAGTGTCACTTCACACATCCAGCATATTGACATATTACTCCAGCTAATGCACAAGATCAGCAGAGGAAACTATATTGTGGTCCAAATACACCGTACAGATCAGAGTAACTGCTTATTCGTACCACACCAATAGGTGGATAGGATGGGAATAACATAACTGAAAATGTTGGAAATAGTACACTTGATGTTTCAGCATTTGTAGCAAAGCCCAGGTATGATTTGATTGAAGACATGCTGCTCAGTTGTATTGCCCTACAGGCCAGCAGGAGAACAACTGACTCGGGACCCCGTTTCATTCTGCTGCTCTGCTTAATCTATTTTTTTCTTGACGCCTAATTAATCTATTAGACATTTCCAACTTCAATCCTATAACCTAGATACCTATTCAATATACTAATTCTATTGTTATACAAAGTTGCAAGTTGTTGTTTTGAAGAAAACTTCAAAGTGATCGTGTAACTTTCCATTTGCCATCCCAGTGCTTCCTGTACACCATCCGAGGCTCAATGGGACTTTCTAAATGACACAAAGGTTACATGGCTTCAATGCCATTCTGCCATTATCTGAGGATAATTAACGTCTAGCACTAACGCTGCTGAACAGCTCTAAATATCCCGCTCACTGTTATGGCAACTACTGACTGTATGGATGGAGAAACCGCAAGGCAAGATTAGTGATAGCTGGTAAATAACGGGAAATCATTAAAGCAGGTCTAGCGCGAAGACTAAAGGAGGACAGAGGAGGAGGAGAAGAAAATGATGTGGTGAAACAGGACAGCAGAGGCAGTACATCACAGGAAGCCAAAGAGACAGCGGATAAGTAAAGGTGGCCTCATCTCATCGTCCTGTCCTGTCACAAACCTCCAGCCTGATATATGAAACCTACTATGATTCCACACCACACTGCTGTGTGTGAACAAGGCTCCCTACTCGCATGCACAGATTTTGTCAGTGAATCATGAAAACCCTGCGCATGTTAACGGCTGCCTTTCCAACTAAAGTTACTACTAGAGTACTGGAAAGGGATTGAAGTGTGACTTACAATGAAGTACTTATTTTAATTATATTTCCTTTTGTATATCTGAGCTTAATCAAGAAAATATAAATCACGTTTAAAATAAATATTTAGTAGAATTACATTGCGTGAGCTGTTAAATAATTAGTCGGTTTTGTGGAAATATCTAAACATGGGAGTGTTTGTGTGTAATGTGCATAACCACAATCTTGTAAGCTGTGATTAAACGGCGACATGTCTCTACAGGAGGCAAAAAAGGGAAATCGATTGGACATAACATTAGAATACCTCAAAGTGATGCTTCGATAAAGCTAAAAGATGTGAAGGGCTGGACTTGACGGCCATGTGCAGTACAAAGAAAAGTATGTACAGTACAAGGTAGTGTGATGTCGCACTGACACAGAAAAAGAAAAAAAAGAAGACCCTGCAACGTTATTTTCTCTATAAATAAAAAAAAAAGCCAAAGTATAGTGTTGGCATTTGAGGACAAAGTGTGCTCGTGGCAGGATGTGTCCTCGAGCCATTTGGAAACTTATTGGCTAAATAATTGAATGATTCATTTATTTAATGACCTGATTTATTCAGCAAGTAACACATTCACCGTTTTAATCAATGCTATTGTTTCCATTTTGAAGGAGGACCAAGTTGGTAGGTACAACAATGTATAGTACGATACAAAATAAAGATTTGTAGGTATTTGCACTGTTTCTCCTGTAACCCTACATGTGCTGAGCATGCTGCTTGATGGTAAGTCCTGCCGAAATTGCCTGAGTAATTACATTAACCTGTGGTAATCACGTGTAGATCCTCCTCAACGATCTTGGCTAATGTGTCTCAAGAGAGTACGATTCATGATTTACTTTACACATGATTTATTAATCAATTCATTTGTGGCTATTACATAAACTCTGGCCCGCGTGCAATGTTGTTGGCTACCATTTAAAACCCTTTTTATCACATCAGATTATTTCTTTTTCAATCTTAAGACAATCACAGAGAAAGGGGCGTTCTAATAAGAACCAAACATCACGTGTGGAATAGAGGAAGGCCCTGGAGGTTGAGGGGTTAAGGTACCTTACCATGCCATCCCTCACATGTTCCCTCTCGTCTGACGTTATCTCTCCAAGGCCGCGGAGATAAAAATTACTATATTAGACGGGATTCTGGGTGTTCTTATCACATACCAATGCTACAAATGACAAACAGCTACTAAATGAATTCCACTAATTTGACCAGTTTGTAATGTAAGAGAGTTAGGAGAATTATGAATCCCAGAAATAATAACTAAACAAACGTTTCACAAGACAAGACATAATACGCATTTATTACCCATATGAGTAATGCCATAGAACTAGTAGTCTTTGCTTCTCGCTCACCAGCCAACTAGAGTTTAAAGTCAATTTATCCACACATCAAGTGATGCTACAACAAAGGAACAGAGAAAGTCACATTGTGCAGGTGAGATAAAAGAAAACAAAGCTAAGAATAAAAAATAATCACATGAAAGTAAAGTGAGGACAACAAGATCACACAGAGACCAAAACCGCAGAAATTAGAATGAAAAGGAGAATAACTATTGTGTGCTTGGGAATAGAGAAGGTGTTCTGGGGAGAGTTCAGCATCATACTTCCATATTCAAACGGTAGAAGCATGTGACCTTAGCGGCTAAATGGACAGATCTGTTCCAGATGCATTTCATGGAGACCAGACGGCACAAATGATAAAGTATATAAACAGTTTGCAGGTAGTAAATGGTGGTAGATTAAAGGAATTGGACTACACTGTGTGTATATGTACTGTGCACAGGTGCTCTACTGTAAAAAGGACAGAATGTCGGACAATGGAGAGATCCTCAACAGGGCCAACTTATGATAAAGTCTGCAGAAGAAGAGGTTAACAAAAGAACACACATTTTTGCAGTTCTTGACTGAAACTTAAGACTTAATAAGCGCACAGTGTACCCGTGAGCTAAAAGTACGCTCCAAAACCAAACCGGTCTTGAATAATGGATCATCTTATGAAAGTGTGCACTTTAAAAACAGTGCCAAAAAAAAAAAACAGCGGCTGGAGTTATTTACTTTTTATGATAACAAAGCATTTGGTGCTTTACATCGGACATATTATAAAACTTTGTTCTTCTGCACGTTAATGTGGCCATCTGGCATGATCGCCGAACACGTTTTAGAATACTTCCAGTGATGAATTATTACTAATAAAAACAACTTGTTTGGGGAGTTCCGTATGGGAGTCTCCCTTACATCGCCGTGGCATTATTTAATTTTTAGCAACTTGTGGTAAAAGGGCATAACATGTCACCTTTAACTTATTGCATGTGACTTTAACGCAGCTGTCAGTGAAGGGTAGTTACAGGGATCGTACACTGCAAAGATGTTCTGAATCAGTGCGTTAGGACGTTACAAGGGGCCCCAGGGCATATACTGGTTACTGGGTAGGGAGTGCACCCACATACCCACACACACACACACACCATTTGGCGTATACATATTTTATCATATTGTGTTGGATATTACAGTGAAATCGTGTCATTAGGCTGAAGTAAAGGGGTCAAAAATGATTGCTATTGGGACAAGCTACAGTATATCAGCCAGTGTCATCAAATAGTGACTTGGACAAAATAACCATACACATCACTCAACAATCATCATTGCACATCTGTAAAAAAAAAACAGAAAATCAAATATCATGTTTATCAATGTGATCTAGTGCCGATGTAGAATAAGCATAGCATTGTGTTATAGTGAATCTTCTAACGGGTATATATAGCAAATGGCACTATCATGAAATAAACTTTGCACGCAGGCATTTTTATGAGTTGCAATCTGAACTCCTCAGTGTGGATGAATTTTGGTAGCTATTGTTGAACCGCTTTCACCTGAGTATCACTCTGCTTCCTGGGTTTGCCCTGAATATCACCACACACAGGTAGTTGCATGTGCCAAAAACGCTAAAAGGTGTCTAGGTTATTTTTCTATATCAGAGCACCTCAGAGAGCATTATTATGATTATACCGATGTCTACACAGCACAAAGCAGAACGTTCTGTTGCTATGGTTACCTGCAGTTGAAATTTGAATAGTGACCCTCGCGATGACTTACTGCTTGTTTCTGGCATGTCCTTAAAGTCCTAATGAAACGCTAAGTTAGAGCATATTTAGCTTCTGTACGGCGAGCGTGTTAGAGACAGAAGATTTGAGCGCTATACAGTTAGTAGAAGGATTTAAATCAAATCCTTTGCGTAGACAGCTAAAAAGTGTACGGGCTTAGAATGTGGAACATTACGGACCTGCAGAGGACTGTGGCTCCACACACACCCCTCCTTTGTTGCTGAAAATTCTAGATTAATTGATGAATAGATGTTGTATTATTGGCTGAAAGTGGTTGGTGCCACTTTACTTAGGCACAGGAGGAAAAGATTAATGGATTTTAATATAAAAATATTGAGCAATTGCAGTTTTTGTAAATGTTTTGCATATATAGGTCTACAATAAGACCGGGGGTGGGATCTCAGAGGGAAAATTCATCTTTTTTCATTTCTTTTTGACTTGAAATTCAACTATAACTAGCAATATTAAGACACCATTTCCCTGTTTATTCGAGAAATGATTTGGCAACTGGGGTAAACTCACAGATAATCCACAAACAGTTTCTCTTTTCAAAATACAATGTTCTAGTCCACGCTGAGTAATCGCGTACATGGTTATAAAGATAAAGAATCGATACTTCTGTAGATGGATACGTATTGTAGTAAACACAGCAGGCCAAACAGGGTCCAACTACCAAGGCCAATTATTATCAAGATCTCTGACTTTAAGTGCATCTATCAACCGTAATACCTTTATGTTTCTAATGTTTTGTTTCAACTTTTGACTTCAACATCTACTCTCTCTCCTGCACTTTTTCCCTCCAGTTCTGCGTGGTGCACAAATCATAGTTATGCGGACACCAGCTTCATACGGCCAGCTTTTGGAGTTCAATAACGAAATAGGCTTTTCAGCATGCTTCTGGATAGTGAGGATGACAGCATTTATCTCTAGTGCAGTAAATGACATTTCTTTCTCCGTTTATCTATGTGAAACAATTGGATAGCTGCATCTTGCCCTTGGCCAGCCTGTCCAGGACCTGTTAAGGGCACATCTGCCATCAATCACTACAGGTTCAAAAAGTGTGTCCTTGGAGACCTCAAGAGGAGAATGGAAATGGAGGGCGAAGGGGCGGGGGGGGTTGGGGGGGGGGGGTTGCGGTGCATGCAGGATGCCTTCCTGAAGTCTGACATAGGGTTTTTGCACTTTGCAGGCCACGGCGATACATCCCAGTGCAATTCTATCAGCATTTGTCTTCTACATTTCAAAGTTGCTGAAAACAACACTTTGGATGTGAAGATGAAGGATGTCCTTTCTCCTGCGTGCTATATCTCACCACCCTTGCTCCTCTCTGCCTGCATACACACCTCATTTCATTCAAATGGGAAATCTAAGTGAAGGGAAAAGGGAAAAATGCCCCGCTCAAGCATTTTTTCCTGTGCTTTCTCGAGAATAAATCATGGGGGGTTCTCTCTTCATCAGGCTAGATACCATTTGTTCATGCCCCAGCATCCATCCTGGGATTCTGACAACACACTCCTGTTTTTGCGCTGAATAGGCATAACTTTGAGACTGAGTTACGACGGCCTGTACTGTCCGCCTCTATGCAAAGCGGCCCACCATCTGACATGTGGCAGCACACAGGCTAAGAGATTGTTCCCAGTATTGCAAATGCGTCTGCTGGTTTTGAAGGAACTGCTGCCATGCATCATTTTTTGCGGCCGCAAAAAATGCAGATTGCCGTTAATATCCCATAGCATCCATCAGATGTCATGTATGCAGCTTTGTAAATAGCTGCACACACACACACACAGGATGTTGAGAGTATTTCGTGTGTTATCTCATAGGACACAAAGCATAGCCTGAAGGAACAATTACACATACATTACATACAGTATAGTACAGAAGGAACTAAACATAAAGTGATACAATGCTGCTTTTCTCATTTTTCCGGCATCTCTCGTTCTCGTAATCAATTAAGTGTCTATTCTACTCACCAGTCTCACTGCAACTGATCTGCAGTTTCATGGCTACATTGACTGCTTCTCCGTTACAAATAAGATCAAGCTGCAGCTAGGGCTCATTTGGGTCAATGGAAGATAAGATGTGCAGCGTGTGGAAGACAGGGACAGGTGACCATGCTTTGATGACACGGCTGCAGGATGAACTGGCACCGACTTGCATCTGAGTGGAGAATTGGAGGCTGGCTATACAGCCAGAGATCAGGTGCTTACAGGTATTGGTCCAAGTAGCCTAACAGATGGAGTCAGGCTCACATCCATGAACCGTTTGACGCTTTTTCATGTTTGAGATCGTTAAACTGCAAACCATACGTTTATGCATGAAGGTGGAATCGTTAAAGGCTCATGTTAAATTCCTCAGTTCAGGCACGATGGAGCCTTGAGAGAACGCTGTCCTGTTGGGCAGCTTTGACCTTCAACGTATCTACATTACAGGTTAGAACACATTAAAGGGCATACATACTGTCCACTAACACGTTAATATGCAGCGAGCATAAACTGATGTATTTTGACAATATTAACAATGACTATATTGGCTATATCGGCTACTACAGACGGTATCTTTGGCTGCACTATTGTTTACTATGAAGCTTTTGCTTGTTTTTTGTCTATTTATTGGATATTATTCTGAATTTCTTTCTACGATATAACTTATCAATATCTAATGTGTTTTTCCACGGTAAATTCTTAAGGCATACATTGACAGTGCTATGGGACGTTTTGATATATTTAAGTGTTCACACAAAGAATCTGGTTTACCATAAAAGTCTGAAAACAGGACACATTGTTTTCAGACCGTGGTCTCCACGAGAGCCTTTATTAATACATCCTTTATCAAAAGGTTTAACATCTCCACGTCCCCTTCTGAAGGCCATTTATTTAAAGTTATCCAAAATAATCACAACAGAGATTTTCCCTTATGAGCAGTCACAAGGATTGCAAGGGTCTGCACGGCCATCTACAGCAAATGACAACAGTCCATAAATTACCCCAGAGCAGCACCTTCTGTTAGACAGTTACAGGCTCTCCAGTTCCTTTGTCACCCTGTTTATGCATATCAACAGTATGTTTGGCGAAATTCATTTTCTCGCTGCTGCAGTGACAGAATACCATTTTATACACACTGCAGCAGTACCACTGTTTATTACGCCAAGGACAAAGGACAAAGTAAGGAGGTGGAGTGACTTAGGAAAGCATCAAAGAGCCATATTTGTGCTGATTATCTAAACTGTTTTCCATGTCCAGTGTAGTAGGCTGAGAAAGACAATGCAAATGCTGACATAATCAACAGGGATTGTAAAAAATGCTGAATAGCATGGAAAACATTACATACAATACAAATAGGATTTCTAGAGCACTTGTGACTGCTAGACAGCATTATTCATCAACTGTTTTTGATGATTTTGCAAACCTTTGCCATCTATCGTCGTCCCCTTTTTTCCTTCTGGCTATACGTATGTATTGAAGAGGAAAAGATAAATATGTACTTGAATCGGTTGAATAGATTTTTACACTATTTGCTGAGTTTTCTCTATAAATTGTTGTTCACCCTGCAGTTTTCTTTAATCAAATTCAAGGCGTAACGTAACGCATATTGATGGAGAGATGAAATGTTTCCACTTAAGGATCTACATAATGAATTTCATTAACAGTGTACATTTTCTCTTTTAAATTAGATTCATGCGCTCATGTTGGAAAAAATATGATCAATTGTGTATATTTGGTTGGCAAGTATGTGTTATTGAATTACTTCAATATTTTCTGGTCTCATACAGCATAGCCTCCATTGTTAGTCATTCTCTCTACGACTTCTCAAAGTCACCATTTCAAAAGCGCCTGCTTCAGATCACCCGCAGGACCCAGTCAACTGTGTTTAGTGTATGTGTGTGTGTGTGTGGGGGGGGGGGGGGGGGCAGGGGGGGTCGTTTCAACTTCACCACATGCTCACATATTTTGTATTTATATGGTCTGCTACACGTGCACTTGTAACAATCCATAGAGCTGGGTTGAAGTAGAGATTTGAACATATTTGGTTCTTTGTAGTCCAGAATGTTGTGCACTTAGCTCAGCGGGGAGAATAGCATGTTCATAGCATGTTAGTGATGTGTCTCCCTTCATGCTTTGTTAATGGTTGAAGCTGAGGTATCGTAACACACATCATAAAACCCATTCCCGTGATGATGAGAGCTGAATTTAAAGTATGTCCTCCGGAAGGAGGAATTACTCAGGTGATGGCTGACCTGCCTCCTGTTACCTCCTCCTCCTCCGACTGACTGGACCTCCAGTTTGTTTGTGTTATTCTTCTTTTAAATAATGGGATAAATACGGTATATCATTTATACAAGTGAAATCCTAGATCCAAGAGTCTGCCGACTGGTGACCCAACACTCTACCAGTTGCCACGGGTAAATAAATAATAGCAACAGAAACAGTGTTTAATTAGCCCGTCCTTTTCCTTTACCGACAGTGCCAATCCCACTCTGCACTGTTCATGACACCCTTGCGCGAAAGCGGGCGCACATAGAAACAATCTTTTCCCAAATGGCATGCAGGCACAGACAAAGACACACCAGATAGCCTACGCTACTGATTGGCATCTGCATCACAACCATTGACTGTATTTCCTAATTCTGGAGAGCTGAATGGGAAGCTGATACTTTGGTGGAAGAAGCCCCTTTTATGCAGTAATGCATCCGCTGTATATACACAGCGTATATACATATCAATTGTATACACATCGCTGTAAATACACTTGAAAGATAATGTTGCCACAAACAGAAAGAAACATTTATTTTGTCGCTGTTGTTGCTTACAGAAGAAATTCGAATAATTGTTTACTTCAAGGTAAACCCATGTTTGTACGCATTCAGAGACTGGTAAATAATTAAATGGGCGTCTTATGAAACAGATTTAGGTGGGTCATGTATTTGATTACTTAATAAATGTATTCACTTGCACTTGTTGGGACGTTTCTGGAAATATCTTTATCATCGACCAACGTTGCCAACATGTGCGAATGTGTGTGGGGCCAGATGTCGGAGAGACCAGGGCGGACGTTCCAACGGTTTGATTATTTCAAGGTGGGATGGCAGTCCATGAGAGGTATATATTTCCACATTTAAAAAATGTTTCTAGTTAGATTTTCAGTCATACCTCTAGTGTGTACAAAAAAAGAAAAGAAAACATTCGCTCGATCTTTAAGTAATTACAATATTATAGCTGAGTTTGCAACGCTCTGGGTATCTTGCCGAATATAAATCTAAGTGATGTAATATTCAGGTTACATGGGGGTTGTGGTCTATGATTCATCTTTATGTTAAAAAAATATATCAAAGGGTGATAAACCGAAGAAGCAGAGAGTGAAAGCATAAAGTCTCCACTTGCACCGGATGCATCAGTTAGGGGAAAGTCGCAAAGACAACGTTTTTTTCTGCAAATTGAACAACATAAATAACCCTAATTACAAAAACAATACAGTTTCCAGATCCTGAATTCCAAGACAGTTGACATTTGGTTGTCTTGAAATTACTGACATACTGTAATTCAGATATACTGGTGATAAGGCCACAACACATCTTCCAAGTCACGTGGCAGAATTACTTCCAAATTCTTTCTGACCAGAGAGACCATATTTCTCCAGCAAGGTACACCTCTGAGCTGGTTTATATTTCAGATATGGGTGTTGGCCAAGCTGCTCGGAGCCAGTCAAGTGTGTGTCCGGGTTTGTGCCAAATTAGGACCCTCTCTGTTGATTCTCCAGAGCCGAACGTCGTCAGCAGTGTGTGTCACGACAGAAGTAGCTGACTGATTGAAATATCAAGACATGATGGACTAGCGCTCCCCTTGCAAGGAGACCCAATGCTGTTTACATGCACGTACAGGGACTATTTTTCTCTAGGCTACTGAATTGAGATACACAACGTTTGGTGGCTAACACTAATTTGTGCTGAAAGGCAGCTATTTACTTACTATTTATAATTTCGCTGTTACAGTATTATAAAAACAATAAGGTACTTGAGGCAATACTTCATCTTCTCGTACCTTATTGTTTAATGTACTGTAGAGAATCCATATCTCCTGGTCATAATAAATGCTGTTTCATATCACGGACAAAATGACATTTTGAATTTTGTGAGAGGCAACGACATTTTAAGCACTTCTTTTAGCCTTTTGGTCTTCTTTGCCTCGTTGAAGTGGCGAATGAAAACATTGTCGCTGGCGACAAAGACAAGACATTACTTTGCCAAGTAATTTAGATGAGTTAAAAATACCGCCAACTATCACAAAGGCAATAGTTGAAATTCCTTTGGTGGGGATGAGTAAGGTGCAAATATGTCATATAAGCAAGCTGAAGATACTTCCCAACTGAAGTCGGCTGCAAAGTGTATTTTAAATGTTCATAACCGCTGTTTCAACTGTTTTACACAGTTGTAAAGGGAGCACTTCTTTGCGTCTAGCTCTGATACCTTTCCACCAAATCTTTCAAACAACTCTGGAATGGCAGCAATCAAATACAGTACAAAGACATAACCTCAACTATAACATTTTTTTTACAGTGGCTAGCATCAGGATGGTGCATTTTGGCACATATGCCTTCATCAGACCACCGGTTTTTGGCAGGGCCCCCATCCAGAGGAAGGTTATATTAGGAGGCGCACCTGCTATATGATTTTCACTGCAGGCTCTCATTGTCGTCAAGTGTGATGTGGTGGCATGGATGACAAGCTGCCGCCTGAAGCCTATTTAAAGAACACTCTGGGGAATAAGTATATATTTAATAGCCATAAATTAGATCTGATATCTGTGCAATATTGTTACCATAATAATGATAACAACAATAATAGGACATATTGTGTCTAAAAAAAAGGAAACCGATGTGCTTTTAAAATGGCAAAAATGTACAGATAAAAGTCAACCTGCCAGAGCAAATTAAACATATTACGTTCCAGAGGCAATGAACATTATCATGTATCATGTAATATGATTTGTTTAATGCAGTGAAGCCTTTTTACACATGACCTGAATACATAGCACATTCAGCTATTCTGCAGGTGAGTCATGCAACATTTTCTCTACCTACCATTTATTAAAACATTTTTTTATTATTAAAACAAAAAGTTTAATGTCACGTCTCTTATTTCTGACTAAGATTTTAAATAATTAAGCCTGGACAAGGGATGATCCGTTTTTCAAAGCAGGTTCTTTCAGTATGCTAATATTCCTTCATATCGGACGAATGTTTTGGGTGTTTGTGGAGCACTAGAGCTAAAGCAAATTCAAGTGGCAAGAGACTCTCATTAATTTAACATCATACTCCATTAACATGATCTGCAAGTGGAACGCCCTCTTTGTTTTGTTTTTTTGTTTCTTTTTTCAAGTAGCAATAAGCTTTTCTGAACGCAAAGTTCTAAAGCACATGTAAAGCAGTAAAAAAAAAGCTGGTGCTGAAATGATTAGTTTTAATCGTGTACTGCATTCAATTAGAGCCATCAGTGTAGCTGTCAGTCAGCGCTGAGTTATGACATCTTCAGAGAATGGATTTGAACAGACCAGGGCCCAAATGCCCATGACGCAGGAAGCTTCATCTTTAAAAGCATCCTCCAGGTTTAGATTAAAGCAGCTCATTGTTGTTATACATCATTAGCCATTAGTAATCAGGTGGTTCAAAAATCAAAACTGTATTTTAAATTGCCAAACATAAAATGTGGTTTAATCGTTTCAGCAAAACAATCAGCCTGAATGACATACACTGATCAGTTGTACCATCATGCCTTCTATTCTTGTCCACTTGTCGAGATAATTCATTATCCATTCATCTGAAGAGTAGGATATCAAGATATTTACAATTTCCAGTAAAAATGAATTGGGCAAAAGTGCTTTTCCTGATTTGCGAAATCAAAATGCTGGGAAACATTACCATGTGTTACGAGGACATCAGAGAATCTAAAAAGTATGAAAAATCATCACGTTAACCATCTTAAACGTTGCTGCTTTCCGCAATGTGTGCTCCACCTCTCCAGCGAATAGATGCACAGTATTGACAGGGTAACAGTCCCATCGAAGCCGTCCCTCGTGTTTTGCAACAGGCCTACTTTTTCACAGATTTCAGAGGGATGACTCGTGAACATCATTTTGTACTACACGCTGGCGCCCACGTACCCTCGACAACAGAGTGCCTGCAACACCTACCTCCGAAATCTGGCCTTAAACGGATGTCATATCCCTTCAGCAACTTGTCCACGGTGGTCTTGGCCACAGACATTCCGGTGCTTCCAGTGGAGGAGCTGAAGGCAGAAAGCACAAGTGTTACAGCCGTTTTAAGCAGTCAAACAAAATCTTTTGTTGTTTTCATAGATGGCTTTTGTCCTTTTTTTATCTCTATAGCACACAAAATGTACAATAATTGTTAAAAACAAAAACAACCATGTAATGTAATGTTAATACATACTCTGTGTTATCAACATGACATGATGCGCGGTGAGGATTTGACAATGGGAATGAGGACTCATGAGGCATTAAAGAAACCTGAACACAACCACTATACCAAGAATCCATTTTTCTTCTGAAGTCAGCATGTGTTGTCATATTTTATCTATTTTATCCTCAATCTTAGTCAACTATAGTTTTAATCTTTCAGCATCCTGGGCTGTCACCACATTTGAAGAAAAATCAACATTCACCCCGCTGAGATTTTTAGCTTTCAAAAATGCTCGTTGCAGTCAGTTGTCAGACAAATAGTGTTGCGTTGTCATGGGGAAGGTTAATAAATGGGCCTTGTGCATGCATCCCACCGCTAAACCCCACTTATAGTGTATTCATCTGGTCAGTGTGAGGCCTACGATCGAATACCTGTGTCAAGCATGTTATGGACGCGCGTCGTTTAAAAGATGATTAAAGTAATAATGCAATTGTTACTTTTAAGTAACAAGTTGGTGCTCAGCGGTATTTCTTGGCCATGTGTTTAAACACAGACTCCTATTGTGCTGTCAGAGCCTTAGGCTTTGTTGGTCTGAGGCAGAATATCCCCAGGAGGAACGCACCAGTCTGACTGACACTTATAACATTGATGCCGTGACCTGCATCACCTGACCGAGACCAGCTCTTCCTTGAAGGGTGTGGAATGAGCATGTGTTTGTGTGTGTTAGCGGAGTTGGAGGGTGGGGGAGCTAAAATTAAAATTGCTCCCCTGATAGGAGAACTAGCCCTCGGCCTATAATCAAGGAAACACTGTTCAATTAGCTCACACGTAGTGTAGCTGTTCATCAAGCTGGCCGGTTACAGGACTTGTGGGTTTGACAGAGTATCATTATAAGATCAATGACACGCAAGCCATGCAAGATTATCCCCCTTTTTCTTTTTGTTATTCCTGGTCAAAAAAATGCAGTTCTTAGTGAGCAACCGAATCTCGTAATTGGTTACTGCAGCCTTGGAAAAGGAGTGGGCCACGAGGGATCAGTGCCTTTAACAACAAAACAACAGAAAGGGACTGGTCTGGAGATTTTGCAAGGTCCCTAAGGCCCGTGCAGTCATTTATTAAAGGATAAACATCTTAAAGAACCAAACAAAAGCGTATTTATTGAAATGTTAGATATTTTAATGATGAGGAATCGTTTTTCGGTTTTAATTGATTTGGTTCCAGTCAATCAAATTTGCAATCACGTAAGATTATATGCTTTGCATTTTTATAAAAGATGAATACAACAAGTAAGCTTTCTGACAAGGTTGCCACAGCACTGGAGCCGTACACCTGGCTGCGTCCCCTGGAATAATCAATCGATCGTCTGCTGATCGATCCCACCAGCTAATCATCGGCCAACACTACTGTTGCCCACAGAGGGATGACACCGGACATCATCATCATCGCCCTTTCCCGGAGACACATGTGTATATCCTCATTTTGATATGGGAGTAGGTTACGTTTCACAATAGGCTTGACACCCTGTACGCGCATGCTTTTACGCTCGCGCGCGGCGCGCGCGCGGCAGCTCCGTTTAACAGGGCACGTATCAGCAGCATTGCCCCCAATAAGTAGGCCTGAGTGCCCCGTTCATGCGATTTGTCACATCTCAGCCTTTTGTTGACCGGCAATTGCGTGTGTTGGTGTGAATGGAAATATTTATCGATTCATGTTTCTTTGTTTTGTGGTCCAAGTGGTGTGTTCTTCTTACCTTTGAACAAAGCAGAAGAAGGACAAAGCCGCCAGAGCAGAGAAAAATCCACATAATTTATCTTCTTGACGACCCAACATCTCAACAAATCCTTAAATATATATGTGTTTCTATAATCCAACCAGTCCAGTGGTCCTCCAGAAAATTCACAAAGTAACAATAGGCAATTAAAAAAAATGAGATTGCCTTTTAAAAATGTCGAATAAATGCGATGTGTTCTTGTAATAGGCTTCTTGGGTTACTGTTTTTTGTTTGCTTTATTTTTTTTTAAATCGTGGAATTGGCCCCCGCTGTTTTTTCCGGCTATGGAAATCCGTGCAGGTCACACAGCCCCTCGACCAACACCAGAAGATCCGACATCTTGCTCAAAAAACAGCATACACAATACTTTTGAAAGTGATGACAAGTATTCCTCCCTTTAAAAAAACAAACACTGGCATAAATGACTGAGCGGCAGCCTCTTGATGATCAAATCGGCGGATGAAATTTCCCAGTCCAAATCTGCAGAAGAGGCATGGTTCCAGCGATGCTGTGGCGCCAGACTATTCCACAACGTGATGCTGCTTTAGAAGATATTTGTTTGAGCTGGAAACGCTGTTCGGCTGAAGGGGAGCGGTGGGTTTAAAAAAAAAAAGAAAATTGAAATCTTCATTCCCTTTTTTTTTTTTGTCCCCCCCACCCCCCACCCCACTCCCCCTCAAGCCCCCCAGCCCCCCCGCCCCCACCTCCCCACCCCCCGGCCGCCCACAGCCCCCCCACCTCCTCTTCGCCGCTGCTGATGATGATGATGTAGATCAGCGCAAAGTCACTGAGGGGAAAATGCACATGGACAAAAGCTCTGTGTAATGTCTGAGTCAGACGTCAGGAACACGCTAGAACAACTCCACTGGCAAGAAGGAAAAATGAGTTGCCGAAGAATACGGATGGCCCCTTATACGGCAATGTATGTATCGCAGCGTCGGATATCGTGTCAGAGGGAGAAAGAAAGAAAAAAACTCCTCTTGCCTCCGCTGTCCGCCGCTGAATGGCGTTTCAGCGCGCGTCTCGGCGCGTCTCGGCGCGTCTCGGCGCGTGGTTGACGTGGCTTCGCTCCGCTTCTCCTGGAACCACCGAGCGGATGACCGACATGCAACAGTCCGCACGAGGAGGATATCTTGTCTGCTTCCGATTTTTTTTTTTTTTTTGAGTTCCCAGTTGAAATTAAAATGATGTCCTAGTCTACTGGAGGGAGGGTGAGGGGTGTGGGGGTGGGCACGGAGCGGGTGGTGGGGAGGGGGGCACCTATGGTGAATTCCTCAGCGACTGCGTGTTCATATACGTTGAATCGCGTCTGTCGATTTTTCTCTGGAAACCCACGACTGTGTGCCGGCGCGTTTTCGTGCATTTCTTTCACTTTGCCACAATTCTTTTTTTAAACACGCGCGAAGAAAAACACGCACAAGTCCGCCAGCGCGCCTATACGCGTACAGGCTTTCGCTCCTTTTTTCATTTAACTCCTCACAACCACAAGTCGCTCCAATGTATTTGAAGCATGCACATTTGCTGGAAACGGCTAACTCCCAATTTCAAGAATCACACGGGCTTGTGTTTTATACAGAGGAGGAGGCTTTCTTCTGGGATCGCTGTGCTGTCCAGTTGCTAAGCAACCCAGCCTCCACTGATGCAGTTGTGGTGATTCGAAGGCTATGCGCAAAGGCTCATTTAAAGGAGTAGACCCGATGTTGTCACCACTGGAGTGTCAGTGGGACAAAAGCAGACAGCAACTGATGTACTAGGGAGCCATACCTGTTATGAGTGGAGTGGGGGCATTTATCCTACAATACATGTAAAATAAATGTTGCGTATCAGGGATACTGCACACACACTACTTCTGCTTCATCCTCATTGTCCTACTCATCCTCACCATTACTGTCAGGGCCACCATGATGACTCAATCAGCTTATCTTTTCTGAATCATGTTAATATTCAACAGGTATTCGTTGCCCACATGAGTAGGATTAAGTTTGTCCCTCCCATTGATCAAGTATATAAAACAACTGCTTGATGGTGATGTTTTCTGTATGAAATGTAATGGTTTTTTTTAACAATTTATTTAAGTGTCAATGAAAAACAAAACAAGTGGAAGAATCATTGGCAGAAACTTATAGAATAAATAAAAAAACATCTGTTTGTGGGGTCAATTAGTTTGTTGAGGTGGATTTTTCCATCTCATAATGTTTTAGCTTTCTAATTTCCATGCTGACCAATATCAGATAGTTCGACAGTAACATTGGATGTGGATCTTCAGGGTTTCCGATTGACCAATACTATTATTCTTTACCAAGCCAAATGTGGCCTTTACTTCACACTGCATTACAAGTAGTAATTACAGAGGTAATATCAATTATAATGGATTGTATTCACCGGCCTGTTATACAATGCATTTTCAACAGAGACAAAACTGTTTGTGAGCAAAGCAAATATATTACAGTGCTGAAGCCCCAATTAGCCTCCACTGAGGGGCCACCTGCACCCCATCCAGTTATTCAGTGTCAGTGCTTGTAGCAGCTACAATCCTTCCTGAATCAAATAATATTTCTTTAGCAGCTTGGTTAACAGGACACACCATTTGTTATATTTAGCGTAATTTTGGAATGTTTGGATTGTTTTCATTGAAAGGAGGGAAACACCTGTTCTAATGGTTTTATAAGTTGCTAAATGGCAAGAATGTTGTATATTGTTTTGTAACTTGTAACTCTGTAGCTTGCAGTGGGGTTTAACTTTGAACCTGTGGTCGATACTTAACTAGTACCACATTGGTTATCAAAAGGGGATTTGGTGATTTCAATGCAAATAATTCACCACGCAATTTGAGAATAGAGAATCTACATTGCCATACTTATTCCTGCATTAGTCCCAAAGCAACAGTAATCGTGTGCTGGATAATTGCTGAATAAGCAGAATTTGTAGGCCGTCCATCTTCCATAGGTTACATGTGAGAGCCAGAGCAGAGCAGTGCGCAATATGGAGTCAGAACCCACGTGGTGCCATGCGGGAGCGATCACTATGCTCAGTCCATGTTTTCACGCCAGTCACCCCCACCGTCGATAGTGCTCCTTTTCACAGAATTCCCTGATTACTGCAATTAACTTTAATTGGCTTCTATGACAAGGAGATCCCAACCCTCGAGATGTAGCATGTGCTTCTTTCACTCCGTTCACATGTTGCATAACACACGTGACTTACTGGGTCACCCATGCTCATATGTTATAAATAGTACCACATGGTTAATGCATTGGTGCCTTGCAGTCACTCCCTATTCCTTTTGCTGTTCATATCTGTCACACACCCCGATCTGCTAAGTAACAGATGATATATTTAAGGGATGTGTTTAGAGACGTTTCAGCATGTTTCATCCTTTCATCAGGCTACATCACCAACAGCCAGTGACATAAGTGAATATATGTGTTTCATAGAAGGGGTTGACTTAATGAGGGTTCGCTTAACGCTAATATGTTGTGGGACTTTCCACACTCCCTTTGATTAGAGATCACAATCAGGAATTCTCATGGAGAAGTTAGGTTTTCATTTAACAGCTTAAATCTCAAACATGGTTGAGAACCTGCCTGGATTGACTACAACATCGGCCTGATTGCCACCTGTAAACGAAGGTCCAGTATATTCCCACTAAGTTCCCGCCTCTGAACGTACACTTAACCCGTCTGAGTTGTGACACCAGGAATGGCCAATCACATTTCGGGTTATTGGACATGCCATTTCAGATATAAGTGGTTACAGGACAATGCAAACTGTCCACAATACCAGAGACTATTTATTAAGGAGACGTGCCACTTCCTCAATCCTCAATACAACTCCCGTAGGAAAACTCGTAACGGCAATGACGGCAGTTGTGTGTGCATGTCCCGCCCCTCCCACTGGAAAGCCAATCATCTGCTTTTTAACAGTCAAGCCGGGAAACATTTAAGCCTATCGTCTGGTTCCATTGACGCATGCGCACAGTTGAGGTTTTGCGACAGCGAAGACGATGGCGTAACACCGGCATTCTGGATAGAGACGTAAATTAAGGTTGGTGTCGTGAAGCCTTGTAACAGCATGCACAGTAACAGTAACCTGTGGGGAAAAAAGGCGTTTTAAACCTTATTTTGGGGCAAAGTCATCAAACTTTTACAGTGATTTTTATCATATTCTACTGCTGTTTCTATGCATGTAGTTTTTATGTCCCGATGACCCGTGGAAACTGCAGTTCTGACTCTCTTCCCATTGACTGAGATAGGAGGTAGGTCTTGCTAGAGCTGCCCGGAGGCGTTGCAAAGATGGCGGCAAGTGGCATGACTTGCCTAAAAGGACTTTGACAATACCCAAGACGAAACCAAAAAGTCTGCAAAGAGACACGGTTTGCCAGCAGCGTTGTAGGATCCATAGGTGTTTTCGGTTGCCCCCTTGACCACACACCTGCTCAAATGGTAAATTGGGTGAGCTTGTGAGTCACGATGTAATCATCTCTCTATAAAGTCGGAGTTGAGTTCTATGCAAGCAATGTGCCAGTTTCTGGGGTCTGAAGCAGGTGAGTCACTTTTAATCTATGTAGGCGTACTGCATGTATACACTGCATTACTAAACTTGATGATTATCCACTGTTCAGCACGGAATCTTACACTGTGATCACACTGGCAGCTCAAAGTGGCACTGCATGGGCTCAAATCCCCGCCGCGTAACAGCACGCCCGGCACGCTGTGAGAAAGTGAAGGTTCAACTTCAATGTAGATCATGTTCATTGACCGCAGTGATGAGTTTGGAGGCTTTGAAAACACACAACTTTGAAGCAGTACCTTGAAGCAGGCTACCAGGCGATTGTTGCTATGCTACCGCAGAAGGCCAATCAAAGTGCAGTGTGTTGCTCGTTGAGGCTGAATAGCACCACAATGTTCCAAATACTTGTAAGGAGCTCAGTTTACACTCAAACCATAGAAAGCACACAAGAGAGGGGGGGGGGGGGGGGGGGGAAGGATGCTCTGCTCGGTCCATCTGAGGTCTCTGTAAAAAAAAAAACACAATCATGGAAACAAGTCAGGATGATGCATCATGAATATATCCTCTATTGATTAGAATACTGTGTGTGGTCCACTGCAGGATAGCAAATGAATCATGAATGTGATTTATGACCTCAGATCAAGTTACATCTATTCACAATTATTAAACACGGATATAAAATTGACAGACATTCACCTTCAACGTTTACTTTGTTTCACTCTCGGGTTAAATGGCTAACAGCATTGTATCAATGGTCCTACATAATTGGAAATTAATGAATGCGTCCCGATTGACCATAAACAGAGTTGTGGCCCTTTAGGGACAGGCAGGGAAAATGCAATACATATTTAAAAATGATCAATAACGCTGACAAAAGGTGCTTGTCCTCAGGGGGTTGGAAAAACACTAATCAACCAACTGACCTGAAACACTCATCTATCCTCTCTACCTACTGACTACACATCTCAAACAGTCACATGGCTCGTCGGCTCCAAATTAGCATGGGCGGGGTACTATCAATGCTAAATAGCTGTTGATGGAGGACAAACATTACACGAATCTTTAATTCTGTACCCCACCTCGCCCGTGTCCCTTTGCAACGCTCAGTGCATATCTAACCAGACCCGTGTAGCTTTTTAGTGGTACAATCAAAATAATTAATCAAGTGTTTGTAACAGTCTGACACGAGGTAAATCTTATCAATGGTTCATCAATATCAAAACAGCATTGTCAGGCAAAGTCTGCACCGGCGTTACCTCATACTTTCCTTCTTTGGAATGAGCATATGTAAGTGTGCTTGTTTGTTTTTGCATGTGTGAGTAGTTGCATGCAGTCTGCACGCTTATGTCATAGATCCCTCTTTGTTTCTTTAATCTCCATGTATTTTTTATATTACAGTATTTTAGATACCTGCATTTCAACATGCCATTGATTGATTTATCTTTTACCAAACATAGTCTCAATAAATTTCTCTCTACCAAGAGGGCTTAGAGCTGTAAGAGGCGTCTTTTGGTCACGTTTGCATTCTGCTGGCCAAAGGGCAACTCATTTAATTCCCTTAATTGCATTCAAAGTGTCCTTATTTCAGTTTTCCTTTACATTACCTGACGCAGCCTTCAGTTGTCTCTGTGAGACAGAAAACTGAGCATGTCAACACCAAAGCAAAAAACTCCAGGCCAAAAATATGTTGCATTATATAAATAGTAGCTTATAGTTGGAAAAACAGCACTGTCGCCTCCCTTCCTCTTTTCTGATCTGTATTCTACGTGTGATTTCTACACGGAACTCCTACGAGAAAGGGTTAATAAATTCCTCACACAGATAGATATTGCCATGGAAACAGCTGCGTGACTGCTTGCAGCTTGTATACACACAGGAGGGGGAAAAAAACACAAGCAAGCAGAGACTTTCCATTGCACATAGCTGCATTTAAGATTTATCGGTTTTCATTTTTTGTTAAATAAGCGAGTGAGGAGCCACCTTGCACCTTCATCCCCAAACCCTCCTCCTCCCTCCTTACTCCTCACTCATCTTTGGAAATTCAAAGCAATGTGATTGACATTATAGATGCATTTGCAATAGCCATGGAGTCAATGAATTCAAAAATATAAGGGCCAGATGTGGAAGATGTTATATATTACGATGCTCTGTCATGTCCTTTGCACTAACAAAGTACACACACAGCCACTAAAACATAAACATGCGCAAACACGCACACTCTAACACAATTCAAGCAGAGAATAATTAATTCACAATATGAAACAGACCTACGGCAATGTGCCTCCTGTTTGAGCTGAGAAAGAAGGAATAGACCGAGGGCTGGGATGCTTATTATGCTCTCCAATAGAAAAATGTACCAGCACAAAAACCATGCACGCCTGAATACAAAACACACACACACACGCAAACAGACGTACATGCAACAATTATGTGCCACTTGACTTTGCACAATCGCTACTGTCTTTTCAAAATAAGTGGCACAGCAGAGTATGAGTTGGTGGGATAACTGAATCCACTCCCGCACAAAAACGTGTTCTTTCAGAGCCATTAGCCATTCTCCCAATAGCGAGTCAATGCCTCGCAATGCCCAAATGGATTTTTCTGCTTCACTCTGCAAGTATGACTCTATAGGTTGGTTTTATGCCGTATGCATTCACTGCTGGCACTCAGTTGCTGAAGCAAAATAACTGGATTTAGATTCATAAATATTTTGGGATGCATTGAAAGCTTTTAGGACCATAGAGTGGAGTAAGCATAGTGGGGACAAGAAGCTGAAGGTGCAGGAAGCACAGAGTACAGAGTGTTCAGTTAACAAACAAATACAAGAGAAAAATAAACAGCGACAAGCAGAATCATTAAAACACAGATAAGGCTACGTTTCTCTGTGTTCACTCGGGACTAAAAGGTTGTTTTTTTTTCCTCCTCCTCCAATTGGATTTAAGAGAAGAGAATTCTCCCAGGAGCTTAACCACATTCCATCAGGATGTGCCCTGTGAATTAAGCCGGATGTAGCGTTTAGGTGCTGCAATTTTTAGGTACAACGCTTCATGCTTTTCACATTTGAGGCGTTGTGCCTTTTGTGATTTGTGTTCACTTTCCCTGCAGAAAAAGCTCTTTTGTTAAAACCTCCTTCTGAAGTTTTTTTTTTTATTTAATCCCTGTTGAAAGACAATGAAATCCTAATGAAACACAAAACAGGCACAGCCGAGGGTTCACATTCACCAGCGACAGAAATGAGTTGGAGCTATTTTTAGAAATCAACAAAAGTTATAATTAGTAGAGAAATATCACAGGTTGGAGATCACTCGGGATCAGTCGATTCATACTTCAAGCCCAATGCAGCAGCCTATTCTGTTAAGTTTTTTGGGACACATTCATCCAGGTTAATTAAAAAAAGATGGACTTCAGCAATCCCCCAATGACGCCGCAGGACGAACTGTGGTCAAGTATAATTGCACAGCTGTAAGCCGATCATAATTAGATAATCAATTTTTAGTAATTCCTTCTGGGATCCAATCCTCCACTGGGGAGTTTTTAATTGATGAGGCAATGCGCAGCGGCCGGGAAGTTACAAGATTAGGTGACTATCATGACTTACTTCACTAACACAGTGCAGTAAGTCCTAAAGCAAATTAGTGGGAGTCTCTGAGACTTTGTCAGGCAGGTACGCAAAGCGATATCATCTTATTTGCTTAATGAGCCATGAATGGACGCTATCATTTTTATTTTTAGAGTTAGACACTACAAGCCAGTGGTGACACGCAAGCAAGCTATTAGAGGTGCACTTACTGACTCCTTTTCCGTCTTCCATCTTGATGTTTCTTAAAATAAATTTTGATGGTGCTTTAAAAAAAATATTCTCTTCAAGCTTTTCTTTAATGAGAAATACAATTGCAATATCTATAGTGTATCTAAATTGTCATAGTGCAAAACATGCTCAGTCTGCATGCTTAGGCCGTCACAGCTCAGTTTGAACATGTTAGGTAATGGAAAGATCTCAATTCAAAGAAGTGAGGGAGGGTAAGTTTATTTATAAAGCGACACACGAATCATTCTTGCTTGGAGCTAGATATGGACATTACAACACGCTTTTTTTAAAGATGTACAGGATAATTTTTTGGTCAGGCAAAGTCAAATCCAATTTGTCATGAGGTTGCAATATTCTGAAAAATCAACAAAATGCATCATTTCTTCTGCATCATAAAACTGTCACTGCACGCTAAACATTTGAAATGTTTTGGACATTCAAATTTCAGAAGACAGATGAAGAATCTTTATCCATATTCATAATAAGGGAAGATCTCAGTTCCAACTGATCATATTTATTGCAGATTACTGATAAAACAAAAAAGGCTTCTCTAATTACACTATACAAAAATGAGTCTTTAACACAGCGTTAGAAGTTGCTGTGACTCGTCTGAGCCTTTCAGCAGATATGAGGTCCTCAGGTCACATGTCCACCTCCTGATAATGCTGGATACCAGCTGTTGCGCCTGACATAGTCTGATTCCTAATTCCCAATTATTTCTGAGACACTTGAACCAGCTGGGAGTGGATTTGTAAAAGAAAATGTATGGAAGGACAGGCACCATTTCTGGTTTGAGAACAAACTGGCTTTTGATGACGGTCGCTTGCATGACACCCTCCTCCATCTTAAGCCATACGTCCATTTTAAGACAAAATGGACGTATGGATTCTTAAGATTTCAATGAACAGGAAACTTCAATTCACTTCATTAATTGTGTTGATTCACTTGTATTGATCAATAATCCTATCAACCCAGGGCAGATATATTACGGTCATTTGGTCCGACGGGGCAGTAAAATCTTCCTTATAACCCCTTTGCTGGAATGTGGAGCTGTTATTTATTACCAACATTCTTCATCCTGATATCCGCTTCTGATTCAGCTGTGGTTGTATGCTAACCTTGAACCCCCGTTTTATCACCTCCTTTCTTTAATTATAAATATCTAGATATAGATATCTAGATATGTGGCTTGCAATCCTGAAATTAACATAAATATCACTCAATGAAATGTAGATATAAAACTATATATGTATATATTAGTGGTGGGCATAGATTCATTTCTTTAATCTAGATTAATCTCAATGTAATCTTGAAATTAATCTAGACTAATCTAGATTAAAATGGCTCATTCGAATTCTGCCGAAGGCATTCAGAATATATGTGCTAGCCAAATAATTAAGCGTTAGCTAGTCGATGATAATTACTAAAAGTAAGTCTTTGAGAACAATTGTTTCCGTATGATAGAGTAAAGTTCCTGACGCTTCCTGTTCATAAATTGTTCTAATATTTGAAAGCCTTGAAAAGGTGCAAAGCTGCAGGACCACACAAAGTTACATACGTACACAACACACAGCTTAATACAACAAGGGTGCAAATAGCAGTGAGACGCGATAAGGCAATACGGGTTCAAGTATTACAGGATGAGGTATGACGAACAGTTGAGCAGCATAGTTTTGTCAATAACAGATATACATAAATAAATAATGTTCCCCTTTATATGTCACTATCACTCCCGTAGTTCGCGCTGAGATCGCTACCAAAGTCCTTTTAGGCAAGTCATGCCACTCGCCGCCATCTTGGCAACGCCTCCGGGCAGCTATTTTCGCTCTAACAAGACCAGCCTCCTATGTCAATCAATGGGCAGATAGTCAGAACTGCACTTCCACGGGTCATCGGGACATAAAAACTACATGTATAGAAACAGCAGTAGAATATGATAAAAATCTCTGAAAAAGTTTGATGACTTTGCCCCAAAATAAGGTTTAAAACGCCTTTTTCCCACACAGGTTACTGTTACTACGCATGCGCAAAGGTTCACCAACCTTAATTTACGTCTCTATCCAGAATGCCGGTGTGCCATCGTCTCCACTGTCGCAAAACCTCAACTGTGCGCATGCGTCAGTGGAACCAGACGATAGGCTTAAATGTTTCCCGACTTGGCTGTTAAAAAGCAGATGATTGGCTTTCCAGCGGAAGGGGCGCGACATGCGCATACAACCGCCATCTTTGCCGTTACGGGTTTTCTTACAGGATTTGTATTGAGGATTGAGGAAGTGGCATGTCTTCCTTACATATAGTCTCTGTCGCTACCCAGCCGTTAGGAGTCTAGCTCATGCCCCCTTTCAGTGTGCATTACCTTACACCGCACAACCACCGACTCGGTAATTGACGCCAGGCTACGTGCTCAACCGTGAAGCCTTACTAAAACACAACAGCGCGTCACCTCACGCCGCTGAGCTAGCATCACATGGAGACGGCCGGGTAATGCTAATCGGACCTCAACATGCGTCGCGGATCTTCACCTGAGCATGTGATTTGTTAGCTATTTAGTATCTGCGTGCCCACCCACTGGACGGTCAGGGACTGCGGATGCCTGTAAAAGCCGAGCTGCTTCGATCTGCGTGGATGGGGAGGGTCGACTTGCCATGCCAGGGTGTTAGCCGCTTGAGGGGCTACTGCTGCTTGCTTTACACGGAATGACACCGCGTTTCCCGGCGTTGGAGATGAAGGTAGCTGGTGGAGATCACGTCTGGGTGTAGTGCTCTCCCGGTAAGCCTGTGTAGCGTGTGCTCGTCGCTCCCTCATCGCTTTACTTAGATATCTGCTACTATAAACAACGCGGAGTGTTACGTCCCGACGCAAACTAGCATCACCGCCCAATTGGCCCGTCACGTTTGGTGTGGTAATTTCACAGTAGGCGCAGGTTCAAAGACTTGTTCTCGCCCCCTACAGTGCAATTTGGCTAGGCATACATCCACGCTAGAATATCAAGGTGAAAGTCATCATAGCTTGCGTAGTATAGACCCAGCTCCCAACCAAACTTTGAGAATATGCCATGGAGAGGATCAAATGTGTGTAGTTTGGCGTCTTAAAAAAAACAATTAAAAACAAGAAAGTGGTTGGTAAAAACATTGAGTGGCCGGTAGATTTTGAAATCCACCAGCCACAGTGGCCGGTGGACAAAACATTTAATTTCCATCCCTGGTCGGCGCTCTCCGTTAGCTAGTCGATGTTTGCAGCCTCCACCTCATTATGTTGTTGAGCTTCCCACGCATGTTGCTTTGAGCTGCACGCTTTGTCTGGCCCCCGTGGGTCTGTACGCTGGGAGATCTTGAACTGCTGAACTTGATGTGTCACTGTTATAAATGCTTCGTAGAGCTTTTGGCGTGAAAAAAGGGCCACGTTTTTATGGCAAATTGTGGCACAGCAGCCTAGAAACTCTTACTTTTAAGCCCCAGAATTATTTTAGTTACATCCTTTTAATCAATTAAAATTGGGTTAACTTTGTAATTTTATGGAATAGAAACGTATAGCACATTTTATAATTCAGAGCATTTCTTCTGACCAGACCCTCTTCAACACAAACTAGCAAATCAGAGGTGGTCTGCCAACACGCAGATTTCTGTCAAGTTTCTACCAACATACCCATGTTCAAGGGCTGTAAAAAAAACATACAAATACCCTTACGTAGCTACGAGCCAAAATGGAACATCCATCAGAATCTACAAAATCATCCCAGGGGCTGAATACTTTTATCAATCAATAGTCGCATCTCATTCTACCACAACCTGCCTTTTCTCCTAATTAAGGCCTGGTTGACAGCTGCATTAGTGCAGCTCCACAGAGAGCTAGATGGCACCAACTTTTTCCCTTCTCTTTTGAATCTGTGCCTGCTTTCCTCAAGAACGCATCCAAGCTTTCCTTGTGAATTCATGAGACGGCGACATAACCCCCTTCTCTCTCCCATGTGCCCCTCCCCCCATCCCTCTCTTTTGCTGTAACTGGTGTGAAAACCCTTTGAGCTGCAGTACATTCCCAGGTATTTAATTTATTTGTTTTGACTCACCTGCTACCAACCCTACAACCTTACGGGTGATGACAGGTTATTAAAATGCCAGCCGATCAGCACGATGTTCAATCATTAATCGCCAGTCAATGAGTTCTAAGATGTATTTACAAGCTTACTTTTGACTGGGCAACGAGCCATAGACCGTCATGGTTTTCATAGAGCATTTCTTTAGAGCCACACGTTGTTCTGAAGACCACAATATATGAAAGCCAAACCTTTGTGATTCGGCAGCCCTCATAAAGCATCAGTCACATTATCTTAATCTGTGTGTGGGTATAAATTACACCATTTATCAGCAAGTGCCTTTCCCGACACACAGGTCGTAGACGTCTGTGGTGTACTGCAATGTGCTGCATCACTCTCATATTTCAGCCCTTTGATGCCATCAGCACTGTCCCTTTCAGAGAGGGAATTTCCCACACTATAGAAATGGGATATCAGAAAAGTTCTCCTGGCAGGAATACAATATTTCTTTTTGTGCCAAAATCACTTTTTGAATCTTCATGTTGAAATACCAAAGAAACAGCTGTACAGATTTTTTTACTTGAGGTGCAGTGAGGAGACATCAGTGGTGCCTTGTTCACACACTTTGTCACTGTGCCTGTAGGACGGGTAGTGAATGGCCTTGTTCAGTGGACCACAGTGTACTTCAAATGAATTATTTGGAAGCAGCTCACTGTCTCTTGCTAAAATACATCTTCACAATGGGAGCTATGTTACCAGGACAACACATTAGCTCATGTACACACAATAGATGCAGAGAACAAATATACAAAGACACACTTTTCCCTTCTCTTCTTTTATTTTATCATATGCAACTTGGTGATGGCGCCATGAGTTAGGAATCAACAACTAAGTTCCCTGTGCAAATTAAATTCTGCCAACTGAGAGCACGGCTACACATCTGTTCACTCCATGATGCACCTTCCTCTCTCTCAACTTTTTTACATTGCTCATGTACAGAGTGTGACTGGATGGCATCCATACAATTCAGATAAGTCCAACCACTAAAGCACATCATCTGGCTCATCAAATCGCGATCCAAGGATCCAGATCCACCGTTTAATCTATACTGGCATAATTGCCGGATAGCGAGAGCAGTGAAACAACTAAGGCCAGCATTCTCTAGCCATTCGACACTACGCTAAGTATACAAAGAGCTCTTGTGTTCACACCAACATAGAAAGAGTTCTAGTGGCAGAATGCCACTTTTCATTATGTTGTTTTTTATAGATTTCTTGTCGTCTTCCCTCTCGCTTCATCTGCATGGACAATGAATGGGATGCTGTCACTTTGCAGCTCTTGCCCAAGCAACTGGAATAAAGACATTGCTTTAAAATTACACATTCGCGACACACATTCTGTTTTGTAAGACCGACTCTTGTGTGACCAAAGAGTTTATGACTTTTAATTAACTATTTTTCTTTTTGAAATACAGAATGAATCATTTTACATTTTAAATGAGGACTCATACATATGGTATGTGGAACATTGTATATTCTTTACTATAGGATATTTGACAGCGTTACGAAATGACCTACAGTCAATGGCGTTTTAGTAAGCGTCAGAAACCCCTGTACTCGTAAATGGATATATCTGTTGAAGAAAGGGCCGGATAAACAGTTAGCTAGTTAAAGAAGTCCCTTCTTATCTTAAAAACAATTTCATGTCAGTAATGCCAATAATATACATATATATTATTACATAAGTATAATTTCTGATATATCGAAAAAAAGGGGGTTTTATTGAAATCAATCAACATTACAATGTTGCTTGTCTTGCTCGGTATTAACCGGTTAGTGGGAAAATATAATTTATTTTCTATGTATTACTGTTCCAAATCCTACACACTCATTCTATAAACTTCTATAAATTCCACTGTAGTTAGCATAATATATTATTTGCAACAAGCCTCTCAACCCCATTCATTCACTTTCATTTCATTTTCCTTGCATTGTGGGAATATGGTGTTCAACAACAACAAACTCATGAAGTCAGTCTGGTTTGAATGTATTTCACTTTGTTAGCAAAGACACAAAAATGCTTAGAATAAATAGTAGTATGGAATTGGGGCATGCTATTTTAAAACATTTGTTTGATTAAAATGATTAATTGTTTTCCGGTTCTGTCGACACTAACGTGCAGGAAATCACTTTGACTAATAATTAAGTTCAGGTATTATTGAGATTTTTTCATTTTTAGAAATCTCCAGCTTCACACACAGCAAGGACAACCAACGCAGAGACACAATTTAATGCATTCACCACCAGTGATCTCGACCAGGGCAAGTGCCTTGCTTATGGGCACAGCATTGGGTGACTTGTAATATATTTTCAAATATATTTTCACTGCAGAGTTAGAGATGCACAATGTGCTCTTCCATATCAATTGTTTATTTTTTGGAAAATATCTGACACTTGTTTTTATTCATACTTATCCTCCTTGAGGCACCCAATTTTCCTACAATGGTGTAGACTTTGTTCTGGCCCTTGTGATCCCAATCACACAGACTTCCAACAGGAACAGCTGCGTAGCCCACTCTAGGGGAAAGGAGGTGTGTGTGTGTGTGTGTGTGTGTGTGTGTGTGTGTGTGTGTGTGTGTGTTTGTGAGCGTTGGTTTTAGTTTTGTGTATTTTAATATGTGTCCATGTGGCTGTTTGTGTGGTTGGGGTTCAGCCCAGGGACCAGAGCCATCTCAAAGCAGCTGCTCTGCACTTTTAGAGAGGTGGTCTCACATAAATGGGAACAAATTAATCAGTTATAGGCTGCGCATGATAAATTAGTTTGATATGTCTGTTCATCATTGTCTGAAAATTCAGGGATTATTAAAACTGTGTTTTAAATGCATAAAGTCATTCAAATTATATAGTATTAATTCATTTACCAAGCATGTCAAATAATCAATGCCATAGGTTTACAATGCATATACAATAATCACAGTTATTATTACAAAAAGTCACGTGACTGTCTGACTGACTTCTTTCTCTCTCTCTGTTTCTCTCTGTCTCTCTCTCTCTGAGATGGTCAGTGTTGACTTAAGCGTACAGGAAGCCTGATTATGCGTTCTTCCGTAATGCAGCCTTCAATGGCCGCTGATTTAGAGACAGAATCTTCCCCAGGGCTTCTTTTCTACATTGCTTTGTATGTATGGATTCTTGTATAGATCATCCGCATCGTATTAAAATGGCACAGGAACGTTGAACTCATGGGCAGCTCTTGATGGGTCAGGATTTGGAGCCTCCATATTTAATTTGGCAGGCCATGCATTCACACTGAACCGACCCAGAAAGCAGCAGCCATTCCTGCAGCCAAGCCGAGGCCTTCTCTCGTGGCGTCAAACCAAATGTAAACGAATCTGTCAACCTAAATGTGCACAGCTCAGTATTCTGCATGTCTAAGGGACCCGAGGGGAGAAAGTCATATACTGTACAGCATCAAGCGACGACAAAAGCAGAAACCAACTCAAGCGCCCGGGAAAGCAAATGGGCTGTGCAGCATGAGAGAGAAAAGAACACAGATTTGGGAGGAATTGCAGAGCGCAGGTTTATGCTTGTTAAAATAGGCCTTGCACATTGTGTTTAATAAAACAATACCTACATGATAAATGTGTGGTTTGAAGCCGCCATGTCTTATTTGTCATGTTAAAAATCCTGACACTTATGTGGTCCACTTCTCTCCCACTTTTTTTAAATATCTTTTTAAGATGTGTGAAGTATGGCCAGCATCGCACCATCTCCAGCCATCTTATTTGTGTGTGAAGATCCAGTGGGGGTGCATTAAATGTGACACATTTGTGCCTTCTGATCTCATCTGACAGAGCTGAGACAAAATGGTGGTGGCAAAACAGTGCTGATTTGTGCAGATGTGGACTGTCCTGAGGGAGCCCTTTTGCGCACGCGCTTCATTGATTTTGCAACCGAGGCTAACAGTGGAATCAAAGGTCAGACCCCAGTGCCAAGTGCACAGATATTCACCATTTTAGGGGAATGGAATGCACACGGTAGAGTGCATTATCACATGTCACCCCTCATGTACCATGGCCTTCTGTGGCAGCGAAAGAACAGCCTTGCGGACGAAGAGGAGGTGGACATTTTAGGAGCGAGATAGAGAAATGTAATTACAACCGGTAACCCTCGGCATCTTTTGGTTAGTCTGGTAGTGGTCCAGTAAAGCTATTGGTTCTTTCCTGGTAAAGAGCATTATGAGCCGCTACACCATTAGTCCCGCAATGTCAGCCCAGAAGTGGCCTGTGACTCTTTCCCTGCACATAAATCACGCCGTTACGACTGGGCTGGGCCTGGGAACGAAAAAGAAGAAAACGTAAAATTTTAATGGCATTTGGAATGGATTCCAGTTGTCAGTGCCGACACATCAAGTAGTGCTCATTGGACCAGTAGTTTAATATCATGGCCCATTCCATCATTGTCGTTCCTCAATTCAAAATCATCAATCTATTTGTCAACTTGCGTAAAAGGCTGACATTTTAATGAACTATATATTCTCCATTCAGCTTATCTGTGTTATTCACAAAATACTCCATGTGAAAAGACAAAATTTCACAATGCGTTTTAAAGTAGGTCTCGGCTTCAAAATTCATCAGCTAATAAACGTAGCGATTTCATAGCCATTTATTAAGATTTGCTTTGTTTGGACAAAACTGTTAACTGCTGACGTGCACTCTTGGTCGGCCATTTTTAGGTGTTCCTGTGCAATCACAACCTGAAGCACATGAATAGATTTAGATTTCTCTCTCCTTCTAACCGAAGGCATTGATAGACCACTCGTCACAAAGCACCTCATTGCCAGTATTGATTGCTCTGTATTTTATGGTGGGTGCTGGGACCTTAACTGCTGTCATGAATAGCCTTACTGTCACTCACTTCCAGTCAAGGGTCAACCCTGCAGAAGACCACTACTTCTATTGCTCAGCACTCCGTCTTATTACCAACACTGCAATCTACTCAGCTGGATGTCAAAGGTTCTAAACCTGGCAAAATAATGCATACAAATTCCATAAATGAGATGGGTGCAACTTAATATCTCATTATGTTGAGCAATGCAGTGTAAGGACGTGTGGTGCTGTGACCAAACTACACCATTGCTCGCAAACAGCCAGACATTCTTCAGAGATTCACACCGCAGCCTCGGTTGTACACTGCATTCCATCTGCACTATAAACAAATGTTAGCTTGCCTCTTCATGAATGAATGTGTGTTTACATGTGTCGGCGTGCGTGGACAGTTCCATGTGTTTTGCATAATTAAAGTGCCTTGAAAAATCCCAGGTTTGAATCATTTGCGCCTCTGTTTATGTTTGTGTTGGCACGCTTTGGACAGCTCTGGAAATATGACAGGTGAAGCCTCCACCTGGCTCCGCTGGGCCCACCTGCACCTCGCTGGCAGGTGACGCAGGAGGGGGGTGACTGCTGCCACAGGGAACGGGCGGGCTGGTGAAAATGTTTCTTCTAGGGGCAATCTGGAGGACCGTGGGTGAGCACTTAGTTCCTCAGGGCTGCTGACATCTGTCGCCGCGTGTGGACGGGCACAAAAGGAGACACGTAATTAACTTCATTACGTTACCTGGCATCGTTAGTCTGGTTGCCAACCTATTTTTTTACCCTTTAACAGTGTGCAGCTGGTACTAAACATCAGTGTGCTCTGAATCTCCTGAAGCCCTCAGACCCTTTGTATTGGTACCATTATAGCTCCTGTGATTGTGCTTCTCTCTGTCTTTCTCTCCGTCTCTCCCTTTCCATGTGTGTTTTTTGTGCATCTTGTGCCAATGCACACAGAAGCTTCCACTGACAGCATATGAGTGTGCTGCTCGGCCATGTGACTGGAAGGAATTCCGCATGTGCAGTTGAACGCACGTCGTGTTTCTGAAACACACAGCTAGCTGCAACGGATGACGATATCTTGATGAAGAGATGACTAATGCCTTGGGAGATCTGTGATTGAACAATACGGACGGATGCTGGTTTGTTTGCGTTGCTTTTTTTAGTGCACACAGTGACAGGATGCCAAATGGCCTCATGTTTGATTAAACAATTTAGAACATACAGCTCTAATTGGAAACATCAGGAAAAAAACACGGCATCTGCCATCCGAGGATTTTACTACTCTATCTTTCCGGGTACATGAGGGTAGCGAACCCAAGAGCGATGGATGTCTAATGGATGGATGGATTTCTAATCAGACCATAAACAAGGCCACAGTAGTACAGCTTGTGTTTCAAAAGAGGGTGCCATACAGCATCTATCGACTGGGGAAGATGCCAGTGAATTTGCATTTCTCAGCAGGATTTGTTAAAGGAGGGGTGCGGAGGGGGGAAATGGGGAAACCCCCTTTAACCGAACAAAGCCGGCAGAGATTTTCGGTCGAAACGTAACGAAAGTAGGCCTCACGGTGGTGGCAAAACGAATGGCAGCTAAACTGTGTCTCATGAGTGAGGCGTGGGTTGGTACAGAATTACTCCACAACATCACGCTCATTGGTCCAGAGAGGAAATGACAGCTCAATCCACTCCTGGGGGGAGGGCGCCGGTGAAGGGTCGACAACGTGGAGAGAGATAGGTGTCTAGGAGAAGAAGTGCACAAAATACCTCCATGAGGAGAGGAAATGGCGTCAAATACGGACCTGCGCCAATCTGACGATAAGATGAGAGCAACAAAACGCACTGAACATGGAAGAAAAGGCTACATTAGATGCTGAAGGCTTGCAATATATAGTTACCATGGAGATGAGCAAGTCTACCATGCCCTGTCATTTCTCTGGCTCCTCCCGTGAACACCGGGATAAAAATAGACATGAGCAGAGAACAAAGAGCTATTTAAAAAAAAGAGAGGAAAAAAAAGTCTAGATGAGTAAAGAGGAAAGACTGTGGAAACATTAGGACATGTGTACAGTGCAAGTGTGTGATTTTGTGTGTGTCTGCCATTGTTGAACGAATTGGTGAGAAGGAAACTTGCAACCACGTCTCTCAGTCAAATGGTGGAGCGCAGTGAGTGATAGACACAGCCAGCTTGTCTGGCCGAGGAAATTCCATCATTACCATTTTTTGTTATTCGAGCGACAGAGGAATCGTGTGAGGGGTCGTTGTCTTTGACTCTACTGGCAAAAATGGCTATTTATACACAAGCAATACATTTTCTTATTCCTCCTCATCCTGTTTTCATCCTCTATCATTATTTACTTATTGTATTATTATTATTATTACAATAAGTATCTTAATCATTAATAGTGGTGATATTAAAACCATGCAGATTGTGTGTATTGTGTGTATTTTCATAAAGACACCACTTTGCCGATAGAAATAATAATAATAATAGTGCAACATTGAACAATATTATTTAATAGGCATCATCATCATGACATCAAAATCTACTTTTTTGGTTCTGTTCTGCAACAGAGGGTTCCAGGCCAGGCCTCGACTTACTCTTTGAAATCAGACCTTAGCTGTGAAATGATTTGTAACGGATGTGGAAGTGAGACTATGGACTATGTGACCACCTTCAGTGCTTCGTAAAACGCAGCTTCATGTGAGCTGATAAGATCCACTGGCAGGTCGTCAGAACCACAAACCTTAAAGTCCAAATGGGCTCATTCTGTCGACTCGGGGGAGAAGAGGGGCCCGCAGAGAGACCTAGAGAGTGGCAGCTGGCCCAAGCTAACAGGACAACTGCTAATGGGAAAACCCATCTGCTGCTGTGGTTTTCCTGCCCAGCGCCCGTCCTCCTGCCAACCTCTGGGCTTCTGGAAAACGTCCCGAGCGGCCCTGCTGTTTGGCGTATATCATCTCATAATATTATTTACACAGACATCCACATTGCCATGAACGTCTAACCTATGGTGTGTGAAATCATAGTGCAAATGGTCAGCGGTGGACAGTGTTTTAAGAAAGTACTGCACTCAAGTCTAATGCTGGATTGACAAGACTGTTTTCAATTTGAGAGATTTTATAGACAATTGAGTTAGTTTAACTGCCCGACGGGGGGAAATGACTTCACGTGGAACACTAACAAGTTTCTGCGTTCGTTTTAACACATTAACAACCCTTTATTCTGTTACATTTTGAATGCAGGACTTTCATTAAAAGATGTTTCATATGGAGCTATAACCAACCTCTGAAGTTGCCTTAAATGAATAATTCCCCCATTACTGTGAGTGTTCTGATTAGGATTTTTTCCTCTTTAGACATTATCTTGTTAATTGTCATCAGCCACATTTAAAAAGTCCTAACCTTTTATGCATTTTGAACCTCAGAAGCATCTCCAAGAACCGTGCTTCCATCCGCTGCCATGGAACTACTTCCAGAATTGTCTATTGTGGTGATACAGCTTTTCTGTTAACAAGTGAACATTGACCCCCCTGGACATCTCTTATTTCTAAAGTGCAAAGCATCCCTCTCCTGCACCGCATATATAATAGCCTCTTTTCTCTCACGCTGGATTTATGGCTGCCATCAGTCACTTGTCGGCGCGCCAGTCAGGAGAGTTATGATGATTATCATGTAAACCCTCCACTTCCACATCCCTTCATCCTCCTGCCTGGAAGAGCAACGCATGGAGCAAACCTGCCTTTGCAGCACCATCTGGTGACCACTGCTGTGATTCAGGAAGGTTAATAACAGTTGAATGAAGGAAAAGAAATGCAACTCCTCAGTCTTTGTTTCACACCTGTAATACCGCTCTCGTCCTCTGGGTGGTGTCTCAAACCTGTGTCCTCCTTCCTCAATGGTGGCCTGGGGGATTTTAGAACCTGCACGCAAACAATCATGATAATTATTATCCTTTTCTGCTTATTTATTGGCACAATTCTTCTTGAAACACGTATTCTTTGCTACATATGGATCGACTCCTCCATGAAAGATTTGTGTTGACTGTTGGTCCTTACTTGGTCTCTGTTAATTTCTCACCTCCACCCACAACTCAGATTGAAGCTGCTTCCACAGAAGCCACTACTGAGGGCACAAATATTACAGTTAGCAGCCACAAGAAAACGTTGCCACTTCTTTTAAATTATGTTTTGTTGCATTAACAAAATTGATGGTGTGAAAGAAAATTAGTTCAGACATGAAAAGATTTTGAAACATTTTTGAGATATTTCGACCAATGAATAAAAACTGTCCTCTGTGTTTGTGTGTATGACATTAAGTGGATAAATTGCTCTTTAAATTCAAGGTTCTTACTGTTTCAATTTCCTTTTTCACATTGGATTTGAAAAAAACAGCTGAGACTTGAGAAGACGACCCTGATCTCGGACCTCTCTTAGCCGAGGAGATGAGAACATGCTGTGTTCACATGACAACGGGGGCAGTCATGTGATGTCATTTCAGTAAGTAGGTGTTTTATTGTAGAGGTCGCCGCATTAAGGTACTTAATTGCACAATTTTTGATTGCTCAATCACATCTGATCAAGCAGTGGTTTGGACTGTCAAACTTTTAATAACCAAGAATGTTATTTCTCTAAAAAATACCACAAAGTTTGTCTAGTCAAACATTTTATATAGTAAACAGAATTACTTAATATTAAAAATGAAGTTCCCTTGGCTTTAGGAATCCGTATGACATACTTATCATTGGCACATTATTAATTTACAAAATTGTTCTATAAAATTAAAATTAAACTGAGATTAAACAAAGTTTAACCAAATAACCGTGATAACCCTAACATCCGTGTGTCAAATTTGGCCCAATGCCTTCATGGCACCAGACGGATGCTAGTCTTGTAACAGTCATTTCCTTCATCTGTATTTTCAGCAAGGTAAAATTAGGAATGTGTGGCCTTCCTAACACTGGGCACGAATAACCCTAAAATAAAAAAAAAGGTTAAGAGAGTTCTTTATTACACCAGAAAACAGACTTTGATCCTGTTCTTAGAAAACAGTTGAAACAAAGTCTTCTGTCCTGAGCAAAAGGCTTCACTGTGATTGACATATCAAAGGCTCAATTACGTCTGGACTCATCTGTAAAAATGTGACAAATAAGATAGCAGGTGTTAGTACCAAAACAAGAATAGACTACATTACAAGTAAAAGTACAGAAATAGAATTAGCCTTTTTTTTTATTCAATGTTGCCAAATTAAATGTACGAGTTCCGCATAAGATCTTGCACATATATCAGTTCCTGTTCACATTGACCCGAGCGTTCCATATCACTGCACGCTACAACTATCTTGTGCTGAAAGGCCGCTATTTACTTACTATTTATAATCTTGCTGGCAACCATATTATAAAAGCAGTAAAGTAAGTGAGGCAGTACTTTATCTTCTTAATAATCGTTAAGTTAACAGTTAGAGGAATAAAGTACAGCCTCTCGTACCTTTTTGCTCAATTACATCTTTAGAATTTTACAGAAACTGTGACCTAAATACATTGCAATGGATACAGTTAGTTTTTATCACTTTATTTACAGTTTGATTTTACTTTATTTACAGTTTGGTGGCTTGGTCAGCTGGTTTCCAAAGTACTACAAGTAGTCAGAGTCAGGCACTCACAAATGGGTCACAAGATAAATCTCCCTATTAAATAAAATATTCTGACGTGTTTTTACTTGTACTTTTTGGAATGCAATCTTTAAATTAAACCACATGAGACACATGCAGGGGGAATTTCCCTTTGGTGGAACTTTTTATGAGCTAATACATCAAAAAACACTACATGGGGTTGAATGTGTTTTTTCGTAAAGTACCAGATCCAAGAAGGGCAAGAATCTCTCGTTTAATGCTAAATGTGTTGTATTTTCCACTAATAAATCAGATAAATCCTAAAAACAAAAAATGAGATTTAGATTTGACATACATGAATTAATATAAATGATTTGCAACAACAGCTCAACAAAACAAGAATACCCTTTGTGTAAGAAGCAGTTTATTCTATCATTTTGTGCAGTGACTGGAGACCTCAGATTTGAATAGTGATTGTGATTCATCACTTCACTGAGCTGGCTTCAGGGGAAATAAATGTGACTTCATTTGTGTGAGCTATTCTTGATCTTGCATTGACCTCCTGGGTCACGGTTAGAGAGTCGGGCCATGTCAGGCCGTCTCTCATCCAAACTGCGGTTCTTTGGTGCCAACAAAGACACTTCTCTCAACACTAATTTCCCAAAGGCTTTTCTGTATGAAGACGTATTTAAAGAGGCGTGCGAGCCACACACCCAGTAGACCCATCCAAACACTTCTGTTGTTTACTTTCTCATATTTCTGCAGTATGTCTGTGATAAAAGCCTGTCCTATTTCAACATTTAGTATTTCCAGCCTCTGTTTGTCATGTTGGTTGTGATGGCAAGTCAGCGGGAGTACACTCTGTGCTCGTTTTATTTAGCAAGGACACACAAACCCTTTCAAATCAACGCATAAACCTGTCATTCCGTCTTGCGAACTGTTCCTGGTACGCAGATGCATTATTTGTGGGCCTTTTTGCCCCCGTGGACTTTGACCGTCCTCTGTGTTTTGTCCGGTTAGACTGTATAAGGCACTCTAATCAGCTTAAGGGGTATGTGATTTACATTCACTGTCAGTTCTCCCCTCTATCACCATTCCAGACATGGCCAAGGTCACTTTGCACTTGAATCCAACAAATAGTCGGTCCAGCACTGGCTGTTAACATTACAGACTCTCCTCTCCTCGACATTTGTCCCTTAACATGAAAGGAGGCTGTTTATACGCCATGTATGACTTATCTATACACAGTGCATGTAATACCTGGGAGTACTTCTGCATATGCAACAAGCTGTTTGTCTACATTTACTCCACTGTGCAAGATAAGCCACTTCAAAGCATTCGCATTCAACAGTGGCATTCCTGTAACACCGTGAAATATCCCATCACAGCAGACAGTTAAAAAGGTGACCATTATCACTCACAATCTGCAGCTAAGCTAAGAGTAGCCGTGGCGCAAGCAAGAAACTCTAAAGATATGATAACCTGCCTTTCGTGTAAGTAAACAAAAATGTAGACTTGAGCTAAAAAGTTGGCCACCCTTAATTCTGAATTGCCCTGTTTCCATGGAAACAATCTCCGTGATACTTGCTGCACAGCGGCAGCAGACGACAAAATGAGGAGAATATGCTTCATTATGGGGGGTAAGTTAAGGTGAGGAGAGAGAGACTCTTGGAGAGACTGCAGCAACCTGTTGTTAGAAGGCAGCAGCAATGTTTCCTGAGTACGAGTTAGCCACGAGCCGACACATAAAGAAGCTGCTGCAGCTCAGCTCGGCTAACAGTCTGCAAGGGGGTTAGCAAGCTCAGCACATCTGACTGCAAGGAGGTAATCGTTTTCAGTCGATCATCATTGCAACCCGCCAACCGATGCTCAACCGAGCTCTGGGAGAATCGGCACATGAAACGAGCCGTTTGTAAGTCAAGTCGATAGATTTTATCTTTTACAGTCTGATTTATGACCCGATGAATGTAACTGGGTTGTACATACTCCCCTATTTTACTTCACATACCATGTCATCAGTTCAGTCAGGTCTTGGGTAGAGGAGATTAAACAGGATCGATCAATGGGAAAAACGGGCTTGGAAAGTTATGTTGATAAGAAGTCTACATTATAAATTAATAAAGCAAAATTTAACAGCTCTGGAACGGAATTAGAGTAGTATGTAACACGTCTAATAAATTAAGCATTTTTAGCCAGGCTTTTCTTTTTATCTCCTCCAAATCACAAAATGCTCCGTTCGAGTAATCCATTATGAAAATGTTGCCTCCGAATTGTTTTTTTCTGCTACTTTACGTGTTTGGATCATGATGCAATGAATGCCACTTTTAAGGGATTGATCAAAATGAATCACAGCACTGTACAGAGCGCAGCTCATTGTCTCAAAGCGTCGGGAGAAAGAATGTACAGGCAGTTTCTATCACACCAGATGTCCAAAAACAGAGAGGGGGCAGACTGCACAAAAGCTGTTTCCCTAATTCATTTTGGATGTTAGGTGCTGATAGCAAAAACAATTACTGTAGCTTTAGGCAGCAATTTCACAGAGTGCTCGGGTGCTTCCAGAGCCCAAATAACAAGGTAACAGATCCAGAATGCACCCACAGATTAAAGAGTAGCGAGGCAACAGTCGCTGATGGAAAAGCCAAGCGACCTGAATGGACAGGGCACTACGATGAGTGAAAGAAAACATCACCTCCCCATTATTGTGCGAAAAGCAAACCGACACAGGGTCATACGCACATAACAAAATCAACATAATATAAGAGTACTGGTAGAAGAATGGTGGAAGCATTGTAACGGAGAAATGAAAGCGAAAGCCTTCAGCTTTGCAGTACTTCCCTTCACAGCTAAGCGTTAAAGCTGCACCAGCGCCGCGATTAAATGATCATGTGTGTTGGGCTCATGCGAGCACATTGAGGGTTGTGACACGGTAATAAAAAGCAATGAGGGGAACAGGGGGGGAAAAGTGCAGAAACATGTGGAGAAGTAAAAGGGCTTCTGTACTGTAGTGTGAGCAGGAAAAATAGGCCAAGGCTAATCCCCAATACAGCTCAGCATATGATTAGGGGGTGCAGGAGTAATTGTGTAACGGCATGCCATTGAGTCAAAAAAGTGGTACTATTTCTCATTATGTGTTTCTCAAATCTACATCCCTGTGTTAATCGTTCATTAAAAAAAAATCTTAACAAAACCCCTAAAACTAATTCCTTTAAGAACTCAGAGCCGAATATTCCCATTTTGGTGGAATATTAAGATCTGGACCAGGACCTATAGCTCGAATCAAATCAATTGTTATTTGACGTATAGTCTTTTATGAAAGAGTGCAGTAAACAGGCGCAAAACAATAAAAAAGAGGTTTGTAAAACATTTTAGAGCTACAAATACTCAAAGGAGATTGACAGAGAATCACAAATAAGGTACAACACATCTAAAGGTAAATGAATAAACCTCATTGCCTTTACATTACAATTTGTTGGGGGGGGTTACATTCCAATTTCTTTGTCATATCACAAAGAAATTAAATTAATTAATTGAATATTATTTATATTGATTATTGCAAGATTGTTTTTTGTATTTCATCTGACGGAAAATCTTCATCTCTATTTATTTTCAGCAAAAGCAAGCCCCATTCCTGAGTACTTGGCAATCTGAGAGGGTTGTTCCAGTTAAAATAAAGGAAATGCCCAACATGTATTATTACAATCAACAGTGATAAAACATTTGGCCGGTGCTTGGGTTGTACTGCTGGGAGAGCCGTGCACGCACAGCTGCACCTAATCCAGTCTTTTGATGCAAACTACAGGAGGTCTACTTTTTTGTTGTTAATGAAAACACGCCTGACGTGACCGTGTTACAGATACAAGTTTGCAAGAATCCGATTCGGAGCAGGATCTGTGTGACTTGTCAAGCTGAGCTCACTCTTCCTTGGACAAAATAAAAAAGGGTTAGATTTTAGGTGAACAAGTTGATCCGGCAGTTGGTTAGGCAGATCCACGCTATTACCTGGAGAGTCAAGAAGTAAATAATAAATAAATAATAATGAAACTTGATTTTTGTCCGCCAATGTTTCCTGTCTCAACATTTGTAATCAGCATTCACGTCTAGAACCAAATGTGCCACGTCACATCTACAGCTTGTAAGTGCATTAAGAAAAAAAGTTAAAATTCTTTCCCGGGTGAAGAAAATTGTTTGCATGACTATGATTTGTTGGAAAGGTAAATAGAATTATTGACCAGTAAATCGTCAGCTGGTAATCTTTAGTGATGAGAAGGACTAACGGGACGTGCGTTGATTATCTAAAAGGATATACGAAGCCACTTGGGACCCAGCGATCTCCGTCTAGATGATCTGAGGTTGCACAAAGGCTCATAAGGAATTAAAAGGTCTAAATTTCTACTTTCTGAAGCACACCAGGGTAGTGAGGCTTAAATGGGGATGATATAGTCTTGTCTTTGCTGTTTCGTACAGCGAGTGCATGTTGCACTAATTGCAGAAGGTGGATTGCCTTCTGGGAGAGGAGGGGATCAACTAATCCAGACCAGAGATGAAAGCAATGATAGCTTTGTTGAGGGCAGTGAGGGATAATAAAGAAGGATGTACTAAACCACTGTCTTCACTTGATCATTAAAACAGAGATTGCAATGGGGTACCTAGTGGCTTAGCTCACTAAACCGTCCACTGTGAAAGCCGCCTCCCATGTCTTATACCAGCATCCTTTCTATTCCTCTCAATCCCTCACATTTCAGCTAAAAAACAAAGCTAAAATGTTCGAAATTACTGTTGAAAAAGTGAAATAAATCCCCTTTTAATCTACAAAACAAAAGTGCTGTTGCGAACTGTTTAATAATTTAGATTGTTGTACGTCTAAATGTGCACCCGAATGTGTAATTCTGTGGTCCAGCATCCCATGCAGCTCCCGTGTAGGTGTGCACACTCTGAGCCAGCCACGATAAGCACTTGCAGCTAGACGCCATCAAAATTGATATCCACTACGTTAACCGCGCTGCTGTTTGTGGCAAGATCCCTGAGAGGCTCTCACAATTTATACTTTTCCACCATCTGCACAGCTCTGGAAGAATCACTGACAAGGCCAGTGCACTTATGATTTCAAATGGAATAAACTGCAACATGTCAGTTCTAACCCTGAGCAAGAGGAAGATTATGTTCGGAATATGCTTTAAGATTGGGTCAGTGGTTCATTTGTCATCCATCCATCGGGCAAATACTTTATCCTGTGACATTTATTTTTTAGTTATAAAAAGAAAGACATAGCAGTGTCTACTTTGAAAGATGTGGTGGGATTGAACAGGTCAAAGTTAGAGCAAAACCACAATACATTATTTTAGTTAACTTAAAGATGAATTATTGGAATGATATTCACGGTTACCCTGATAACCATATAAGCTCATTGGTGAGGCAAACATCACGTCTGTTGTAGGTTGGCATCCGGATATAGACACAACAAATGTGGGAATGTTAAAGTTAAATGTTTAAAAAATAGACTACAAGCAGATGTAATTCGAAGTGTTTTGAACATGCGTATGAATAAATCCAGATATAACGCTGCAGGGATGACATCCTATTTTCTAGGCCAACCAGAAAGTTAGCATCGGACTGGTTCCCTCAACAGCTGCATTAGTGGTGGATCTTTTCCTGATTTAAGTCTGCATTCCTCACCTTGACATTACAGTCTCATGGCTGCAGTGGTGGGGGATTAATTTTATAGCAAACTAGCTTACTCCTCTGCAACTCTGTGCCCGAAGCAAACACGTTTTGTTTTTTCCAGTTCGAAAGGTGTTATTGAAAATAGTGTCCTGCAGTGCAGACCGCACAGCCAGCTCATTATGAAAATGTTCATTCATCAAATTCAGAGGACACAGAGTCCTTCAGTGTCGAGCCATGTGTACAGTATTAACTGAGTAACTGTGAAGACCTGACACTGTTTCCTGTCCTTAGTGGGAGCGCATAAAGAGGAAGGATGGCTCCAGCGTGCTGCGATGCAACCAGGCACTGTTGTTAGCCCCGATCTTTCCATTCATTTAACAGAGCATCTCCGTGAAGTACTGCACTCGGAGAAATGAAAACATTATCATGTACTAAAAATAAAAGGCACACTCTTAACAAATACCTGTGAAATTTCTGCATAATGTGTGAGGCTTTGTATGATTTGGCAGATTTTCGGATTTTTCTTTTAGACAAATTGTTCACGAATACATCTTATTCTGAAAAGTTAAAGGTGTACGGTACATCTAACAAAAGGAATAAAAATATATTTCAGAACCAGTTATAAGAATCTAACGTGCTACCTTCTTTCCCGTCTCCAAAGTTTAATAACTTCCAAGCAATAGCCGACTTGTACTTAATGTTTAATAAATGATAATAGCTAAAGAATTTCCAGCTTTTCATTTTGTAAATTAAAAGCATTGTAAATTGAACCTATTGTTATCTAAAAATATATATATAATGTAAATATGCATACAGATTTTATGGTCGACAGGATTCATACAAAACATGAACAATCAACAAAGCAAATCCAGGATGAAATCAAAGATATTCTCAAATACAGCTTTGCTCTCTGACCTGATAAACCACAGAATGAGTAACACGGCTACCAACCACACAGCTGGGTCTGTTGACTTTACTTGCTCCACTGCAGTCCTTGCCGCTGTCGTGACTGCACACACTACACTGGCTTGTGTCAGGTCTACGCACACCTCTGTGACACTCACACACACACACACACACACACACTGGTCAAACCGCCACTTGTCAGATCTCGAGCTGTGCTGATGTGCTTTTGAAATGTGACATTTGAATTGAGGCTTAAAGTCACAAAAACTCCCCGGCGGGGATTATCGCACCGTTTTCTTTGACCGGGAGGCTTCAGAGGACTTCAGGTGATTGTAGACATGAGGTCACATCGGTTCATTGATCATACACAGAATCCCGTAGATGACAAGATAATTGCTTCGGAGCCTGTCATTACAAAACCTCCTTTGCTGATTGTGAAGGTCAACCTCCTTGTCAGCCTCTTTCTGCCACCTTGTTGATTATTCCAGTCATCAAATGGGCTTTATTGATTTTCTGTAAATGTGATAAGATCAATCATTTTTTTACTTCTTAAGAATGAAAGATCCAGTGGGGATTTGTGTTAACCTTACTGGGAATAAAACATTTGACCTAGAAATAAGGACATGGAGTGGTCCAGTCCATCACATCACAACCTGCTACAGTAACTCCTGAGATGCATTTTCAGACTTCGAGTCCCAGATACAGTAAAGTTGTTTTTGTTCCACCACAGGCGCTCGATGCACTTGTTTTTTTGTTTTTTGTATTTGCCTCTGAAGATGCCTTTGGCTGTTGATGAAAGTCCTGGCCACATTTTTCCGAGCTGTAAAGCGTCCACTGTTCAGCCTTGGCTGCGGGCTCAGAGTGTTTCCGCTACTTTCATGCTGTTTTCTTGCCTGATATAAAGCCTTCACTGCATCTTCCTATTGCACAGCGACCCCCCTAAAGTAAACAAAAAGCCGAATGATGGGCTTAGGTCTTACAGGCTAGTGGTGTCTTTTTTTGGGGCAAGACAGCTTTTGTACCAGGGCTTGCTGCCTGCTCACTAAATCTTTATGTTCTCCGTACCTCAAATTACCATAATGATGTATGGTTGTCTCTCAGAACGCATCAATAATTCATTTCTGTTGGTTTACTAGGATTTTCCATGCACTGCAGCGTCCTCAGTCCTCAGGATGCCCACAGGATTTGCAACCTCTGATGTAGTTTCTTTTTCCTCATCAGTTTCTGAACGCATCACATTTTCCACTTGGGAAATACCAAAAATTTGTTTAAATAAAAGGATGATTTCAACTCAGATTTTAAGTTGTTATGTCTGTCTGACTGCTTCAGGATATTTTTTCCGTTAGGAGCCATCTATCAGGTAAAAAAAATCTTGAAAGCTTAGTTTCTTGCTTGGTGAAATCCACAACACAGCAGCATAACTCTTTGAAGCCTGGGGAGCCGGCTACTTCTTTTCCAGCGATGCTACGTGTAGCCTCGACCACAAGGCCCGGCCTGTGGATGAAACATAACACTTTTTACTCAGTACAAGATAGACATTGAATTAAAAAAAGGTGAATTATGGAACTGGCATTACAGTTGACATGCAGATAGATCAATCATGTGTACAGCTGGCAAAATGTGATGGGTGTTTCATGTCGTCCACCAACGTTGCTCGAAAAAAATAGACAGTAGACGTGTAAATCTTTTCCCATCACCCAGCTTATCTAAAATCACATAGTAAGAAGATGACAAATACATCTCATAAATCCCTATTGTATTAAAAGGAGGCATTCATAATGTAGCTTGTGTTCCAACATTATTAGAATTTCATGAGCAGTATTAGCAGATAGTATTTGCCCTTGTATTGCTATTGCCATCGCATTTTGCAGAGCCGCGCCTTTTCTGGATTTCTTCCCTACAATGAACATTAGTTGAGCATTATTCATGAATTCCTTATCATTCTATTGAACTTGAGAGGCTTAAATACTCACCATACCAGAGTTGGCAGCTGAGATTAATGCAGCTTCACGTAAATTGGGTGAAAACTGCAGCATTTTACAGTTTCTGCACTTCTGCTCCAGAGTTTCACTCTGTGTTTATAGTTATAGGAAAACTGTCCTGTAAGGATTTCAATACAATGTGTTTCTGAGTTCAGGAAAATCCTTGCTGTCATGAATCACATGATTTGTGTGACTTTGGTATGTAACTTAAGCATTTTAATTGTCTCGTGAGGTGGAAGATTGTCGCATCAATCACAGTGAAATTAATGAGGCTGATGAACAGACAGGGCCGAGATAAGTTCGTTAGACCTTCAGTTTTAGGGTTATTATTAATGTCTACTTGATATAGAGTTATATGACGTGAAATGTTTTCTGATATGTGAAGCCGAAACAGGAAACTTTTAACAGTTTTTAATTCAGCAGGTTCTCTTGCTTACAGCTCACCGAATAAATGAATCTGCATTTTATCTTTTTTCTTCAAGGCGGATAGTTGTTTAGGGACAGTGTTCAGTTGCGGTTGGAGTGACACAACTTACGTAAGTCATTAAAAAGGGTCTGCTACCATAGTAACATGCGAGGAATGACAACATCTATAAAGATCAATAGAATAGAAGTGACCTGCACTTTTTAATGCTAATGATACAATTTTTTAGATCAAATATAAATTTGCGTTTTATACTTCGACAACAAATTAGGCTACAACACAGCTCTGACGTACACATTTGGGCACGGGGGCGCGGATGTGTTTTCAGTGTAAATGTGTTCTTGGCGGCCATTTCAGCCTTGTAATCGAGGGGCTGATTAAGGACTGAGAGAATACAACAAGCTCCAATTAACGAGATGATGGGATAGAAAATCACCAGTACGACGGGTGATGAGAAGCGGGATTGAGAAGCATCGGTGTGGAGCGACGTGTTCGGCCAGAAGCACCTCTTGTCCTCACGGCAGTCACACTTTTTGCGTGGAAAATGCCTTAGTCGCATCTAATTTTTAGCTAATTTCATCTGGAATCAGATTGCTCCGAGAGGGTTTCATTTGTGCATAAAGCAGACGCAGTCGAGGCGTCATTACGCACTTAAATTGACATCTTGCCGATCTGTACGTGACCTCAACAAACTTGAGTCGCTTGCGAGCACACTGCCAAATGATCTATTTTATGAATGTGTTTACGGTATGAGCAATGAGACGGGCCGAGGGCCACAGAGTGCACAGATTGATGGATGGACTGAGGATTGTTTGCGAGCAACAATATCTTTCCAAAGCAATTAGCATCAAGCTAACCGTGTTTATGTGCTGAATCCCAAAGCACCGGGTGATTAATTACAGGGCTGACAATGATTTGTGACGCTTGATCTCTGTGATGATCGCAGCACTTCCTTTGTTAACCGCGACTCTGCGTGGTTAGTGGGGCCATTTCAATTTAGAAGGATTTCAGGAAGCGCACGGCCCTCCAAGCGCATATCACGCAGGTGTAGAATGCAAGTTATTATGAGGACAGGCTCAAAACATGCCACTGCGAGTGTATTCGATTACCAGGGAACCAGAACAGGAAGAGAGCCGCGCGATGAATCCACACAATGAGCAGCGTGGTCGAACCACTGAATGACAGACGCGCTGATGGCATAAACGAATGGCTGACTACATCGATGAATGGCCTCGCATTGAATACTGACAGTAATTAGCGCTAATTACAATAAGCTGATGGCAAGCCGATGCGGCGTCCATAACTTGTATTTCCTGCCTCAACGCGGGATTCGCATGCAAGCATGTAGGTTCAACACGTCGCCTACACGACATTGTCTTCTGTCTTCTCGTGTTAGGGCTGATCACTCATTTGAGAAGCTACTTGGAGCTTTCACAAGGGGTTCCAAGGTGGCTAATGTTAATTGATGGATCTCATGTGACAACACAACGGCGCTTCGTCTCCGTGAAACAAAAAGTCTTCCGGGCTTTAAAAACGACTGTGCGTTAATTTATCAGCCCTGACAACTTTTGCACTTGTGGCTCCCACCTGCCAAAGCAAACGACAACAACAACAACAACAACAACAACCGGAGCGCGGGCCCCTCGGGTGAGTTTTCGATATGCGATAATGAATGTGGGAGGAACCGCCGCCTTATTTTCAGGAGTAGGCAATGTTGAAAAGGTCACACGCATCCAATAGAAGAAGAAGAAGAAGAAAGCAGGTGAGAAAACACAAAGCCAGGCGCTGAATGCACCAGCCGGCGTGACACCAGGGTACACGTGTCCACGCCTCAGAGCCGCCAGGTGCAACCTTCCTGCCGGCAGCACCTCTCGAGGCTCAAGTGTCTCGCCGAGTGACCCCTCGAAAGGGGGGTGTTTTTCGCCTACACGTCAAACCCCAACCGACAATCTTTGAGTCAGCTTCTTGAACCATGTGACCACAGCGATTTCACAGTTTGGAAGTGGAATCTGCGGATTCAGAGATGAGGTAATGGTGGCGTATGATAAACACTTCAGCCACTAAATCTTTCCAACACAGTCGGTTGTACCCACAATATTTTTCCAGAGTATTGTTGAATAAACTACGGCACGTTTTCTCCATACAGTTGTTTTTTTTTTTCTCCAAAAGCTAACACATCTTTGTCTGCGGGCTGAGACTAATTAACAAAGCAGAAGAGACATATACATATCTCAGTGTCAGTTTTCCAGAGTTTTATAATTATGAGCTGCAGGACATGATTATGCAGGCTGAAGGATTTATTAAAAGGGAGCAAACTGTAAGGCACTGGGAAACTGTACTAATCGTGGCTGTACTAATCGAGCTTGATTTGTTGTTCCGCTACAGTCCAACCCCATGAGAAACGACAAAAACACGGCGTGAAAATGTCACGCTTTCAGCCCGCCCGTGCTTCCAAGCGGAACGTTTTGGGTGGGGACACATGCACATAGAAACAAATGAGATGAGGGATTAAAGAAATGTTCCAGAAGGCAGCGCACACAGCGGGTGGCATGGATGATATATAGGCAACGTTTAGCTTTGGGGAGGAGGGATGAGTTTCGCCCGAAAATAAGCACGCGGGGGCCTAAAGTCACACACCCGAACTACGTCTCAACAGGCGGCTGAGGCTCCCTGGTTAAGCCGGCCGGCACTTCTTCTCTCCTCGCCCACAGGAGCAAATCAGGTTTATCACAGCCTCTAATTACAATTACCATCTCAAAGGGCTTTCACAATGAAACAATAAATGAAATTGATAGATGAAAAGGGCACCAACAACCTTACACCCTGAGTGAGAAGGGAGGGGGAAACCCTTTCACTGCAACTTAATTAGCAGCGAGGAGGCAAGGAACCATAGTGGCGGAGCTCACAGAGAGGAATCCCGCCGCCCCTTCAATGCAAAAGTGATGGATTCAAGTTAAGACATAAGTCACAGCGGCTCAGAAGTGAGGTCGATCGCGTGTTTTACAGGAATAAACAGTTAACCCAATTAATTGTGTTGAAGCCACAAAATTTCTTTAGATTATGGGGTTTTGAAAGTTGCCAAATGTACATCATTGTAAATAGGGATCAAACTTAAATAGTGTCTGTTATGGGGGGAACACAACGGAATGCCTTGTATTAGTTTATCGTCCATCTTGTTAAGTGTATTCAAAACTAATGGCTGCAACTTCATTGAAGTCACCCAAAGGTTTGACCATGGAGCAAGCTGATCCGACAACTTCAATCCCAGAGAGGTCGCTGGCAAACATCTAATTTATTATGAATGAATGTTAAAGCTATTCTGTTGGCAATGTTGAGGAAACCTGAACGATCCACCGGAATACGGCAACCGAGTGTTGCCGAATCACAGCAACCAAAAGTTGTTAAATCGAATGATGTTGTTCTGTAAAATAGCCTACAATGATTGGACAGACGTATGAAAGTCCTACAACAGACACCACATGTCCTCTTTTTTTGTTCAGCCATAAGATTTTTTTTAATCCCCACTGGGGTGTCAAGATAAATTTAGCAGCAATTTATAGGACGGGCAATAACTCAAACAAAGGATGCTGCAGACTGACTCCTGCAATCACAAAGCATCGAGCTGAAAATATAATGGCTAGTCTCCGCCGTTCGGTTTTTGCACGTTTTTCTTTCCATTTGTAATATTTCATCTTGTAACTAAGTCAGCTCAGAGACTGCTTGCTGAACTCCAGGAACGAGGGTGCGCGCAACACGCACACACGTTTTGCACCAGCGTGCGCAACGGTCAGACGTGACATTACATGCCTTGCACAAGGGCACCTTGCGCATATGTTGAGTTGATGGAGTGATGTGTCTTCCTTTCCTTATTTCCCCGTGCCAGACCCCCACCCCCGCCCGCCACGCCACCCCCCTGCTGCTCCCGGTGATTAGACCACCCCAATCCAAGGTCACGCAGTGGGAGTGATCCGCTCCCACAGCCGTGCCGCTGCAATGACTCAGATAAGACAGCTATATCACTGTCAGAGCAGCCCGCGAGCTGCCCGTCTCTGTCAGCTGTGGTTTTTGGACCTTGGGCACCTGCGTCAGTGCTGGAACCGCGCGGAGCGCGCTGAATAAGTGGGCCCACTCACCGCCGTGTCTCGCCTGGGAGGCAGCTGTGCAATAACACACGCGGAGGAGGAGGAGGAGGAGGAGGAGGAGGAGGGATGGAGGGTGGGATGGAGAGGGGGGAGAGTCCCTTCCAGCTTCCCAGAGCATCAGTGACAAGCTGGTCGGCTCACAGTGAACCCTCGCGCACGCGTCCACCGCATGTCCATGTGGCCACTGGTCGTGCCAGGTCCTCGCCTCTAACGCAGACCCCCGGGTTCCGGGTTCGCCCCTCCTGACCGGCGCCAACCTTCCAGATGAGTACAATCAGGGGGGCGGGAAGGTTAGTTTGAAGAGGGGGGAGAGCTTTTTTTGCGAGAGGACGCCGATTTCCCGACTACTTGACCGCCGGGGGAGAAGAAGAAGAAGAAAAAGAAGAAGAAGAAGAAGAAGAAGAAATAAGATGAAGACCAACAACAAGCAGACGACAATGTGCAACCCCGGTGGACAGTAACAGCTGGGGGGGGAAGAGAAATCAGTCGGACCACGCGTCAGAAGAAGCTCATTAACTCCACGGAAACCCAGAAAGAGGGAGGAAGAAGAGCGAGAGAAGAACCAGCGACGAGAGCGCATCCCTTATTGCAGCTGGTGAGCTTTTTATTTATTTGAATGATTGTCGTTCCCTATGTTCTGTTTTCACATCACGCCATTCGTTGGGTTTGTGGCACGTGTCACCGCTCCGGAGAATATCCGCAGACGATTGAACATGTTCTCCGCGGCAATGTTTCATTCACATGCAACAACTGCAGTTTGTGCACAGCTACCGCAGTATAATTGCCGGTTTAACAGGTCCCCCCCGCCCCCCGTTCCCCTCGAGGAGGACATGGTGCTGATGTGAGGATGCGGCGCTGCCTGCTGTAGTGTTGACTGCCATAACATTCGGTCGGGGATTTAAGTGTTGTTTCTGCTGTGTAAAGCAACACATGTGTTTTTTCTTTCTCTCTATTTTTTTTTCGGGGGTGGGGGGGGGGGGGGGGGGGGGGGGGGGGGGCGTTGTGTGTGAATGCAACTGGGACAATGGTGGCTTTCTCCAGCTTGACTTCTCAGAACGGTCAAATGGCAACAAAATGCGACACCACGGTAGTGTGCACTTTGCTTTGCTTTGAGGGTCAATTAAAGGAGAAGAGGGGGTTGGGGGGTTAGGGGTTCTGACCGGATATCCAGTGCTGGATATCCGGTCAGAAACCACCGCAACCAGTGGCAAGACTGTTGAGCAGATGCACACTTAACCTTGGAAGAGCCCCACATCTCCATGCGGCCGTGCGGTTTCCTCCCAACAGACACCTTTCCCCTGATGACTGAAACAGAATGTTGGCTGAGGAAGCGGAAGCCTGCCTCGCTGAAAAAGACATCCCTTCTTCAGATACATCTCCCTCGAGTTACGAGCGCGTGAGCGCGTGTGTGTCCGTGTGTCTCTCCCTCTCTTGGCCATGCATGTTGTGTAGTGTTGTAACACTACCCCAACACATCTCACACATGCAACCCCCACCACCGAAAAAAAAAAAAGAAGAAAATCTGGGGGGAATTGAGTGGCATGCAGACGACACAAACAACACACACTTAAATTGCGACTGTTGCTCCCCAACGAGAAGCCGAGACGGGACACCGGTGTGGGTCCCCGACTCAGCGCCCTTTGATCTCAAACAGCATGTGCTCTCTGTGCAAAACCTGCTAATTGCCAACAAACCTGTTGCTTGCATGAGTAAAATATCACCGCTCTGCTTTCATAGCGGGCCTGACTTGCGGACGAATAACGGCGGCCCCCCGTGTCACAGGCCCTGGACCCCGGCACGGGTTGCGAGGAGCCTCTCGCTCGGAGCGTAAACCCCCCGCCGCGTCCTCTCTGCCCGCCGCCCTTTCCGGAGTTCCTCCTCTGCACGTCGATGTGATGCACAGTCATTTCCTCGCATCCCCCCCCTCCCCCTCGCCCCCGGCAGCCGTATCTGCGTCTGCACGCCATACAGGGCTCATAATGCCATGACTGTGACCAGAAGTAAATGACTTTTCTCTGCCAGTTTCTTCATCTGTTGAGAAGCACACAGTAGAGAGCCCCCCCCCTCTCCCCCTCTCCTCTTATTTTTCCTTACAGCAAATGGCTGCACGCTAGAAGGGAAGCACACTCGGATGTATTGTCCAGCGTGGAATGTGTCAGGGAGAGCAGATTTCTGTCGAGGCAGGTGTCCCTTTTTTTCCAGAGGGACGCTGACGGACAGGTTGTGTCTCCGTGGCTCGACTGTTGTCAAGCCCGCCGCATCTGAAGCGGCGTGATGGAGGATCGCTTTGTAATTGCACGCGTAGCGGAGCCGCAGGCAGATTGTTGGGAGGATTTGATATTGTTTCTGGAGGCACAGTAAGGCGTGATGCAGTAAAATGAAAAATATATCAGTGATCACAAAATAAACATGGTGAATGTCCCAGAGAGGCTTATGGGAAAGCATTTTTTTTTTCTTTGCGCAGGAGGAACATATTCAAACCATAAAGTAAAGTCAATGTTAGCAGAAAGGTTTGTAAACGACTATGTATGCAAAACATAGTCGAGGGAAACCATACAAAACAGTATGGTTTCCCTCCATAGTGTTTTAGCTTAGCTCCGAGGTCCTCCCCCCACGCCGGGAACAGAGACGCACTTCAATTCAGCATAACCCAAAAAAAAATCATTTGTAGGATGAAGTGAAGAAATTGAATATTTCAAAGTCGGTGGAGTTCTGTTGCGTTAGTCTTAATTCCCCAACATTTCCCCAACCGCCTACAAGAACTTTACTTAACTTACTCTTTCTCTGGCTTGGTGAGCTTCCATCATATCCCCATTTCTGTGCAGTGCGATTGATCACGGAAGCTGTTCACACTGGAATAATGTTTCCATCAGACGCCCGCTGATTTATGATGATTTGTGTGATTGCCACCGATCTTAATCCTGCACAGATTCCTCTCCCTAAACTGTAATTTCTCACGTAAAACCTCCAAAAACAAATGATCCCTGTTAAAGTATTTCCGGCAGAGATGGAGGACTCCTGACAAGAGCAACCGCATGTGATCACATATTTCCTTGATATAGGGAAAGGAACTGCTTGCCAAAACGGCATAAAACACTTTCAATAAGCACATTCTGTGCAGAGCAAATCATCGACTGGTTGTTTGATGAAAGGCTCCTGGAGCTGCCACGGTTGCAGAGTCACTGCTGTTGAAATTGTTCTCGTTGGAGTATCATTGATATCAGATCCGTTATTTAAAAGTATTTAGCTCTGGAATGGTTGTCAAAAGGACGTTTCTTATGTTTTTTCGTACTGTAGCACCCAGGAGAATGGACTCAGGCAACGTTTTCTCATATTTCTCAGAGACACTATTTTCTGGCTTTAGGAGAGTACAGTAGCTCACAGTAGTTCATAAATATTGATTGTATGTTCTAGGGGTGTGCAAAGCAGCTGGTATTTGTATCTGTATTTGTATTGAGGGGGGAAAAGTATTTGTATTTGTATTCGAGTAAAATTCAAAGTAGGCGTAGAAATCCATTTTTTTTGCGTTACACTTCTAACTTACATTAAAGTGTAAGTATTCTTTAATTATATCCATTATAATAATTATGGATATGCAATATTGGTTGATGTTTTTCCATAAATCCAGCAATGAACATGTAACAAGGAACGCCATTGAAAAGAAAAGAAAATAGCATCCATGGTTAAACCAACAACTAACTACATAACTACATTTTGCTGTCTGCAAAAGACAGAGTAACTTAAACGTACCGTATAAATCCCACAAGTGCATACAATTCGACACAACTACACAAGATTTTTATTTTTAAATCTTTTTAACCGAACGTTAACGCTACTCTGTCAGCAGCCTATTGTGTAAATGACCGGAGCTGCGTAAACGGCGCGAACATGAGAGCACCCGACTGCAGACGTCAATAACGCAGCGTAATGATATAATCTCCCGATCAAACTCCGCTTCCCGAAAGTTATAAACTGCCTCCGGAACCCAGTTAATGTACAAAAAAATCTATTCAACAAAAATAGTGTTGCAGTTAAGTGTTTTTTCGCTCAGCCGAGCCCCCTCTGTTGCTGTGTGGAGCAACCGGTGTCAGTCACCTCTTTTACTCTTTTCCCCTCCCCCGACTCCTGAACGTCACTCACTCACTCGCTCACTCATCCGGGCTCGCACTGCGGTCTCATGAGGAAACGCAGCTTTTTCTTGTTTTCTTGTTCCCGAATACAAATATTTGTTTGAAGTAAGTATTCGTAAAAACCATTTTCGTTGTGCCTTTCCGAATACCGCATTCGGGTTCGGCTCCACCCCCTAGTACGTTCCAAGGCCATAGAGCTCACATGTTGGAATTCTTCACTAGGTGTTGTTCCCCTTTAACTCCATAACGCCTTCCGTGATTGAATCTGACCTTTTGAAGGCTGACGGCCTAAACGTCTCAGGAGCAGGACTCCTAAACTCTACTCTACACATTTCAGACCTGAAACGGAGCCGAACATCGGCCCTCGTCTGTTGTAAAATGACTGTAAATCTTTGCCTCTTGTGGCTCGCTGCTTAATCCAAAACCGAGAAACCGCTTTGAACGTTTTTTGTTCAGGGAAGATTGGCTCAAGTCGCACATTAATTTGATCAGCTGGGAAAAAAAAACTAAAAGAAAAGAAGTCAGACATAAAATACTGGGCTTTTGATTGAAATTGGCTGAGGACTGAGGCGTTTTTGGGCTTTTCCAGTAGGGTTCAGATTCTGTTTGTGATCCTGACGAGGTGATAAATCCAGAAGAGCTGGAGGGTGTGTAGACAGTTGTTGCATGTGTTGTGACTCATGGTGCAGGTGTGGTACATGCAAAGGGGGTGGTGTCGCACTTGGTGTCCTTTTGATGCTTCAGGCACCCAGGTATGCACAATTAAACTTTTCTGTGGTTGAATACCCTCCCCTCCCCACCTTCATATCTCTCTGAAATATAACCAGCGCGGTTTCATTAGGCTCTAACACATCATGCTGACCATCTCAGTCACAGGTGTCTCGACTGCCCCTATACATGTGATGCTTCGGACGCCGCTTTTTGTCACACATGCTGGAGAGAACAAAAAAAGACGACGCGCAAAGCTGTTGCCTCGGTTCTCCTTTGTTTTTGGCTTGAGATATGGAGAGGGGGATTATTGGGAACCAATGGCCCTCAGGGCTTTCTGTGATGTTAAGAGGAGAGAGGAACTTTAATTGTCTTTTTTTTTTTTAATGGACTCCGATTAAATTGAGTGTGTCCCGAGCACTCCCGGAGTGACACCAACTTTAACACCGATCATTTTTACGGCTTGGGAAGCAGGGACATCGAGAAATAAACCGACCAGTGGGACGGGAGGAAGGTAATATGTTTTTTGTGGTTATTTTGCAACTGCCTCAGGCGCGCTGCGCGATATGTGATGAAGAAAAAACGGTGAATCTGGTGTGTGAGCCCTCTTTGGCAAGGTGCAATGAATCTTGATCAAATTTCAATCACAACTTTGACATGTACCTGACTGAGCGAGAGTCCGCTTCCAATACACTGCAATATAACAGGAGATAAGATTACACATGGTCCTAGCTGGGACATATTGTAATGTCAAACAGAATGGGAGGCTCTGCGGCTTATAAATGACCAATTACCAAATAATGACACTGATTTTTAACATTTTATAGTGCAAACAATAAAAAAAAAGAAGTGAGGGCCTGTGCAGAGGGAGATTAAGCCATCTTAATAACGCCCATCGCGTTGTGCAGCCAGTTGAATGTACCGTGGTGTTACCTCCTATGCAGAGGACTGCAATGTTCTTATGTAACTCAAAGTACTTTCTGCACAGAAATCAACAGCTCCCTTAATTAAAAGTAAGATCACTACCGTAAAAAAAAAACCACTATCGAGAGCGTAGTGTTTTTTTTTGGTATTTCCTTATTCCAGGCTGCCAAATGATTGTGGGTTTTTTAATGTGCGTAGCATTTGGCCGCCCTCATGCCGAGGCCGAAAGAAACATTTCCTTCACAGGGATTGCATTACATCACTATTGCATTGCTGTGGAACTCTGTGTAGGTGTGATGATGGCTGCTAAAATGTATCTTTTTAGTGCACAAGGGGGATTTTACAGCTTAAATTGTACCATAAATGATTCCTGTCAAGAACAATAACTATCAGATTTTCTGCATTTGCCACAGGAAATCTGTTAGTCAAGGTTATAATGACTGACTAATGAAAAATGCCCCAGTAAGCAGAGGTAGTCATGGGGATAGCCAATGCAAAATACCGAGATCAGACAAGGACAAAGAGTAAGCATCAAATATGATTTAAAAAAATGGTATTTAATTGCTATGCTACTTTGCTCGAAGCTTGTTGATAGGCCAAAGAGCCCTGACAGCAACAGCATGGTCACCTTTAGTAGACAACCTTAACAAAGAAACCGTCCGCAGGATCCTGCTCGAGGATTCTACGTCATGGGGGACCCTTGAGTTCAGAGACCAAAGCACATCAGCAGTTCTAAAAAAGAAAAGGAGAAAAAAACAGGCATTCAGCCCCTTTTTGCTTTAGTTAAAAGCCTTCGTTGCAGATTTTTTGAACTCCTTGTAGCAGCGCGTCATGGTTCAGACGGTCAAAAAGAACATTGCAGTAGTGGAGTCATTGCGTAAGCTAATCAATTACAGTCAGATCCATAAATATTTGGACATTTTTTATTACGTTGTACACCACAACAATGGAGTTCAAATGACCTGACTGTGGATTGTGAATAATGTAAGCACTAGTTGAACCATACTTTAGCCACCTCAAAATGAAAAGCCTCAGCAGTTATATCGCAGTCTTCAAAATCTCAAGACTCCACTGACTACAGTCAACACTACTGAAAATAGCATTTAGACTTAAGACATACATCCTTTGACCAAAACTTGAATGTTTGGATTTGAATACATAAACACTACTCGAAGCTAGAGAATAAATGACAAACCTTGACAAAAAAAACATCAATACATAATAAGATTTCAAAGAATATATTTCTTTATCTCACCCAAGAACTGTTTGCAACTAAGGGAGATGTAATAATAAAACCTATTTTCGCAAATGTCCTGACCTGCAAGCACTTTCATCAAGAGACTCTGCTATTTTATTGCATTTGACAGACCATGAAAGTGAATTGTAGACACAATATACTTCAACAAAATATCATTCATGCATCTAAAGGTTAACCTGGTTGGGACCGGCATAGCATAGGAGCTTTTATCAGCTTTTTATCCAGCTGGAAAATGTTCACCATCTTTTCGAACTGCAGCTTCTAAGACACTTACAGCACCTGTTTAAGCCCCTCACAAGAGCTACCGGGCATTCCTATGAATACTGATTCAAGCCTTAGTTAATCTGAAAACGAGGGGCCGTGCAAAGACTTTCTCATTCCCTCTAATAAAAACAAAGGAATGTATGACAGCTTTTTCCCTTCATTGCACAATAGTGCAATCTGATATTTTTTATAGACTTATGTAGCAATTTAATGTGCACAGATGTCCCTTCCTAATGTCACCGACGGTCAGACCTGGGCTTCGCCTCGATGCATCTTCATGCACATCACAAACAGGCAGACCACACAACTCTGTCTGACTCCGACAACCACCTTGAATGCGCTTGACTTGATGCCAAGAATGTGAACAGGGGACAACGGTGTCCTCCTGTAAAGCCTGTCACAGGTTCCCGAACAACATGCCCTTTCCCAAAACCTGCCACTTCTGCATTTGGAGGGATGGCGAGCAATGCAATAACGGCATGACTTTTGTTTCCGTGGAGTCCTGTCAAGATAATATGGTTGGACAACTAAAAATAGTAACAAATGTTTCCTGGGTTAAGGTGTGAGGCGTGAAAATAAGACATCCTCAGCAGATTTGTGTTATGGATTTGAGGCACGCAGCAGGATTCTGCTGTACAGAGAGATATTGCTAGCTGTGTATCAAAGCTGTAAATGCATAATATATGCATGTTTCAGATTCAGATTGTTCATTTCGCCTTCAATGTTTCAAATGAATTATTAATATAGTGTACTTTTGTTGTTTACGTTCCTGGATCTCAGGGCACTAGTGTATTTGAGTGACAAGCGTGGTTTGATTATTCCGATACAATAATTTTGCAATGGCGTAATAAAAATTCAGTACCAAGAAGGAGATAAATAAATATTTTAGTTGGCAAACTTCATGCAATCACTGTGTGCTAAGTTTATGTTTATGGTGAAAACAGAAAAGGCAGAGCTTGTGAACACAAACTCCAAGGAATCTATCGGTGGAGTCTTTCGGACCTTATAGGCTTCTCAATGAAACTGCACAGAAATAAAGGAAATTAAAGTGACACGTCAATTCAAAACCACCGTCCATGCTGATAATGGCCAGTAGGAAACAAAACGAGAAACAATAAATCAGTTCTTCGATTGGATTGGACTGAGTTATTTTCAGTTTCAGTTATTAGGTAATTGATTAATCAATTCTTTTTCCGGCAGTCTCATCAGACTCACAGTTTTCTATTGATTGGCGATGAGTATAATGACGAGTTGGAGAAGATGAAAGCACCGAGGCTCGGCATTAACAGCAGACGCTGCAGTGAGTTTCGGTTGCAGCCATGACTGAAAAACAGAGACCCACTTCTTTATTGATCAGGCGTTGGGTCTGTTAGTCATGGTTATAATCACTAAATATTTTTGCCATGCCTTTGTCAGGGTATCTTAAGGAGTGTTGTCAGATATACTTCTGTCTTGTACTACCATGATATCACTAAGTGGATCCATGCTGTTCTTTTCCTTTGAGCCTCGCACATAGAATGTAGTGTTCTTATCGTTGTGTTACTGTAAGACGTGCTTCGGGAATTGAAAAGTACCCGCCGCTTTGTAGGGAGTATCGGTTGCCGCTTATTTGGAGGCCAGACTGTGATCTCACTAGCGTGCTGTATATGAGCGGTACCAAAATAAATGAAAGCCCCCTCGCCTTTCTGAGGCAGAAGAAAGAAGGCGCACATAGTGATGAGTTCTGTGCGTAAAATAATTAGTTAAGGATCAATTTACAATGTAAATTGGCCAGGAAATGTGTGTCTATTTAGTTGGACAAACTTTAATTACTGACGCTTCATTGTACCTTGTGTTCATCCGTTTGCCTCAAAAGGAGCGGGAAAATGCATTTCTTTCCTACTATTAGACAGAAACAACTACTAACCGTTATGTGACAGGAAACATTTTTTTTTTTACCAAACGGTAAGCTGCAATACACAGTACCAGGCCCAGCGTGATTCGTTGATGGAATAGACAAAATCTATCACAAAAACACTTCACTTAGCATAAAGTGCATTGAAGGGTGCGTTGAAAGTCAAAGTGAACGAGCCTCGTCCACAATTCTCTTACATTTGGGAGGGTTTCTAACGGCTACCCAACGTCGTGGTGCTCCGCACACTCTGAACTAGAAGTGGCTTTTCACAGCAGTGCAACTGTTATGCACGAACACCTCTGAAAGCGAAGGCATCCCGGGGCACTTTGTCGAGGCGGCAGCTGCAGCAAGACGGCAGCGCTCTGTTTACTTTTTGTCCTCACCACGGCGTGATGAATTAGGATTATCAACACATGGAATGTGTTCCTGGTGGTGGGAGTCACTTACAATTGGCTTCCTAATGTTTGTTCATCTTAACGCTTGTTTATCTGCTGCAGCTGTTGTGGTAACGTAACTTTAGACCACGCATCGCTTGATGTTGTTATTCTGCTGTTATTGTTGTATAGAAAATGGCTCACACTAGCATCACCATATTCTCTGCAGAAATAGATTTGATCATGATAACGGAGATCTGCTAGCCTGACGTAGTCATACTCAATGCTAGTCAGAATGTGAGTCTGGTGCTGCTCCATTGAGCTGTGATTATGGGGCGTGTTTCAAACGAACCAGGAAAAAAAAATGCCTTTGCACTCAATTGGATAGACCTACAACCAATGAGAGCAACGGAGTGTGTGGCGTATGTTAAGCGACGCCTAGTTGCCGAATCCCGTAGGAAGGACAGCAAAAACATCGTTGTTATCAACCTTGATTGCGTTTCTCTGTTCCTCTTTTAAAATTAATTTGCTGTCGATTTCTTTCAGAACAGACCTGATAGCAGAATCTACACACCTCAATTCTTCAGCTGCAGCCAACGTTGTTGTAAACAAATTCAACCTCAGCGCTCTTTGGTGACGTGGTTGATTACGTGATAAAGCCCGCCCTGACAATTTGATTGGCCCGCCAGATTTTGGGCGAGCGATACTCGCGCCACTATGGAGCAATGCCAGACCGAGGGCGGGACTAAGTTCGGAATGGCACCCAGGCTAGAGTAGTGTAGTGCTTTTGAATTTTCTGAGGAGACTAGTAAAATATTAACATATTATCGAGAAAGGTTTGTTACGTTTTTGGCAAGAAAATTCTCATATGAATTGGAAATTGAAATATGATCTTTGGAAACATGGACGCATTTGTAGGCGTGACTCACAATGTGATATGATCATCAATTATACAACAACATACAAAATGGCTCCAAACCTTGTGTGCCACTGCCAGCGCCCATTGGAGCTGAAAACCGACTCACCTGTGTGTTTGTGCGTGTGTGTGTGTGTGTGTGTGTGTGCGTGTGTGTGTCCAGATTGCACCAGTACTGGAGCTTCTCAGCCTCGCACATGATTGCCCCTTGAAAACAGAGTGAGCAGTGCTTAACCTGAACCTCGCTCTCCCTGCTGCAGTCAGTGTTCATCTCGGGCCTCTGCCCAACCAGCAAACTACACCAGAGTGAAAACGTGCTGCACAGGCGGTCAAAGCCCCCTCCGTCACCAGCGCTGCGCCTGTGTCCGCCGCGATCTGCCACAGTGGCAGCCGCCGTTGCTCTCGCCGCGTTCGGTAGGGGCCTCGCGCCAGAGACGCGCTCACCTCAGTCCTCCTCGCCGGAGTGCTCCACGGCCCGAGGAGACGGCGCTGTATGCCGCGCGAGACCGAGCGGCCGCGGCTTGAGTCGCTCTCGCCAGAGGCGCCCTCACAGCTGCCGCCATTCACAGTAAATGGGATCCCACAGGCCACACAAAAGCCCCGCTAAGCGTTGCGTCCACAGAGACGCACAGCGGCCCCCGAAAAAAGTGCTCGCAGCCCCCGTCGGGAGTCTCACTTGGCTCATTCAAATCGAAGGGAACGTTGATTATCATTCAGCCCGGGGGAGAGGTTACTTACCCAGAAAAGCTAGGAATTGGATTATGTACTAACACATTTTAAATATATCGTCTCCCCATCTGTGTGGTGTAATAAGAACGTAATAAAATGTGATGTGTGTGCATGTCTTTATTGGTGGGATTCACATTTGCTGCGTTAGGTCATTTTTACACGGTATCTGCTCTTGAGATAAGAGGAAATATTTCTTGCAGGCCTAATGTATTTCAGGGAAGAACACCATCAGTAATATCCCTCTGTGTCATACAGGAGAAATGGGTGGCCAACTCTTGCCTGTGGCATACAGGCTTCATATCTGGCTGGATGACGAGATGTTAAATTATGAATTGGTTATTTAAAATCCAGTCAAATGGTTGTATTTGTTCAATGAATGGACTTTTCTAATAACACTCGTGACACTGCATATCCGGTTCAAAGTCTGAACTGTATTAGATGATGCCATTTCTCTTTACAACATTTCACTGCATAACCTTCAATATGAAAAACTCAAGACAAACAGTATAAATCCATATAAAAACTATGTGAGGCGAACTTCAGCTTTATACTGATTTATTTCCTGTTTAATTGATACACCATATTAGTCAACAATTGTGCTGCAGAGAAAGTGAAGTGCTTCTTCCAGTAGATAGATCACATGAAGTTGGACTTCACGGTAGCAGCAGGTCAGACTTAATGTATTTCCAGAGATACAACAAGGTTGCTGCTTTTGAAAACCGCCTCATTTATTTTCAAGTAGTAGTTGTGTACATTACGTAAGTCTTACAGTACAGTACATATGAAAACAAGATCAAAATTCAACACGAGTTCTACCTAAGTTGCAAAGATGAGCCAACCGAGCTTCAAGGTGATCCAAGGCATGGATGTTTGATTTATGGCTTAAATTATTCTGTCGGAGCGGTTCTAGTGCTTGTGTTGAACCTTGCTTCTCTTTGCATGGCCATTACCAGAGAGTGAAACATTGCATTCCAATTACAGCTGGGCCATAGAGCTGTCCTTCACGTTAGCAATGGCAATTGCTCCTACTTACACTGAATCGCCAACCTGCCCGTGAATACTTTACCGGTTAGTGTGATCGATAGCTAATGATCAGACCACTTTACAGCGGCACCCTTGAATTGGATGGATTCAGTGACATTAAAGGCCCACTTGACTAAAAAAAGAAGCAAACAAAATGTGTTGCTTTGCATGAAGTTTCAGGGTTCCAAAAATGTTTTATGGGCTCCTTTAGGGCGAATGTTACGGTTTGATGGATCATGGCCCCTGTGGTCTCTGTAGTGACACAACAACCCGATTTTGATACATTTAGAGAGTCAATCACCTTTTATAGTAAAAGGACTCTTACGCACAGCAAACTCCTGCAAAGTAACTTACACCGACAAGTGTATGAAAAAGCATTCAGCCAATGGCAACCAATCCAATAGTTTGAGGCATTTTACTCAAAAAGCACTCAAAAATCACCAACACGGGAAATGTTAGAGCATCACCAAAGTCGTTTTTTGGACGGGGCCGATCCATCAAACCGATATTTCAGCAGATAAGCGGAAAAGTCAAGAGGGGTGGAGGTGTGGACAACACCTGCCATGTTCATACACAGACCATTTTGTTACAGTAGCGAGACAAAGTGATATATGGGGCCTGTGATTGATGGCATAGAAGTCACATCGATCGGAAAACAGGCCATTTTGTGGAATTGCTGTGGTGCGTCTTAAATCTTCGTGAAAGCACAAGGCGCAAAAGGAAAGATGAAGTCAAGACAGCTTTTTGGCCTGTGACCTGTCATCACGTCTTAGCCTGTTTCTCTGATGACTTTGGAGGACTATCTGTCCGCCCTGTGAATGGATGACATCAACATAACATTGTTGGTTTTCCTTTTTGTTTTTGTTTTGAAGATCTAAAAAAAATCCAATTACGATCAGGGTGGACTAGCTTAGTCTGGTAATTATTTATTTATTTTATTTATTACATTTTCCCACGCCATTTAGACCTGTGAAGCTCAAGCCAATGCAGCACTTTCAATTAACGACTCAATAGTATGAGAATCTGATTTTAGAGCGGTTCAGAGAAAGAAATGAATTTGAAAAAAGTTATTTTGTGGTGCGACCTCAATGTGACATTGAGGCTTCAGCTCATTAACAAAACTAGACAGTGTGAAAGTTTAAATAGCCGGGACGCTGGAGCTTCTGGGCCCGCCTTACATTAATGGGTACTTAACACGAAAAACGAGCAAGAATGTAACCTGCACACTAATCATTCATTATTTATTGCTTCTTGGCTTCAAGCTAGCGCTCCTTTGGGGGACAAATTTGATGGAGCGGTGACTCAGCGTCTGGCATGGTGGACAACGCTTTGTTCTCTAGTCTTTTCTCTCATTCAAAGTTTTGACGTCATCATTTTGAGCAAACACTTTCACTAGTTCTTAAGCCGATGTGTTATGATAATTTAATTGTAGCTTATTGCTTTTTTTTATTTTGAGTGAATTTTGAGGGAAAGTTTTACCCTATTATTTCATTTCAGAAAGCACATCAGCATTTCGGAGTCAATGCAACTTCTCGCCGCGTTTTTAAAGCTGGCTGTTTTGATTAATCTTAAATTGGTCCGGGGTGGATCAGCTCCACCAGCCTTGTTCACGAACTGCATTATCTCGCCTGGTTGTCCCTTGGTCAGTGTATCTACAGCACCGTGAAGTCCGCGGCGACTTCCTTTGTTCTCCCTCCTCTGACACGGCATCAAATGCCGGATTGCTTGGCTTCGCCATCCCACGCTCATTCGTATTCCCATAGCAGACTCACAGCGGTGGGTGACCCGGTTGCTGACCCGCAATATCATTCCCTGCACGCAGGTGAGCGGTCTCAATGCCACTGTGATCCGACAGGCTTCGATGCCAATTGTTGGTCACTGTCACGTGACATGCACTCAAACTCCGACAGCCATCTTTGCCTTATTTCGTCTCCTTTGCTTTCAGGGGTCATAACAGTTATAGATGGGTCGTAGTTTAACTGACTCCTTCATTTTCTGAGTGGATTAGTTTGAAAAGTAAAAAAATCCACAGCTGTTTATTTAGTCATGCTCTATTGGGTGTCTTTAAAATAATCAATGGCTTCTCCTTTAGGGCCACAGCAATACGTCAATACTCTTTATTATTGATTCCTCATACATCCACTTCTAATGTTGTTCCCAGCTTCAGATGGGGACCAAGAACATTATTCATAACATGTGGACACCTAAGACAGTACATGACAAAACCAATAATAACAATATGGTGATAGAAAACATAAAGGAAAATGATTTAACAAAAGTCATGCCTGTAGTTTCCCCCACAACACACCGGGCCAATTTTCAAGCTGGGACAGCGCACGGCGGAAGTGGTAAATTGAATTGTACGTCTCACTTCTCAATCCCTTCCTTCCTGAGCCCACTTCTCGTCATTGTGTGCCAGTTCAGCCGCCCCTCCTAATGGCCAAAGACTTTGTTCCAACTGTAATCATAATCCATTGAGGGGGATACAGAACTTGTCACAGTCTGAACTGCGATATTAATTTCCCCAACATGTTGGGCCTCGCTGTGCTGGCCATGTAATGCTATCAGCTTTGAAGGAATCTTGTCTGGTTAAGCCGTTTACAAACGGTCTGTTTGACGGTCATTTTCTTAGAATTAAATTTAGCTGAAAAAAATTGCTTTTGAGAATAAAAGCAGTGCTGTCGATAGCTTGACTGTAGTTACTTTAGATGCCTTCTCTTCTATCGTCAAGTGAAGAACGATGGGTTACTATTCATAAAATGAATAATTGAGTTCATAATTTGACCCAGCTTTTAACACTTAAACATGTTTTCTTTCATGGGAAATACCAAATGATGGAGCAGTTTTTTTGTGTCTATTAAAGTTGAAAACCCGGGGGAAACCCGGAGGAAACTTTCCTGCCTTTCAAGTATCCACCGTGTAAGCAACTTTAATTGTGTTTTTTCATTTTTATTTTTTCATTTTCCCTTGTCTTGAGCAAAACAGTGTTTTTTTTCTTCTTGCTCTAAAGCCCCAAAGCCAACAATGTATCTTAGCAGCAGAAGCACAGATAATCATGGTATTGTTCCCTTGTTCTGTTTATTTAATGATGGTGTTGAAACGGCATTAGAGGAAAACTACTTGAGCCAGACAGTGTTTCCTCTAATCAAGATTTGTTTTCCGCATTCCAACATATGGCCCAAAAGAACGCTTCTGTGGCGTACTTATTCTCCATTACTGAATGTAAAAAGGCTATATCTGAAATGCAAAATCATCAAATGCAATGTGGTCGTTAAAAGGAATAACAGAATGTAAAAGAATCAACGGTGGGGGCCTGCTTTCTGACTTGCGCCGGTAGGTAACACATGTGCACAGGTGGTGAGTGCTGGGGAAGGTATTGCTCTTCACCGGGAATCTTCATCAACTGTGACAGATTTCACCTGCAAGGCAGGCGCCCTGTCCGAGGCTCAACAGCTGCTTTCCGCTTGTAGTTTTTTGCTTCATGGTTGCATTGACTAGAAAGCCGATCCCCATTGGTTTAGTGTTCCATGTCTCTTAATAGTTTTGCTCACACAGGACTTGATTATTCTTTTTATCTGATCAGATCATTTTCTACCAACAGTATAATGCATGTTACTCCTTTAAAACCATGTGTCATTTTAGGAACAAATCAGAGGTATTTAACATTGACGTGGAGGTTGGGACATGCCAATTATTAATGGGAAAATATTGGAGTGAAGGCAGGTTCCCATTGGAATGTGTTTTTTAACCATGGCGGCATTGAGTTAACACAGTTAATTGAGCTTGGTTGGTGCCAGTGTCTGGGAACAGTCTTTGTAGATTGGATACTTTACAGATTGGATAAATGAATATAAAATATTGTAGAGAAAATTACCCACATGCTCAACTAGATAAGCATTATTGGTCTTAGCCATTAGCGACTTGACCGGTTGACAGCTTATAGAAATATTGAATTACGGTGGTCTAACATAACAGCTTCATTAGGGATCCAACTAACAACCCAACTTCACTTTCACATGTAAAAGGGGATGAAGAAATGGGTTCAAACACATCATACAAGCTGGGGAGCAGTGCTACAGTACATTTTATGGAAACCAATGTGGCATGTCAGTGGGTTTAAACACTACTGTACCCTAAAGTGCTGGCAGGAATTTTCAATTCTGTGGCCATCACTTGCACAGCCTTGAAGGGATCTTAAGCGCTTTAAAACCTTGTCAAGTATCAAGTTAGAAATCACTGTCACAGGCGCTGTATGCACACCATATTCTTGCACTAGCAGTTCAAATTGTACTTTACTCGGGAAAAAGGTCTGAGCTCCGTCTGAACAAATGAAATTACAAATGTTTAGGGGCTGTGACAACCTTTTGCTTTTAAGCACTCTGGCATGGAATGGAAAACAGATTTCTGTTATTCTCCCTTTACCTTTGGGTGTAAACCACACGACACAGTCCAAATCTATTTTTGAGTAAAAAAAAAAAAAAAAAGAATCCATCTGGTACATTTTTTAAAATTAATTGCTTTATGCTAATGAGAGCCCACAGTGGGTTTAGAGATGTCGTACAGTATTACAGCTTTACAAAGTTGCAGTCAAGGGAGAGCGAGCTTTATCCACTAAGGCTTGGCAATAACAGCAAGAGACTTTATTCTTTAGATGCCTGCCAAGTTCAGCACTAAATCAACGTATATCAAATCACTTCTCCCTTTCAGAGAAGATCAAATATGTTAAGCTTGATCAAGCTGAACCACTTGGGCCGTTTCATGCAACCGTTTTATAGCGCCTTTCAGCACATGTGCACAGTATCACATAGCACTGAAAATGAGTCAGTAATCCCTGAGCATGATGACAGCATGAAATGTATCTATAAAGGAGATGAATTGTCTAAGTGCTCTGCTCATAATGTATTCACTGTACTCTCATTACGAGTCTGTGAGGAACAACCTAAATGTTGACAAATGATCACTAGTATAACATCATAGCGAGACAGCTTTGCCTGGCAGCCCGATACATTGATCACTTTGCAATGATGATGCCTAATGATCATAATGCTCAAGCTCACCGTCCCAACAGAGAAAACGAGAAAAACTGTCTTTGCTCATTAGGTCCACCTGTGTTCCTCTTTTATTATGGACACCAACCTCCATGTTTTAAGTGTGGCCATTTGGAACTGAGTTGAGGATGATACGTTGTGTAATACTGATTAGTGATGAAAAGCCAACAGGATATTTCCATTGAATTTTGCGGTTATTGCAGGAAATAAGCTTTGTGGTAAACATAGTTGATGATACAGGCATGTTTTGTTCAGAAAGATAATCTTCACAAATGAACACCATTTAGATTTTTGCACTAGCAGAAATAAAGGGACTATAAATGAGCCACGATGCGGCAACATGAGCTCAGTGTTTCATGATCTGCCTCTAGTCTACATAACCACATTGGGATCACATTCACAGTGTTCACGATGAATGAGTACTACTTGCACAGCTTACATACATTCATCCTTTCCCTGAAAACCTACCTGCGGTTACCAGCAGGTAAAAGTGGTTAATTATCGGTGTAAACAGTTTCCAACCACTGCAGGTTCAGATTGAAACCAGGATTTTTAAAAATATGTTGATGAATTTTAGACCACTGCTTGATTCTCAGCGCTAGACTGTCACATCAAACCAAATGTGACAGGATTTAAGGCTATTTTTAGTGAACAGGCACTTGGATTACATGACTATAGAGATGTGTCCTAAATTCGACAATTACTGCAGTCTGTGTTTATTAGCTGATGAGGTCTTTAGCTGCTCCTTGACTTCCTGAGCAGTACCTGCAGCAGTGGGGATTTAGCTGAATAGAGAGCATACCATTAACTCGAACAATATGACATTTCAGTTCCCTTTAGATCATGACTGACTGCAAACTATAAAAAAAAAATAACTGAACTGAATTGGCCCCAACTGCCGTTTTTCCAAGAGCAAACTAGGCCCTGCCGCTTCTTGTTTCACCCCTTATCATCTGTGTTGTTGAAGAAATCACTCAGTATATTCACTCAGTCAGATTATTCAGCTAATTTGCATCAAAAACATTCAGAGCCTTTTAATTCTGTCAAATGTGATTACATTACTCACTGCGTAGAAAACAAATGTTGGAACAGTGGAAAATGGAGAGTTTCTTTCCTGTCACCTTCGGCAAGCTATTTTTAATTTGCCAACAAAAAGGACCGTTTTTGTATTTTTTGCTTTCCTTTATATTCTCCGTACAAGCACAGTGCGAGCTGTGGGGGCTGCTGACGCACTGAGCCCCTCATTTGCATGACAGGTATTTGTAAATCGGGTGCACAATTGTAGACCGCGGCCGGCAGTCAGTCTTTTCATGCCCGCTTTTTTCTTTTTTTCTTTGTAGGAGTGCAGTGCAGAAAGCTTTCTGGATGGATTTTATTTCTGCCCTAATTGGTGCTTGTGCTAAGACACACTGAAGCAATAGAACAGAGGTAAAGAGGTAAAGATCCTACGGAAGATCTGACTATATGTTTTTAGGCCGTCTGAACTTTGCTTTTAATGCTTCTCTTTAATGAGGACTAACCCCTTTATTGAATTACAAACTATGAAGACAATCGGTGTTGTGACTGAACATCAGGAGCAGAGACATCTGAGCATGTTCATTCAACGTTCATCTTGTCACAAAAAGATGAATTCATCCACGACACAAAGCATTGGAGATGGGCAGGGGTGATCCATATACGACTTGAATAGGTGGCGATATCTCAGGAAATTAGCAATGCAATTTTTAGAAGGACATTAAGAGAAGGAAATGGCACCTGTGACACCAGAGAGCATCTAGCAGTGTTTATTGGGGGACATAAAATGTTTAACGGACAACGATCCGGAGTGGGTTGTAACCTGAATGTGCTTTGTAAAATGTCATTTAGGGTGATAAATAGATTTTAAAAAAACAAAAAAACCTTGATACACATATTCAGATTAAGGTCACATGGCTTGCTTCACACAATTTGCAGATGTTTCTAACCGGGACAGAAGTAAGCCACCTGAGTATTTTTCAGCCAAGAGAGGAAAATTAGAGAGATGGATTTTTTTTTACAGCAAGGAGGACACTCACAGGCATGTTAATAACAATGACTGTCAATATCAATAACACCTCACGGTCTCTGGATTGATGGAGCAGCGTTCCCAAGTATATTGGTAACTGTCAAATCCCCATTAAACCAATAGATTGAAAGCAGCAATAAGAAAGTGGCTCTTGGGTTACAAACTGCCAAGAAATTGCACAGACATACAACTTATGTCTTACTTGGCGGATATTTCAAAGCTTTTTGGCTCACGAGCATCACTGTCAGAGTAAAGACTCGTTAGATGTGCATCACTCACTTGGTGCTCGGCCATAATCATTATCAAGGCAGCCCTTTATTGAAGTGGCATCAAAGCCGCAGTGGAGGAGGATGGTCACGGGTTGCAGCATTTTATAGTTTCAACGCTAACCTGTGTGTCCTCACATGTTTACTCCTCACAGTGGCACACACAGGACACGGCTATCCCAGAGGAAGCGGTTTGATCTCCCCTCTCCGTACGGTGTCAGTAAAGGTGGGCGGATTCTGACAAAAAGCACAATGCAAGCCTATTAAGTAGGACGCAGCTGCTACACGCTTGTGTGTGTGTGTGTGTGTCTGAGTGCCTGAGCGGCCATCTAACCGCTGCAGACATTTAGCTTCCTTTTCCCCCTCCTCTCCCTTCAGTTATCAAGCTGTACTCGTATATTTGTCACAACATGTAATTTCGTCTTTTTGTAAATTGCCGGACCGCGGACTGTGTCATAATGATCAATGATTACAGATTGTGTCTAGTGTCTGTGTGCTGCTCAACATGTTGGAGCTGGCAAGCTTTGTCTTCTTTCGTGATTACCGAGGGTCACGTGTGCGAGTGGAGACGCACCAACTAACAATGAATGTCATTTGGTTCAAGAATATTTAGGTTACTGAATATTTAATGTCTTCGGATTTGAGTTAGACTTGATTATTTTGGTACACATCTCAAGATCTAATGGTAATAGTTGAAGCTAAAAGCATTAGTTAGTTTAAGTTAAGTTAATACATTATTTGTGTGGGGATCTGGTTATAAAGGCTTATTAGAAATATTTTATAACCCTTGCCCAGACCTAGAAAATATAAATATTATAGAATATATATATACATACATGTCTTACCCGAAAATATGATGGAAGATAGCATAAAGAATAAAATACAAAGAATAAATGATTGTTGTACAAAAAAGTGACCATTTTGAACCGTCAAGTTCCATTAAAAATGGAAATGACCAATTGCCAGCTGTGGTGTAACACGGCCCGTATCACGGTCCACTACGTGGCTACGCATGGCCTTTTGGCGTCATGAAATTTTCATCCCACTGAGGAAAGAAATTAATAATAAAACTAAACATGAACTGGAGCTGAAGTTTTGCCTAATATGAGCAATATGAGGGAATCCGAGGAGACCGTTTCCTCCAGACAGCCCAACAACAAATAGCAGATATCATAACCCAAAATGGCTGAATCATTGCTAAAAACAAACAAGAGACTTTTAATCACATGAATCCATTTGAGATGGGATGGCTCAAGCCGGATTTCCTACCCTTTCACTGCCGTTGCCCCTGAGTGAATAACCCTGTCTTCATATCAGTTTTATCTCAACTGAATAATTTGAATAATTTTTACATCAATTCCTGTGACAAGTATCGTTTGTCAGTGAAAGCCGTATGACATCATCTCCCTCTACCTTTCTACAGGAGTCCTTTTTTAAACTGATATGGCTGCTGCACTTTGGAAGCCTAAACCACTGGATTTGGGCTTGTGGATCTTCCTCCTGCTCCTCAACTTCCTTGCTGAAGCCAGGTACAACATTACACCCAGGTTGCTCAGGTGATGTGTTTTGAATAAAGCCTTTATTAATCATGATCTCCGCTGCAACGCACATTCTATACCCAACGTCATTAGAAGCTGCAGTTAATCTATATTATAAAGCAGAGAAACTGCATGAAATGTTTGTTGTTACGCAGTGTGATGGTCTTAGCTGTAAATGTCACTTTGGCAAACTAAATAATCAAACCTCTATAATGATGTTGACAAAAAAATTAATGAAAAAAACCGGCAAGACTGCCTAAGAAAACCTTTAGAATTGATTGATCAAGGTAAGGATATTCTTCCTTATTTCCTCCTGCACGCTTAGTAGATCCCTCAAGGACCTCCAGGGCAACACTGTGGCTTTAACATTTTGTCCTAAATCATGGCCTTAAAGGATCAAACATAAAGTGAGCTCATCCTCCCAGCTGCAGGAAATGTATCTTGTGCTCGACTACTGCATGCATCGGTCTGGGTTTCACTGACTGGTGAATTTATTTGCATTGTACAGCACACCAAAGCTATGATTGTCCAATCACAGCATTTTCACTCCTGCATCCTGTGCATTTTTCCGTTTGTGTGCGAGAGTCAGCAAAAAAAAAAAAGTTTAAAAAAAAAGCATGTCTCGAAGTCATTCCGACCTCACTCCTTGTCCAAACCAAGAAATTGCACAGGGAGCCACGGTAGCATTGTTGATAAGGTAGGATGTTATAGCGGGGAAACGAGGCGAAATGTAAACCACTTTAAGATTTTGCACCCTGGGAAAAGCTCATCAAACCTGGAAGAAGGCAGAATGGGGGAGAGAAATCCGAACAGTGTGCGAAGGGATTAGTCAAGTATGCTTTTGTCAATGTGCCACTTGGCCCTGCGTGCTTATTAGGAGCACACCGAGTCATTACTCATATTCAATGTGTAGCCACGAAGAAGATGCAGAGAGATCATTAACGGAAATATGCCATTCGTGTTATTGTAACCCTTTCTGTATCGTGGTTTGCCTGAACAACATCGTGATAAAACTGCACACAGTTATCTTGTGGCCGTTTACATTCAGTGATTTTCATGCCACGTAGTTAAAAGAAGTTAGGCTGGGGGACATTTGACAGGACCGCATAGAGCGCCTGGCAACATCCAAAACACATAGGATGAACACAGACTCTGAGCCAGGCCTCATCACCCAACATCACTGGCAGACTTCACTGTTGTTTTCGGGTGGCAGGGATTCTCCTGGAAAAGCATTGTTGTGTGTGTCACGGTGTGGGTTCCTTTCCTGTTTTATTTCATAGTTTGTGCCTCGTGTGTCTGTGGGTGAGCTTCACTTCCCGTCTTGTCCTGACTTTCCCGTGATTGTCTGTTGTGTCAATGATTGTTTCCAGATGTGTCCAATCACCTGCACCTCCCCTGTGTATGTAAAACCCTGTGAGTCTGTTGCCCAGTGTCTTAGTCTAAAGTGGTCCTGGTCCTTTTTCGTATTTTCCTTTTTTTGAATCCTGAGTTCTGCATGTTGGAAAATAAATCCCTTTTTGTTGTCAAACCCTGCGTCTGCGCCTCACCCCTCTTCCAGTCCGCAACTTGGCGACTAAACTGTGACAGTGTGTAGGTTTCGCCCCGGAAGAGGACGCTTTTGTAGTAGCATATCAATGCCCGTGGTTCCTGCGTTAAGACGTAATGCTCGGGGTGTCCAGATCCATCCATATCAGAGGTTTTCAAACTGTGAGGCGGGCGGGGGGTTATGGGCACAGGCCGTTTGAGGGGATGGAAGACGCTGAGCCTGTAGTTTGTGACAAAATGAGTTCTCCAGCTGCAGACATAATATACAAATTCTTAGATTTGAGTTTACGCTGAGGATGTCATTTCCATTGAAGAGTTTAAAGTTCCAGCGCTTGCTTGAGAACAGCATCAACGTATTCCAGTGTCTGGGTACATTCTAAACAGGATATGCTACAAGCTGCTTCTGAGCACTTAAATGGGGCCCGTGTGCCAAAATGTAAACCAATATAGGAAGAAGGAAAGCTCAAGGTGTAGTAAAACTTGTGTAAGTGGGGCTGTGACAGACCAGGCTAAATACTATAAAAACAGAGGTAAATGCACGCAATACATGTAACCGGAGGAGATAAAAACTCACAGGTCAATCATTTCTTCAATAAAAAAGATTGGCAACTACGACAAATATTAGGCAACTGATAATTAATATTTCCATAGATACATTTGCTGCTAAAGTTTTGGAGTCAGAAACAAATATTACAAAATACAAAAGTATTTACATTAGTATTCAGGATGTTAATAAATAAAATAGGAAACCATTAGATGGGATGAGAGTGGCAGGTTAATAATGGAAATGTAAGTGTTGACATATTCAGGGCCAGGAAATTGCCATTACACCCTTTCCAACTGGGCCTGAGCAGCCAATGCAATTAATTATGCATGGCCCTAACACAGCATGTGACAACGATTTCCACAAGCGTTAATCCCTCTGAAATTACTTGAGACATGATGTTGTCCACACAGGCAAAGCCCTTGCACAGCAGTCTTTATTTAACATGTTTTTTTCAGTTTAACCTCTACTAAATGAGGCTCTGCCCAGGTTCATATGAAGCAAGACGCTGTGCTGAGAAATACAAACTTGTGCAAAAGTGCATATTAATTGTCCATCAAACTCCAACTTGCCAGAGTTCCGAAATAATCCTCAGAATGTCAGCGTGCAAATGCTCTCAGAACATCTGCATATCAGCAGAGCCGTTTCTCGCTGAGAGCTGCCTCCTCCCTGATGCCCGCTGATGCTATCGGCGCGCTCCAAATCGGCTTTACTACAGTTGAGGCAGGAAACTTTCCTAATGGATTAAGGTGTAACAGACAAATCCTACATATAAGGGTCTGTCATTCTGCACATCACCAAATGTCCTAAGTCCACCGCAACACAGAGAGACAGGGCTGATTAAGCCATTATTCCCAGGAATCCATGTATAACATATAAATGAGAGGGCTGTGCTCATTTCCTTTCGGGAAGGTCTTTAAACCCTCCAGCTCGGCTCTCTTCCAACGCCAAGCCTTCGCCTTCCACAGTCAACACTTAACACGTGCGGACAGTCAGGATGTCTTGTTGTCTATTTTGTCCGTAATCTGTTGCCGAGCTTCTGGCCAACGTGGCACATAATCAATAGCTATAAGGATGAGAGTGCTACGTGCACACTTTGCCTATAGATTGGAGGGAAGTTGCCTGACCTAGACTTGCTTTCTTCCCCTATCTCACATAAATTATTCACGGCGTGGCAGATAGTGGCATCACTTTGAGATGTGACCTGGTCAACAGATAACATTCTGTTTCGATAGTGTTGTCAAGGTTAATGTGTCACAGGTCCGGACAAGGGTAATGTATTCATGGCTGAGCCACTTTGCTGATTGAATGACCAGGAAACTACTTCAGAAGAACAGAGAGTCAAAGGTTGACGCGGTGTAGCTGATGTCAAATCAGAGACGCCTGAGACCCTGCATCCCGGCTTCTGTGTGACATCAAGCGATGGGAACCTACTATTCATTGAAAAAAGGAATTATTAAAAAAACGATTTCATTCGTTAAGTATAAATCCATGTTGTTAATTATGTCCAAGTTGTATTGATCCATTTTGCAATTACCTCGAGTTCCTGTTTATATTCTATTCGCAGTGGAACTGAAAAGTCTGGTTTCCGAGAGAATGTGCAGACTAGAACAGTAGAGACAGACTTCATTTCAAATGTTGCTTTTGATTTTCAGTCAGATTTTTTATTGATACAACAAGCATCTGGTCAATGATCTTCAAAGTAACCAACCAGCGAAAACAACCCTAACAGGCATGAACTAAACTGAAGCTGGATTGGATTAGCCAGATAAGATATGAACATATGCAGGTTGAACTCTCGAGCCAGGAAATACACAGTCGACGAATTTAGAATGGGACCTTCAAGATTTTTCACACTCGTTCGATTGATCTGTTGTTGTTGTTCTAACATCACAGCCGTATCCTTGCACGTCGTATTCACTGCGTTTATTTCACTTTTTGCCCCAAGGGATTGGGGCTGTCGCTCTCTTTCCATGCAGCATTGTCTATGAAACCATATAATTGCTTTATATCGCACATCGTCTGCCACCAGCAACATCCAACGTCAACGCCTTCTGAAGTCGAATCTGTCTGAGGCAACGCTGCAGATACAATCCATTTAATACAGCTTTAGAAAATGTTTCACATGACGGTGTATGGTGTATGGTTTTGATCAACAAATCAACAAATGTGAAGTTTTGGTCTTGAACATCAACAGAAAAAGTTTTGACTCAGTTCTATCGTAGATTTTTTTTCAACTTCACTTTTTTTTAATCTTTTTTTGTATTTGCTGTGTTATATATTTTTGTAATGGCTTTTCATGGAAAATGTAGGTGTACAAGAAAATAGCTGTATGATTTATGGGGGAATGCACTGTCATACAAATTACAAACATAGTTAATTACACACCACATAAGGCCGGAACACCGTCTGCTGCTCAAGGCTTATTGTCATGTTTAACAAAGAAAAAACCATGAAATCCAACGTTCAAGTTCAATCAGAACAGGGAACGGGCCGTTTAATATTTCTTTTAGGGAGAAAAGTTTTTCTTTGACTTTATATTAAATAATCATTTCCACTATTTAAGCTGATAATGATCTCATCTGCCTCTGTTTTATCAGATAGCACATCATTTTATTATTGTGATTGTTTAATAAATTATTGCTCGATTTGCTCACAGATTAAGAACAAAGTGTCAGTGATGTTAAAATGCTATTAATTCTCTTTAATTCTGTTGATTCATGTTACTGTTGTTTTAAGGCTTTGCCGTTCCACTCACTGCTCACGAATGCTGGGTTTAGGGCTCAGGATCCAAAGTATTATTATTATTAACTGCAGTCGCAGAGGGAAAAGTGGGACAAAAGGTGGATGATGACAGTGAAGTGAGCAGTAGACCCGTGTTCTGTAGGCTGTAAGAAGAACCGCCTTGTGAATGATAGTGTTCATTTAGTTGTTTTTCATAAAACGCGCCGATACCGTAGTACAAGTACACAGCAGCATTTTGGTTTCTTTAGTACGTTGAATGCAGGCAGTAAGTAAGCAGCAGTAACTGGAAGCAAAGTGGGCCCACCACACATGATGCATCACGCCTTGTTTTGTTTCCCCGTTGAATCCATTTATCAGTCGGCCAGGAGAAATATCAAGGTATTCATCTGTTCTGGATCCCAACATAGCAAAATAAATGTTTGAAAGTTTAATTTTCCAAACCTTAACCTTGGACCGTTTTACTACTCTGTCTGTTAAACTAGTCACTTGTCAGACAGTAACACTTAGTCATGTCATGGTGTCGTGACATTACAACATTTACAAGACGAGATTCATGACTGGACGGCGACACGTGACTCATAAAGTCCTCCACCAAGGACAAAAGACGTTGCGGCTTGCATCAAATCGGAGAGCTCGCGCCACTTCTGTTTTAGTGTTGGGTGCAGTCCAGTTATTAGCTACGGCTGACTGCTCTTCTTTTATGGATTACTTTTTGAATTACTCACCATCTAAATTGGCAGGATAAAGTGTTCTCTTTCGACAGTATAAACCCAGCTTCTTCTCATACACTGTATACCATTTTTCCTCAAGCGTACAAATAAAGAAGACCAACAACTCAACGATACCAGCGGTGCTGCCGTTAAATTGCAACGTTTTCCCTCAGTTTTTATTGGAACCTGTAGCTGTCGCGAGCTGTGGTGAGTGCCACCGGGTTATCGCAGAAACGTCTTGACATGTTGCCGGCAGTTGTACTGTAGGCAACGTAGCTGGCAGGTTTTGACATCAAACGGATTGACGTTGTTGCACTCATTTTATGTTGTTTATTTTGTACACATGACATCCATTACCCTTCTTATCATCCTGAAAGAGGGATCCCTCCTGCTCCGATGGAGGCTTTGATGCAAGGACCAAATTAAATATGAAATCCCTCTAGCGCATATGGTTTTAATTTTTGTGTGCTATACAAATACATCTAATTATATCTAACCTACATGAGAAGATATTTGGAAAACTGATCCACTAGGTTTTTTATCTGTTGTACAAAGGATAATTAAACTCTTGCAAACGTTACAGATTTGTTTAAATTTATTAAAGCAATATTCCACTATCTTAAATCTATTCCACAACTCGGCTGTGTGTACAGTAGGTGGTATTAATGTTCTTGATGTTGCATAGCGGTTGGCATGCCAAACCGACGGCTGTCACATGCAGGCACCCTTTTACTGCTGAGGCCATTCTTTCTAAAGAACGTGCCCTAGTTCAACAGAATGAGAAGCCTTGGCAACTGGAAAAAGGCAGAAAAAAGGGAGACGCGTCCGCTGGAGTCGGCAAAACACATAGAGTGGTGGAGTCAAAGAGAACCGCAGAGTTCAGAGATGAGGACAGAGAACACATGTTACTGAGATGGAGAATGATGAAAGCATAACACTGCTGTCAGGAACGCAAGTAATCAGTGAGAGGAGCGCTTCTGTTTCACAGCGGACCAAACGCCCTGACATACGCTGCCCCGTCAGATGGTCAAATGTTGGCTCAAAAAATACCCTACTGGATGTAGGCATCACTAAATCATAGCAATTTAGCTTTCCTGGGGCTTCATAGGGAAGTCTTACCATATGAACCATGTGAGTCTACTGCTCCCATCCCCGAGGTGGGGGAGGCTTTGCACGATTCATAGCATGGGGTACTATCGAGCATGCGTGCCGTTATAACAGATCTTTTCTTTGATGCTGATGCAGGTGATCGCGCCTTTTGTAATCCCCGTAGATATCAGTGCTGCGTGTGACAGCGCCAGGCCGGGGCTTTCTTCTACGAACACTTTGGAGAGTAGGTTGGTGTCACAAACGTTGATATCACGCATCTCAGATCCCATCTTATATGTGAGATCATTTCCTGCTGTCTTCCGTGCACACAGCCGAGGCGGTTGTCCTAGACAACCTTTTATCAATTTGTGGTGCTGGGTTTTCAAAGAAATAGTTTTGTCTTCCAAAATGTATGTAATTTAATCACAGTTACTTAATTGAAGAAAGATTTGTTATTTCCAACGACGTATTAAATTAATTAATTGCAGTAATCGCTTGCTGTGCATCTACTCTCTAAGCCTGCGTCACATTTTCTGATTGCGCTGGAATTGTTTGCTATGTTTTGATGGGAATAGTGAACTTAGCCGACCTAGCTCTCGTTATTTGTCAACTAACATTTCTCCGTTTTTTCTCTTTCTATGTACACAGAGCTTTTCAGATGGAGGGTCAGCTTTCTTTTTGCAGCTTAAACAGACACCCGAAAGACATTTCCCTGCCCCCTCTGTGACCTTGGTTGTCATGGTAGTGTATTCAAGCTCGTTAAAGATCAAGGATAACACGAGAGGCGGAGACGGTTCCGATCTAAGATCAAATCAACGGAGAGGCTTTTTACAGCTATGGATTGGGGAATTGGAGGGTGTGGGAGGCAAAGACGGGATGAATGCGTATTGAATTTAGAGAGAAACACATTTCCAGACAGGAGAAAGAAGACAAGAAAATGCACCAAAGTAAAGCTGTTTATTTAAAACAGCTCAACACATGAGATTCATCTGAGTCATAACCTAATACGAGACTTCTCAGTGGATGACATACAAGCCAGTGTTTCCCCTACCATTATAAACGAGCCCCCCCTTTTGCTTTTTCTTCCGTGCACGGCACTTCCGCCTCCGACACGTCCCGAATGCACTTGATTGTGCTCGACTTTTGGCTTCATTGGTGCAAGGAGGACCTTGGCCCCTACTTTTTCCTAGATGCTGAGCATCTATTGAAAATGTATTTAAGTTTAACTCGTTTCAGCACAGCGCTGTTCTGAACGAGAACGTCAATGCTAATCTCTGGCACCCTCTGAAATTTTCAACCTTTTGTTCCATTAGTAGAAAATATCTCTCAGATGGCGTACTGTGCCAGGCATGGCCAACTGGGATGAGGCCCAGGGGCAAACCCAGAACATGCTGCAGGGACTCCAGCCCAGCTGGCAGGGGAGTGTGGGCATCCCGCAGGAAGAGCTGGAGGAGGTTACTGGGGGAAGATGGTCGCACTTTGTACAGCTTTTGCTACAACAATGATTGTTTGGTAAACAGCTTGGGAATTCAAGGCCCCTACTTACTACCTTGTCTATCTGGATAATGTTTTTTCGGTCAGAAAAGGTAGAGTCCCTATGAGGGTTCTGTTGTGTTAAAAATCAGTTTATATGTCACTGATCTATATATTGATTCTATATTATTTTCCTTAAGTCAGGCCGAATGGTCTGATCTTATTTGTTTGTGATGAATACACAATATTCCTGTTGGTTCTGGCTCAGTAACATTGACCATGCTCACTGTCTAAGTTTAGCATGTATAGCTGAGGGTGATGGGAATGTCATTCGTTTTACAGGCTTTTTTTTATTATTCAGTGACTCACCACCTAATTACAATTCATCCAGAGAAGAATAGGAATACATGTAAATCTCACTTCATGAGAAAAAGTCATGGCAATATGCCCTCCAGCAGATATTTCAGTCTAGGCAGATGGCAGAAAGTCCAACATTGTCATACCTAGACTGCTAGGACATTCACATTCTTTAAATAAATTCCCTTCTTCTGCAGTTAAAAGACCGTATTCCTGCACTATAAGCCGCACCGGAGTATAAACCGCAGCAGTTAAATCGAATGGTGCGTACATATATAAGCCGCACTGGACTATAAGCCGCAGGTGTTTTAATGTTTAATTACCATATGTCCCCTGGTGGCCGTTACCTGTAAAAATCCATAGATTAGCCACACCGTTATTGATAGGGCCCCGAGGGTGGAAAGTATGCTTTAATTTATTAAAGGGGTGTTGGTCAATCCTGTTGAAGTTGCTGAGCAGTTAATGTCATTACAAAGACAATAGGAAGAAACCCTCGCTGAACCTTCTGTGTGACCGTCTGATCAAATCACTAACCTAACAGATGGGAAACAGGATACGGATCAATCAAGGTATCTGTGGACTCCTCTGTTTTAGGTAGAATGTCCTCGTGGACTCAGACAACGGCGATTCCCTGAGTGACTCACAGTAAATGATTGCATTGCATTGTAGGATATATGACCTCGTCACCTCTTAGGAGGTTATGTGAAGACCCGCCCTCGTATGCAAATCTGTTATCTTCTGTGAACTTTTTGAATAAAACTCGGAGGTCCGAGGAGCTTCGGCGGATGTCGGCACGGCAAACGCGGTGTGGCTAGAATCCCCTTTGCAAAGTAATACGACTTGTCTGTGGTTTTGTTCTCGCCTCTCTAATGATAACTGAAAATACCTGACAGTTATGTAAGCTGCAGAATCGAAAAATGGGAAAAAAGGTGCGGCTTATAGTCAGAAAATTACGGTAATAACACTCAGTTCACCTCTCATTGACACAAGCTCCAGTTGCGAAGGTCGGGGGAGAATTGTTCGAGTTGCATATTGTGAGTCTCTCAGTAACTGGGTGTGAGACCTTTCTTTAGAAATTGGTGACCTGACCTAGTTTACGATGGCATCCTGTCTTAGCCAATGGAACCCATATGTGCATAGACTGATCCATGTCCAGGTTTGTTACCTGTCTGTCACATAATGATTGACTGGGCGCCATTGAGGGAGGATGAGGGACGTCCTTTTATGACATCTGGTTCTTGTCTTGAACATTCCTTTATGCAAGAGGGGCTTCCGGCTCATCTGAGGGAGAAGGAACAATCTTTCCCATTTCACCTGAATTTCTGTCTGTACTTACTGCTTGTATTGATGATTCCTGTATTCTTAATCTTTTTCCTATTCTAGTTAGTAATAAATATTTAATCACAAGGCGAGTTCAAGACACTTTTGATTTCTCACAAGGGCTCAATCCACTAATTTCCACCAAAACAAATAAATACTTCGGGCACCGCTTCCTAAAAAAAGGGTTGATCAAGTGAAGAAATCCAAATAGGAACATGACAGTTGTCTGGATTCAGCCAAAGCTGCCACACATAGCAACGATCACACCCCTCCAACCCCCATAAGTTTCTCCCCATGTGCGTATTATCTGCACAAAACAGGCAAGTGGAAAATGTAAACAAAGAAAAATCAGTCATACTTCAAAGGCTTTGAATGTTACAAGCCCTCCACTGCGAAGAGACAATATGCTGCATAATGGGCCTGCTGCATAACATCATCGATACATTGTTGGTAGGAGAGGAAATATGAGCAGGAGGACCTGGTGAGGAAGATTAGTTACATTGTAAAGGTTAACACATGCACGAATTCAAGCTTCGAATTTACTATTTATTTATTAATCAAGAACGTGCTAATTAGAAATATCCTTTACTCCACCCCCCCCATTGTGCCATTAAGTTGACAGGAAAATGCAATTAAATATTTGTTGCCACATATAATGAATAAACCAGTGCCCCGGCAACTACAGTCAAGACAAGTCCTCAGCTTCCAATACATCTTTTCCACACGGCTCCGAGCAGCCTCACTAATCCCCTCCATTGGATTTTTGGTCGGCCCCTGCTCTGAGGAGCGAGACGGTTCAGCGAGCGCGTCGTCTGGCGACATCCGCCGAGTACGTGCGTTGGGATTCTCATGGCGACACTTACAGAGAGGGATGAGGTGGTTTGGGGGAGAATGCCGAGGTGCCCGCTTTGAATTCAAGGCGTGTGAGCGGCGGCCAAGTGTTTGTTGGGATGGGAGCGCCTTCGATGCAGAGGCCTGGTGAGCTCGCGTCATCGACTCTACACCCCCAGTTTTTTCCCTGTGCTTTGAAATTTGTAGTCTTCAGCCATAACCGGCTCTGACTCAAGTGACATCACTCGAGGCAATGAGATTTCACGCAGCTCCATCTGGAGCCACCGGGTGGGTGGGGGCGGGGAAGATTTTTTGTTTCATTTGGCTTCAAACATTTAATATCCAGAGGCAGCGGGGTAAAATAACTGGCCTCATGTAAAGCGTCAAATGAGTCAATGCAAATAACACACATTTGCCGTTTAGCGTTTAATCTCTCCGCCATTGCTGTCGAATCATGAAGAACCTTCATCCCACAATGCCCAGCCGACAGCTCTCGTTACGGCTCGCTTTGCTCCCGCTTGCCCACTTACTCCACACTCCTCCTGGCTGACAGCGTGTCCGTGTAAACTGAGAGACCACCGCTACATCTCCTCCCTGGCAAAGCCCACCTGTCACACTGCTTCACTGCACTAACCTTGAATCAGATCTAACCCACTCAATCAGTTCAGGCCCTATCCAGTAAGTCGGGCTCTGCGGCCCACACATACATTATGGGAATGCCAGTAATGAATAGTGATGAACCAACCGCTCTCTCTCTCTCTCTCTCTCTCTCTCTCTCTCTCTCTCTCTCTCTCTCTCTCTCTCTCTCTCTCTCTCTCTCTCTCTCTCTCTCTCTCTCTCTCTCTCTCTCTCTCTCTCTCTCTCTCTCTCGTTGGCCGATACCTAATGGGGTCAGATCAGTTTCAATAATTGCAAATGCACACAGAAAGGCTCACTAATGCAAACAGGAAGATTCACAAAATGGGAACAGGACAATTCACAGATATATTCAAAATACAAATGCACACAGAAGGATTTGCAAATCCATTCCAATGCACACAAATACATTACAATGTATATTTACATTTGTTTGTGGATCGCTTCACATTTGTGAATTAAATGAACCGTCTGACCCAGAAGTCCCTTAGCAGTTTACCCACCTTTTCATTGCAGCAGAAGACACACGGCTGATGGAGATGAGCTAATTAGAGCAGTTCAACGCCAGTTTCAACGAACCACAACATATTCCATTTATTTCATACATATTTTATATTGCTCAACTTTTAAAGCCAGCAAACCAGTTTGAGCTTTAACATCCAGCATCCACTCACCACCATTGCTTTTTGTAGTGAATATCCTTTTCATTGTTGTTGCTTGTAAACTAAATGAATACATTTCAAGGCTTCCAGGCACCGAGCACTGCTAAAGACGTGATGTCGGCACCTTCAATGAAGAGTGTTATACCAAATTAACTAGTTTGCGAATGCAGGATTTAACATTCAGCACCACGTTGAAATGATTCTCCTTTGGGCAGAATTCTGACCAACATTCAACGATGTTGTTCTTTTCATTAAGTGTTTTTCTTGTAAATGTGTGAATTGCTGAAGAATGCAATCACTATTCTTGCCTTCATTTCTGCAGTATATTGGTAACGGCAAGCTGAAGAAGTAACAAGCGGCCGCCTTGATCACAAACCCAGTGTATTTAAATAATGAAAGCATATTCAAAGAGAATGTGCCATTGCTTTGCTCTCCTCTGGGAATTTGAACAGCTGGCTGTTACTGAAAGACGTTCGCATGTGTGTGTACTTCAGCACACAGATGCTACAAAGTACTGTGCTTTCCTGTGGTGGGTATATTCTTTCAGGGTGAAACACTCAATTTTTGACTTTCCACAGATGCAGTCTTGATGTACGATTCTTGAGATGATGCTCATTGCATCTCAACTCGTCCCTGCCGCTTCTAAGGCTTTTTGTATTTGTTGTTTTTGGTTCCTGAGTTGCCTCCAACACGCAGGCCTGTCTCTTTTCGATGAGCCCGAGATGTGTATTTCTTTCAAATGTATTATAATTAGAGTACATTGTTATGCAGTCCTATTCTAACCCTCTTGACAGCGCTTAATTATACTCTTGACAACCAGAATATATCAAACTGTGCCCTACTCAATGAAGTGCAACTCGTGAGCTCAGTGTTAAAAAATGTAGCCTCAGTGGAGATGTAGAGCCTTGAACATCTGACATCATCTGGCTAATCAGCACTTTCTTCTTAAAATTGTGATTCTTAAGATTTCCGTCTCTTTCAATGGCAACACACGTGTTGGGTTAAGTTGGGTTTCACATTTCAGCAAACAGTCGTGGAGTTTTCCTTTCTGTTGAGGATTACAACTTTAACCAGCAGAACTAAACCAAAATGTTTTCAAGCTGAAATTGTGTGGGCTGCCCTTCAATTAGAGCATTGGTGGTTTGATCCCCAGTGATGTATGCATGATACAAATACATGAGGGAGCCATGATGCTTGACTGATATGTATTCATTGCCCACATATGCCCTTGTAATAGCAACTCATTTCCCCATATGTCAGGACATTCAAAATTACATTCTTATGTGCTCTGAACACCTGGTGATGACTACAATCGCACACACTGTAGTAGTGACCTCCACCCAACGTGTTTTTTACCATTGTTGTCACTCAGATGGAGTTGTTATTACTGGACACATTACGTTTCCTAAAGCCATTCCAAGAGGCCTATTGAAGATAGTTTCATTCTTGAGGAACATTCAGATCTCAGGTTACTCTTCAAGCGGCAGATTCCTTAAAGCTCCGCCTTTTCCGAGCAGCACAATGCAGGGCATCGGCCCCAGGAACGCTTCTTCATGGGGTTTATTTAGATATTATAGGTCAGCTCCTCGGGGATTTAGGTTTAATTAATAGACACTACTAGTAACTCATCAGTGTTCCACCTACAGTATGTAGCGGCCTTTCCATCTATTTCAATCTAATTACAATATTGTTCCGCAGGGGTTTGGGGGCCATGAAAATGAAAAACCAGGGGCTGATAGCATATGACAAATATTCTACCAAAAATCATTTCCGTCTTGCCAAAAAATTCATGAATTTGCTGCACTATCTTTGTAATTGTGGAGGTTTCAGTCTGTTAGGACCAATGCAACAAAGGCAAACACAACCGCTTACATTCCAAATATTGATTTCAAGCCTGTGGCTGATCAATGCAAGATTTTGACTGAGAGAAATGTTTAACAGGATTGTAGACTCATTTTTAACAGACAAATCATTTTTACAGCTGTGGATTATATTAAATATAAAACATTCTGATGACGGTCAATATGATTTCTATATTTTGACCCAACCTTTCCGCCCCCATTTCCCCCTGCAGGGCACTCATTGGACACAGAGAGCCGTTGCCTGATGACAGTAGAGACAATATCACCATTTTCACCCGAATTCTTGACAGGCTGTTGGATGGATATGACAACAGACTACGTCCTGGACTGGGAGGTGAGTGACATTATGTGTTTATCGGATCACAGATTGATTATTTTGACCTTGTTTTAGCTCTTATAAAGAAGAATTTGGTGATTAGCTAACAGTCTAAGCTGTAAAATCTATACCTCCTTGCTTTTGTCAGCATTTTTCCCCAACTAATTTAATGGATAGAATATGCTTTATAATTCCAAACAAGGCTACATTTAGTGTTTGACACTAAGATCAGACTGCCGAACCAGCCGTCTGGGTCGTATTCTGCATCTCCAAGGGCACGGAGAGTGAGACGCCTGCGCCGCTCTCAGTCAGGATGGTTTTCGTTTGTAGTGCAGACACTGAATGTACAGACCTGTGTGGTGCAGCTAAAAAAGACACTCAGTCAAAGCCTTCAGCTCCAACGTGTCCATTAACAATGCTGCCCATCTTCCTCCCCCTGTTGCACCCCACCCCCCGTTCGGCCACCGTCCTAGTGAGACAAGAGGGACGCCTCAGACAAAACGGACGGGATAGAAACTGTAAAAAAAACCCATTTAATTTAATTTTCAGCGGCATATATTAGCGCTGCCCTATGCTCTGATGCTTTGTTGTAAACAGAAACAGCAACTCATTTCGTTCCCCCACCATACAGACTGCTGACCGGCTGTTGTAATAATCATGCATTTGCGAGAGCTATTTGTGTCAGAGGGATGATTAATGTGGAAGTGGATACCCCTCTCTCAAGGGGAATCTTTGCCACAGGATTTAAAAATTCACCTGTGGGTGGTCAGTTAGATCTGGGACACAGTTAGAGCCGAGGATCCATTCACTTTTGGAGAAAAGCCCCATTACTCTACGGTTGCACCACAGGGATCAGCTATTTGTCTCACCAACGGCCCAAAAGCCTGCTTTACACATCCGCCCCAGAGGAGCTGATTCAGCCCACTCTGAAGAGGGGAAATTTCGATCTGTCATGACTATCCCATCACGCCCTGCTTAAGGCTGTATTCCAATAATTTGAGAAGTATTTGAAAAATAATTATTACACAGCCCCCGATTAATAAAGTCCTGACTAATAACCATATAATGATCAATTGGAGCATCTTACAGCGTCCAAAGGGGTTGATTAATCATTGTTAGAACAGAACAAAGGCAGCAATGGAGCCTGTAATGTGACCCAACGTGCAACAATACATTAGATTCTGATTCAAGAACCGTGGCTTTCTACAAACACAGAGAGCAGACAAAGCTTTTAACCGTCATGCCAGGTACATACAAGAGACTACATCATGCCTAATGTACCTTACAATATGTGCACACACATAGAATTGTGTAATAGCAGTAAAGCAGTAAAAAAAAAAAAAAAAACATGCGCACAGCTGCATTCGGGACAATGACTGCTCTTTATTATTCCTTAGCCAGTAGTCCCTTAGAAACTGGTAAATGTTTTGGGTGCAAGCCAACTCAATCAATGTTGGGTCAAAAGGGAGATCTTTTCTCCCAAGACACAGACTTGAGCCTGGCCCAGAGCATGTTTTATGCTGCAGTGGACACAACTAGGTTGAGCTAAACAAATGGTAGTTTTAACCTACTAAAAGACTTTCCAAAGCATCTCTGAAGTTGCTCAGCAACATTTTGCCCGTAAATCAAGGTTAAAGAAACCCTCCTAGGCCCAATACTTGAGAGTACTATTACCAACGCCGTCTAGCAATTCATCTCTGGAAAAGGCCTTTAGCAGACTATTTGTTCACCATTATGTTCCCAAACGTGCAGTCGCTGGCACAGCAAAGTTTTGAGAAAATGATGCACAAAAAACTCAGATATTAAGCCGTCCAACTGTCACAAATCCTTCGCCGCTCCTACGTGCATCTAGCTTGTCCTCAGTTTGATGCGTCCCTCTAACCCTTGATTATAGTCACATTTTTGTGTGAACTGGCTTAGTTAAATGCCATCCAGCAGATTTTACTGACGTGTATACAAACAATCGGCTTAACAAAGACAGAGCTGCAGCAAAGCTTTATGTACACACACTTCACCGTAATGTTTTCTTTTTTTTCTTCTTCTTCATTTTTTGGGGTTCTTGTTGTCTCTTTCTTCAGAGAGCGTGACAGAAGTGGGGACAAACATCTTTGTTACAAGTTTTGGGCCGGTGTCAGATACAGACATGGTGAGTATGTTTCACGTTTCCATTTCTCCCTAAATCATCTTGTATAAGCATGTTATTGGAGTTCACTTTACTGTGACATTGTCATGTTGGATTTATTCAGAGTGTGAACCTCTTCTGCACATTCAAACAATTACATTCCAGCCAGCTTCTCTCATTTCCTTTCTGTTCCGATGTGCAGTGTGCAACATTTATGACTGCCTCTTCAAAAACGTCTTTCTGTTGTATTTCCTTCTTGTGTATAGTGATATCCAGCAGTTGAGATTGTTTGGCCATGAGTTGCCCAGTTTTATGAGGAGACTTCATGGCACTTGGCGTGTGGTGCTCAATGCAGCGTTTGAAGAGTAACCCTGAGATCTGAACGTTCCTCAAGTATGAAGTTCTCAATAGCAAATCTATCTTCAAAAGGCCTCTTGGAATGGCTTTCGGAAACACTAATGTGTCTATTAATAACAGCAATTTCTTTTTCACGAAATCAGAACCCCAGTTAAATAAATAAATAGCTACTTTTTAAATCATCCAACTGGGAATTTATTTTGCTCCAGCAGAGTTTATACACACACGCAAACACAAGAAATAACAAACATAAATGACAAAAATGCATTTTTTTACAAACTGATCAATAATGCAAATATCCAAGCAAACAAAACAGTGTAGTGAGGATAACACCCCCTTAAACTATAGGCAGATTCCCACTGTAAAATGCTCTTACTGTCCCCTAGCTGCACAATATTGTTAAATATGTTATTTTTAGCCCAATAGTAGTGGTTAATATAAAAACGTTTATTTAATTAGTAAATCATTACTAATGGGATTTGTAGATGATTGTCCTTAAGATATAAGCCATTTGGCATTACAATGTTAATTACACTACTTGGCTATAAAAGACCAAATAAAATGCAGGTCAGTTTTAACTAGCAGGGAAAGAGTACATTTATGTAATGACATTGTTTTAGCACAACTACCGTTTTCTGCATACACAGTACTCTCTTTATGAACGGCACTATTCTGCATTAATTCCATTTTGGGCTCCGACTGACCTTCTTTAAACAGCAGATGCCGGAGATGGTTCATGCTTTGTCTTGGGACCTTGCGCAGCATTTGACATATTTAATCAAGCCGCTCTATTTGACCGCCCTGAGCACCGCGTTGATTCGCCGGCTCAGCGCTGAGATGGCTCCACAGCCAGTATGACATAGCATGATTAATAGTTTTGTAAAACTTTGTGTTTTTTTGTGGTCTCACCAGAGGGCTATGGTTACAAATCTCTGTATCAGAGCTGTTTGAGCTGTTTTTACGTGACAATGAGTCCATTTCGTGTTTTATTGCTATGGTCATTTAAGGGCATCTATTTAGCAAAACGGCCATTGTTTAAGATTAGTTCTTCGGGATGGATTCGTCTAATTGTTGCCAATGTGTGTGAATTGGCAGGCTCAACCCAAACGGGCTCCTTTGCCAAAACAGAAAATATCGTTGCCCCTTTTTGGGACCTTATGTTTTGATTAATTAGGACAATACGCTGTTGTACTTTACCTTAAAAATGATGTTCATTTTGCTCCACCAGTCTCTAAAACAGATGAATATTTACACACACACACTAATCATCCACTGGTAGGAGTGTGCTCACCTCTTCTCTGGAACAAACGCCCAGAAAGCTGCTGTTCTGCTGAGGCTCTCAGCTGTTTAACATCATGACTGAAGCGTTTTCTGTTTACTGCCTTTATAAATGTTAATAATATGTTTTTACTTAATTTTTCTGAAATTAAATTTTCTTTTGCCTGATGTTTAAATGGTTTCATCTTGAGCACTTAGCATTGCTTAATTGTTGAAATATGCTACACAAATACATTTGTCTCGCTTTTATTGGACAGATCTCCAGATGCAGAGACCATTTGACAACATTTTGTTGCAATTCATTTACAGTTGCATTATTGTGATTAATGGGCTTCTACCGTCCCCCTATTCAAAAACCTGCACACACACAGTAGGTAGCTTGCATTATTCAGTGCCAGTTAAATACTTAATTACATTACCTTTTGCATATTAACTAGACTGATATTCCTGAGTGACTGATTTATGCCCCCAAACATTGTTTCACTCAGCTACCTCTGGGTGACATGAGGCTGACTGTGAATAGAAAATATGATTCCATGACTCCAAGAACCATCACCTCAGTCATCCGCACCACCTGTCTCCCTGAAATCAAGTAATGGATGCAAGAAAATTCTCAAACTCAACTGCAATAAATCTGAATCCACCAACGCCCTCCTCCACCAACGCCCTTCTCCTCTCAACAGTAATGGCTCTATCGTCACCCCCTTGTCGCCAGGTCAGCGACCTCCCCCTATCACCCTCCACCTCACCCTTTCTTTCCCTACCACATCACCAAGACAGCCTTCTTCCACCTCTCCCTCTCCTCCGACAGCACCAAAATTCTCATCCATGCCCTAATAACCTCGAGACTTGCCAACTGCAGTAGCATCCTCTATGGGTTTTACCACCTAAAAATGTGTTTCCTCTTTTCTCTTTTACTTTTTATTTGTTTCTGTTTTGTTCTGCCTGCCATTGACATTTATAAAGAGAAAAGCGCTATATAAAATGAACGTATTATTATTACGATGATGCACATATAGTAGTTCTCTGTTGATTTACTGCACACGTAGGAGATGTGCACCGTTAGAACTCGGGACCATTCCAAAGAAGGATGACAAGATTTAAATGGAGCACAAAACTAATTTTGCATCTAACACCGTTGTTATCGCTTTTCCCCTAACGGGCATTAGGAGTATGTTTTTTTGATTGATCGTGTGTGTTCATCTTGAGCAGTCAGTGTTGCACGAGCGTGGCTGTTTGGATTCGTTAACGGGCCTGCCCCAACTCTCTATGAAGTCACTGCTTAACAATTGTTGTCGAAAAACTACAAAGAAACGACCAAAGAATAAAAACAGATGCAAATCCAAAAGGAGTGCAAAATAACCACTTAGCGAACTCACACATAGCTTTTTAACGCGTCCCGGGCGCGTCTTACGATCCCTACATCGCAGTCAGACTATTTGAAGTTACAAAACAGCTGATTTCTATTTCTATTATTTTATATTATAATGTATACGCCCGTTTAGCAGTTATATGTCATAGTGAGGATACAATTAGTAACTGTAACTTGACACATCCACTTTTTTTAATCTGCCACTGTCTATATCTGCCTTTTTGAAGGTGCTGACAACAGTGTGTTGAACTTGCTTTGTGAGAGACGGCTAGCCTCTTTTTTACTTATTACAATAGAAAGTGATTTATCTTGTTCAACAGATCAACCTCTTGGGTCTCTTTAAGCTCAAATGAAGACCATGTTTTTATTTTCCTCTCATTCTGCACCTGGCAACATCATGAATCAACTCCACAGAGGACAGTCAGTGGCACACATGACGTCTGCGCAGGACATGGCAACCCACTTGTGGTAATGTTTTGTTATTGAGGGGACATCATGCGTTTACTGGTACTGTCCCAGGCAAAAATACCGGTAATCCCTACACACTTATGCTTTTGTGATGTATTCAATGGGCCTGTAGCTGCCAAGGATTCCACGGCTGTGGAAATGAACCATTCGCATTCACAAATTTGGTAAATATCTGGACTGTTTTAGAAGGATTTCACTGATCATTACCCAAACAAGGCTGTGGCCCTCGGCCACGCTGCCTAATCTGTCTCCTTCTGCACATGAAGACTTCAAGCATTGTCTTTTAAGATTTTCCACACCTTACCGTTAAAATTGTTCATGCTGAAGAGCATCACATTAAAAAACAGATAACTTAGTACCACACTTTGCAAGTTGGTAAATATACATTTGAATGTAGGTTGTTGTGGACACTCCGACAAGGTGTATCCTGAACAAATGTCCTCTGACTGCCTCCCATATTTCGACCTTCACAATTGTAGAATTTGTTGCAGCGCTAGTGTACATGGTTGCATGATATCTAGAGCAATAAACCGCTGGACACAGATCGGCTCTAGGAGCTGTGAGGCACTCTAAGCAGTGGAGGGAATCCGAGGACAAGACGATTCGACAGTACAGTGAGTAAATGTGGAGAGTTGGCTGCACTAAATAAGTCGGCCCTGTCCGTGGACTTCAGTAATGAGTGGCCTGATTTTCTGAAAGGCAGGGGACCCTTTAGGGGTGAGTGGGTGGCTGGGTTTTGAAGGAAAAAATAGTACTGTTGTTTCAGTATGTGGAAAAGTGCACTAGGTTTACCGATGAGGTAAACGTGTGATGTACTGAATGGCGCGCTGTTTTCCTGATTTTTAAGAGTTAAAAAAAAAGAGATCTAAGCCAATGGAGTGGAATCTGCAGGAGGCCAGGGTCGGGCGATGTGTCTTCTGGTTTGTGAGTTTGATACCGAGACGGATGTGTTGTTTAAGTGCGGAGCGGGACAGCCCCTGAGTATTGTGCATCGGTTCTGGGAAAGAAAAGCATGGGCCAGGTTTTTCTAGGTCAGTTAAAAAGAACTTGGAGGTATTTCAGAGGTGTCGAGAAGATCTTAAGATCTTTCCTTGATATGTTCCCTAAAGGAACGTTTTCTGTATTGGAGACAATTCGCCAGAGTTTAACAGAATAATTTAGGGCAGCTATCTAGTCATTAAAATAAAGTAGTAATACCGCTGTATGCTGCCAAGGACATGCAAATGATCTTATAGTCCGATGTTACTGCATTGGTTGTTTCTCTCCAGATTCCTTTAATCATTCATTTGATAAACCTTTATAACTGTTTAATGAGTTTTAAATGGAAAGTGGTTCCTCAATATGAATTAATAACCCAGGCAAAAAAAGAGTGCATTTTAATGCGATGCAAGTGAACCCACACTCACCCTTGCTGCTTAAATTTCTGTAAATTACACACTCAAAAAAGGTAAAAACATCAGCTTCTATTTTAATGTGGAAATAACTGTTTATCCATGGAAATTTCAGTCAATTATTAGTAACCATGAAGCTTTAAAACATATGATGGGATGTTTTCATGGTTAGTGTTTTGGATTGAACAGAGCGACATTGACGGATTGGAGGATGGAGCTCAACCTAATATTTTGTCTAAGGCTAAAGGACACAATGGACACAATCTGAAATAGCACTGGATTGTACGTGGTGGTGTTGGAAGAGGAAGTCCTCAACGTTTCATTACGATAAATCCTGGTTGTTCTAACGGATTCATCCAGTCAGTCTGGACCAAAGTGTTTATTCTCACACAACTAAGATACTGCTAGACACAGCACACTTTATACCCTAGGCATCTCATACTTTACGTCGTGAACATCGAGTCGTCCAATTACCAATCTCAGTTACATCAAGTGTCCCAGAAATGTCTGCTTCTCGCTCACCCTGCGGGCCACTCGTTCAGCTTACACTTGGACCCAAATACACCACATCTGCCTCCAGTGTGCCACTATCGCAACAGGAGGGAAGCTAACTGCATAATCGGAGTGAAGCTTGAGTATTAGACCAATAACCGGGACCGTTGTTCAGAGCAGTGTCGGATTTCTGCAGCGTGTCACAGCAAGACCCAGAATGTGGGTTACAGTCTTGATGCTTATCTCCGGTAAGTAGGTGGATGCATTTCTCCAACTCATGCTCCCCCCTTTTTTTACTTGCTCTTGCTTATCTTTTCCAGTCTCCCGACTCCCACGTGAGTTGCATCTCATTCATGCAGTGTCACGGCACATTAAGCTGTTTCATGTTGGGATTTGACAGGTCTGCTGTGACGAAATGGAAAGCGATTGAGGCTGTCGCAGGTACTGAGCTGAAGCCTGGTTTGACAAAGATGTCAGTGATGGCCAGATCACACCATGGTTTCAAAATCTCTGGAAACTCAAACTCCAAAACACCGTAGCAGCTCAAGGTCTTTTGAACAGATGGAGCTTTGAGTTACTAAAAATGTGTAAGTGAACTCTTGTATTCTGCATCAATCATGCTGACCTTGTTCAAAGAGTTGCTATTCCAATTGAGCCGTGTTCTCAACATTTTTTTATTTGTCTTATAGCAGCTTTCAGACAAAAAAATAAGAACTTTTTCATACACCTTTGATGTCGTTGTGTTGCTTTGAGTCACAATATGATTCATGTGAGGGGCGAGAACAACTTGAAAGTGGAGCAACCATAGTACATTAACAACCTTACATTTAATGAAGATATGAGTCACAAGAAACCAAAGACTTCATAACCGTGCAATTATATTTCACACAAATGGCAGGAAGTGATTTATTTTGGATTAAGAGCAACCCATTGTATTCACCCTAGTTTCAACATGTTCATTTTCTGCGCATCGAGAAGATTACCCAACTGCAATCATATCAGTGACGACAGCAACATCGGAGAGGAACATGACAATCTGTGTTCCACAAAACACTATCTCTGATACATTCGCTACATTATCAAAATGTAATACTGCCCAGATCATTAGGGAGGAAACATCGAAAAATATTAAAGAAACCAGTGGTTATATTTAGGTTACTCAAGTCCAATTTAAACCCCTCACTCATTGGCCAAGAATCATTCTGGGATCTGATCGATGGTCGTTTTTAGGGTAGCTGGGCGATGACATTGGCGCCTGATCAATTGCCCAACAATCAATGGCTATCTTGTTCCAAAATCTAATTTCCAACATAGAAAACGAGGTGTTGTAAGCTACAGTGAGCTTCTGTCAACATTATTGAAGTTATAATTAACATGTAGTACTAAACAGCGTTGTCTGCACTGTGGAACTCTGCTGCAGAATAGTGTGACCATATGGCCATATTTGTTTCCTTTTTCACTTACAACTCCATATTTTTTATTTTTTCATTCAAAAACATTTTTTATGACACATCCATCTCACTTGAATAAAACTTTTAGCAGTCAAATGATAAACCCACACTGCTCGCCTTTAAAGTAGCGCGGAGAAGCGGAGCTACGACGTCCATGCAGGCAGGTCGATTGATGACTACATGACTACACTACATGAGCATTTCTGAAACATTAGCGTCTGAAATCAAGGACGAAGCACTTTGTTGACGTTACCAGTCAATAAGAATAAAAGAGTGAATCTGTTCTGAGTGTTCTGCTTGTCAAGTGGCAGCCCCATGTGTTTATTTCCCTGCGAGCAGCTCAGAAAAAACATCACTTTGATAAGGTGCCTTTGATTTAAAAAATACATCACGTAGCTGTTTTGACTACTGTTGTCACTCCGACATATTCTTGTGTTTACCCCTTTCTCATTTCAGGCTGATTATATTCAATGCCAACGACGTTGGTTGGGCACAATGAAAGTGCTAAAGCAGGTTTATGCCTCAGAGCTGCAGAAGCTGATGAACACTGCAGATTATTGGAGTTGGTACGGGATTCACAGCTCATTGAAAAGTCTCACACAGGTTACATTCCCAGCAGGGAAAAGGTGAGTAGCACACAAGAAGTGAAGCGAAAGAGAATAATTGACAACCCGAGAGCCAGAAGGACCAGTAATTAGACTAGACATTAATCAAGTCTTCGACGGAGAAGTTCAGCAGAGCCGAGTCGCATGGATACACCGCCTCCAGCAAGCCGCCTACATCATCACCCCGCCCAGTAATCAGAGTGTTATCTCTGGTCTGCTGTTTACTGTCGACATTGTACCGTACATCCCTTGCAAAATGTATGCACAAAAATTGGGGAAACAAGTCTCTTGCACAGTGTACCTTGGCTGGGGCACTACATCAAGATTGTCAAATCAGTCAGCTGATGCAGACGAGCAAAACTGTGCATCGAGTAGGAGCATCGGATGATTAGTTACTGTGCAGAAATAAAGAAGGATGTAATACCTACATTTTTTAGAATTTAATGAACCTATTAATTGAAGATAAAAGGCTGCATTAATATTCTATTAGATATTAGACACAACCTTCCTGCCATTATCAGGGAACCAGACACTGCCGTTTTTTTCCCGCATCTAGACTCATCTAGCAGAGGTGGACATTAACTGCCACCTTATCAGCCACTCCTATCATTTTCCTCATTTCCTTTCCAGCTCTCTCACTCCGCTGCTTCTCTCAGCACACTCATGTGAGCAAAGCAGACATGTTTGCATGTGCGTGACAAGCTTGTTCTTCCCTTTGTTTCCTAATACCTATTTTTATCCATTTGTGCGTTCTTTTCAGCACTGCTGTGACAATCCTGTAGTATTTACTGAGAGTGCTTGGCAACCTTGACTTCAGGGATTCTTTTTACTTATGGTTTATAGGACAATTTGTGATTAGTATGAATCATGTAAATAAACTGAAGATAGTTTCACCTGATCATTTGAATTCATTGACAATGCAAAAGGCTTAAAAAATTGTTGCTTATATGTAGTAACTAAAGCAACTTCTACTGAGCCAATGTATTGCGCAATACATTTCACAAGGCGTAGGTTTCTTACTTACATGTCGTCTTGTTTATATCGCTGAACTTTTAGCTATACAAGATAAATAAGATATATTTGGATATCTCGTCGCTAAAAAACGTGTGCACCAGCGAGGGTGCTTGTGTGTCTGCCATGGGGGGCTGGCCAGGATTTGCACGTTGGGTCCGTCAGATACTCACAGCTGAAAACAGCTGCCAGCTGTGTCTGGAAATAATGCTGATAAGAGAGAAACCAAAACAGCAAAACTGTGATGAACTGCAGAGTCATTGTCATTCTCTTTGGGTTTGTCCCCACTAGTGCCTCCCTGCTGGAAGGCTTTTGATCCATTGTTTGTGTAACTAAAAAACCATGCCACCTTTAGGTCCCACTTCTAATCCATCCTGGAGCAGTTGGTGGATGCCTTTTTTTCTCTCCCCACATGTCCTTTTTTGTACAGGAGGGATTTCAAATATGAGATTGAGATATAGAGATATATATATATACACTCACCGGCCACTTTATTAGGTACACCTTGCTAGTACCGGTCGGACAGCCTTTTGCCTTCAGAACTGCCTTAATCCTTCGTGGCATAGATTCAACAAGGTACCGGAAACATTCCTCAGAGAGTTTGGTCCATAGTGACATGATAGCATCACGCAGTGGCTGCAGATTTGGCGGCTGCACATCCATGATGCGAATCTCCCGTTCCACCACATCCCAAAGGTGCTCTATTGGATCAAGATCTGGTGACTGTGGAGGCCATTTGAGTACAGTGAACTCATTGTTATGTTCAAGGAACCAGTCTGAGATGATTTATGACATGGCGCGTTATTCTGCTGGAAGTAGCCATCAGAAGATGGATACACTGAGGTCATAAAGGGATGGACAGGGTCAGCAACAAAACTCAGGTATTCTGTGGCGTTGACACAATGCTCAATTGGTACCAAGGGGCCCAAAGTGTGCCAAGAAAATAACCCCCAACACCATTGCACCACCACCACCAGCCTGAACCGTTGATACAAGGCAGGATGGATCCATGCTTTCATGTTAACGCCAAATTCTGACCCTACCAATGTCGCAGCATAAATCAAGACTCATCAGACCAGGCAACCTTTTTCCAATTGTCTATTGTCCAATTCTGGTGAACCTGTGCAAATTGTAGCCTCAGTTTCCTGTTCTTAGCTGACAGTAGTGGCACCCGGTGTGGTCTTCTGCTGCTGTAGCCCATCCGCCTCAAAGTTCACCGTGTTGTGCGTTCAGAGATGCTCTTCTGCATACCTCGGTTGTAACGAGAGGTTATTTGAGTTACTGTTGCCTTTCTATCAGACGGAACCAGTCTGGCCATTCTCCTCTGACCTCTGGCATCAACAAGGCATTTGCGCCCACAGAACTGCCGCTCGCTGGATATTTTCTATTTTTCGTACCATTCTCTGTAAACCCTAGAGATGGTTGTGCGTGAAAATCCCAGTAGATCAGCAGCCTCTGAAATACTCAGACCAGCCCGTCTGGCACCAACAATCATGCCACGTTCAAGGTCACTTAAATCACCTTTCTAAATCACCGTCTTGACCAAGTCTACATGCCTAAATGTATTGAGTTGCTGCCATGTGATTGGCTGATTATAAATTTGCGTTAACGAGCAGTTGGACATGTGTACCTAATAACGTGGCCGATGAGTATATATATATATATATATATTAGTATGTGGGTGTTTTGTTATTCATGAATCTATTCAACAGGTGCCATAAATGCCATTTAAATTGCAGTTGCTTGTTAGAATAAATCCACTCATGATCCTTGTCGATTATAAAAAAATAATTTAAGAAAGACATTTGTAAACTACAGTTGGACAGAGGCTGTGCTGTGCCTCCTCTGTCAAGGAGAAATCAATCACTCACTCTGGAGGAACACCAGCTGGCAGTTCAACCAATTGTGCCATTTGAGTGTGGAGATTGACCATGCTTTTCCTCTGTGCTGTCTTTCAATCTTCAAATGAATGCACTGCGTTTACAGAAGTTATCTGTTCAAGGGAAACCAACAAACGATGGGTGACGATGAGCCGAGGCCATCGCTGTGTTTATTCGTCCCTGGATGTTGTACACTGATTGGGATGAGGTTTGGCAGTGTAGTTGGATTTCAAAATGAAAAGGACAGAATAGTTAAGTGCATACAAGAGTTTAACTGTGGTAATTGACATTTAAATGGCTACAGTGCATCTTGTGCGAGTATAAAAGTATAAAAAAGGAAACTTTCTTGTGGTATTGCCAAAAAACACACAAGACAAAGATCAACACATTGTACTTCCTGTATGCGGTTTCATCTGACTTTCCTGTGATCTGAACAATTCGTTGTTGTCTGCACTGGGCATTTAATGCTGGACTAAAGTTGATTTGTGGTAATTGGTGGGCAAGAAGATAGATTACCATTGAAACTTAGTAAGAGAGTAAATGTCATGTTTTGCTTGCACCCCTGAAAAAGCACCGTTCTATAAATCTTTAAATCCTTATTTTTTAACCCAAACTTAATTTGGGAGTTGTTAGGATTAAGTAGGATTTATTGACAAATTTAACACAATATATTCTTAACTAGCCTTAATGAGTCTAATAGGCTTGATGCGCCCACAAGCATTTTACCATCCACAGCTCTTGTTATCTATGTTTAATTACGATTAATTATAAGTTTTGTCTTTTCCGATAATTCAAGTAATATTTGATGTCCGCTCCAGTCTGAAGGCGTTCTTTTATTCAATAATTGTATCAAGCATCATCATAAAATGCAAGCAAACATTTTTGAGTGAAATGTATTAAAAGTAATTACGTTTCTTGAATATTCTAGCCCTCTAGCCATGACTGTTTTTATTATAGATTGTATAAACATTAGACACTTCCAAACTAAAAGAAATCAAGTGAGAAGAACGTATGTGTTTGTTTGTGTGAACGTGCTTTAATCTGTCTGTAAATCATTGTGTGCTATACAGAGGCAGCGTACATGTTTTTTTGGTACTACAGCATATGCTGACCACCAGGAGGCCAATCCCATCAATTAATAGGCGGCGACCTGCACTATTTAGAGGGGTCCTGTTGATGGGTGGAGTGGAAACTGTACACCTCTCCTGCTGAGGCTGATGGCTTTCTGTTGTTAAAGCCACTGAGAAATTACTTTATCATTTTTTTTCTTTCTCTCAGGGAGGTGACGCCGGTTGCAGCTCACCGGTGAGCGTTGCGCTACGCGAGCCTCTTTCACAAAGGCCCAGAGCAAAATGAGAGAGAAGCACATATACGCCGTGCTTTTATTGATCACCAGCGATGTGTGCTGTTGGGTGAGATGCAGCATAATTCCATCTCACTCTGTTAAAACAGCTGCGTTCAGTCCTCACAGCCACTGTACACAGCTGATGAGGGAAGTCTGTTGCTAGGACACCAAGTCCCATTGAATGAAATAAATTCCTTTTGAAGAGCTTCTTCCTGCAGTCGTTTACATTTTTTTTTCTTCTTTTTGGTCCGTGTGTTGGTTCAACACAAACACTTTCTTGCAAATGAATACTTCATATTGCATAACAATAGAACATGAAACAGATGTATATCAAGGTTTGTAGATGAGAGTAATTTGTGTATTAGTCCTAAAAGGTGAACACCACATTTTAAACAGAGTAATCGTTACATGACGCAAGACTACACAACTTTGAAAGGGAATATATTTTGTAATAACTTGTATATGTTTCAGTGCCCGCATCTGCTGCTGGATAGAGGATGCGTGTGCTCGCCAGTTTGTGTCTTTTAGAGCTGTGTGTTTACAGATGGTGATTCAATCGACTGACCGCAGCACATTCACACACAGCTGGTCATGTGTCCACACAAATCAACACGTGTTATTCCTGTCATCAAACTTTGCCCTTTTCTCTCCTTAGGAATACACCATTGATGTCTTCTTCCGTCAGAGTTGGAGGGACGAGAGGCTGAAGTTTGACGGGCCCATGCAGGTTTTACCCCTCAACAACCTCTTGGCTAGTAAAATCTGGACTCCTGATACATTTTTCCACAACGGAAAGAAATCGGTGGCCCATAACATGACGACTCCCAACAAACTGCTGCGGCTAGTCGACAACGGAACGCTTCTCTACACGATGAGGTGAGACACTTTTGAAATCATTGCCCCTTTACAACAAGATTACGATATCCTACGGCCATGCCAGTAGTAATGGTTTGAGCTGAGTGCTACAGTTAGCACGGCAACTTGCACGGAGTGAAAATGCCAACATGCTTTTGATCTGCAGGTGTAATGTTGGTCTTAGTCTAGTGTGTGTTAGCGTGCTACCAGCACTGTTGAGCACTAAAGACAAAGCACAGTTGTGGTGGGCAGGGGCTCTGTCGACTCTAATGCTGCAGTGAAAGACTGCAACGGAATCGTTGCAAAGCGTTGTCTGGTGAGTTGTTAACTTAAATGAATTTGCGTGAGCAAGCGACCCGAACAGGGTTACTGTTTACAGAAAGCTAATGCGTTAAAGAAAGATGTACCGGCCTTCATCTGAAGTCCGCTGTGATTGGCTCATGTAAATGTACGAATGATTTCTGTCACCTCCATACACTGAGGCATACAGATTACTGATTAAACCCTCATTAACAATTATCGAGTGGGAGATGAATATTTGGGCCAAACTTTAATGGCAATTCATCTGATAGATGTTAACACATTTAATCTAACCACATGTGACGTGCGGGGATTTGGGTGAAGATGTGGGCAGCTAGTCTTGGCCACATATGTTTTCCATGCTGATCACTCAGTGAATAATTACTTGATCAAAGATGTAGGATGAGCTATCAAGACACTCACGATCTGTGAGCAACACGATCTGCACGACTGGAGAAGTAATTCATTGCTTTTCTACCCATCATTAATCATTTTTACTTAACTTAAATATTTTTTAGATGCACAGCAAACAAGGTTAAAGAAGGTCAGTATTTTAAACGTTGGAAATGAAATAATGAAAACGGAATAATTGTGAGTCTCAAAAGAATATATTGTTTTATATGTTCTCCCAACGCCAAGCATGTAACATTACAAGTACTGTTGTGGTTATATAACCATGTGTGTTTTGGTGAGAAAAAAAGTAATGAAAAAAAATGAGACGTGACATATCCAGGTTAAAGCGATATTTCCATCCAATTATTAAGAAACCATTGAAAATGTCATCTCTAGAGTGGCTTTCGTTAGTGTTGCATTTGCAATGGGATTCATTTAGACCCAATGGCATCAAAATCTACAAATCATTTCTTTTTTTACCTTTTCCATTCTAACTGACGCATGTGGATGGTATAATTTTGTAATAAGTATTTGAAAGAAAAGCACTCGCGGACTACTGTGTCACCATAATAGAACAATAGCTGGTTATCTGAAGGGGTTTTATTCCAAATGTAACTTTATCATTAGAGGCATGGAGTACTACTCCAAAAGGAGACTGATCTTTACTGAGACTTGCCTCAGGTATTAGATTTTAGAATATAAATCTATTTTAATCTATCAGTCAGTTCAGTCAGATGTGCATCACCATGGCTCCTTGTGTTGATTTTCACTGTGCCCAAAACAACCGCTTAAATCCATCAATGAGCATGTCTGCAGCATCTGAACTGACACATTCTGTGAGGGCCTCTGCAGTAATCTGCAGGATTACATCATTATTTTTGGATTGAGAGAGCTGACATTGTCCTTCGGTGCTGCTGTAGTCTTATGTTTTATGGGCAACTATTTTCTCACTCAGTTCAGCTGCAACTGGTTACTGAAGCAATAATGTAACCCGTTTATGAAATGTTTAAAATGTACTCACTTGAAAAGATAGTGGTGTATTTATGGTGTATTTTTATTTGGTTTAAACTAGGGCTGTCAAAAATAGTGCACTAACGGCGTTAATTAGATGTTTGTCGTTAATTACGTCAATTTTCTTAACGCATTTCACGCATGCGCAGTGTGACAAATTATTCAGGTCAGGAATGTGTCCGAAATGCGGTTGTGGTTGGACTATTATGACAAACAAATCCTCCTCCTGGCAACTTTTCTGTCAAAAGCGACTAGAGACAAATCTAGTGACGTGTATATAGCATATTTCTCACAATTTAAACAAGTCTCCTCATCGTATCGCTCTCTCCCCCTTCCGCCTGCTGCGCTGTGGACGTGTGTGTGTGAGAGAGAGACGAGTGCGTAAATCCCAGGGGGGTCAGGACCCCCCATCTAAGGGCTGTCCCCCCCTAGAAATATCATTAAAACAATGGTGTGTATTTTAGATAACATAATAATGTATACTTAGAATATCTGTGTAAGAAGTAAAACAATATAAACCCGCCAAAATGCTTTTTAAGTTTTGAAACATTTTGAGTCCGCCCCTCCCTTGCCTCACAGTGGTTTGGTCCACTGCCTGCTAGCGATCTGCACTCGACTCAGTTAGTCTGTAGTGACAGGAACGTAGTAAGTAGGCGGTCTAAGGCTATTTTATTGACATTAAACATCGGATGAAGTTTTTATTTTCTCAAATACAAATGATGCTGAGTAACTAATGAATTAGTCATGAAAAAAAAGTCTGCTATGCTAGTGTAATATAATGTAACAAGTTACCCAGCTTGTTTAATATGCCCCCCACTACAACTAGCTAACGTTATTATTTGTGTGCTCTTCAGAAATGTTATGTTTATTGTCCCCCCCTACTGTTAGATCAGATTTACACCCATCGAGACAGAGAGGGGCAGACCGCTCAGCACACTTTTTTGGAGTTTTACCTGCCAACGCTCCCGTTTTTTATCCCTATCACCCGGACACCTCCCGGTTTGTTATTTCTCCCAGGAAACGTTGCATATGTGGATTAATCATGATTAATCCACTGAAAACTCAGATTAATTTGATTAAAAATTTGAATCATTTGACAGCCCTAGTTTAAACTTTTTGCCCAAATTTATTCCTAAATTTCCAGATTGGACTAAACAGCTCATGAAACGCCGGAAGCAAATCATCATTTGGTGCAATACTACCTTAAAGCAGAGATGCAATACATGTTTTTTAATTTAGAACATGGAGGCATTCATGTATGTACATTGGCGAACATAATGTTATCAGCGCCACGGCCAACCTGCAGAAAGCGCACGCTGTGATACTACAGTTTACATGGTATTTACAAATCTCGCAGCTCATCAGGTGATCAGCGGCTTTCTCTTAAAACACTCAAGTGAATGGACCTCCTTCTTGCTTTCTATCATGGATCAGCCAAAGTCAAAACAGCCAAAAACGAAAATCCAGTTGATGTGTTATTTGGGCATCAGCGGTGGGGAAATGTATGTATTGACTAGTGCGCTGTAGCAAACAAGTACTTGCGCTGTGATACGGGTGAGTGCAGACAGCGATATTCCCACAGCTGATGCTACGACTGCTTGAAATGATGCCAATAAGTGTAACATGGCGAGGAGTTAACAACTACAGGAATGGAATGTGAACACTTCAATGTCATCTTTGATTTCTTCCAGTCACTGTAATATTGCATGGCTGCTTAATCTGTAACGTATAATGGTTTTGTGTTCACTCAACTGAAAAGGTTTGATCCTTATGGCAAAAATCCTTTCAGCTCGTCTCCTAGACCTATTTCGCCGTCTGGCTCGGATTACTGCTGCTAATTCACCGGAAGGAAAATGCGAGGAAACCATTCTGGTTTACACGCGCTTTTAAGAGGCACAGAATTTTCATAATAAGGGTCACTTTAAGCATCCCCTCCTGTCTCTTTATAGAAAAATCCCACGTTCCCATTGACCCTGCTCTTAATGCATATGCATGAAAGTTTCAGTTTCAACATCCAAATCACAGCTATTAAACAGTGCCATCATGAGCGCGTTAGCACGCTGCTGTTAGCCTCTGACTCAAAGCACTGACGTGCTTCAGAAGCCACTAGCTTGGCTTTAGACCTAGTTTTGTTCCCTTTATACTTACATTAATTCCACAGCTTTGTTGTCTTCAATCAAAGTCATTTCATTTTCTTTTCATTTCTTTTTTCACATTTTGTTTGTCTTTTTTTTTTTTTTTTTTTTTTTTTTAAACATCCGTACAGCGAAGAGGAATAAGATGAATTTCCTCACTTAGTGGCTGGGTTAAGTGCTCTATGATATGCAGCGGTGCGTTGCTCCAGTTTGATTTATGCTGTATTGCGTCAATTTGGGGACTTACTGTGCCACTTATCAGTAATGAGGAAGCACCACAGAGCAGTCAAGAGGGTGTAACGTAGGTCACAAGGTTTTTGAAAGTGCAAAACAAGGAGCTAATTGGAAACAGGAAGTTTGACTAAAGATGTGGTTTGTGACTTCACTAGTTTTAACACTTGGGCTACAATACACTCCAATGGTTAGTGTAAATCCTTTCTTTCATGACGTCCTTCATAGAGTCAAGTTTGCATGTGAAATCTGAACATGTTTTACAAATAAGAATTACATATACTACATTACCTACTTGCTCAGATATTCCGTTTCTATCCCAGTTACCCAAAAACCTGTTGAGAATTGACCCATGCACTATAAATGTTGTAATAATTTTAGTGATCCATCTACGCGTACTTCAGTCCACTGCAGGATGGCTTTGAACTCAGCAAATGTGATCTCGCATGTTGATTAAACATGAATGAGAGTGCATTGTGTTGCTCTGGTGATCTGACAAAACAAAACTTTAGTTCTCTGTTTGTCTTTGTCGTCGGTGATCTAAGCTGACAAAGTGGAAAATATCAAACTGTGTTTTTTTACTTCTAAAAATAAATAATGTGGGCAATGGTTGCACATTAAATCAGTTACTGTGTACAATTCAAGTGATATTGCAATTATCTTGTATAGGACTCAGGGTACATTCATATGATGTGTGACTGTAGAATTGTGGTCTAGGTTTTGTTTCTGGTGCCGTACGCCATGATGTGTCTGTAACTTAACCCGCAGCAGCCTGACCGGTGGAGTGTTGTCTCTTCCGCTCAGGTTGACCATTCATGCTGAGTGCCCCATGCACCTGGAGGATTTCCCGATGGATGCACACGCCTGTCCTTTGAAATTCGGAAGTTGTAAGTCAGTTCAGTTGGTCACAACAAAACAGACTTTAATGGGGGAGACAACGCACAGCGGGAGGGTGGGCATTGTCCTCTGCAAGCGCCTTTCCTTTCCTGAAAAGGAACCACGTGTGAAGTGAAAGTTTCCTTTACCATAGAGCTTGTGTGGCTATTTAGCCGGAGGGGTTTACCATGCTCACCATCTTGGTTGCGTGTTAACATGCTACCATTTGCTGATCAGTAGCACTTATGCTGCTTTCCATTTGTCTCGTAAATCCGCCTCCCGAGTTGGAAAGTGACGTCATTGCCGGTTTCGTACCACTTACATACAGCTGTGCCTGATGGGAGTGTCATTAGTTGTGTTGCTATTTTGTGCCAATTTCTGTTCTCTCTGTTGCTCAGACGCTTACACCAATAACGAGGTGATCTACCTGTGGACCAATGGAGACGAAAACTCTGTTTCTGTTGCGGAAGGTGGCTCCAGGCTGAACCAGTACGACTTACTGGGACATGTTATTGGCAAAGAAACCATCAGTTCCAGCACAGGTACACTATATTCCCTCCTCAGCTCTGAGAGCAGGTTTGTGAAGTTGAATCCAATTTGGTGCGTTTGAACGGGAAGAAGGTTCGGTGCCAAAACCAAACAACACACCACTCAACGCTCGGGTGCAAACACACTGGACACACAAGCAACGTTTTGCAGCAAGTCGACAGCTTTTGCAGAGAAACCTTATTCTATTTTGAGGGAGGAAAGAGCGAGCAGTGAAGCAAAAAATGAGTGCGTCATTTGATGGAACCCTCTTCCTTTCAAATAGAAACTATTATTGGTCTTACTCCCATTATTTATGCAGTAAATTAAATTGCCTTCCCTGTTTCCATATATTGGCAATGTTTTGTTTATTTTCAAAAAGAACCCGTGTGCACTTTTCTCCTGTTTTTGTCATTTTGTATTCAGCTTGAATTATTCCGCTGCGGCAAGAAAGTGACTCAGAATTCCGGAAGCTGTTCAGCATATTTACAAAGATAATTTGAGAAGCTGTGCCAGGGGTGAAAGTCTTATTTCTACCTCGGGGGCTGCAGTTGACTGCAAAAGTCAACTTCGGTAGGCATTTTGATCCAACAGGAAAACATAAATATAACATTTCTAACATCAACCCCCAGCTTCAGGGAACAGTGTGAGAAGCTTGATGACGTGCTACAACACTGATTACTGCAAAGCCATGGAAAGGTTGCTTCTGAGAGGTGGCTGGTAATTACCGACACAGTGCAATCGAGTAACACCGGCTTTCTATTTTGAGAGATTTAACCTCTGCAGTGAAGCGGTTTGCTCATGCAGCTCTCAAGAGGTGAGCCACTGAGTCCCACGGACATTGTGTTCAGGGTCTAAACCATCATGGAGCTGAGTTGTTGGAAGGCTCTCAGACAGTTTCCTATGGGAAGCAGAAAGGTTGACTAAAGTTGCAGAGATAAAAGCCCTTGTGTGGATCTACAGAGGACACTCTTTGAATGATGAATACAAAAACTAGAAGGGGACTCGACATGATTTTTGTTCATACTAGTGCAGCTTGCAGATGTGAGGGTAAAAGACGTTTCTTTAAACCTAATGGACCCCAGCGAGCCAGGGGGAAAGGGAGGATTTGAGCCAGTTGGGCTCTGGTTAGAGTCTGCTCAGTAAAGACCCTCCCCACCCCCCCACAGGGAACAATGTTTTTCCTCGTATCTTTGCAACACAGATTACAGACATGGCAATGAGAGCTGATGCTTGGGGGAACATTTGCTCCCGTCAGTGACCAAATCTGAGCTGAAGGAAACGTTGAATACGAGGGGTTAGAATGAACTCAGTCAACCGATCTTCACATCTGCAACTGTGGGAAAATGTAAATGCATTTAAAGCAGTACTCCGCTGAAAATGTCAGGTGATGCTGGACGTGGCATTGTTCTCAGCTATGCTATGCAAACAACTGATGCGTCAAATCTGAACCAGAAACACTCGAATCGGGGATGTCTTCTGTCATTTCATTTCTTATTCCACCCGTCCAAATTCCACCTTTCATGCTTGTCTGTTCGGATCCCGAGTCAAACCGAGGCCAGGTCGGTCATGTGACTAACATGTACGTTGCATCTATTGCAATCTCGTGGAGCAGCAGTTTCTACGTCCTTTCTATGGTTCACTTGCTCCTTCTTAGAGAATACCATGAGCTAGTGTAATGGTGCAAATGTTGCACCTCAAATATTTCAATCTTTTTTTTGCATCTTCAAACTGTGCAAAGCTGTATTAATAATTATGAAACCGTGTGTCTCTCTCCATCTCTTTCTATGTTTCTCTCCTTCCCCTCAGGAGAATATGTAGTGATGACAACGTATTTCCATTTGAAAAGGAAAATTGGCTATTTTGTGATTCAAACCTACCTCCCGTGCATCATGACTGTCATACTGTCCCAGGTCTCCTTCTGGCTAAACAGAGAATCTGTTCCTGCTCGCACTGTATTTGGTAAGAGACATTTTGTGTTTGTGATATAAAACATGCACTTAATGATTGATTGGACACGCTTTTAAAATCATGGGGTAAGAAAGTACTAAATGTGCAGAGCTGCATTTATTCACATTAGATGATTCAGCAAACAACTTGAGAGCTTAGAAACGGTTTCCGCTCAAAAAGTTACTACTAACTTCGGATATAATCACAATTCTTTTGTCACAGTATTGACTTTTTTCAGCCCTTTTAACGGTCAACTCTGATTAATCGAAGAGGAGTCAAAGCAAAGTATCAAGCATCAAGTGAGGCAGGTGATGGATGATCTGTGTCACCCTGAAGAGGACTTCTTGGGCTTTGTTATGTAGAAACTAGACACTTAAGTTACCATGAACCACCATCACACGTTTTCAGCAATGGAGAAAAAAAAAGGATTAAAAAGGAAAATGTCACAGAATCAGATTCTCACGTTTAGAAAATACAGTGTCAGTGTTAATAAATGTTCATACAAGTTTCTATTACCGTGCAAATAAAATACTAATATGTTATCATAAAAAAAAGTACTGAGTGCTGCATATCACATGCTCTTTTGTACTTCAATCACTACATTCAATCAGTCCGTGCAGCACCATTCAGTATGAGAACATTGTGTCTGCTTAGATCAACCTGCGCTTAAGAGATTTAATTTGCTCATCTTCTTTCAATTGTTATTGTGGTGTGGTTGTGCTGCAAACTCTGGAAATGCCCCTCCCTCCCTCCCTTCCTTAACCTGTGCTTGGTGAATAATCAGCATTGTGATCTGGAACCTGAGCACACATGGGCATAAAGTAGCACACGTTGTCGTGTGCTGTGGTGAAGCGTGTTGCAGCTGACTATTTATCCCATTGTGTATTTCTGAGTAGCCAAAAGGTCCTTCCGTTCTCAGCTAACACTCCTACACAGTTGTCCTTGAAAATAACTTGCACGAGGAGTTGTGGAAGAGCCGCGAGTGTCACTTTGTCGCTGGAATAATTGAGACTTTAGCCGTGAGGGACACAGTTCCCTGCAGTGTTCACATCTGCGCACAGTTGCGTTGAGTAATCAAGTAATCACGTCTCACAGAGTCAATGGTCTTTCGCCATCATTTATCTTACCAGAAAATCAAATCCAACAGAAAGTTTATGAACATTTTGAAGTCCAATGATATGCAAAATGCAGTAGCCGACAGTAAATCAATCTCTGTCCTTGATGAAAGTGAATCGTAATTACCCATCAATCATTTCTCACCCAAATTTGAATTTCTCACCTATGACTCACTGAAATTGGTTGACCTCCCTGTTCTGCAACACAATATTCATTTTTAGAGCCTACTGTGCATCTATTTTTCCATCAGATGAGATAGGCTGGAACAGATGATGTGATTGCTTTTATGTGGTTGGATGGGCAGCCATTGTCCGACCCACATTTCATCCCCTGCAGCACAGAATGTAAAGGCCAGGATGTGAAACGATACGCGTAGATAGAGTCGGAGTGAGTTTTCCTTTTCAAGTTTGCTCTGTATGGACCTTAGTTGTGCATTTGACACGGCTTTCGCTAAATACATGCGGCACAATAGTGCTGCTTCGCTTTGCATCACATGCATCAGACTTCATTTTGACGTAGTAGAATGTATGAGTTTGCTGAATTCTGAAGACTTTCCGATTTCACACAGGTGATTGTGTAACGATGACGCTCTGCAGTACAATAGACCACCTTATAAATCATGTATAGCGTTTGCTTTTATACCTGGTTGGTGCAAAAGAAAACGGAAGACGTGTTCTGATGTTCTTGTTTTTATCCTTAGGGGTCACCACTGTCCTGACCATGACCACCCTGAGCATCAGTGCTAGAAACTCCCTCCCTAAGGTGGCCTATGCCACTGCCATGGACTGGTTCATGGCAGTGTGCTATGCCTTTGTCTTCTCTGCATTGATTGAGTTTGCCACAGTCAACTACTTCACCAAGCGCAGCTGGGCATGGGATGGGAAAAAAGAGGGCATGGAGATAAGGGTGAGTGATCCTTCCTTATACACGCTTTTCTTTCCTCTGTTTTTTTATTTTTAAATAATGCATACAACACGGCCACACTTTAGTGCTTAACATCAATAATCACAAACGCCTCGCCCGAAAATAACGACCGCGACAGTTTTTCAATGACAACTTTACGTTCGCCTGTTCCCTGCGGATGAGTGCAATTGTTACTCGTCTTTGATAGCCTTGGTAAAAAATAAGTCCTCATTTACCCCGAGCGGAGTGACGTGAGAAAATTGCACTTTGAAAACCGCTGGAAAATGTCCCTCCTTAAAGCAGCCCGTAGTCTTTTATAAAGAGCTTTTATTTATTCATCAACAGCCAAATGGAACAGGGACAGTGCGGCAGAACTGTGGGAGCAGAAACAGACGTAAACTCCCAAAGACACTGGCCCCGATTCACGATGGCGGCGTGCGGCTCATCCTAAAGTCGGTGGAAGCTCCTTTCACCTCACAAAAGATGGCCCCCTCAGAGGCTGAGCGTTGTGGACACTGTGATTGAAAAAGTGTGCATCTTCTAAAATGAACCACCCGAGGCCGATGCGCTTATTCATAAACTCTAATAAATGCCAGCTAGTGATTATTTTTGTCAACAGTCAGGTGCTGTTTGTTGTTAATAAGGATGTTGAGTGACGGTGAGTTGGGTTTTGTTTCGGTGCTCTGTTCAATATAACGGGAGTTCTAGCAGGCATCCCAACAAGACGCTGTTTTATGAAGCCATGATGCACTCACATGAATAAAACAATCTAATTCGAACGTCAATCTAATTGGAAATCATCAAAAGTATGATATATTTTGAGCCATGAGTTAGTATTAAAGCTGATACTGAGATGCAATGAGTGGAATTGAAGCACTTGGTCCTGTGTTGAATGTATGAAGTTCTCCATCGATTAAAGCTTCAAAAAGACATTATTTTCCTATTTTGGTATGAGCCGTATCAGGTGTTGGCAGCCCTGTGGTTTGATTGACAGTGCTGACAGGTAGCATATGAAACATGTTTTTCTCTCATTAAAAAAAGCTTAACACACACACACACACACAGAATCTCTCATTGAATGGTTTGCCTAAATCTTTGTTTTAATTCATCCACCTTAGAAAGAATGGCAGTTTAGTGTTTTGAGGTGTTTAGTGTGTTGTAGGTATTTCATACATAAAAATAGAAACATAATGAAATATGTCCTACATTGCAATGGAACAGCCACGCATACGCAGACATTGCCACAAATATATTTTCTGTCACTAATGTACAGACAGCTTGACACAACCAGAACAGCCTCTCCGGTGTTTTTTATAGCTTGACATTTGGTCCTCTGAGTGATTGGCACAAACGCATATTGCTGCCATGGAACTTTTCAGTTGGGGAGAATAATTTCCAGAGTTCCATTGCAGGGTTTTTTCTCCTTTCATTTTTTCCCCCCCTTTTGATGCCGTCGTCTAAATGGTAACAGCCTGGGCTGCGTTCTCGGGTGCTGTGCTGAGCATGCAGTTGTCATGATAGATAAAAAAGAATGGGGTCACAGAGGGAGACGCGACACTCCCATCACACTCCCCGCTTGAACGAGCTACTGGAAAGCAAAGCGATCCGACTGCACTTGCCTTTTCCCCTCTATAATATATCTACAATAAAAACACAAACTTATAAGAGGACGCCAATCCATTAGGCTGGTGTGTTTTTTCAGGAGAGAAGTTAGAGTTCCCAGTTATCGCCCTTTACAGGACCAAACGATGACCTCGTCGTCATCAGGCTCCGTCTCATTTTAAGACGGAAATGGCAAGCCGCAGAGTCAATGTGCACTAATTTACTTGGCTGGTCAGAGTTTCGTTGACATTTTCTTTCTCTTTTGTGGCCTAACTCTCCGTTTGACAAGCCAGCCACCCAATTAGAGCTCCCCTCCCCGACTCAAGGTGGGCTTATTACAGAAATTAGCCGGTGGGGAGCTGGGTTGGATCGAACGGCCGCGTATTCTCGCCGCGCCGTGATACATGATTGGACTCTGCTGTATTAGGTATTATTCGCTGGTTTCATCAGCAGTCGCATGGGCACCGGCTCATGTGCAGTGGGCGTCGCTGCTGGAGCCAAGGAGACGTGTGGCTCACGCCTGCAGCACAAACCTCTGCAGATCTTTTTCAACAATAGTGGTTAGAAAATTGGAGGCACAGCCCTGTCATCATCATTCCTGGCAGTCACATTTCAGCGCGACACTGAAGGAAGTTGCTACAGCTAAGTTTTCGTTGTCGTTGAAATGCTGTGTGCTCGGGTAAAAAAAAAAAAAACTGGATTAGGTAATCTGTAACACACAACCTGCACTGAAGAGATTAAGATCAGGCAACTACCGGATTTAAGAAATCTCTAAATGACACACACATGGACATAGAGGGAGACGCTGTGTCCCTAAAACACAGCGTGCATTCCGCACGTAATACTTGAGGCTATCAAATATGCCAAAACCTCATCGGCAATATTAGACAGGGACAGACTGTCACAAGGTTCAGTTACACGCACACATGCACACGCTGAGCTGCAGACAGCAGGACACAGCAAGACATAATTACCGCCACGATACCCACACTCATGAGGAAATTTGTAGATGCAACAATTTGTAAAAGTAACAAAGACAAGGTCAATACATGCACTGTGTTCGGGGTTGTATTTGTGCCTGCGGCCAGCCAAATTAGTTTGAATAGTGTGCGAGAATCTTTGGCCGTAAGTAAATCATGTGCTGGTTCACATTAGGTCCATTTCACACACACACACACACACACACACACACACGGCCCGCTGCCACATGTGGTTTCCCCAATCATTTGTGTGGTAACAGCGTAGCTAAGTAGTGACCGAAAGTGAGTTTGCTCGGCTCGTTTGTCAGGTTGCTGTGCAAAGAGCATCCCTACTACCGAGGACTGAAGACTTTAGGGGGCTGTGATTAAGGTCATAGAACACGACACAATGGCCAGACGCTTTTCCTGCTGATGTAAGCCGGGGCTGTGACGGAGGAGGCTCGTGGTATTGAGCGTCTGGTTACCCAGGGGTCATTAGAGCATCTCTCTCTCTCTCTCTCTCTCTCTCTCTCTCTCTCTCTCTCTCTCTCTCTCTCTCTCTCTCTCTCTCTCTCTGTGCTAAATGACTTCAGATGGAAGTCAGGCAGCGTCTTACCATTTCTCTGCTTAATGCAATCAACCGTCTGCGAGCTTTGTTCGGTTCTCCAGCAGACTTATTGTTTCTGCACAGGAGCTTGAAGGATTTTCCTCCTCCTGCTCACTTGAGGAGTGATCATCGATCGCGCCGAACGCTTTTCCTCGTCAATCCTGCTACCTCCATCTCCTCGGACAGACATTCTGAAGCTCAACACTTTTGTGATGTGCACCTCAATATTATCCCACCGGGGGTTTTTTCCGCATCGTGGAGCCCGAGCGGTCTATCTGAAACCTACTGCAGCACGTCACGTGTAGAGCCATTTTTCCGCATGGTGAATAATGAGGATAAAGACCTAACAAAACCTTTGCTGATGAGCTGTGTGTGAAAGAGATGCAGCGTGTGAGGGGGGAGAGAGGGGGCGCTACTGGTTATGCTAATTTAAGAAACAGAGTCAAAAGGAAAGGGAAATAGCATTAAAGAAGGCAAAAAAGTTTGAAGCTGGGCTCAAAGCGAATGTTAAAACAGGGAGCACCGAAAGCAAAACGCTCGGTTACGTGACATGTAGTGCTTCAGTGGGGACGAACGGTGTGAAATTACCCAAGTCCAGGCTCGCACGCTTCACGCCACACAGGAAACTGAAACTGTGCGCGGCGATCAATCTCCGTGCCCTACTTGTTCCCTCACATCTACCTCGTGCATTGCACTCTTTTAGGCCGACAAGAGTCCTCTGGTGATACTATTTTAGTTATCTGGGTGTACAAATTTAGCGAAAAATTAAATTCTAAAAAATGTCCCCCCAGTGGTGTGAAGACAGCTTTGTCACACACAGCCTTTGTTGTGTTTGCTGTGTGAATGAGAGCAGGCAGGCCTCTTGAGTTTTCAGGCACTGTTATTTTGCTTCCTTTCCAATCCTGCTCTATGATGTTATTGTTACTGTTAGCAGTATCGGACGGCATTCAAGCCTACTTCTGTAGTGATGCAGAATATAGAGTGCTGCAGGTTTGACGTATTTTCTAGACCAAGTTATCATCACGCTCACATCTGTTGACAAAATGGATAATGGCAAAAAATAAGCTGTGTAGCAAACATTCAGGCTCGATAATGTTTACAAATGACGACCACTTTTACAATCTTTAGAGCATCGAGGCAATCTGCAAACGTAAAAAGCGAACATTAGAATATAAACAAACTAAAATCACTTGACTTGTCGCTATCGCTAAGCTAAAGACAGACATGTTGGCGATTTAAACTCTCATTTAGCCACTCGAAATCTAGCAACACATAAGCTATAAAGTACCAGAGAGGGGTATTTGCTGACGTGTTTTATGTTGGGGAACAAAAAAAATAGTTTGTTAACCACAGACCTTATATCAGTCATCTAACATAAAACCATTTCAATAAAAACAATGAATTCATGGGACTGAAGGTGCAAAAATGCCGACTCAGTTCATAGTTTTAGAACTCATTCCTGCAGCACACTATTACTATTACTATTATTATTTCCACACTTTAATTTGGTGTGGAATTTTTATCACAAGCTTTTTCTGCACTCCGGATTTGTATGATGGAGATTTTAAATCACTATATTAATAGCGTAACATGTTCAAAAGTATTTCTAGCTAGATCCTGATGAATAGAGTATGCAAGTTGGGTAATTTTAATATAATTGGTAAACTTTTTTTCTTTTCTACTTTTCTTTTCAGGAACCGTTTCAGGCTAACATGGCCAGGATTAACGATATGGTTAGGCTTTTGTTTTGTTCTTGTGTGTGTCGTGTCTCGTGGTGTTGCTTCTATTTCCTCTTTATGAGTTCAAATGGAAGTATTGTTCAGTCTGGTGCTTCGCCCCTGACAACCTTTACCTTTACTGCCTTCTTGCTTTTCAGAGAAGAGAATCGTCGACGTTGTCCAAAAAGGCAAACAACACCTTCAACATTGTTGGAACCACCTACGCCATCAACGAGGCTAAAGACCAAGGTTTAACGACCATTGCCAAGAGTGCCGCTGCAGCGGCGGCCAAACACCAGTACCTCCATAAAATGGAAGACCCCTACACGGAGGCCAAGAAGTCTTACAACCGTGTCAGCAAAGTGGACAAGATCTCGCGCATAATTTTCCCGGTTTTGTTCTTCATCTTCAACTTAGGCTACTGGGCCACGTATGTCAACAGAAAGCCTGCCATCATGAAGGCAAACAACTCAAACTGAATTGAACCAAATGCTAGGCTTGATCTGGCGGTAGAAAGGTTTGCAGGAGGCCAAGTCCATCGCATCTTGTGTGTGTGTGTGTGTGTGTGTGTGTGTGGGTGGATGTGTTTTGTGGGCCTGTTTTTTCTTAAGAGTTTGATATGTTGCACGTCAGTATAAATGCAAGGCACATTTTAGCATTCAGATGCTCACATAGTCGTGGACTATAGAGGTAGCACATTTTCACCTCAGACTGTGTTTGTGCAGAATCCCTTTTTCCTCCCCCACCTAGCTCCAGCCCTCTTCCCTGTTGTGAGTAACCAAGTGTCCCCTTGCTGTATCTTGATGCCTGCCGTTTTGTAGAGTAGTCAAATGTTTTCACTTTGTTTTGACATGTTTGTGCGTTAGTTAGAGCGAGCATGCATTTGAAGTTTTCATGGAAGCTCATCACCAATGATGATGTTGTGACACATCCATCAAAGCCGACAACATGCACGCGGACGTAGACACACAAACAGCAATGCAATCAGAACACACCAGAAGAGCCATTCGGTTTTTGGCTTTACCATGCTCTGTTCGCCGTGGGCAGCCTGCATCGTTCCATAGGAACATCATTGATAATAGTCAGCGACTGGCCTTGAGCTACTGCTGAATCTCAAAAAAGGCCCAATGGAGAATCATCTGGAATTGCTGGCACGTCCCGCGGGGCTGCTTGTACATTCTCTAGTCCGGTGGCGCTCATTGTTTTAACAGGCCGCGTACGCTCAGTGACGGAGAAGCTATGTGCCTTGGTAAATACACGCAAGAAGGAAGGCTTTTACCCGCTTGCGTTTGCATTTCCAGCACAGTGGTCCGTGTGTATACATTCAATACACACATATACTGGTGTCCACAGGTTCCACGCACTTCAGTATGTGGCTGCTCTCCCCCTTCTATCCTAACCACCCACGGGCATGGGCACAGAGTGTAAAATTGCCCATTATAGTGGAAGGTTAACAGACCTCTGCCTGTGACAAGATGACGCAAAGAGATTAAAAGGATGCAGCGTAGTCCAGAATAATTATCACGTGCATTTATGTTTTGGCTCGTGGTGTGAAGTCTTCGTGAGCCAAGCAGTCATAACAAACTACCACCATTACGTCAGACCAGTCAAATTCTGAATTATTTTACGTTTTCGAGGGAAATGCAAATAACATCAGCTTTTTTTTATACATCAAAAAAATGTTTTTCTGTAAGTCTTTTGTAGGCACACTGGTGCCTTTATTTCTTTGCTTTCTCAACAGTGTTATTTGCTCCAATTTGATTTATCTGCATTGGCATGAAACCATTTGTTTCATGTTGTACTTTTTGTATTTGATTGTGTAAAGTATATGGTGTCGATTATTTGATGGTCTACATATGCTTTACCGTTTGTGTTTTGAGGTACACAACCAAGTCCAATATGTCACAATCATGCAGTATTTCTAAACAGATTAGGATCAATGGAGACTTTTATACTGCAGAATACTGTGAAACAAAAAATATATTATAAGGCGCAAATGTTTTGAGAGCAAACTAATATCAAAATGATTTATTTATTTTTATTTAAATTTAAATTGCAGTTTGTCTGTAGTTCAGGCTACTGTCTCCAACTTTGGGTTTCTGTTTGTTAAGTAAGATCTGTATTTTGTTTTGTATTGAACTTGGTATGCGTTTTACACAGATTCGATGACATTCTAAGGTAATTTCTGTTTCTGCTGGATGCATTGTCTTCATTATTGACTCTTTAATGACCACATGCCACATCCAGTGGATTCAAACTGTACATTCAGCGGTACAGTAAGCCTAGGAGAATGAGGGAACTGTGCTGTGGCCTCTTAAAAAGGTGTGTTAGTAACACAAACCATCTACAATGTATGCATCATAGTTTCATACATGACAATCTGTACGTGTATCTGCAACCTCCAATAATGATGTTTCACACTGGAATAGGTACACACTCGTAACGTCAGCAACATCTGCATAAACACCAAGAAGTCTAATTATTTGTGCGTATTGTTAAGACGTTAACATTTTACAGCTGGCTTTTGAAAGTGTTGTTAGCCTTATTTGGTAGCACAGAGGTTGTGTCAGTTCAACACGTCTCAGTTACCATAAATTAAGATACAAAGTGAGAAAAGGGGATGACAGTTTGCATTCGAGAATGTAAATTCACAACCACGCAACTTTTTTTTAGTGTCTGCCGGGAAAAATGCATCGAGGCCACATTTCAAACTAGCAAACTGCAGGTTCAGCTTAAACACAAAATTTACAATGATTCCGTTTCTTCATAACCTAAATAATATAAATCCGATATTCATTTCTTAAACAATTCCTAATGATTGAATGTCATTATCTCTAGTCCTGCAGTGATTTTTCAATATTTGACTTTGTATTAAATTAAACACTCCAGAGGATCTTGGAACCGTGAACGCAACAAAAATGCATGTCGAGAGAACATTTTGTTCACTATCTAAAAACTCACAAATGGAACAGCATGACTGTCTATTGGAAAACCATTTAAGTTCAAACACACACACACACACACACACAAACTCAAACATACTCAAAGAAGGATAAATTAGTAATTTACAGGATAAATTACTACACTATAAACTTTTGATGAGATTTGAGGCGCTTATAACATTTTAATGGTCACAATGAATCCTATTTAGTTCATAATGACAAACCAGGTGAAAATGTCTTCTAAATAGCAATTATTTCATGCAACAATCAGACATCATGCTGCCGTCACGGTATGACTTCTGGAAATGAATCCACTGTTGCTTTGAGGGCCAGGTCTCGGTTTAGGAATTGATTTTAATAATTTTGTCTCAAACAAACTGATACGCATCTGCCGAGGGTGCAGCGTTATGTTTACGCATGATTATCCGGGTCATGTGATCTAGGTCGTGTAAACAGTCGTGAGAAGAAGCCGCTGCCGAGTATTGGATCGGCCTTTGTCAGCCTCAAAGACAGTCGTCCTCTTCACATTTCTAAATGTCACCATGAAGCCAGTTGACAATGATAATCATGTTGTATAATGTGGAGATCAAAGATACACTCACATTGCAGCAGTGTAAAAGGTATACACTTCAGTTACATTCACACCGTCAAAGGATCTTTTGTGGGCAGCTCAAAATCTACATTATATTTATAGTCTTGACAGGATGGCGATGTTCCATATATCATTGACCAAAACCCTGTCCAAATATCTTTCAGAAGAAGTGAATTTCGTGAATATTTTCATGCTGCGTCTTCACACTGATAACTGATCGGAACTGGTTCACCGAGGGATCCGTTCGTTTTGGTCTATATTTTGTATACGGAAGCCTCTGCTTTCGACAACGAGCTTAATAGATACCCCACGCTATATGAGATTGGTGTTTGTGGGCAGCATAAAAGCGTTACAACACTTTCAGATTGATGAAGCCACAACCTCAGGCCTCTGCAGCAGAGTCTCTCATCCAAACTGCTCTGACCGATAAGTCTACCGCCGTAGAAAATAGATTGTGCAGTAGTTCAAAAAGTATTCAATGATGGATCAACTTAAAAAAAAAAGAAGGAAGAAACGAATAATACAAGTATTTGAATTAGTCTGCATGTTCATCTTGCATTATAAGTGAAGTGCTTGTGGTATTTCAGGAGTTCTTTACTCATCGTATCTGAGGGGTTTTGATGGACAGGGCTCTACTCCATTGTTGCAATCTAAGTTTGGTAAGGACTTATTCATGCCATTGATGTTATAAATCCTTTCCTCGCAAGGCATATCATCGTATAAGATACTGTATATTAAGAGTGTATTACTACTGTATATGAATTTATCTATTCAGTATAGAATTAAATCTGATGTTTTATACGACATAACCGCTACAATGATGCAAATCTCTTGATGGGTAGAAAGCCGTAGACTAATAGATTACCTAAACGACGTATAATGGCAACAATTCTAATTGCTCAGAATAGAGATTCCAAGTTGTGAATTTGTAGATATTGTGAATTCAATTGCTATAGTTTTTTGTGAATATATTTGTGAATATGTCACGTCCTTTATTTTTTACATCCAATAGGTACCACTGTCATGCGTCGAGCTCTGTGACACTACGTCTTATGGTACTTTAAAAGACCCACAGTAGAGACGATATTCATCAAGCTACTTACATGATCTGTACCTCGTGTGCACTTTTCAAACCTAACTGTGAATTAGCAGCTGTCTGCAAGCGGAGTTGAACACACTGTGTTCTCTTTCCAGCAATTTCAGTGCATGTCTCCACGCGTTGAGAGATCAAAGACTGCCTCCACAAAGACGGCCCCGGACATCGTGGACTTTGTGCTTTTGTTGGGAAGCTGCTCTCTATATGCTCAGTGACTGGACTATGTATGTCGCCCTCTCTCGTTCATGTTCTTACTGTATGACATGTAGCAAATGGAGGATTAAAAAGGAAGTTGTATTGAAAAAACCACACGGTGGACTCGCCCGATGCTTGTTTGAGAAATCTTTGGGTACCATTCCGTGTGTCATTGTTTTCTCTGCGATGTTCACCCTGTTAGTCTGCGATGTTGTAAGGGATGAAAGGTGTCACTTACATACAAAGCAAACGACAAAAAGTTTAACAACATGCAACTTTTAATAGAAAGGACTGTAATATATTACAGACAAAACTGCCAAGCTACAACAGGTGGCCAAGTTTAGTTATATTTCAGTATTGGTGACCAAAATATATTTTAACTATCAAATTGTGTTTTCCTATAAAAAAAAATCTGGCACAAACACAATAAAAAGACTGTAACCATGTAACAATCAAGCGTGCTTTAAGGCTTAACTGGACAACTTTTTCCAGAAGGTTCTGCAACACTCGATCCGTTTAGCCGTGTATATCAAGCTCTATAAAGTAAAATGCCTCCCAAAAAAGAATATGCTTTGTTTTATAACAAGACTAACAATATGAACACATCTAAACCTGACTCTCTGCCTACGATGGATCAGTTAAAGATATGACATGAGATATGAAACCCACTGCTGTGTGTGCAGAGCACCAAACCAAGCAGAAGGGTTTCAGTGTGTGAGGGTTTTCAATAAATAAACTCTGCAGCTGTCTACAGACTTTGAGGGTTGCTGTTGCTGTCTGGCTCCTTTCCTCTTCTCACTGCCCCGTAGGTACCTTAAATTAAGTGCACAGGAATACTATCGCGTTTAAAACTGAAACACCTCATTTTCTCAGCACGCCAGGGGAGTGAGGAGCTCTCGAAACCCCCTTTCATGGACAGAGAAGGTCGTCTGCTCTCTATGATAAATAAAACTATCCATTGTGGCTGTTAATAACTCAGTGACCAGCGCTTTGTTGTGCTCATGTGCCGACCTCAAACGCACAAAAAGTAGACACGTTTGAGGATTTGATCACACTAACACTTCAGATCTGCACACATTCATTATTAATGAACGCGTAGGCAGGATGGAGAGAAAATTCTTATATACACAGATCTTTGAATTATTGTGCCATTGCCAGCAGATGGTGTTTTACCAAAAACATACACATTACTTTGAGTGAATAATAACATAAAATGTATCGTTGCAAAATGTAAATGTAATGTAATGTCTATCATTTAAAGCAACTGGGTGAAATGATAACAAAACGGAAAATTAGCATTAATGACTAATGCAGCAACCTGACATCAGGGCACCCGTTATATCATTCATCTGTGCGTGCATGACAAGTGCAAATGCGTTTAATTTGTACGGACTAAACAAATTCACGAGCTCAGCTTTCGTGGTAAACCAATAAACACACAATGCTAAACATGCAACTCTCTAATGTGCTTTTCTCTGTTACCTCAAGACAGTAACACAGAGACAAAAGAATGGACATGGGCACCGAAATGAGAGGGAAGTTATCTGATCTCCACTGACTGCTTAAGGTAATATTGGGAAATCTCTTCTGGCGTGAAATAAAATTGCCCCTTTCGTGCAACTTTTTTTTAACCGTAATCCTATAAGCGGGCAACTTTTTGTCACAGAGGTTTTACGTGAGGAGCTTCTGATAAACTGTTTCCATCCTGGCGTACAGGAAATTGCAGACAATGATCTTTCACGTGTCCGTTGCTGTGACCGAGTGTTTGGAGAAATACACGACAGGTTTCAGTTAATGAAAGACATTACAGTGAACACTGCAGCCCAAAGACATCCACAGTAATAGTCTGGTCGACTGAAAGCCACTCGGGGGAGTCTTCAATCTCACAGACATGCAGTTCTGCGCGGGGGAAGGGGGTTGATGCCATTACGCTGCAGACAGCCGGGGGGCACTTGATGTAGTTCACAAAGTTGCAGGACCAATCTTCAAATTTCAGTCAGCCAACTCGCGCTGGAACAGATTTATATGAATGCAGACGGCCCACCGCTGAAGTGGTGTGTGTGCCGTCCCCGAACTTGTCATTTCCTGGGAGCGACAACGCACCGGGATCAGCAGAGCAGAAATAACAAAGGGACTAAACGAAACCCCATAGCAACACAATCACATTACACAACCTGATGCCAGATTATGTCAAATTCACAGAGTGAGGACGCCAACCGCCGTGTGGCTGTCACCCAACGAATCACCTCCAAACACTGCAGACTAAAACTACGATTTAAAATACCCAACGCCAGCTGATACGCACCAACAGGCAAGATCAGTGCAGCAAATTATTTGGAAGGAAAGCATATTAAACTGTGTGGCTTTGAAGCAGACACTCTCTGCTTATAATGTGATGCAGTGCTATTAAGCAGCAGATGAACTCAAGTATGTGGATACGAGTCGAAGACGGCAATAAGTGGAGCGGAGGGAAACAGCAGCATGAGGAAAAAACAGAAAAATGTGTGTCGAAGAGAGTTTTCTACAAAGCATGTCACATTTACATCCTGAGAGCCAAAAGGCTCGCATTGTTTTTCTTCTACAGTGTTCCCAAAAACAACAAGAGGCTTGTGGGGAGGGGGGGGGGTGGGGACAATTCAGTTCATTATGTGTATGACATTTGAGTCGTGTTGGGGTGAAACAGCCTGTGGGAACTCACCAAAATGTATTAGACAAACTACATTATGATGCACCGGCCACATTAAACAACGGAGAAAGTCTCAACTACAGCTTCACTCACATTGATTAAATCATTACAGCAATGCAAACACTCCGCACAGATAGCAGGACTATGACGTTGTCCGATGCCAAGAAAGCAACAACTAGCAGCTGTGCGGGAGGAGGCGCAAACGACCAGACCCACCCGGTTGCCCGAGACAAGACTCCTCACAATGCAACCTTTGCTGGGTCAAGCACTTAACCCACCTTCTGTAGGTGACGCAGTTGACTTCTGTGTCTGGAGACGTGTCCCAGTAAGCAGGAAGGGAGACGTCCAGGTGGACGTTGTTTGAGGGCTAGTAGGTGACAGATGCTGCATGATGAGGAGTATGTGAAGTCCAGCTCGCCGTGAAGGGACACTCGTGCAGTCCTCCGCAAGACGTAATTGGCTGCAGGTGAGCCGAGTGCTTCTCTGCCATATTACAAGCTGCAGCGTTAGCAGCACGAGTTTGAGGTCTTAACAGCAGAATGTGCTGCCTATGTTTAGCTTTGTTTGAACTTATGCATACATACATATAGTACAGTAACAATAGGCCAATTCAATTCAAGTGCCCCAGTAATCCATTTTTAATGGAATATTACTAGGGGTGTAACAATCCATCTATTACATCGATGTATCGATTTATATTCCTCCGATCCAACTACATCGACCTGTGCTCGGCGAGTTGGCCTTATGGACGAAATATATCGATCTAACATCGTTTTAAAATGTAAGAAATCGATTGTATCGATACTAGGAAATAACCCGTTGGATTTAAGCACGTCAGACTTTATATGGACTTTTAATGATAAAGGCTGTCACGGACTGAGCCGTGACGTGCCCACGCAGTTTGCAGGACACCCACCGCCGTCCCGAGCCCCGATTCAACTTCCGGGTTTCACCGAGGGGATGTTCCACAGGGGTTGTTTTGCGGGAGTTGGTAGGGGGAAACCATTATTGCGGGGGTGTTTTTTGTGTATATCACTAATATGGGTTTTTTCTGCTACACTGCTACAGCAGTGTTTACACTTTATTCAAATAAAATGTGAATGCATTTGCCATTCATTGTTTTTTACTTGTTTATTTATATTCATAATTAATTGATACCTGAGTCCATTACAAGAAAAAACAGGAATCTAGGAAACTTCACCGGCACTGTTCAGTACCCAGGTATTTATTTCCGTCACACTGGTTGAATTTTTGGCTAAAAAGTTACTGAATCGATTTCAATCACTGAATCGATTCGGATTGTATTGTTCTAAATGAACCAATATCGTCCTTGAATCGTATCGACAACCACAAATCGTGATACAAATCGAATCGTTGTTAAAACGAATCGTTACACCCATAAATATTACCATTATATTTTCACCTACTATACTTAATTACCTCTATATTTAGGGTCCTCGCTACGATTTCGTCGGAGAGGAACCTATTGTATCTGATGGAATTTTTATCATTAGGGTCCTCGCTACGACTTCGTCGGAGAGGAACCTATTGTATCTCGCCTTTTGGGTATAAGGAAATATCTCTATAGCGCCCCCTAGAAAAGTGAAAAGTACCCTAGTAGGCCAGTTTCCGCCCCCAATGTCCCATCGACTTGAAAATTGGCACACCTCTTCCACATTCTCTACAAAAAAGTCAATGATGGTATGCAAATGCGCCTAACTGGCTTTCCCGCCATTTTGAATTTTGTGAAAAACAACGTTTTTGGCCATTTCTCCTAAACGCGCAGTCGGATTTGGATGAAACCTTCCATTAATCATTATTGGTTCAATGTCCCCCTGATCCAAAATTGTGTGACTATCTCAATGTTTTCTAGAAGATATGGACCAATGAACTTCGCAATGGGTGTGGCTTAATCTGGCAAGATTTCTAATTTCCAAATTACTTGGCCTGCCCTCACTAAAATATGTAACATATGTAGACATTAAACCTCTGAACACACCGTAATCTTTTGAGGATAATTGAAGAATAGGTGGCGCTGCAGTTAATCATTGAAAATCTGCCTTTTTGGGCTATTTTTGGCCTATTTTCATGATTTCTTGGGGTTGCAAAAAAATGCACTTCTCCCAGGGATTAAACCCGATCCTTTTCATTTACGGGGCATCGTGTTCTTAAGACCTTGGGCTCTAAGAATCATATTTTGCCGGAAGAATTTCCAAACTATATGTGTAGGGAGCATTTTTTAAGAACCACCATTTGGCATAAACATTAAAGTTGTTTTAACGCGAACATAATTCATCTAATTTGCTACATATTTCTCAGATTGCAGGAACTTTTCACCCTGTAGACATCCATATGATCATACTACATGTATGGTATTTTGAAAAGCCATAATTTAGGGATCGTACATCAGAATGTCCTGGTTATCAGAATCAGAAAACATTTATTGCCACAGTACGTTAGCCATACAAGGAATTTGATCTGGCGTTTGGTGCATGACAACAGAACAACAGACGACAGTGGAGGACAAGACAACAAGACAACGGACAACATAGTGTAAGGAATAAAATATAATATAATACAATGCTATGGGTTATTAACTAAGGCTAGGGGTTAGTAAATAAAAAGTAGAATAAAGTTATAAAATCTAAAGTGCACCAGCAAACATGAAGAGACAAGTGAAAGTGTTTGTACATGTCAAAAAAGTCAAAAAAGTGACCAGAGGGATGACAGAGTCAATCAGTGGGGGACACGGGCTCTGTTGATGAGCCCCACTACCGACGGGAAGAAACTGTGGCGGGAGGTCTTGGTCCTTATGGACCTCAGCCTCCTGCCAGATGGAAGGGGCACAAACAGGTTTTGTCCGGGGTGAGAGGGGTCGACAACAATCCTTCTAGCTCGCTTCAGAAGAGCTAGAATCAAACCGGTCTTGGAGAGACGGCAGATTGCAGCCGATCACCCTCTCTGCAGAGCGGATAACACGCTGCAGCCTGCCTTTGTCCTTGCTGTTGCTGCAGCAAACCAGACGGTGATGGAGGAGCAGAGGATGGACTCGATGATGGCCGTGTAAAAGTGCACCAACGTCTTTGGCAGGTTGAGTTTCTTCAGTTGCCTCAGAAAGAACATCCTCTGCTGAGCCTTTTTGATGATGGAGCTAAGTTCAGCTCCCACTTGAGGTCCTGGGTGATGATGGAGCCCAGGAAGCGGAAGGATTTACACAGATTTACACCATGGCGGAGTGTATTCTCTGTCCGAAATGGAAATACTGTGTACATTTCTATTTCCTATTAAATCTAATCTGAAATTGACCAAATGTGGTCTTGTGATAGAGACTTTGAAAGAAATTGGCTAATGAATGTTTTTTTAAAAGAGGCTTTTGTGGCAAGGTAACACAAGGTAGCATAAAATGCAATACAAAAACTGTTCAAAACGAAATAAATAGGCATCCGGTTGTCAGGGTATGTCTCTCAACATCTCAATGTCTCAACATAAAAAAAAATCTGAAAAGGTGCATTTGCACACCATAGTTGACTTTTGGTTGAGCATGTCCAAGATCACCTGTGTGCAGAATGTCAGGTCAATCGGTGATAATAAGCTAAAATAAAACATGTAAAGGGGGCGCAAGAGAGCCATCCTTTCATGCACAAATACGAGACCCATAAAAGTTCACTCACCAAAAGTTTTTGAGTATGACAAAGGCCTCGAAGGTGCGATTGAAGTGGCAAAAGAATAATAACTAGGGCTGCTAGCAGCACTGGACGGGTCCTCTAGTCTGTTTAAGACATCAAGTTATGTATTTTTCTTAGTTTAGTTTTACTTGAATACGATTTTGAGTGCCAGAATCTGAACGCCAGTATTAAGACAAGTTGTGCATACGGCATAACTATCACTACCAAGTAATCTAAACGCTGTCATGTTTGATTAAAAGACTGAAACCTCTGAATGTAGCTGTTACGCTCCAGCTCCCCCAGAAGGGAGGGACCCTGCTGACCCACTGCTGCTAGGGGCCACCGATGGCAGGAAAAGTTATGTAGCGGTGCAAGAAGAGAAGACAAACTCGAGGTACCGTGTAAGTGTTGTTATTCTTGTGTGTGTGTGTGTGTGTGTGTAATATATATATATATATATATATAGTAATAATAATAATAATAAACAATACTTTCTGGGAGAAGGGGAGGGCTGGACGGACCAAAGCAAAGAAATAAACAAAAATGTCCCGAATACTACCCCCCCCCTCCAATCGATATTCACACGATCAAGGCGCCCTAACCAAACTTACAGCTGGTGGTCCGCCCAGGTGTAACTGGTGTTTCTAGACAGCGAAGTAATACCTACCGGTGATGTGTACCCCGGGGTAGCTCTAAATCTACTCCCCAACTCCCTGTGAACACAAGAGATTAAGAGAACAAATTATAGTGATGTACAAACAAACAAACAAAAATGGAACACAAGCAAAGGCATATAATATAAAATATTTTGAACTATTCTGACGCATTTGCCTACACACAAGGTACAACCCAACTGGCGACGTCAAAACCCTGCAGGAGAGAGAGCCACCCCGAACTTGGCCACAACTTGGCTTTTGAAAGACCCCAACCAGCTGCAACCACTGATATGTGGGTGGAGCTCCAGGTCCCAATCCGCCACCGAAACACGGATGGCACTACACCTGGGAAAAATACAATTTAGCAAGCAAACCCAGAACACTGGGGACGTAACTGTAGCAAACTAGTCCTGCTTCATCATATTGGATATATAAAACAGAAAAATGTCTAATTTAGAAAAGTACTAATCTCTCTGGGAGATTCAGCTCATAAATTGTCAAGGTTTAAAATTGGACTGACATTTGATGAGACAATCATTTTATTTATCCTTCAATTTCTTTCAACTTTTAAAAGGCTGACCTTTCCTCCCGCTGACGTCACTGGCAACCGCATTATTATATTTAATCATAGCGAGCAATTGCACTGCCTCCCCATCTTGGAGCAATTCCTCCGTGCCAACTCCAACTGTCACTACAGACTGCTTCTTTCCGCTGCTCGGTTTTAAGGATTCCAATGTTTTTTCTAATGGATCCGGCAATGTAATCTAACATTTGTACGGAATAAACTTCAGCAATTCACACTGTTTACTTCCTGTGTGGGCACTTATTGGTTAGAAATAAAGAGAAATTATCTAAAACGTTTGACAGAAAATAATCCTCAAATTACATTTTCAATGTACCATGTTGAACGTATTAACTGCAGTGAAATAATAATACATGTATTATCAGGTCAGTGTAAGAGAAACCATTGTGATTTATTATGACCTTTTATACGAAAAGAGCATCCACACATCCCACAAATGTGTAACGTATTACTGTACTCCAATTTCTTCCCCTCTGGGGCGCCTTTAGATCCCCTCTACTTTGACAACACCTTGTTCACTGAACCTTGGCTTGGCAGTTTTCGCTGAACAAGATTCCCACTGGCCTCAGGTGTTTGCTACTTTTCGGAGATTTGTTTAGGCACTGAAGCGCTGCAGACAGGTACTGTGCCTGAAGGGCTTGTTGGGAGCTTTTGTAGCTTTGTTGTTAAGGGGGTGCTCGTTTTGTACGATAGTAGAAAATATTGCTTGAATTGTCCCCATTCACTTTTTTTTCTGGATGATAATTCCAAATAATCAAATGAATTAAAGTGCCTTATAGACTGCCAGCACAAACTATTTGAATTGCTCCGTAGTGGCATAGGAGAAGCACACCGCATAATAGTAAGTACAATCCTCCAAAACCTGAAAAATATTGCTAAGAATGAGTTTTAGACATTGGGTGGCATTTGTTTGTTTTTGTTGTTTAGATGATCTTGTGGAGGAACAGTAAACTAGAGGATGTGCTTTTGCTAGCTTCTTACAGCCACCCATGGTTCTCACTGAAGAGTCTTTGAAGGCTCAAACAAGCTGGTTTGCGTTGTAAGGATGAAACCTGAAACCGTTCAGCCCGGTCGCTTCTTTTCATTAACTTGTATTTGCTTTGCGATGGGATGGCTTTTAATACCCTTTAACACTTTGAAGGCACCTCTTATCACCATTGCCACTGGCGCTTGGTTGGCGGGTACCAATGGTGGTTTTAATAATCCACTGGAGAGCAGTTGTGTTCTGGGCCGTGTGCACACGCCAGTGTGCAATGTTTTTTTGATGTTACTGAAGTTGGCACATGGATTTGTAACTGTGCCAAGTGCTGAAGTTACCTTAAGAAAAACAGAAGTTTTTTAAGTTTTTTCACAAGAGTTGAGAAGAAGTGATGACCCTGTCAGGTTGTCCAAGATTTGAATCTCCTTTTGCTGTACACTCAACTGGAAGGAAATTTACTCAATAATCTTTGTTTAATAAACTATTGCTCTCTTTTTTTCTTCTTGCAAAAGAGTGTATTTTATGGTTTTTCATTTTATCTGCCTGGTAAGAGAATGCCACGTAATCTTTATTGATTTCTCGAGCCCACTGCAGCAGACTGCCTGGTCTAAACAGCCAGATGAGGCCATTCATCTCCTTCGGTTGTGACAGTGCACTCTGTTGCCGAGACAAGCAAAAACCCCAACGGCTTCAGGACGACTAACAAAGGGGCTTGGAAATGAATATATATTGTGAACCAATGAAAACTTTACATGGAGAAAGGTTTGCGCTGACTTACTTGCCTTGGATGAGGTGGAGAGACAGAACAATACATACTAGGACTTGAACAGCGACATGACATCACATGTACATCGGTGGAACCAGATCCCATGATTGTCGTCACAGCTGCGGATCGCTGTCACCACACTACACAGTAAGTCCTCTTGTTCAGAAATACAGGACGGACATTACAAGGAGACTTTGCTTGACTCTCCTGAAACCTCTGCATCCAGTTGCGGATGATTGAATTGCCCTGAGATGAGTCAGATTAACGTATGAGTATAAAGCATTCCTCTTTCCCCACACTGGGGCCTTGTGTGGCTCTTTGCTGGTTTGGACTGTGCCGTTCTCACATCTGTCTGACGCATTTGTTTAATGCATTTAGCGGATGTGGTCCGGTGCAGCTACGCGTGAAGTTTTGATGGTGCCAACCTCTTCGGTTAGGGTTTTTATAGTCTGTGTGCCTGAAGTCAGCCCACATCACATCTGAGATGATACCCTGACATACTTACCAATTCAACTCAATTTGGCTTCCTCAAAGCCCCCCCATAGCTCCCCCAGGAGATGCATGGGTGAGCAAGCTTATTCTCCTTGTGGGGTGTTCCCCATGCATGACTGATGTTTAGATTAATATCCTTGACTGATTCCTGCTCTGCGGTGAAGAGGAGGAGGCCTATCAGACTACAGCCGCCCCCTCAGGAGTCCATTGATTTTCGCACCATTCTGACAAACATAAACCTTCTAGACCCAGAAATACTTTATTTGTTGTCCATGGATGGCCATCTGAATGGATTTGTTGTCCATTCAGATGGCATCTCCTCGGGCCCAGCTTTTCCACATCTTTTTTTTTTTAAACATCGTCTCTGTTCGCAAATTCGAGTCTGCTCCCTTGTATTCATTGTTAATCTTAGAAGATTATTTGTTTCAAATGTATGTGATACGTAATTGGAGTCCAGATAGCTTCTTCTGAACAACTTAATATATGTAAAAAAGAGAACTATATAATGTATTACCTCAGACAAGGGAAGGCAATAAACAGCATAACAAAATCATCCTCAACATTCGTGTTCTATGACGACTTGCATTGATTCATGTATAATGGGAGTTGTAAATGTTGTCCAGCAGCTGCCCAGTGTTGATTTGGCTCCTAAATACTCAGTATTTGCAATTGTGTTTAATGATTCTACTACAATAAAATGCTGCTTGCAATCATTAATATGAATAAGAATGCAGAATAAGCTGCTAAAGAGCGACAGCCATATCAGGCCTGTAATTAGACTGTATTTTCTAAAGGTTCAGATGCACGATGTATTGCTTATTTTTCAGATAACGTCCAAAGAGCTTCAAGTGGTAGAAGCTGAATGCCAGGACAGGGAAAATGGTAACATCGCCCCCTGGTGACGCTAACCAGACAGCAAAAGAGCACTGTGCTTTTCATAAAACTGCATTTCAAACAGCACAATAATTAAAATTAATTTTGTAATGATTTATTTGGTGTTCTGTTTCTTCCCATCTGTGGGTATTATCTTTTAGTTCACAAAACAGCAAAGTACAGACTTTAGATGCACCACTGTCATGTGTGATATATGCTTTTACGCATCCCTTTGAGCTTTTTTGCTTCAGATATAATCCATTGATTGGTTGATTCAGTTATGACAACACTTGCACAGGAGAGTCAAACCAGCTTTGAATTCTAATGCTTTTGCTCAGAGTTTAAAGGCTGACGCGCAGCTCAGAAAGTGAGTCTTTTTTAAGGCCAAATTGTCTTTACATTGCAAAATGTATCAAATGAATCTCACAAAGTACCAAAAATACAAAACATTAAACATTATAAGTGAAAGCTGCACTGCAGCTGAGTGCTGTAGCAAAATCAAGAAAATCCCATCAAATCGTTTCTGACACATGGGTTACACTTGCACTGACAAAATGAATTATTCGTTGCTCGAGAAAATAGGCAAATGCTGAAACTGACAGCTTTTAGGTGAGAAGAGCTGTTGTTAAGAAATATTGCATTCGTATTTCACCACTGGGAGTGAACTTCTGCTGTCTCTGTTTCCCAACAAATGAGCAGCCTTGAACCAAACTGAACAAACCCAGTGTATCCAGAGAATTGAAAAATACATTGTGTGATGGAGGTTGTGCTGCTGTTTTCCCCCCTGTTCAGCCACAGTCTCCTCAATCTCCAACTAATTGGATTGTTTCCACAATACCTAAAGGGTCTTCATTTCACTCAATCGCTCATATCTAAATGTAGTCCGTAAAAATCCTGTTTGGCCTTTACATTTCCTTTGTCACATCCTTAATTTCCCCTGAGTGGGTGAAACGTAATTTTATTCGTCAGATGAAGTCACGGTTCGGAGTCCATGTCCATCTGTGTCCTGATACCAATGAGTCACATGAACCTCAAACTAAGAAAATGGGTCACAAACTAATGGGATCTTTTCCGCTCACATAAATATGAAAGATGGTGTTGAAGTGCTCTGGATTCTTTCACAGTAAACATTTCTAGACATCGATTGTTTTTTTTTTGTATTATAAAAGAATATTGTCACGTTTAACATATTGGCTAATATAATAATATAATAACTAATTTATATTAAAATACGCTAACTCATGGCACGTGTTTGAGAAACAGGTAGATTTCTACGTGCATTATCCTGTGTGTGTGAAATCAAGAAATCTATCCTTTAAGCCATTAGTTACAAATGAATGTTAATATCTGATGGCATGATGGATTTGGTGATTTATTAATAGGAATTGAAAAGTTGCTGCACATGAGGGATGGCAAGTCTATATTTCTAATATAATTTTCTTCCATGTGCATCTTCTTTAAGCATTTATCAGTAAATCCTGTCCGTTTCTTGTCATTTAAAACTTATTTTATTCATGCAAGAAAATGAAAGAGCAGGAACAACAGGCTTTTAGTTACAACTACAAAAATTCAGCACGGGGCAATTTGCTGGACCTACTTTCAAACAGGCCATGCACCGCTCCGAGTACTACACACACATCCATACACAGTCAGCCTTGCACTAATGGAAGTCTGTCAGCGTGGGGTTGTTGAAAAAAAAAGAAGAGCATCAGCCAACCAAAGCAGGCACTGTGGGATGCATTAGATGTCTCTCAAAGATTATTCACTTCTCCTTTTTTCTCTGTTCGTACTCCACGCCCTCGTTCATTCCTCTTTCTCTCCCCTGGCTGGTTTGTGAGAGATATTCGCCATATTGAAGCAAATCCCAAACCAATTAGTGTGGAAAGTACGTCCACACCCCCCACTATGACGGCAACACAATGCCAAAGGAGCATGCAGGAAACCAGCTGGAAAATTAGTTCTCTGTGAACTTTCTTTTGGCAAGAATGCATTTTTAAAATGCACTTTAGACATAGCTGTCACTTAATGAAGTAGTTTCAAAGATATGTATGGGTCCCATTTTAAACCAAATCGTTCAACATTCCTGTTAATGTTGCCCTTGATCATGTTTGATCCTAATTAGGAGGATACAAATTATGTCATAACGGTGGATTTTGATTTCATGCCACAAATTGATAGCAATGGTTTCTTAAGCAAACAGTTATGGTGCGTAGTCTCTTTATTGCTTTCTGCATATTAGGGACACCTTACCATGAAGAGACAGTACGTTTAAATTAAAAGGGTTTTCTGCTCTTAGGATAATACATGATATAATCTTGCATAGAAAATGTAATTTTATATAATAATAATTTATGTAATAATCTTTTCATTTGGTTTTCAGGACAAGCTGGCCCCAGTCAAACAAACAGTAAATTGGTAGGTAGGGAATCGCAAAATACACACAATGTTGATCAAAATATTTGTACCAATTTGGTCTAAGATACCAAACTTAAGGTTTAATTGTGTCTCAACCATGTAGAGGCGACATCCGCTCATAAATATTGCTCTGAACTAAGTCTAACTGGCTCGCAATAGTTAACTTTATAAGTTATATAGGTCTCTCATTGACACCATAGATTTGAATTGCTGTTGTTTCCCCCTGTAGAAAATAAGTCATTAACAACATGATTATACAGTTTCATATCTGCCAAACGTGGTTTGAATTAAAGTTGTACACAGTTGACTTAAGAGCCGCACTGCTGATTACGCAATGTAGGAGAATAGAAACATTAGCCCCTCTCCATTCACCGGCAATTGACTTCTCGAGAATACGAGAAGTTTCCGGATGTTACGTGTGTTCCGAGTCCTCTGTGGTTTTTGATTGTGGCCAGTTTTCCCTCAAAGTTGTCTCTCAGGCTGAGTGAACAGTTTGTTCATTCCTGTTATAAAAACGAAAAGGGTGCATTATCAAAAAATGTCGTACTTATGTCGTACTTATAACTACCATTCATCGTTTATCATATATATTTTTTATTTTTTTAGAAGGAAATCAACCAAGTTTTTAATTGCTGTATTGTGCAACTGCTTCCGTGAACGCATCCATGTTAATGTGTTCCCGTAATTGCAGCAGTATGCATTCAGCGGTTAATTAGCGATGCCACTAGCGAGCGTGCTAAGCCTGACAAGCTGTACTCAGGGTGACTGAAACCCTCGCCTCCAGTCGAAGTGGGATAGGTAGCTAAGCTAGCGCCTGTCCCGGTATCCACGCTGTTGCTAACACGCGCTAACTCCAGCAAGCGCCTGTGCCGCTCGTGACACTCGGAGCACGTACACCGTTTCCTTCGCCGGGTGCCAATCTGACTGTAAGCCGTTAGCCCGCAACCGTGCGAGGGGGGCGCGAGAAAAAAAGACGGAGCCGGTAACGGAGCCAACTAGCTGCGGCCACGGGTATCGTCCACTATTGCCCTGCCTCCCGCTGCTAGCCGAAGTTCCTCATCTGCCCCTCGATACGGTACTTTGTGGAATTAGCTAGCTTAAAACGCGCCGAGGGGGTGGATACATGTCCGCCTCTCAACCACCACACGAACCACGACAGGGACATCTTGCAGTTCATGTTTCGTCAGGAGGTCGGTGTGACGTCTTTTATTCCATCTTGTTCGCATCTTTTTCAACACGAGAAGAGGAATATGTCGAGATACAACATTTACAGCCTGTTGGACTGGATCTACGGCGGCGTAGACCCGAAGTTTGAGGGCAACGGGGGCCCCGAGTGCGCCGCCTTCCTCGCGCCCCAGCAGCGCTTGAGCGAGAGTCTGGTCATCGTCCTCATCTCCGTGGTGGAGGTATGCGTCGCGCTGCAGAAGATCAGCCTCTCCAAAGAGTCCAAAGTGGTGGGGAGAGACTGCGCGAGGGCCAAGGAGGACAGCATGGGCAAGAACCTGTTGCTGGTGGCCCTCTGCATGACTTTTGGAGTGGAGGTTGGGTTCAAATTCGCGACCAAGACCGTGATCTATCTGCTGAACCCCTGCCATGTCATGACCATGGTTCAGGTAAGGATGAGTTGTGTTTACCTAGACTGAGTTTACGTGTGTGTCCAATGAGCTGCACCTCATCTTCCAAGCAGAGAGCATTTTATAATGTAACTCTTATTGCAATCTGTGATCTGTTTTTTTGGACCGACCTCACCCATGGTGAAACACTGGGTGGTGTTTTACAGTTCGTACTCTATTATTATTATTATTATTATTATTATTATTATTATTATTATTATTCCATAAGACTCCAAGCTACACGCTCTTTATGTCACCCTTACAGCACCTGAAAACAAAGTATCCCCCCCCCATTGTTTTTTCATCTAGCAGATTGTGTGTTAACTTTGCACAACATTGACTGGCGTGTGAGTTAGTAAAAATCCCAATGAAGAGGAGACGGGGTATGAGGCAAAACAATTTAATTAAACGTTTTTAATTTTTTGTCTTAACTGGACAGGGAGTAGAAACAAGTGGGATTAAACCGCACATGCATGTCCCGCCTTCTTGTTGGCTGACCTTCATAGCACATGCAACTGTGCTTTAAAGTGCAGTTAGTGTCCCCCACATGAATGATGGAGAGCACATAAGTAGTGTTGAGTCTGCCTGATAGATTTATATTGCATGCAGCCAGAGGACATTGAAGAATAACTTGCTGTTGAGTACAATTGACGGTTGCTTTTTGCAAAGTGGGACCAAGGTTGAGGCTTCCTTAGATCAATGAACGGAGGTGGACGTTGCTTTTTTTTTTTTTTTTTTACTTGTCTTGCTTTATATTTCAGGATAACTGAGGAAGCATTGTTTCTACCTGCAGAGATTCTCTTGTGTTAATTTGTGAGGGAGTCGGGCCGGCTGCTGATTTACTTTACGGTTCCAGGAAAATCGGTGCAACAGGAAGCGTGTCGTGCATTTTTGGACCGTGATTTCATATTTGTGCAAAATTTGAGATACTTTTCATATGAGTAGTTTGTTCCCCGGACGCTACTTTGTCTGTGACTGGTGCACGTGTACCATTGTTGACTCATTTTATAATTGAATTCCACCCACCCGGTCCGCATTACCGTTTTGTATTAACTGCACATGGGTGTGGTACATACTTTAGTTCCCTACTGCCACATTCGGGCCATTTTCCCATGTCCTCTTTTAGCCTGTTGATCCAGCAGAAGTGCATAAAAGCACCAGACGTAGAAATGAGAGCGAGAAGTCCCGACTGAAGTGTCCATTTTACAGGCTGAAAACTATAGGTTCTTGTGCAGTTCTTATGTTGCTCGGGGAGATGCGCTGAGTCGAGTGTTGCTGTTTCCGAAGTCACCTCAGCACCTTGAGTAATCAAGGCATCTACTCCACCGGACGTTTGTGAATACAACCACTTGTCTGTGTCGCTGGGCTGCAGAAGATTGCTCGCCTGCAGAGCGAAGGAATCTCACATTGTTTTAATTTACCCTGCGATCAAAATGATGCTCTGTCACGCAAAGCATAATTTTTTGGTAGAATTGAATGAGTTGTACAAGCGCTAATACTGGGCGGTTATACCCCTGTTTTAAGGTCCTATACAACCAAAAGCTACTGTAACGTAAAAGTGAAATGCTGGTAGTAGCGCGCTGCAGCACGAACAGGAAGACGCTGCATGGGCCATGTCTTTGCCCAGTAGGTTGGCGGTTTGCCACTAAATTGAAGTACCGTGCAGCTGAGAAAAAAAAAAACTGTGACATCACAACAGATACGCGGTTAGAGTATCAGCATTATCTTTTGAATATAGCCAAATTTTATCAGCTATAAACATAACACCTGGCAGAACACATTGTTGACTCAGTCATCCGGATCACACTGAACTCTCTTCACTGTATTACTTGATGACTAGACTTGTAAAGAGGAAGTGGGGTTTATCAGTAATGAATTCTGTCATTCTGTAAGTAGGCCATTGATCTTTTTTTTTTCTCCAATGTTTTTTTTTCCGATTACACAGCTGCCCTTCTTTTGGAATGATTAAACGACACCGCAGGAGATGTTTAGTTTTATCATTAAATGGTTGGTTAAACGTGTGCTATAAAGAGACTGAATTTTCACTTCGATATCCAATATTTTCTGAGAGATTTCTTTGTTTGGAGATCGCCAATGTCTGCCTTCATGCCTCGGCCTGCTGAACCGGCAGATACATTTATGTTTCAGCTGTAAAAATGAATGAAGAGAATCGACCATCGTCTTGAATGTGGTGTGATAATCGATGCAGACAGAACCCGGACCAGAATGTTTGTTGGAAGTGCAGAAGCTTTTGCGAAAATACTGACAAATTTCTATAATCATTGACATGCAGACTCCTTTTAATTTTTAACTTGTCGTCATCACAAACACACACCGTCTAACAGGCTGTAAATGTTAAATCTCCACATGTTCCTCTTCGCGTGTTGGAAAAGATGCGAACAAGATTGAATAAAAGACTGCTCCAACACCTAATTACCTACAGTCACAAGTTTGAGATTCTTGTACGTTATTACGACATTAAAGGAAGTGCTTGCCCTTTCCAAAGAGTTAAGCCACACACTTTGTACCAACACGTCCGAAAAAGGCTTGATGAACTTCTCCCCTATAAATTAGGTAATGACTGTTGGGACAGCGTCGCAGACAGCGAATAACCCCACCTCCAGACTGAAGTGGCCTTTTAAATTACATTAAATCAAATTTGCTTTCCCAGGCGCTTTTTGGGATTGGACCTAAATTGAGTATACTCCTGAAATAAATTGGACCAAATTAATGAAGGAATATCAGTTGGTCAGGGACAGAAGGATGTGGACAGTTCAGCTATTGACGAACACGCCAGTACCAGTCTTTATTGACAGTCATTTGCATCTTGTGCACACGAAGCTGCAGTATAGTTGACGTGACTAACAACTGGGTTCTTATGCCGTTTTTCCATAAACCAAATTTGTTTTGGGTGTTCGGGTGCATCAATTCCCTGTTACACCTTTTCTATGAAAGAATGTTTGTATTACAAAGATCTGCTATATCTTTACCATCTGCCCTCCCAATTTGAATTAATTATTAGTGAAAAGAAAAGTTACAAATCAATGTATTAAACAAATGTCTTGAATGTCTCTATAACAAAATAGTTGCTTCACATGCAGGTTGCTTGCTTTTTTTACCTAGTAAAGTGGATCTGTGTGTTGGTTTTATTGGTTGTTACATTGACCCATTTAAAAATAAATAAACAAAGAAAAGGTATATGTAATAAATAAATACTGACATACTACATAAAAGTTGTATATTCCCCTTATGGCTTGGTTGTCTGGTCAGTCATCAAAACTCAAGTTCTATTACGCTCTCTCTGTCCTCTGTCTCCCTGCAGTCACCCCTCTGGTTACATGGGGCATTAGTTCCTCTTCTGTTCCCTTTTGTTTATTGTACTCAGCTTGCAACTGTCCCACACACTGCGCTCACCCCCTACACTGCCGACACCACTTCCCATGCCTTTAGATGTCCTGCTGTGTTCATAGTTTAAACGGTCGCACCCGATCGAGCCACCATGAGAATTTCAATAAAATGATTTCATCAATTGTTAATCTAAATATTTTACACCTTTTTGTATTTTGTAATGTATTACTATGTAAAACTTAGGGACTGTATGTGAGGATTGGTGTTTAATTGGTTTCATGGCTCTTCAGCATAAATACACATAGTAAACAATAGCGGCCGACAATAACCGCTTTGTTCGAGAATTGGCGAAGGCCCAAGATGCATACCGGTCAGCTTTGGGAAACTATATTTATTTATTTATTTATTCTTAAAATATCTTCCTTTCTTCTGAAAAAGAATTTCATAACAATTAAGGGACATTTACTACTCTGTATTACTACTCTGTATTTTGAAGTGGCAGATTCTCCCTGAATGAATCCTGCGTTGTGCTTGGAGCTTTCGCTGTTCGTGCAGGTTGACAGGAGTTGACGGGCGTGCTGCAGATCGGTCGCTGAGACATGGTGTCCCCTGGCCAGTGTGTAGTTGGACAGATCTCCGATCAGTTGGAACAGATCTCACCTAAATTGCTTTCTTGTAATTCTGTTTCCAGCCTTTGGCTTATGGGCAGACCGACGACTCCTCGAGTCAGATGGCGTTTTGAACCAATCCATGTGTGCAGTATCCTCCAGGCGCCCAACGGCACAGCCGCTGAGCATAGATGAGATCTAAAAACCGGGATGAAAACTCCCACTGTGACCTGTATTCTCATTCAATTAGAAGGCCAACGTGTTGATGTGATTGCTTTTCGAAAGAGGAAATGAATGAATCGGAAACCAATTTTAAACTGGTGTAAAAAATGTGAAATTTAAATGTGGGCCGCTTTTTATGTGGAACCGTGAATATATTGTTGGTGTTCTGGTAAATTGCTTGTGGTTCTGCTGTAAAATTAACCTGGACTCACACGTTCAAGGTTTGAGTCCTTCTCATAAAGTCCAGAGCCTGATCACAATGCACCACAAATTGATTATTTTCCTCCGGTCCCACGAGAAGTGCAGTGTGTTGTAGACTGCTTCCATCGACTGACCTGAAATCCGATAATAAAACACATTAATGGGATTGTTTGCATCGTTGGAGGCATGAGATACTCCTCCGCGGCCAGGACAAAAAAGGACCAAAGCTCTAATTGCAGCGCTGGGAGCACGTTGGTCCACCGCTACGGTCAGTTAGTTTGCGTTATTGTGTGTTACTGGTGTTAATAACGCATTTATAACGCAGTTATTTGAATACATTCAAATCTGCCACCACCGTTTGCCCAACGTTCCTGGGCCCCGCATTGTGGGTTTTACTCACTCGAACAGGAAGCTGTCTGCTGTGGCCGGCGGGTTGCTCTGTTGAAGGCTCCTGCTCTTGTTATATTAATAAAATCTTGTTAAAGCAATTTGTTTTTCTTTCCTTACAGCACTGAGCACCAGAAGGTCTTGAAGCAGTTCCACAAGGACTGAGTTAAATGTGATAACGTGGGTTCTCATCTGTCTCTCTCTCCCCGCTTCCTGAACAGATCTTCCTGTTGGCCTGCCCGCCGTGTAAAACCGCAATGATTGTATTTAGGTGAGTACATTCTCCCCCGGCTTTGGTGCTAAATTTGGTTAGAATCCAACTATGTATTTTGCCCCATGTGGATTTCTTCAGTCCTCCCCTTCCCCCCCCCCCCCCCATGACAACAAGTGGTGTGTGTGGAGTGTGAAATGAATATTGGAAAGAAGGACGCAAATTACACCTTGAGTCTGCAGACGTTTATTATTTGTGGTGTTTGTATTGTAATGGACATGTTGGACCTTCATATTGTCTTTTGTTCTCCACAACAGCTCCGGTCTGAGCACTGAATTATTCACAGGCCACACCGGTGGAGCACAAAGTTTGATTTTGCATAACTAAACACCAGCTGGGTCTCTTTGTGCTGCAATGGCTGTGATAATCAAAGGCCCGATAGTGAGGAGCTGTAGCCGGGTTGTACCTGTCCAACCGGTATGCCGGTTTCAAATTTCCCTACGGTTTGAATTGTTGGCACACCATTATCACGGTGCGCAGCTGTAACAACGGTTGACGCTGTTCGGCAACAAAATAGATTGATCACCAACGTCGTAGTTGTTGTGATACTGTATCGGCTTACCGGAGGTTTCAGGGGTATCAGATCTCATGAGAAATGCTTTTGTGAGTTATATCCTTGTTCAGGACGTTTCTTATCTGCCCATGGATGTGAAAGGTTAGGCTTTTACATCCACATAAGAGGAATATTGATGAACGCAGAGTATGATGTCTATACACATTTGTAAAAAAAAACCATCAGTGTGATTATGAAAATGTAGTTTTCCATCAGAGAGATCAGAGAGATCAGAGAGACGGACTCACACATACCAAAGCTTCTTTAGATTTTAATTCTAATGAAGCGGCCCGAGAGGCCCCGGAGTGACAGCCGGGCTCACTTGAACTGATGTTCCGACAGCACCGCTGTTCTCACGGTGACCTCGGCTGTCGCAGCCGTTACCCCGGCTCATCTCGAGCGCAGTGACACGCGCTGGATGCAGGCGGCCCGTCAGCTCCCCGGCGTCTGCGTTCGCCGCCTTTTGGAATAATTGTTGATTTAAACAGAAATCTGCGTCACACGCCCTTGTGTCTGCAGGCGTGTCTGTGCTGAACGGCGGGTGGGACGGAGGCGCAATGGTCTTAATGTCCACTTATTCTGAATGAGTAGCTAGACTGGCTGATTTTACCGGTTTGTGGCAGAAGCGCAACGCAATTTCTCTACGGTTCTCTGCGGTACCCGCGCACGGAGAGGCTCTGATTGCCCGTCGTGGCCTTTCTTCTCCCCATCAAAGACCCCCACTCGGCCGCTGGTGCTGAAGGCGTTAGGATCCCCTCCTGACCTCAGCTCCAGTTCAAACTAATATGTCTATAGTGCACTGATGTGTGCAATGCGTAAATGATGGTTCAAATGTTCCTCAGGCAGATTTGATGGAGCATGTGATGTTTATAGGAGTGTTTGATTCTCCCCTGTGTGTGTTTCCAGGCTGCAGGTGCACATGCTGAACGGTGCGTTACTGGCTTTAATGTTCCCAGTAGTCAACACTAGACTGGTGAGTGCTCTGCTATAATTCTAAGTCCTCTGGAGTTTGGTTCATGGTTCATATAGTTCCTCATTTTGTTCTCAGAGCCCAATAAAAGAGTTTCATCCCTTTTTCTACTCTGATTCCTCTAAAAAGACGTGACGTTCATATGAATGTCTAACAAAATGTAGTTCCTCTTCCAGTTACTTGTCAAATTGTAACGTGATCCCAGTAAACTTCAGATGGTCCTATTACGAAACCAAACTTACCGTAAAGCAACGCTTTTCTGCCGTAACTACGTCCCTGTTAGATGGAGGGAAGTAGGCCTTCACGGGACTGTGGAGGTGTCTGATGGGGGAGCCGTTTTCCTAATTGTTGCACAAAGTCACTTTGTGTGGCTTTCAAAATAGCTGCAGATTAATAAGTGTGAGAAAGTATCATGTGTATTTAAAATGCAAGAAAGAACTGGTAAGCATTTACAGAGAACTAGTAATTTCATTGATTTTGAAATTGTAGACATGACTGTTTGTGGAAATATCTGAATAATGCATTTGATTTATCATACCATGAATAATATCTCCAGTTATCTCAGCTCTGTGTGTCTTTTTTCATTTCAAACATAAAGCGTCGCTTTAGTAGTTTCATATTGTTCATGTTCTAATCACTTGTCCGGAGGCTGAGGTGGTGATCGTTGGTGCCCTCCGTCACGCCTACTAATGACTCCATTTCACTAGCAGTAGAACAATGGACTAATAATGTGTCTAACCCCAGATGCACCTCCTCCCTTTTTCTTTGGTCTAAGTATCTCTGCCAAGCAGAGCTCAGCTCAGACTACAGCTCGCTGAGGCCATTAATGCTGGTCTGAGTGTCTGCTTAGTGTATTGGTCCAAAATGTTAAGACTATAGGAATTATTATTCCTCACATGTTCAGACACTTCTTATTTATCTCCGCAAAAAAGCAATACTACTGCAAGGAGGCCACGTCAGTGGGTTTGTGTGTTTGTTCTCTCCTCAGCTTCCGTTTGAGAAGGAGATCTACTACATCCAGCACTCCATGTTGTACCTGGTGCCTCTTTACCTCTTCAGGAAAGGAGGTAGGCGTTGCTTTGGTCCTTTAACCCTAATCCTCTTTGTCGATGACCTTTTTAGAGTAGCGGTAGATTACTGCTTTGTGTTTGCCCGTTCAAACATGTGGGACTCCACCGCTCACCCAGAAACCGCCTTCGGAGTTGCTCGGTGGCAAAGGTTACGAGGCAGAAGTCGTGCTGTGCAGCTCTCCTTGCAGTATGTCAAGGAGAGTAAAACTTACCTGCAAACAAGACAAAACAAGGAAAGGCAGGCCGGAAGGATTCCGAAAAACTGTCCCACAGGTTTTCTGCTAAAACGAAAGTGCAGAGATAATTGCACCGTAAACCAACCTGTGCAGTCAACCTCATTTTCCTCATACTTTGGGTTAAGCTGACATAATCGGTGCACATTAGTTATCTAACCCTGGTTAGATAAATGCCTGCAGGGAGCAGACAGGAAAGACCAGTATAAGTACATATCCTGTTACAAGCCGCGCTGCGCCTGCAGGTCGCAAATGTACCGGCAAAAAGGGAAGTCAAAGCTTGGGCACAAGCAGATGCATTTGGCCTTGAACAGCCGGTTCACACGTTTCTCTCTGCAGGTGTGTACAAGCCGGAGCCTCTAGGGGACATGTGGTGGGCGCTGCTCTCCACCGGCATCCTGTTCCTCTACCACTTTCTCTTCCTGCAGGTCCTCGGCTTGGTAAGACGGAGCCCCCTGCTGGGCGTTACGTGACACCTCACCGCTAAGTGCACAAGAGTGGCGATCACACACACACACCTGCGACGCGAAGAAAAACCATAAGCCATTTCTTCAAACATAAACAAGTTACATATTGAGGCATGATGCAATACAGTTGTGCTTTAATAAATAACATGGGTGTGTAATAATGCCACCTTTCCATAATACACTTCACATCTGACAATATTGTTTAAGAAAAACAATCCAGACAATAAGTAAATGAGTTATGCATACACATGCTTACAGACACATATATCCATCCATGTGCACAAATATATTCATACAAGACTTTTATTTAAACGGTTGGTCTCATTCAATAATAAAGAATAAGAAATCTTCAACAAAATGAAGTGTCACCTTGTCTGCAGCTGGTAACGTCACAATGATTCCACGTGAAATTTTTTCACTTTAAGCACAGTAACACAAAGTAGTAGAACAAGTGAAGTTTAAAATTGAATTTCTAAGCTTAACAGAGGTGAGGCGCGATTGCTGGATCCTGCGTGGTAGTAAACACATCTCCGCTGCAATGAATTCAGTTGTCATTGTTTACTGCAGTGCTGCTGCCTTTTTGTGGGGGGGGCGGGGGGGAGGGGTTTCACTCTTGGATCAAACTGACAAAAGCCCCAGAAAATCTATAGAGGTCCAAATAAATTTGAGATCAGCAGTCAAGGCAACCTACGTAGTGGGATAATGAGCTGCGGATGCTTCAGTGATTGTAACGATTGTTGCGGAGATGATCAATGACCAGGCCTTTTACTGGAACCTCATTATCCAACCGAGTTACTTATTATTCCAATCTCTGTCGGCGTCACACTGAGGCTGTGTGTGTGCGTGTGTGTGTGTGTGTGTTTCCTCCCTCTGCAGGCGACCGAGGTCAACCTGAACAACATGCTGTGCCCCGCCGTGTCCGACCCCTTCTACGGGCCCTGGTACCGGGTGTGGGCGACGGGCCACCAGACCCTGCTGACCCTGGTCCACGGGAAGGCCCTCACGCTCCTCTCGCACCACACGGGCTCGGCGTGCCGATTGCGCGGCAAGAAGGTTGACTGAATGTCCGCGAGGACGCACACAGAACTAGCCTTTCATTCAAAATGCCTGCTATTTGAGATTTTTTATTTTATTTTTCAAACGGTCGAATGAATCTTAAGATTTACTATCTGTTTTAATGAAAGAAGTGAGGGGACGGTGAATAAACGCGTCGTAGTGTGAGCGGCGGCTTGCTTTCACACGCATGTTCAAACATGAGTGTTTTAAGCCTAGAATTTCACATTGTGCAGTTAGGTGGATTTAGCCTTTCTTTTTTTATACAATTTTAAGAATTTGGAGGAGATTTCTCAAGCTGCCTTTTTTGTAAATGTGAAATTTCAAGGACAGGAAATGGGAATCACTCCAATGTTTGTACTGATCTGCAGTTTTTACTTTTAGTTGTGTAGTTATGCTAGGCCATATGTTAGTGCGTTAAGCTGCCATTCCTGTCTCCAGTGCATTTTGAATTGGATTGTCAATGTGCAAGCAGTTATTGCCCGTTCAATGTAGGATTTTTATTTGTCATGACTGAAGTTATTTATGGGGTCCTTCTGTTCCCCTTTTTCTTCATGCGTGATATGAAAACATTTTGTGGCCTCCTGTGCGTTTCTGTCTCCAAGCTGTTCAGATCATTCCAGTTGTGATAATCAGGGAACATGAGAATGTATCTCAACACATTATGTGTTGAGATACAGTGGGGGAAATAAGTTTGGCCAGTTGCAAAGAAATGTGTGATATATAATTGTAATGGTAGGTGTATTTTAACAGTGAGAAACAGAATAGCAACCAAAAAATCCAGAAAACTGCATTTTATGACATTTATGACTTCATTTGCATTTGATGCAGAAAGTAAGTCTTTGAACATTACTTAATACCTGGTGGAGTAACCCTTGTTGGAAAGCACAGACGTCAGACGTTTCTTGGTCACCAGGTTTATACGCAACCCAGGAGGGACATTTGGTCCACTCCTCTTTGCAGATCCTCTCCATATCCTTCAGGTTGGGTGGCTGTCGCTTGGCAACGCAAAGACCCGGCCTCGATGCATTTTCAACTTCCTGGCTGAGGGAAGGAGGTTTTCCCCCAAGATTGCACGATACATGTCTCCATCCACAGCTCCCTGGATGCGGTGGAGACGTCCCGTACCTTGAGCAGAGAAATGGCCCCAAAGCATGATGTTTCCACCGCCATGCTTGACGGTGGGGATGGTGTTCTTGGGGTCACACTCGGCAAGCTTCCCCCTCCAAATTCTGGTGTTCATTGGCAAACCTCAGACGGACCTGTACATGCGCGTTCCTGAGCGGGGCACCTGAAACTTGCGAAATCGGCAGGGGTTCAAATACTTATTTTCCCCACTGTAAATGAGTTCAGTTAACAAAATGCATTTGATGATCTGTATGAGGTCACTTGTTGATGACCTATTCGCCCATATTAACCAGCATTGGCAATAAAAAGTCATGGTATATATCATTTCAAGTGTATCGGGTGTGTGTTTTACAGTAGCATATACTGTATTTCACTGTAAAAAAAAAAAGGGATAAAACAAACTTTTGTATATCTGTTCTCTCCTGTGTATGTGCTGTATTGACAATAAATGTGGTTTCAGTTAACCAAAGTTCTTAGTGGATGTCTCTCTCTCTCTCACTCGCTCACTCGCTCACTCACTCACACCCACCACTTTGAAGCCGCAGGTTTAAGACGAACTAGATTCACACAGTTACTGGAGTGTGCATGAAAGGCAGCCGAGAAGCCACTTGGCTCGTGTGTGGTTTCTTGCAGACTGAACCAGTCCACTCAAATATGTGAATATCAGGTGACCGGCAGCAATGTATTTTCAGACTTCTCCCGACCTGTTGCCGACACAAGCATGTGGTGCTCCTTCTCACAGCCACATATATTCACCTTTCATGCTGCAATTAGAACAAACGTGCAGAAAGGACACGAGACCAAGAGCAGATACAAGTGAAGGAACTTCAAATTAAGTTCTAATATGCTAACTTTAGATTATACGGCCACAAAAATAAGACTAGATGTTGCTGGTTATCACTAGAAATACAAACAGTTGTGTGCAAGAATAAATCAAAATGAACACGTTATGTACGCGGACTCATTTCCACATGTTTTGAAACATTGAATCGAAAACGTCAGCTTGCTCACGTTACCTCTGGCTGGTAATACCGTTTTAGTTTAGCTAATTAACACTAAAGTGCAACAGGATTTGACCACACCCATCACCTGTGATGTCACTTTTTGTCCAGTGCGTCAACCAAATCACCTGCTTTCCATCAGAACACGGGGTTCACGCTTTTAAACATGTTTAAACATGTTATAAATGATCCATACCAGATTACTAGTAAGAAAAAAACAGGCCGGTCAAAGTTCATTCCCCATCCACCCAGGCTTTCAAATTACGAGAAAATACACAAACACTGCAGTTACCTGTAGGCGTGTTTGCTGAAATAAACCAGAATGACACATGTTTTCTTTTCTGTCGATTAATTTTTTTATTGAATGATTTTAAAAGGTAATAACAATGTTTAAAACTACATTATCTTCACAGCCATTGCTACTCAGATAACCCATCTATATATCAATTTTCAACCCTTCCAACACTTTTTAGTGAATTTGTTTATTTTTCTTTTGGAATAATTAAATGCCCATTTCAAATAGTCACACCAACAGCAATGCAATAGGAAAGAAGGGGCCTAGCTCTATAGGGATGGATTTTAAATTCCCAGTTCATAATAAACATTTTTCAATTTATTATTTTTTTTAAGTTGGTATGAAGACAACCCTCCCACCCAGCAAGCCACTACAGCCACCCAGCAAGCAAGTTATTTTGTACAGTGACACATCTTAGAATTCAGTGTCTCAATTTCAGGAAACCATTAAAATAATGTTGAAACTAGATCCAAAAACTTCTTTTGAAAAGAATTTATTTTGATGTACAAAAACAGTCATTTTATTTTTATTTTTTTAATTATTTTTTTTAATAAAAGCTTCAAAGACAAGTTTATTGTAGTTCTTATTTCATTTGTCATTAATAATTCATTTATTCTTGTATTCTTGTTCTTGTTTTGTTTTTATTCATCCATCAGTGCGATTGTACACCAGTGCAGCTAATGGGTCCAGAGTAAAGAAAACAGGCCGTTTCATCTTTAATGGCATACAAAATAAGGAATCCATCTTTTATACAAAGTATAACTGCTGGTCTTTAGGGAAAAAACATTAAGAAACCCATAAAGCTAGGAGGCACACCATGGGATTTTCATTTTTGTAAATTATTGTAATACTAATAATCCTAGTACAACTAATAATAATAATAACAAAACAACTACCGTGACCACAATTTGCAAAACATTTTTTTTTTTTACTATCATTGATTCCATGTACGGCTTCAGCGATAGACTCAGTAAAAATTCATTGAAAAAATTGGGCTCAATAACAAAAAACATTTGTCAATCGCAGGGGTGTCTTTTGGAAGGACAGGAAGCCAGGCCTGAAGCGCGGCATTTGGGGAACGGCCGCTGGCATCTTTGGTTCAGTCGAACATACGAAGGTAACATGAGCTTGAGCATTCCACAAAATATGAGAATGACCACGCGAGGAATGCTGAGGCTGACCTCTCACCCTGGTATGGAACCAAATCTCTATCTGCTACAAGAAACTACGAATGTTGCTCCACAATATCCCATGAGGTATCAATGCTTTAAAACAGTTAAAATCAGTAGCCAAGCAGGACCAGTCGCTCTTCTACATAAAAACGCTAACTCTGCGTCCCGTTGCAGGAGTTGCTCACCTTCAGCACAGCTCGGGAGGCTGGGAAAGGTTCTGCGATGGGATCCTTTGCGCATTAACCAATCAAAACGTGCCTTTTTGTCGAAGTTGTAACAATTGAGCAGCTAACAAGGAAAACTGAAAGGTCTGCATCTCATCTTCGAGGAGAGAGAACGGCCCCTACTGCTGCCGCCATCTACCAAACCCCCGCCGCACCTTGACCGACGCGGCCATGAGGTTGTGCCACAGGGGAGGGTGGGATCGAGGGGTAGGGAGGCTACATGTGACTTCGTGTCCTTTCAAATCCTGCAGGGGTGTCGACTTGATAAAAATAAAAAAAAAATACAAAACACAAAACACCTGTTGAACAGATCTGCATATATTAAGGATAGTAAAATGTAACACATGTAGGATTTTCTCTTAACATGTCACTGTTAAATTGCACTGATGACCATGAACAGCACATTCCGTAGCCCCGATGAGGTGTTTGCTGCAGGGAGCGTTTCCTTCTTAGTTACATGTTAGAATATCGGTCTCAAGTGTTGGATCAATGAAAGCGGATGCTTGGCGCTACCGTTTGTATCGGTGCCGTCACAAGTCAATTCACACCAACACCCCAAGGAGAAAATCATACATGCAGCATCTTTAAGTATGATATGATCAATGAGTCCGCATGACCAGTCACCAGCTGTGACCACCCCAATATGAGGTCCGATAGCACCATATTTGTCTTTTAAATCTCTCAATGGTTAAAAAGAGCGTCTAAGCCATAGATCAAGCATATCATGGATAAAACCATAGGTCTCATACTCATACATACATGCAAATAAATACATTGCATGTGTATACAAAGACATATATGTAAAAGAGCATGGTCAATTTGGTTTTGCAGCAGAAGAATACATGTTGTGCTGTGCTAAATAGACCAGGAAATGAATGCTTGACTGCTCCTCTTTCAAGCTTTTTTTGTAGTGTGTTCTACATGAAGGCGCATCAGATGAGGCATGATGCAGTCTTTCCATGGTCTTTGAACATTTACGGGAGACGACACCACAGTGCCCGACATTGTTTTAAGAGAATGTGTTCATGTGGGGCTTTCAAAAAACGAAAGAAATGAGGGCCAGCAGCTGGTACGACGTGAGCAAACAGAAGACTGCAGCACAGGAACCCCCACATGTATGAAGGTCTTAGCTTTCAGGTCACAAAAAAAAAAAAAAAAAAAAAAACAGCCGAGGCCCGTTCATACACTGTGGTGTGTGAAAATGGGGAGCGGGTGGGGCAGAACCACGGGATGGAGGAGCAGTCAAACTGGCAGCTACTGGTCCACCATTTACTAGATCATTCATTTAAGGCAACACAACTTAAATCTGGGTTGTTTCGGGTTACTGTGGATGGAGTTCCAAAAGCCCTTGACATTTTGCATAACAAATAAAATAACCTGTCAGTTAGTAAAGGCTGTTACGAAGAAAGATGTCACGTCACAGAACCTCTCAAATCAGTGCGTGTGAGACTCAAACGCACACGTTGGTTTTTAAAAAATGGCTTCTTCGAGTCCCGACAAAGCCCTGGCTTTGCGTTTGGGGATTTGTAAGGCCGACGGGCTCTGCTCCAGGATTCTGCTCTACAATCATTTTACCCGGGTCGCTCTGACGGAGCTCCACAGATCTACGGGGGTCTCGCTGAAATGGCTGCGTCGCTGCAACCGCGTCGGGCTCCGGACAGCACGACACAGACAAACGGCAACTTGAACCCTCTTTGAGAATCTGAAGAGGCTAGACACGGTGTCCACGGCGATTCGGGTGATGAACAAGGCATCCGGCTGAAGTGTTCAGCGATGCCGCCTCGTCCGAGGCTGGCTGGTGTTTTTGGAGTTTGCATTCAGAGGGGGAAGACTATGTATTAGAGGTGGGCCACTAAGTTGTGACAAATGTGCACGCTTCAAGCCAAGCAACAGATCGCTGCTACAATGTGTTGAATACACAGAATATGGCTTTAAGTAGCTATAGCACTTCCCTGTCGAGTGACTTCCTGCAGGTAAACTGAAATTGAAAGCACTGCAAACTATTTTTTTTTCTTCTTCTAGCAACCCGCTGTTGTGCCTGCTCATCATCTTCAGTCAGACCCACTTGAAGCCTATTTTAACATTAAGAAAACCTCTGCCCAGATGTGACTATCCACAGACAAAATGGCTTCCTCCGCAAACTAAATTACATTTTAAAAGGGTAAAAATAAAAGAGGGAATATGGCTGACAGCTCTAGCCAAAATAAACTCGATTTGATGTGTACAGGTTCCACAACAAAAAACTTCAAATACTAAGGGGAGATTTCCACAAAATCTCTGTGGGGAATCTTTACGTAAAATCCAAATTGTAATTCACACTACTAGTTGTCATCTTGTGGCACACCAATATCTATATCCACACACAGAGATACACACACAGACCATTGGGAGCTCAAAGAACACACACTACCATCAACAGGCATCACAATGCTATCTACATTTTGGAGTAAAGAGATCCCGATATATTAGTTCCAACTACACCACTACAACGCTTTACAAAGCCCATGAGTCAATCCGTATTTTTTTGTTTTTTGAGAGGAGTCAGGATAGAATCGACACAGCCTTTGAGAACTGCAGTTGCTTTGCTACATGGCATAGATGTCTAGATAGTAATATAAAGAAAAAAAGGAAAGGATGTTTTTTTTTTATATAGATAATGTAATATTGTAGCAAAGCTTTAAACAATGTGCAAGATCAATCCACCGAAAAATACTTCCATCCACAGAAGCAAACACCTGATTAGGTTTGCTGAAAAGAATCTAGTGGTTTAATTTTCAGAAATGTTATTGATAGGGGTGCGTTTTAAATATTGGTATACATAAGCTGCAAAAACGTAACCCCAGGCAAAGAAAAAGAAATGTGGATTTCTTGCCGTAATGATGCTTAGTTGCCACCCGTTGCCATGTCATCGTCTGGGAGACGGCCAGCATGGCAACGGAAACTATCATCATAAAATGGTACAGTAGTAGAAATAGCTAGACCAGGAAGGGGCTGGCTCTCCTGGGAAAAGGTCCGCAGAGAGTTCCAATGATTGGTCATGCGGCTCGCTGTCAGGAATAATGGTTGTAGGGTGGTAGAGGGTGCCCAATGCCATTCTGGTAGTGATGGTGCTGGCGATGAGCGATGTACTCTGCATAACCCATTGTTATCTTCTCGCTACGGTACCTGGGGACAAGACAAGGTGTGTTGGTAAAGGCGGGCTGACCTTAAACGGAAGGAAAGCAGGGATAACCAGCAACGAAAAAAGGCCCTGCTGTGACCCGGTTTAGCACAGACAAGTTAATACCAGGCTTTGGACTTCAAGTCAAATGAACCAATATGTTAATGTATTCCTTTCACAGAGCCGTGCACATATTCAACATTATTTGTTTCACATTGGACAGTTTTTGCTTTTTTTGTTCTTCTAGGTCTGAAATTGACACAGCAAAGCGGATATTGTCTTTTCAATTACATAAATTAGTGTTCCTTGTCCCTCACATTACCGACAATGCTGCTGAAACAAGAAATGTTAAAAGGTTTTGGATGAGTTACTCCAGCTGGCCACAAGAGACAGTTAAGCTCACTTCCAACTTCAAAAAGCACATTTTTTTTCCAGGGCCCACTGCCTCAAATGACATCACTTAAATTCATTTGATCAGATTAACCACAACACCCTGGACATAAAAAGGATCATAATGCTCCATATATCAGATACAGTACCAGTCAAAGGGCTGGAAACATTCTTATTCAATGAGAAAGTGCTTCTAAACATTTACTTGGTACTGTATGAGTCCCAAAACTTAACCTTGGTGTGTTTAAAACTTATGGAGATCCCCTTTTAGGGCCAGAGGCGTTTAGTTATATTGACTTTGTTTGCAAAACAAAAAAATATACCTATAAAGAATTAATCATTGACTTTCACAACTTTTCTGTCCTATATTTGGGGACATCGTTCCAAATAAAGGCATACGGTAAAGTGTACATCAGTCTTACCTGGTTAACTTAATGGTCTTCCTGAAGTCATTTGTGATGGGAGCTTTGTAACCTCCCTTTCGTAGTAAGGAATCTATGGTTTGAATATGGTCCCAACCTTTGTAAAATTAGAGTTTACGTGTCATTACACTTTCCTGATGATGAACAAGCAATGTTTTCTTTAAGCGCAGATTAGGATGAAATGTTTAGAGGCACAAATGGATCTTACCTTGCTCCTTTGCAACCTCTGGTAGGTAGGTGGCGGTGCGCTTTGATCCTTTTTCATTGAAAAACTCTATCCTAATACCGTGAACACCCACCTACGATTCAAGAAGGAAATACAAGTTGTATTTTTGTCACACAATGTAAAAGTTGTAAAAAAGGAACAAGCTTTAATCTGATACATTTAAAAACACAATAATTTGTATTTGTTGAAATAGGTCATGCATGATTACAGTCAAGTTTAGCTTTATTCTTGTTGGAATAAGCTGATGTGCATTAATTGCAGAAAGCCAAAGCATTGAAATGCCACAGTTATAAAAAGCCAAATGATTATTTTTTTGTTTACAAACCATGTGTCTCTTACCTCCCAGTCAAGGTAATCACCAACGTCTTCAAAGTTGGTGAGAAGAGACACTGAGCAGAAGAGGCGAGGCAGCTCATCCCTGGTCATAGGGGGGAAGCGGCTGTCTTTAAGGGCACTGCAGGCACAGAAGCACAAAGAAAAACACCCTTACAAGAGGTCCACTTGCGTGACAACGCAAAGTTTTTCTACTCTGGGCCGTCTGTAATGTGTATATTTGTACGCAGCATCAGTAGAAGACTGCGTTTGGATAAATTTGCCAGGTCAGCTGTGTCTGCCCTCTGGTCAAAAATGTGAAAGTGAAGGCACTCTCCTGCCCCCGCCTTTGCTTATTGTAAATATCAGTAAGTAGATTTATAGCCAAAACACTCAACCGGCGTTTAATCCACCAGCCGGATGAACCACCAACATGTGTTTAACCTGTGTGTCTGTTTGTCTGGTCCTCCCAAATACAACTACACAAGGACTTTTTATTATTACAGCTTTACATTTCTTTGCATTAAAAACACGTTTACAACAGTCCATACATTACAGTTATAGTTGAGTTGTCAATACGTTTCCTCTGCGTCACTGTCTGTCCTTTTGATCCCATGAGTGCCAGGCCATGGAGGCAAAACTATTTTGGTATCTCCTACATCACATCCGTGTTGATAACAAGTTGTGTTGCTAGCATACTGTGTCTACAGTTTGTCCAACTATTAAAGAAAGTGCTTACACAGACAGTAAACTATATCCATTTTTTTCAAACAAATGTATGTCAATGGAAAATTGTTAATGGAAAAACCTACTTAAAAGACATTAATAACTTTTGAATATTTTTTGTTGCCCCAGGACCTGGGATCAATGGAGATACGCACTCCACACAGCGTTACAGCGGGCTACATGAATGAAACAGAACAAAAGTAAATACTATAAGAAAACAGAAATTGTGTTTTGTTTTTTGCACTCATGCACAAGCCAACCATACTTTCTGGGCGTTATTTACTACTGTTGGTACAAAGTCCCCATTGTTGGGGCTCTAGATTCTAACATGCTTGTTGTTCACTTAGATTTACTACTACTTTACTTTTGTACCTTTACAGCAATTGGTCTACAGCTTTGAAATATAGAAAGGCGTCTTGTTGCTTACCTGGTAAGGGTGTACTCCCTGAGTCCTGAGTGCAGATTCATGGCAGAAAATGTACCTATACAACCCCTCAACCGCTTGTCTCTGCCTATTTTCCATGTGACAAACAGCGGGCTGAAAAACAACAAGGGACCATGTTTAAGCAGTTGAACAATTAATAATTTCCACATCCTTTCTACATTCCTGTAGGACTCAAAAAAGTTGGTTAGGAGCACATATCGGTTAATCATGGGGTAGAAGGCCAGAGCTGCGGTTCACATTTGGTAGAATATGCACAATTGTCTTCTACACTCTAGATTAGCTTCAGTTAAACAGTGCAAGATTTTGTTAATGAGGCGTGGCCATCTGTCCAACTATGATTTGATAAGTAGAAACTTTCACAAATATCCCAAAATAGCATTTAAATAAGGCTAGCGTTTGGATCAATTCATAATTGGACATGAGCAGATCTTTATAAAAAAAATGCATCACCAGATGGATAAAATGAGTAGAGTGACAATGATTAACACCATAAATGATAAACAGGTCAGAGGTATATAATTTGGGTTTGCACAACTAATTTCTATTACACACTGGTGCCGTCTTTCCTACAACAGTCTACACAAGCAGCATAACAGCTCCTGCGTCAATGCAACCTAAAGTGTCCTTTGTTTCACTGTACTTTCTTCCAGAGCACAGCAATGATTGTGTATTTTGGTGAGTGTTGTAGAGATGCTTTAGATCATATGCTTCTACCCGGGTTGCTGAGCATAAATTAAATTATCTTGGTTCGATCATTCACTGCGGAAAGATAATGGACACCCTTGAAATGCGCATGTCCATTTAAAAGAGCATAAATTAACCTCAGGTGTTGAACTGAATCTTCATATTTAAGGCTTTAATTCAGGCTGTGTTACTGATTAATTATTTGGTAACGGATTGGATAGCCAATTTATCAGGAACAAGGATCTCCTTCAAAACTAAGTGCCTCATTACAAGCGCAGAGACTTTGCTACTACTTTTGTTATCAAAAATATAGTTATCGAGCCTCTGCATTTTCTGTAGGTCTTCCTTTATTAATGAACATAAACCCTTTTAAAAAGAGAAAAAAAGAGCCTAAGAGAGTTTGCTCAGTAAATAAATGTCCAATACCAGCACAAATACATCTAACTTCAACACCGTCTTGCACAAGATCTTTTGGGATTAGATTAAGTCTTCAGATAGAAAAAAAAAAAAAAAAAAAGGCTTTGAAAGTCAAATTTTTACAACAAAAAAAAACAAGACATTTTCTCTTTGAACATAGCTTGAATTTTATTTTTAGCTTCTTCACATATGAAACCACTGTTTTACAAAAAATAATTTTGCTTTGACTCAATTCCAGTAATAAAAAAAAGAAAATCTTAAAAGGAAATTAAAAAAGGAAAATAATGTACAGCTACAAGCAGGCAATCGGTGAAAATGGTCTCATGAAAAGCATCTAACTGTCACCGCTGCAGACTTTGATGTCTTACTAGAGTTTCACAAAGCAGTTCCTCAGAAAACCTGTGCATGGTAACGGATGTTGCTTCGTTATACCTTTCCTGGAACATTTACCCTTCTCCTCCAAAAGGAAACGCTGTGGTCTTCTGGTGTTGTTGGCAAAGGCCAATGTACAAAAAGAGGATATTGCTAGTGTTGGTAGCACAATGGACAAAAGAGCAAACAAGCTACTTGTAAATGTTAACTAATTTTCTTTAACTTTGTTTAACTTATTAAACCTATGCAACTTAAGTAGCTGACATTTATATACAAATAAATATATAGATAAAATACTTTAGCTACAGCAAATGAAGTCTCTTGGGTATCTAATTCAACAACCTTTCAACGAAAGAAAGCTAGCTAAATTAGCGTACTAGATATGCTCACGTACCTGCAGCAGCGCTAGCTGACTAGCATGGTCCATTGGTCTTCTTGTAGTTTAAAAATGTCTGGTTTGTTGGTGCTCCTTGAAGTAGCTACCTTTGCACATATATTAAGTTACAAATCCCTTAAAAAATAAAGGACGGCATGTCGAAGCCATATAGAGTATAATTTGTGAGTTTCACAAACTTACGGGAGTTTTGACATCATGAGCCTGTTGGCTTTAGACCGTGTGATCTACAAACTGATGGTTACGGTGAAATCCAGATTGTAGACTGAGAAAGACATGGGATGTTGAGGAGTAAAATATTGCATGACCAGATCTTGGTGTGCCTATAAAATAAATACAATTTAAAAAAGCATTTTTCTAAGTCCTTTATGAACAGTTTTCCCACGTCTCAGACTTGGGGATGACAGAAAAATAAGAGCAAAAATCCTCTAAAGTTGTTGGACATGTAAATTAATTTTTTGATGTTTGTCTCATCCCTTTCAGTATTGGATAATTTCCATATTTGAACTATGAAAGCCCCACTGTAGTCGCAATCCTTCCAGCGACTCGCGATGCAAGTAAAATGCCTGCGAAGTAATTTGCTGTCTCAATTACACCGCTTTACTAAGGCGGGGTCAAAATATTTCAGTGGAGGGCGGAGGAGTGCGTTTACGGGCAGGAAACATGTATGGGTATAACTGTTGATTTGCTCATAACGCAACCCTCCCTCCCCCCACACAATTTTCTGCAAATTCAAAACATGATTTACTACTAGATGTGCGTGTTTGTTTAAATTAAGGTGAGCTGTTGCTTGGTTAAAAAGGTGGGCATACGCACTGCTTGGGACTGCTTAACGCTGTTAACGTTGGGAAATGCATTCTCTTTGTTGTTTTGGGCTAAAGTTGGTTAACGTTGTGTCTCTTAAATCGACATCAAGCTTGACGTTACCCAACTAAACCCGGTAAAAACCACGTAATCGGTATGACCAACTATCTAACACTGATACAGAAGATACTCCGAAGACATGACGTGTTAGTGTTAAATTAATTCGGGTTTTCGTGAGCACATTGGTTCTTCGTTGCTAAGCTAATTTAGCTTGTGGCTAACAGGGCTAACCCTGGTATGTGGCAATCGAGAGTTCAGAGCGGGCAAGAAGAAAATATTTGTTATGTAAACGTTTGGCATTTCAGTAGTTTCATTGTTATATGCTAACTAGCATAACTGCTGAAGTAGAAACAAAGACATGTATTTTTCTTGGTACACTCGTTCTTTCGGCTTAACGTTACATGTTAGTGGCCAGCTAACATAGCTAACATTAGTGGCTTAACGCTAGCCAGTGTTTGTCGCGTTGGACAGTTTTTCCAAATGATTTATTTTCGCCAGGATCATTAGTGACAGGGAATTTGAAAGTGCATCGTTTTTTTACATTTAGGGAAAGTTGACATAGATAAAACATTTCAATCCGTTTAATGTTTATTAACGTTAGCATAGTGCTGCCGCGGGGCAATGCCGACTGGGCCCCAAATTCCAACTTAACCAAATTAAGCCATGATCGCGAGCTTGTCACATACAATTCAGTTTAAATTACTGAATTTCGATGTGACAGTTGATGCCCCTAACACTTGAGCAGCACCCAAGCAATCCCTTCGAGTGTACCGCAAAAAACATCTTTATAGATTACACAAATAAGCTTTAAGATGCAACAAAAGACGAAAATACTCACTAGGGATCATTTGTAAACCTGGGTGTTCTCGGGGGTTGGTATCCGTACAGATGGCAATAAAGCACGTCAAAACAGAAGCAGCACATCTCCGCCGAGACGACCATTTTTCTGCCGCCACTTCCCGAACCAGGTCCCGAGCTGAGATTCGGGGAGAGGCCGGATGAAGAGTAACCGGCCGGGGATAGGGAGAGAGCGTTTGAGCCGCCGCCGCCGCCGCTGCTACCACTACTACTGCTGCTGCTGCTGCTGCTGCTGCAGCTAACGTTACCCCCAGGTCCCCCCAGGCCGTTGGCTCTGCTCACGTTCGCCGCTGTTGCAACGGTGGCAGAGGAGCCAATCCCCAACTCCGAGCCACAGTGCCCGGTTCCTGCCACCCCGTTTGCCGCCCCCATCCCGCCGGGACACCCCGACCCAGGCGATCCCGACAGCTTCTGCTTCTTCACCCCGCAGCACCCGGCCGCCATCTTGGAACAATCTGCACCGACACACCGCTTCCGACCCATAACCGTCACCGCGGGAAGGGTGGGTGGGGGAACGCCGACCAGACGTAGAGATCCCACTGCGCGGATAGGTAGGGCGGACAACACTCCACTTTCACGCTTTTTTTTGTCGGACGACGAAATAACCGATGTGTTGAGAATACTACAATGTCACCCTAGCCGTGCCTTTAAAATGCGTGACTTTGCTACGCAAAATCCATAGCTAGATAAGCGTTTTTTTCCTCGAGTGGTAAGCCAGTCCAGCTTTGGACCACGGTGTTCCTTTGGATCACCGATAACGTCAAATCCAAGACAAATATTCACACCCTTTCTGCCTTAACACGACACCACCCAAGGCGATCTGATTCGGTACCCCTTACACATACAAGTTCATGGAGCGCAGTCCGAACAGGCCGCAGATGACAGTAGTCAGGCGGTCCAGATGTGAAACCGACAGCCAGTGCGAAGTTTCCCAGCCGCAAACCTCTCCAAGTGGAAAGCCGGGAGCTTGAGTACGCAGGACCCATAAGCTTTTAGCCCGAATGGCGCACGATGCCTTCGACAGCGCAGCTTGTCATTGCCCCTGCTGGTTTGCCACTGCCTCACGAACTTCTGCTTGCACAACAGGCCCGGTATGTCGGAATCCCGGACGCTGGGATAACGCAGAGTAAAATGGCATCTGACAATGCGGGGTTCTGTGGCACAATGAAACGCGTCAGCGCCGAGCTACTCATTTCCAGGTACGCTGGCCCAGTTTGCACCTGCGTGATGCCCGCTCTTGGTACCTGCTTTTAAAAAAAAGAAAGAAGAAATCTCAATTCCAGCTGCGCGTCAAATTCGGAGCTGAAAGTTTTCAGTGCAGGTTTGTTCTGGAGGTTGTCATCCGTTCATGGGGATACCTATACAACCGCATTATAGTCCGCGAGCCGTGAGAAATCCTCCGGGTCTGGCAACCCTCGCTCCGCACTCGCCTCTCAGCTGCTACCATTGAGTGCTGTTCGGGTAGAAACCCTGCGATCGGTCCGTGAGCACCAGCATCGGTGTCGTCGGCGCGCCCGGAAGCGGATTCAGAAAGTGCGTCGGGTGCAGTTGCTGCACATCCTGCGTAGCTTGTGGGGGTATCGAATTTGCAATTTTTGATGAAGCGTAGGATGCCGTGGAGGCAAGCGCGCTCCCGACGTTATACGCGTGCACGGGGAGGCATCGGAATCCCGGAGCTGATAAAGGCGTTATTAAGTTCGGAGTGAGAGTCCATCGAAGCTGGGCCTATTATTTAAATTCTCTGCTACGAAGGGAATTGATTTGAAGCTGCATGGCTTCAAACAAAGGTGGTTTGTGTTAGGTTTGACGCACGACTGCCACAGAAACAGTTTCCTCATACAGATAGAAGCACATTCGTTTGTCACATTCAGTCATATTTCATCATACATTATGTTTCTTTGAGGTTCATGAGCGAAGTTGATTTTAAATCTTAGGCAAAGCTGCACTCCTCGGGGAAAAAAAAAGATTAGGCCAAGACAGTGTTTAGCATTCAAACAATCATGAGTATTCTAGACAGAGTAAATGATCTCAGAGATAAGGACTCCCTGTGGCTCATTAGGTATATCTTTATGTTCTGTCAGAGCCCATTTGCCTTGTATTTATTCACTTAACGTTGAGTCCAGACAGATAGGCCAGAGCAGTAATCAGTGACCAACACAACAGGCTTCTTTTTGCGGAACAAAGTACAGGCTATATTTAGTCACATCACCTAACAATCTTCTGCTTTCCCTTTACAATGTATCAAGAAAACATATACGTTGTACAGAAACAAAAACGAAAATGAAGACAATTTTATTTATTTGTATTTCAAATGAGGCTGTTCCAAACCAAATGACAGCCAAGCCCTTGAAATGATGAACTTGAGATGATGCAGTTCGATCGCTCTATTGTCACATTCAGCACTCTTAAGTTCCAAAGTCTATTGATTCATTAACTCAGATGCAGAATTTGAACAACAAGTGACTTCAAACACGTTAATTAATTTTAATGACAAAGTTTTATAGCAAAATAGTAGTTCTCATTAGCTGATATACGCAAGACTTAATTCATTTAGCTACTTCCCAAAGATTGCAGTTCTTTCATCATACATTAAATTTTCCACAGTTACCGGAAAACCCCATCACAAAATGTTTAGCTTACACAGCATGAAGCTGGTACATTGCATGCAGCTCAGCGGAGTGTGTCCTCTTTAAAACCGTAAGCCTAGTTTATGGTCCTGTGTTTTCAGAGAAACGTATAGGACACCCCTTCATACCCCAAGGCTGTGATTGGTCTGCTAACTACATTTTTTCCAGAGTCTCACATTTCCAGTTTCATAGCATAATACCAATATTTTTTAAAGGAAGATTTTTGAAGAGAGGATGAATCAGATTGAAGATACACATATATGACGATATCAGATGGCCTCCGATTCATGGAGGAAGATCTCTGAAGATGCCGCTTTGCCGTTGGGGGGATGGACAAAGTTGTGGAGGAAAATCTAGGACAAATATTTCTGGGAAAAAACGGGAAACTAAAGAAATAAAAATAAACAACTTCCACTCACAAAGACTTGATTCTCTAGGTCGTCTTTGACAAAAAACGTTACTCCAACTGGTGTTCTGGCGGTGAGTTGCTTTGCAACACGTGCAAGCCTTTTAGAACCATGAATTAAAACGAGTCCGTCGACACAACTGCGCCAAAAGCTGCAGTTGCAGAACTATGCCCCAGCCTTTATTCATGCAGCCATTCGATTTTGGGAATGCAAGGTTGCAAAGTGATGCACCGCAGATGGTCGTTGGAATGTATTCCACATCTCAGCTACAGTGCCAGAGGGGGCAATGCTGTTCAAGGTCAAGGTGGCTTTACAAGCCAAATCGGATGAGTTGAAGGCATTATTCATGTATTTTTTAATAGTCCTATTTAGTGTGTATATGGAGACAGTAAACAAGCTTGTTGTATTCATTCTCTTTGTTCTATTCTTGGCAGCAGAGATGATCTGGCATGTTCTTATTGGGCCTCGTGGTGGAATGACCTGCAGCAGCAGGACTCATTTGCGTCATTGTCAATGTGCACTAGTTGAGTTATGACAGATAGTGAGGCACACTCATGATGATTAAAAAAAACGGAATTTAGCTGATCTTTTAATGTCCTATGGCACATGTGTCAAACTCAAAGACCCGCGGGCCGAATGCGGCATTTCTACAAAAGTAGCTGCCATTCCTAAAAAGTCCTCTGGGTGTCGCACTATGTGAGTGAGCGCATGCGTTAGACCAGGGGGACAAGGTTGTTCACTAACACAGTGCCGGTCGATCACCTGCCATTGGGGGGGGTGGGGAGGAAATCACGTCAGATTGCTTCTGACAGACGAGAGGCTCGTTGTGTTGTTTTATATCGATTTTTTTTGCACTCCCGGTATGCATCGATGTTGTTCCCTATTATTATTGCGGGCAAGCTACCCGAGCGGGAGGGGGAGTGGGGGGTAGGTGGCCATGACTTGGATTGAGAAGTTGAGTGAAAAGTAGCTCGCGAGTCTCCCGTCAGGATCATGGATATAAAAATAAACTGTTACTGTTGGCAAATGTTTCGGCAGAAAACCTCTCCATTCTCCGGAGTTTGAAGGCCTTGTGAATTCCCTCAACCTTAAGTAATATTAAATGGTTCCAAAGGCTCAAATGGCTGACAAATAATCAATGTAAAGTTAGCAACCAGCATTAGAAGAGACTTTTTAAGACATGTTGAAAACCTTTCTGCTTGTGAAAATGTGCCTTCGTTGTTCCTCTGTCACAGGAAGGGTGGAGAGAGGATGAGCTTTATCGGGGTTGTTCCAGCTCTACGTGGTGAAAAGGTTAATTGATAGAAGTCCTGGACTGCTATAGGACCCATTTACAACAGTACTGTGATGCATCTTGTACATTTAATAAAGCTTCTGTTGGATGTAAAAAAAAAACGTGGACGCATTGTTTTTGGGACGCAGTTTTGTGGAAAACATTTTCTGGAAATACTGTTTTATCAGAAGCACACAACTGTAACACGAGTGCATGCTCTTGCCTTCCGGCATATGGCCTACTTAGCTGTCTCTTTTGCTGCAGAAACCGCCATCACTCAGATGCTTTCCCCTCTGGCTCAGAGTGTGGTTGTAACGGCCTTTCTCTTTCATCCAGAACAGAGTCACTTGAGCCTATTTATTTCTTGACATAGCATGTCTGTCTTACACGATTAATCACATGCTGTAGCTTGCAGCAGTGTTTCAATGCTTGTTCTCTCAATTCTCTCTACCAGACTTTCTAAAATTGTGATAATGACCTCCTAAATTGAGGGGGAGAAAACATTTTCACTGTCAGGTAGCAGCTGTGATTCACCTCCTGCCTTTTTTTGTCACGCTGCCCTGAAACTGTGGATTGTTGGTCAATTCAGCCTCCAAGTCACCAAAGAGACTTGAGTTTCACTTGCAAACTTGGGTCGAAGAAAATTCAACACAGAAATCCATTTATTTATGTATTCAGTCGACTTGATTAACAGAATGAAAAGAAATGTTATTATTCTTACGGCGGTGCTAAAGTCTAACCAATAGCTTTCTGGAATAATTATTTGTCTAATATGTGCTTGTCACAACAAATACTCAAATGCTGAATCAATTAAGACGAGAGGATGTGTTGCCATAGTCACAATTAACCACATTTCTAGCCCTCAACACCTTGAAGAATCCCTTACCACCCGCTCTGCAAAATAGTGACAAATACATAGGTCATAATAAATATATGTGTCATTTGTACCGTTGAGTGAAAACCAGGGTGAAAGATTACTGCAGGATTGCTTTTGGTCTTTGTTGCGGTGTCGTGCAGATACTGTGTTGTATGTTTTGTCCTGTAGAGGGCCACCATGCTGCTCAGTGGCGTTGAAGCAACAATAAAATGACCAGTAGAAGAAGAAGCGGGAGGAGGGGCCTGGGGTTTGAAAGACGCGGGCAGTGGCAACATGCATCGCTGAGATAATGGTGGCACGAACAAGGGACAGTTCTTAATCAAGTTATCCGGAATCAGGAACCATCAAATTAGCCCTTTTTATGAAAAGTGTTCTACATCCTTGCCGACCAACTAGATCACTGAATGCCGACTTTGTGATATTTAAACTCTGGAACTGGAGGAAACGTGAAGGTAACGTTAAAGACAAGTAATAGATGAACTCTTGCGCATAACTGACGCTAGCTTGGTGGCTCGGTTAAGACCAACGATCAACTGACGCCAACCTAAACGTGTTACCCGACCGTTGTGTCAGCTGGCTCGAAGTCTTCACTTGTCCGCCGACGTTTTCATTTCACGAGAATCCAACCATTTTATTGTTGCTCGACCTTTCCACCAGTGTGTAGTAGTTTCACAACATACGCAGTGATTCAACACAGTGATGTCATGGGTTCATTTTTTTGGTCTTGTTGCTATTGCACACCATTTCTAAAGAGCCCTTTTAGTATTCAATCAATACGTGTTTATTCCATTATATATATTCATTATTTTGCCACTGAAGAAAAATCAAATATCTTGATGATGGAAATCCTTTTAGCGCAACACCTGCCATCATAGTCTTTATTAACACCGCTGGCTTTGAGTTGTGTCATTCATTAAACGGTAAACAGACTGTTCTGTTCTGTTGCTGGTTTTATTATGACCTTTTGTGTTTTATTCCTAGGTATCTAGTTTTTCATCATGAAAAACGAGGATGATAAGGTGATCCCGGTGAGGGTCGCCTTGCGATGCCGCCCGCTGGTCCCTAAAGAAACCGACGAGGGATGTCAGTGCTGTCTCACTTTTGTGCCTGGAGTGCCGCAGGTTTGTACTGCGGTATTGTATTAAATTCATGTGTATATAGTGTTTTTTTTTACTTTGAAGGCTAAGCAGCTACCTTATGGGTAAGGTACCTGTATGGATAGTTCCATTATTGTTTTCAGGTGATCGTTGGCACAGAGAAGGCGTTCACGTATGATTACGTGTTCGATCCCACTGCTGAACAAGAAGAGGTCTTCAATACAACCGTGTCCCCCTTGCTGTCTGGGCTTTTCAAAGGTAACTGTACATTTTACAGTGCAATAAATTCAATTAAGTAAGAAAATACTCTTGGTCTATGGTTTTTACCCCTTTTTAAGAAGGCAGGTTATTTAACATAAAAATACACTTCAGGGAGGACTTCTCTGACTATTGGCTGCACACCAATGAAAAACATAATTAAATGAAAGATTTAAGACGGTTACAGAGATAGTTTTTCTCTTTCTAGCCATCTGACATTCTCACTGACTTGTCCTGTTTTTTTAGGCTACCACGCCACAGTTCTTGCATACGGACAGACTGGGTCGGGGAAGACCTTCTCCATGGGAGGTACTTACACATCAACTCAAGAAAACGACCCTTCAGTCGGAGTCATTCCGCGAGTTATCAGAAGGATCTTTGAGGAAAGGGAGAAGATGACCGCCTGTGAATTTTGTCTGGCCGTATCTTACCTGGAGGTTGGTTGAAATGTTGGTTACACTTAGGTTTCATGTCATTTAGTAATGCATTCATTTGCTTTCAACAGGTTTTACTTTGTTTAAATTATTTGCAAATGTTCCTTTTCAATTGTAGATCTATAACGAGGACATATTGGATTTGCTATGTACATCTAAAGATCGATCAAGCCTCAGCATCAGGGAGGACCCCAAAGAAGGCATCAAGGTGAGTGCCTGACATTAAGGGTACATTTCTTTCGAAGATACCAGTAGATAGAAGCATAAACCTCCATCCATTCCTTGGCTACACCTTTTTTTTTAGACAGAGCAGTACTGTATTAACATAATAGTGTGTCCTTCCGTTTTTAATTGAGAAATGCCCTGTTCTCCAGATTGTGGGTTTAACCGAGAGGAAGGTGTTCTCTGCCCAAGAGATGGTGGGATGTCTGGAGGTTGGGAATTGTGCGCGCACGGTGGGCTCCACGGCGATGAACTCTGCATCCTCCCGCTCGCATGCCATCTTCACCGTCACGCTGGAACAACGCACGGGGAAAGACAAGTACGTTTGGTTCTGTATTTTCTTATACTGTCCCTTCTGATTCCCGTGTTTATTAAGAGAATGACCACTGCAGTCTCAAAGCAACAGTCTGGTTTAATGGAAATGGATTAGGGTTTGCAATAAACAAAAGTGTAAGTGTAAATCATTTTATTGGCACTTTTTATTTGTTTTGAATGATCAGATTTGTATTTTTTGGAACCAGTTTTGGGATTCATCATCTTTTCTCCTCATTTGATTGTGGAACCCAGAGAGAGGGCAGATGTTATCAAAAGGATGATGTACAAATAAATAACTAACAACTGCTATGGGGCAAAAAATGTCTGAATATTTCTGCTGTCTTCTGTTGCAGGGCTGACTCGGTAGTTTCAAAATTACATCTTGTGGATCTGGCTGGTTCAGAAAGACAAAAGAAGACCAAAGCAGAGGGAGACCGGTTAAAGGAAGGTCATTATATACATATATTTGTGTCAATTCTCACGCTTTGACTCTCCCAATGCTTCCTTTTGTAGCGTTTTCTCTCTGTGTTGTTTCTTTGTACGGTAAAAGTGCCTTCAATAACAGCACTTTTGATCATTCATTTTTATCTCCAGGCATCAGCATCAATCGGGGCCTCTTGTCTTTGGGTAATGTGATCAGTGCCTTGGGGGATGAAAGCAAGAAAAGTAGCTTTGTCCCCTACAGAGACTCCAAGCTTACCCGCCTGCTACAAAGTAAGCTTTCATTTTCAAAAGTTCCTTGGTGCTCGTAAGTATCAGATGCCGTCCTCTTCATTCAAACACAAGCTCCTCTTGGCTTTTACTTTCTGGTGAAATGTTTCCCCCCCGTGCTTCACAGGTTACTGTTATGTTGCCAAATGTAGAACAACATCTAATGCATTGCTTTACTTTAAAGGCAAATGGTTAATTTCCATCAAAGTCTGGTGAATGACTGCGGCAGGATTTCACTAAGCCCTCTTGGGAATCGCTTTCTTGTTTGTCGTCAGACTCTTTGGGGGGCAATAGCCACACCTTGATGATTGCATGCATCAGTCCTGCAGACTCCAACATGGAAGAGACCATCAACACGCTGCGATACGCCGACAGAGCGCGCAAGATCAAAAACAAACCTGTAGTCAACGTCGACCCGACAGCCGCAGAAATGAAGCGCTTGAGACAGCAGGTAAAGAAGTTTGTGTGACGCCGCTGCAAGTTAAACACATTACAGTTACTTAACCAATAACTTTTTATTTATACACTTTTACACCTTTTAGGTTCAGGAGCTGCAGGTGATGCTCCTGCATGCCCGTGGAGGAGTCGCCCCGGTGCTTTTAGGGTAAGGCGTAACATTTTTCTATCGATCAATGTCCGACCAAGATGAGGACAAATGTGCCCAGGGAATAAGTCACCCACCAAAAAAAGCCCCCTTTAAGCAGCCGGAGAGGAAACGAAAAACAATGCAGCAGATTCATTGGCATTGTGTCGTGAGTGATGAGGTCACCCCGCTACGGGACGCTGTGCCCGTTTCTAAAGCCTCAACACCCACTTCCTCACTCGACCACAAGTAGTACCAAATTTCATTTTTTATTTCATTCATTATTGTAAAACTGACAGATTTTTTTTACTTTTACTTCTTACGCATAAAGCATTTTTACATTTTCTGACCAAATATCTACGGTGGCAAAGGCTTAAAAAAAAAAAAAAAAAAAATCTTTTTACAAAGTGCTAAGAGGTTCTAACAGCCGCTCCGTCGCAGGCCGGAGTCGACGGAGAAGGTGTCGAAGCTGCTGGAGAGGAACCGCGCTCTGCTGGATGAGAACAATAAACTAAGCAGGGAGCTGAGTGATGCAGCGGGACAGACTGCCCTCATGTTTGAAAAGATCATTATGGTGAGCCCTTCCTTCCTGCCTCCTCCAGAGGTGTTGTTACAAAATGAAGTAAAATCTTGAAAGCCGAGACGTTTTGTACCTACAGAATCTATTGTGTGTCCATTTTTTTTTTCCCTCTCTGACACGTTGTCATCCATCGTGTTTATTAGATGTTGTTTGCTTCCGTAGGCGGAGCTTGCAAACGAGAAACTCCAGAGCAAAATGAAGCTACTGCGGGACCATGCAGCGTGAGTAAAAACGCGCTGGCAGAGCCTCTGGACCGGCTTAACCTAAAGAGCAGACGAACCTTGAGCTGTCGAACGCTTTGCTCGGTTTTGATTGATTTGTTTCTGTGTTTCTTCGTTGACCAATTCCACACCAAGCCCAACTCTATTTTTTTTTGTTGTTGTTGTTGTTTTGTTTCAGCTGCACGGTGGATCTCGAGAAAGTGTTGGAGACGCTGGAGGACCAGGAGTTGAAGGAGAACATTGAGGTGATGAGGAACCTGCAACTCGTCCTTGCGGAGCTCAAGGTACGGAAGTCGCCTTGCGTTGCATCACTTGAATCCAGCGCCGCTGACTGACGGTTCCTAATACTGAATGCTGTTGTTCACTGTCTCCAGAGTGAGAGTGACGGCATCGCCGCCTCCATCGACGCTATGGCTGCAGAAGAGGGGGGAGCTGACTTGTCCGGGAATGGCACTAAAAATGATGATTCTGCATCAGTACGTTGGCTCTTCTGTTCGTTGATGTTCACTTTAGATGTTGATTTTAAACAATACTTCACAGGTTTTGCAGTGTTGAGCTTTATCGCTACTCTGAGTGTGCACATTTCATCCATGCACTGATAATGCAGTACATTTCATTTAAAGATTAAATAAAAACGTTAACACATTTCTTTTGTTGAACGTGCTTATTTATCAACGAATAGTCTTTTAATTAAGATATTCCCATCAAATAGGAGGTCACTGGCTCTGCTGGGAAGGACAGTCCGGAGGGCTTTTCTACCCATCATGCACTGCGACAGGCCCAGCTGTCCAAGGAACTGATCGAGCTGAACAAAGTGTTGACTTTGAAGGAAGCTTTTGTGAAGAAAATGTGCCAGAACGACACCCAGTTGGAGCCAATGCAATCCGAGCACCAGGTAGGCACTCCCCCAATCGTTCAATAAGTGTGTACATCTTTCTATTTGTTTCATAATTCCTTTGGTGCATTTGTTATACATTGTAAAAAAGAGACTTTGAGGAATGGAATTGCCACCAAATAGACTTTTCACGTTAGATTTTATAGAGCCATATATAGCAAATAACAAAAGGACAATATTGTCACGATTGTAATGTGTTGAATGAGTGTAGGATTACTGTTTGAATATGCTAATAATGAGTCCTATTGCATCACTTTGCAGAAATGTTGCACAGATTTGAATCTTTTTGGCATTCTGTCTTACAGAGTAATGTACAGACGCTACAGACCGCAGTGGATTCTCTGCAGAAGGAGAAGGAGGATCTTGTTTTCGCACTTCAGTCTGCAAAGAAAGACACCAACCAGGCCAAGTATGCAAACCTGTTCACAATTATGTGTAATAAGAGAAATCTCATGAGGTACTTTGTGTCAAATCTATGAGCCCTCAGACCAGCAAGATCATGATTAGAATTCATTAATAAACCATCCTTAATGGTCTGGAGGAAATTACCACTACACAAACAATTATTTTGCCTAAAAAAAAAAAATAAGCAAATAAGCAATCTGTTTTTACTTCCGTCTTTGTACCACTGACACTGCTTTCTTTCCAGGCTCAGTGAGCAGCGCAGGAAGAGGCTGCAGGAGCTCGAGGGCCAGCTGGGCGACATGAAGAAGAAGCTTCTCGAGCAGTCCAAACTGCTGAAACTCAAAGAGTCCTCTGTTAAGAAAGTTGGCAACCTTGTGCAGGAGATACAGGTATGTTTTTCTTTATGTTTAGTACTTTTGATGGGGGAACAGTGCTTTGGGTATGTTGCATGTAAATATGCACCACTACCATACTCGATGGATGATTGTGTCCATACTGGTGTCATGATTTAAAATGGGTATTGGACGCTTCTATTTATGCAAACACATATGTTTTTTAACAGCAGTATCCCCTCACCGCCCCGTACCACAATATTGTAAATCTCAACTTAAAAATTAATTAAATAATACAAATAAAAACTAAAGCTATTTGCCACTGCATTAAAATGGTATCTTCCACGCAACTGCAAGTTAACATTAAACAACCTTTTTTTATTTTTATTTTTTTTAATAGCTACCAGTAGAAACATTTTTCTTCTACGAGGGAGAAGCATAAACAGTCTCGGTTCAGGGGTTTTGATATTTGTTCTAAATGTTGAAACATTGATGCTCATAATGCTTATTTTTACTGAACGTATCGGTGGTATTGGTGCCTGTAACACGGGCGTATCGTACCTTTTCCCACTCGTATCATATTGCCGTTATCATTGCGTGTTCGCCGCAGTTGCCCAAATCAAAGGACAGTACCGCTTTGTTCTCCCAGGGCATGAAGAGCCAGCGTACGCAGCTCATGAGGCAGATGAGGGAGGACTCTGAGAAATTCAGACAGTGGAAGGCCCAGAAGGACCGGGAGGTGCTGCAGCTGAAGGAGAAGGACCGTAAACGGCAGTATGAGATACTTAAACTTGAGAGGGACTTCCAGAAACAAGCCAATGTTTTGCGTCGTAAAACTGAGGAGGTGAGGCCTTTTGGTTTGCCGTCTTTGCAATTTTATTCACACGGTCTACTAATATGCTGTATTTATTGTATTTATTATTAGTATTCAACATCCATTTAGCAGCACTACCACAAACCTGGCTGCGAAGTCACTTCCCTTTGTTACTACATTTCTGCAAGTGATTAAGTCTGAATTGTAAGCGTATGGCCGACTCTGAGGATTTAATGGCACTTGAAATTACTCAAAGCAGTTTGTTGAACTCCTCACCTCAGGCCGCGGCTGCAAACAAGCGGCTGAAAGATGCGCTGCAGAAGAGAAGTGAGGCATCAGAGAAACGCAACAAAGGAATGGAGGGAGCTGCTGCAAGACTTAAGGTAGGAAAACTTGGTTGGAGGAAAAGACCTGCACCCGTGGACAACAGTCCCAAGCGTATCATCGCGCTTCCGACATGAGAGATCCCCAGACAATGAGAATGTTGCTGCCTTGATGTGATCAGACGTGGCTCCTCAACGAAGTGGAGGTGATGGTGAGCACTGAGGAGGCCCGGCGCCACCTCAACGATCTGCTGGACGACAGGAAGGGGTTGGCTCAGGAGATCAACCACCTCAAACAGCAGATCGACGCAGGGGACCGACCAGCTGCCAAAATCAGGGTGAGATGTGAATTCTTGCACAAGTCCGATGCGCCAGAAGAGTAGAAACAAAGGATCAATTGGTCCTTTTCGTACAGCGACGGACACTGATCATCTCTGAGCTGGAGACCAAGGGGGCGCTGGAAACTCCTCTGGCCAAACAGGTGGAGAACCTGGAGACGGAGATGGCCCTCAGGTGGGTTGAACGATTTAAACCGCTTTTTAAAATTTGGGCATTCGTCGTACTCCATACCAGGTTTTTGTCTGGTGTCTCCAGGAAACACTGGAATGATTCTGAACCTCCGTTGCGTGAATCGGTCAGATTTGAGGAGAGGTTTTGTACCTTCACAGGAACGCACAGATCGCTGACCTTCAGCAGAAGGTGCTCGTCGCCGACAGCGAGGGCCGCGTGAAGCACCGCCTCGATAGCGTCCAGAGCATCGTCGATGCCAAGCTCGCCCTCAAAGTCCTCTTGTCTGAGGTGAGAGAACACTAATGCGTTCATATTTCTAAGTAGACACATTTTGTGTTTCCCAAAAAAACATTTCCCCACATTTTTTTAATTTTTTTTTATTTAGCTGGTGTCTGCTAAAACAGCCAGCGGGAAGCTGGAGAGCGAGCTCAAGCAGGAGATGGGAAATGCTCAGGATTTGAGGAAGATGCTGGCTGATGAGAGATGCGTGATGTCCACCATGGACGTGGAGCACCAGCAGCTGCTGCTGGAACTGGAGCAGAGGCACCAGGAGAAGGTGTTCAGAGATGTTCCTCCTGCACCAGTTTGTATCTCTTTTCAGAGACCTGTAGTGAGAGCTTTTGTTCTATATATTTCTTTTCTTTTTTACAGGTCAGTTACCTCCTCACTCAGGTGCAGCGCAACATTGAGTCAGATGAGGCAAAGCAGAAGGAAGAAGAGAGCTCGACGCAAAACGAGCTTCTCCAGCGCCTCAAAGTTCAGGTTTGTCTCCACTTGCTGAGGAGGGTTCAGTCTGCCATTTGACAGCATTTCCCATTCGTCTTGTAGGAGAAACAAAATGGTAATCGTACATATCTGGAATATCAATTTAGGAAGAAGAGCTTGGAAAGCTGCGAGAGTTAAGTGAGCAGAACCAGACGCTGGTGGAGCAGAATGAGGAATTTAAGGAGGTAAGCTGGACAGCTTAGTCCAACACTATTGGCCTAATGTAAGTCTGTGGACGTGTACCATGCACTACTGTGTGCCACACTGATGAGGGAAAGGATTTAAGGTTCAAATGTGTTTTTATTGGCTGTTTTTACTTCCACAGAAACTGTCATTGCTCCAGCTGGCAAAAGGAAAGAAGGTTCTTGCGCTCACAAGCAAAAATGAAAAGACGCTGGATGACTCATTTGAATACATTCCTCCAAAGGTGTTCTACTTATTTTAAAATTATTTATTATTTCCCCATATTCATTGAGGGTGATCTAGTCAGAACTAACGGTGAATTCTGCAAACAATGAATAGAAAGCATAAATATAGTACCAGTCATGGGTTTGGAAACACTTTCTCAAATGTGTTCATTATTTTCTGTGGGGTTTTTTTCCTCCTGCCAACCAGCCTAAAGGGAAGCGTTTCACAACAGCTAAATCGCAGAATATGTCCATCGATGTCGAAGAGCTGATGTCTCCCAGTGAGGACGAGAGCGAGGAGGAACAGGACCTGTGGCGCCCGGAGAAACCCGACAAGGGAAGCAGAATATCAAAGAAAGCCAAATCAACTGGGGTAAGACTGAGATTATCATCAGGGCATCCAGAGTAAAAAAAAGAAGCTAACTTTCCTTCTGGTGCTGACCTGCAAATGCCTCCTTTTTTATAGTTTTTTATTTTTGGTATAGTTTGGTTAATTATGTTGGTTCTTTCTCTAGTGTGCGTGTAAAGGTCGCTGCGGCAACAAGCAGTGCAGGTGTCGCAAAGGAAAGATCACATGCGGGGAGAACTGCCAGTGTGATCCAGAGAAATGTCGAAATCTGGATAACATGGTGCTTGCTGAGGTGAGTCATCTCATGTGTGTAAATACACATGTCTATCTGTTCTATCCATACTGTACGTTAGGAAAAATACTCATGTAAAAATTGCCCCACATAGTAAACACTCATCAGAATGTAAAAACCAAAGTTGAATTATAGTAATTGTAACTAATAAGTTCCAGTCATTAGAGAAATGTGTAATTTGGCTTTCGTTATATTACCGTTTCCTCTTCTGCGTCAGGATGTAACTTTGACAAGAATTCTGTGATTTGCTTTGTTCACGATATTTGAGGTAAATATACAACAGTTGTTTTTTTTTTTTAACTTTTTACCCGTTTCAGGATGCCAGTCAGACGGAAAGAGCCTCCAGAGGATCGGCGTCTCTTCAAGATCAAACCGCCGACAGTCCTGACAACTCCACCTTCTTCAAGCCGCCGTCTTGTACACCTACGAAGAAGGTGAGCCGCACAGAGGAATGACCGCCATGCGTCGAGTCGGTGTGCTCGACATGAGTGTTGCTTCGATATGAGCTGTTTTGATTGTGAATGTGTATTTTGGCGTCTGGTCTGCAGCGCACGTTGCCGCAGGACCTTAAAGGATGCGATCCAGGACTCACCAATCGTATGCACTGTTTCAGGTACTAAAAGAAATCGGAGACTTGGGACACGCCACTGCTGACCTGAAGTTGGTCAGGAAACCTTCCTTACCGGAGGAAGAGGAGGAGATGGAGGGGGAAGAGGATGAAGATGATAATAAGGACAGAACAACAGTCAGCTTCCTCAAGAAGAAGAAAAGACTCCTGACGAGTTTTCAGAACAGTTTTTTCTCCGGATGCACTCCGATCAGAGAGGAATCTTGATCCGGACCGAGCGATCTCTGAATGTTTTGTGTTCTCTGCCTGTTTTTACAATTCCAAGTAAACGGTCTTGTAACGTGAAAGTAGCGGTTGATTGACGATAGTTAACAGAAAGGACTGTGACAGTCATCAAATCTTTACTGGAATTCCCCACTGACCTGTTCAAGAAGCCTGTATTTTAGTTTTAACGCGTTGGATGTCATTTCTTAGGGTAAGATTAAATTGACTTTACTAATATTAAAAGATTCCATCCATAGAGCCTAGTTGTAATCAACACATCATTTTAGGTTTCTTCACAGTGCTTTTATTATCTGAGCTGAATAAAGTCTTAGTTACATTTGTTCTTTAAAAACACAATGTATTTTTCGTCTGAATATGTACTAATGTTTAAGATCTCAAGTTGATGGAAAATAAATAAGTTGATGATTAATGTTTTACATTGCTGTCTCTTAGCTACGGTTCTTTTTTTGGTGTCAAATATTAAACAAATGTAAAACTTCTTTAGCATCTTTTAAATGCTAAAAAGAACAAACCTCTTGGGGGAAATGGCCGATCACGTTATTGGTTTGTTTGATCCCGTTTTGCTGTTAGTTAACTTTTTATTTTTGTTTTCATCCATTTCCACAGGGGCTGAAAAACCGTGAAGTCATTTAGGTCTTGTGACCAAATTCAGTGTGCTGGATCTAATTGGCTTTTCTGTAAAGATGTTCTACAGTTTTGTTATAATGAAATCTTCACATCTGATTAGAAGTTCAATTCTAAAATTCAAAGCAGATTACAAGTATTTCCTTGAGAGACTTCTACAGGTTCCACATTTTAGAATAAAATTGTGCAAATCAAATAAAAAATGTACATAATTAAGTTTCTTTGGAAAAAACACATATTGGGGACACGTATTTAATCTAGCAGGACTTCCAAGCATGTAATGGCTCCTGCTTTTCATTTGCTTAATGACTTTTACTTTATGATTTGTGTTATTTAAGATCTTTTGGACTCTGTGTGTAGTGGTAATTTCCCTCCAGAGCCTGACCATTAAGGATGGTTTATTAACGAATTCTGATCATGATCTTGCCGGTCTGAAGGCTCATAGATTTGACACAAAGTACCTCATGGGAGATTTCTCTTCTTACGGCAGAGTTTTACGCCGTGGAGATTCTCATCCGTCACAAACCGCAAAACACCTTGGTGTTATCAAACCTCGACACGTTTTGCTCCTTCGCATGATGGGACTGTGAGAGCGATCCGGTGGCTTCTGCTGGCAGGTGTTTGGCTGCTTCCCCGGTGCCAAACAGAACAGCACAATGCAGCATTGTTCCGCTGGACAATCTGTTTATTGACTCTTTTATGACTGTAAAGCAAAGTACACCAAAGGCAGAGAACATGTTGCACCAGACAGGGAAAAAGGAGGCGGCGGATCACACAAGAAACATTGCACGAGATTTAAGCAAGAAGGCCAATCCAGAGGATCAGCATGGAAGGGTACCGGCACACAGAGAGGAGGAACAGGTTATGAATGAATACTGCAAATATTCACCAGGTCTCTGACAGTAGGACAGATGGGTAATGAGAAGAGGAGAGCTGAGGAGGCAAGGTTCTTTTTGTTTAGGATTTTAATAATAACTCAAGAAAGAATGAGGACAAGTAGTGAAAGCCGACTCCATCACAGACACAGTTCAGCATTCAAAACATCGGGAGCAGATTTAGGTGCAAGTGTCAGACCTCAGTCATTTGTCATTCATGTTTTGGAATTTTACTACAATTGTAACCTGCAATATTTGGGACATCTTTTTGTTGTCTAGATCCAAATATGATATTGCTGACATTTGATCACTACCCATTTAAGACTACCTCATCGATAGGAATCCTTTTACATTTACTAACAAAATGCACTTGTTTGTGAGACCTGAGAGCACATCGCCACATCACGCGGTGTCGACTCTACTCCCTGCTGTGGAGTAAAGATAACAATATGCTGACCGCTCAGGAGGGGCTGCTGAGCCAGAAGCCTCCTTCAATGCTCGCTGGTCACTGATAGGGGGCGATAGAGGCCAGAATACACCAAATAAACACCACAGTGCGGATATTTGAACGCCAAAGTGTATTTCTACCTATGTGTAAGATCAGCCTGCTGACCCTCCTTGTATCAGATGGCTGTTTGTGTTTGTTGGACATGGTATTATGGTTTTAAGATACAATAGGATATTGATAGCTCCAATGATAAAATCTGGACTAATTAAGATTAAGATATTTTAAAGCCTGTAAAAAATGATGAATGAAGCTCATTTTAAGTTATCATAACAGTAATCTGTGCCATGCACGGGTGTGGCTTCATCGGAATCGAAAACGATTAGAACAAGCAAACAGTCAGATCATCAGATATGATTCTAAAATTGTAAAACCCCGATTGGTGCAAAGAGGTATGTGACTTCACCGCTTCCCAAATGAGTGCCGCCCACTCCGAGGCAGTGCGAAGAGAAATCCCTCATGAAGAACTAAAACGTTGCAGACGTCGTTTCATTCATTACATTACAAGTGTCTCAGTGAAATAAACACATATGATTACGTGCAACATATCAACACATGCACAGTGAGATCTGGCCAGCGTTGATGAAAGCATAGATTGTGACAGGTGACAGGAGAGGGGGAGCTCCAAGCAAACGCTGATTAAGACTTTTCGAAACAACCAAAATGCCACGATGAACTTTAAGGAACTGAAAAATCACACTGAGAGGGTCAAAGTTGGAAAACTAAAACACAAACAGCTCCCAGACTATGCAGCACCATGGAAGACACCTGTCCAGTTACTAAGTCAACTAAATCATTTTTGAACAGCACTTTTGAGGATCAACTAATACCTACAACGTTTATTGAGACTCGTCCGCTCATGGTAAATGGAAATTAGGCAAGTTCAAGCCACTTCCACACTAGTGCACTTTCGGCTATAAATTAGCTCACTAGCCGGAGCGCCACCATAAAAGAACAGGACTGATATGTACGTCAGTCGACAATGCCCCATCGCTCCGCCGTGCGTCCGAGGCTACATTTCAATACGTTACGACACAATCTTTATTGGTTCCTTAGCCAAAAGTGTCTGCTACGCAAAAGCTGCACACAGGAAATGACACATGACATGTCGTCTTACCATTTTAGGGGCCACTATAGAACTACATAAAAAAGAAACAGGCAAACCAAGTAGCGTTTACTAAAGCACATTATAAACGGACGTTTGCATTGCACAGTATGAATTCAATGACCTTCAATCGATGGGACCAAGTGCATTAACATTTCCTTTAAATATGTTTTCACTGTATTTTTACTTTTGTACTGTGGCTTACTGCAAGTTCTGTTGTCATGTACAACTACCTGACAGGGCAATACAAGTGCGTGAAGTAAAGCTTATCTGGGAAGCTTAGATTGGAGCAAAGTCCAGTAAAACTGTGAGTAAAATATACAAAGAGCAAAAAAGCAAGACGTGTGTAAAAGAGGTACATTGGGGCTTTCAGCATGTGAGTGACCGTCGTGTCAGAACTTGATTAATGCTAAACACAATTCCTGGATGCGAAACAAAACGAAAGAAACAGACTTCAAAAAGAGGTTGTTTCAAAGTAGGAATAGCAAGTTGAACTCTGAAAACGGAACGCCGTTAATAAAACAACACAATAGAGTCAATCATTTCTGAAACGAGAACTTTGTGCGATGAGATTTGAGCAGCACACCCGACTCTCGTGCACTAGATAATTGAATACGTAGCAGATTGATGTTGTTATCTGATCTAAAAGTGCAGCAGAAATGATGATGACCTTGGGCACTGTAGATCCAGAGGGGCAACAAAGGACGTTATCTGTGCATCAGATTAATGCTGCGCACATATTCTCTCCCCTAGAGACACTGGACTCTGCACTCGGGCACATCAACCACTTGAACTTCTGAGATAAGATAGTGTATGAATGAAGGAGGAGGCCCAAACGTATCCGAGATGCTTTAACTTAGAATGAACATGTCTATGAGCCGGTGTCCATTGACTATCTTAAGCTACATTTAAGAGGTTTGTGGGGGAGACGTTGAAACTGTGACTCCCATGAGGAAACACTTCGCCTACGCGAGGACAACAGCCAGACCTGCTCGCACACACATTTAGCTTCAATATGAATCTGCTCATAGAACTTTTGCCCCCGTCAGGTCAGATAACATCTCCTTTATTGTTCAGGCACTCCTCTAACCGAGCACAAATGTGAGATGCTGGAATCAATGCCAGAGAGGAGTCAGATCAAGAAATGCAGGGTACATGATGAAATATAGTCAAATGTAACACTGATGCAAAGAGATCCTGAAGGTCGAGTAAGGTCGAACCGTTTATGAGGGGCAGTTTGCATCACACGTCATGAGTTACTTTTACAGTGCCCTAAAGTTAAAGGATTATTCATCCGATTGTGATGCAGTTTTTGTCATACCGTAATTTAATGTTTAACATGATATCAAAGAGTTTCTTCTTGTTGCTCTCTTTTCACTTATTTCAGTAAATGTCAACTGGCCTCACTTGCTGATTCTGTAGCTTGTGTTGTGCTCCATTGCAAAGAACAGCAGAAAAAGCACAGGGGTTAAAGTTCAACTCATTTTGCCGTGACCTTTATGAGAAGGCCGTTCTTCGGTATAAACATTGATGTGTGAAAGGTGTCGTGAGTTACGGCACGGTATATCACACGGAGGCTTTAAAACCATCGGTAAGACTCGGCAAACAGCACTTATTGCATTGGTTGCAGCGGGGTTTCCTACGGGCCTCGAATACATATTTTGCAAAGGGGACAAAAGAGATGTGCTCGAGGCCGGCCCTACCCTCTGTGTCAGTCAGTGTGGAATCAGGATGTTGGACTGAGGGGCAGGGCGCTGGGCCTGTTAAATATTGACTGCGAGGGTAATAATTAACCATCCACCAACTCCCGATCCCTTAAACTGGCGGCTTGGCCTCGCTGCCATTGCGTCGCCGTCTTTGGTGACATTTGCATTGACATGCGCCTCTGACATGTAACCCCGTGTGTCTCCATCTGCCTCGGTCTTTTCCGCTCCGTTTCTTCTTTTCTCCACTTCCCCCTCGCTGCCCTGTTGCCGACACCTTGCATCTCGACGCTCTGCGGCTCTTAAAACCTTTGGCCTTGTTTAGCAAAAGCCTCTGGATGGGCCATGCAACTAAAGGTGAGTGCAGCTCCTACCTACCCAGAGCCCAGCCAGTCGCTGAAATGTTCAAGATTGATACGATGCACAACAACTTCAGTTATTTTTTTTGTGTTAAAGAGATATTTTTAGAATGCTGCATGTTACATTTAAATCGCTCTGTGTTCCAGCAAACGTTATGTATTTTAAGACCAAATCTGTCTTTTTCTATTTTCTGAATATATATATATTTGTTAATAAATCAAATAATGTCTAATTATACTATTTTTCAAATTGGTGACATAGTTGCCTTCTTTAGAGGGAAGAGAGATGCCTTCCGGTCCACTTAACAGAATAAAAAGTGAATCCTTTAATTGCTTTATAGTTCTGTATAAACTTTACACAAGTATCATTCTGTAAGCTAAACAAAGCAGGCTGAACGAGAACAAAACGCATCCCAGGATTTGAACAATAACTAAATTAGGTTCAAACTGATTCTTCTCTTACTAATCACGAGGACAAGTGTCAGTGGAAGCAGGAAATGTAGGGCCTGCAGGTACATAGGTCAGCCACACCCAGATATTCACATATTGAAAAGAGCCCTGATGTTGACAGCGACCATAAAATCTGTTATCTGCTCAGGCCTTGGCCCTTTGGCCGGGCGATTGGAAGAGCGTGAGCAATGGTGGCGTCTACTTGAGGCAATAAAACTGGGCGGAGGAAATTGCCGGGTCAAAGTCACTCGCGATTGGAGACTCCTCTCGTACTAAAGCAAGTGCCTCCAGGTCTAAATCCTGAGTTAACCTTGCGCTGTCTCTTGCTCCTTCTCCCCGCTCTCCCCCCTCACCCTCATCTCAGGTGTTTCCGCGCCAACACTGGAAGTGTCCTTGTAGGTTTGTCCATCTGCAACATGGCTGACTTGGAGAACAACTGAAGCGGATGCGGTTTGCTGTCGGCTCTTGTGGTGTTCGCTGGATGTAACAGCAACTCCATGTGGAAGCTGCGTCCAGTTCCAGTGGAGGTGCTGTTACCTGCAGAGGACCGCCGAACGCAACACCAAGCCTGGGCTCCTCTTGCGACGTCGAGGAGCTATCCGGGCCCTTTACCCATGTAGGTGCAGCCGAAGGCCGATGGGACACAAAGCAATGACCTATTAATTGACAGCCAGTGGTTATAAACTCTGCCTGTCAGTTCTCTAGGCCACTGCTGTGTTTTTCCCTCCTCAACGCCGACAGAGTGTGCAAACAACGTGCTTTTTGGTTTATTGGACAAACTAACCGTTTCTCTTGCGGTTGTAATGTGAATAAAAACTTTTTTAATCGGGTTTAATAATGAATAAAAGCTGTTACATGATGTGAGAATGAGTCGGTTATGTTTGTTCTATTGCTCTGTTGACGATTATTATCTGTTTGCCAGGTTAGTCAACTTTTTTTATACATGCAACTTATTTTAAAGGTATTGGGATAGCAGAACATTAAGCAAACATATCTATGGTACACTGGGATAAAAATATAATATTCATATTTAATTGACTGTGGACATATATCAACTGACAACTTACGATTTATAAACCTGAAAATTGACTTAATGATTTATTCAGTGTATCTTAAATTGAAATCAGATAAAAAAAAATGTTTTCAAAACACCCTTAAAAGTTGCTCAATACCAAATTCATAGCACGTCTATCATAGCAGCGTTCACAGCGCCAGCAACAGCAACAGGGCTGAGAGAGCAACCAGCGTTGTTGAGTCCCTGCTGGGTGTGATCAGCAAAGACAGCAGACCTATTATGTCCAATTCGACGTGGCCTCTGAGGTTGAGGTGGAGTGACACTTTTTGACAAAGGGCCTTACTAATACCTCGAGGCTAATAATTTAAAATAATGACGTGCCTTCAATTTTGAACATTACCAATCGAATGTATCAAATAAAAACAAACTGCCTGAGAAGAGGTGAACGAAGGAAGTTGCAGTTATTAAGAAGCATCAGATTTGAGCTGCTAAAAGGGGAAAACCGAATATTACTGTTAGGTTCAATCTGCCCGTTAATAGAAGCGAATCCGGAAGTGGAGAGGAGTGAACCACACTGCATTCGTGTACTCTTTGTAAATAGTGACGTCGCATCCACGAAGGTCATTCGTTTAATAATTATGAGCTAAACAAACAAAGACACCGAGTTACGTATAATGTCCGTGTGTACGTTCTTTGATTATAGACTTGAGTTGATCTGAATGAATCATTATAAATGTGTCTCGTAGGATAAACGGTATTTTGAGGCTCGGGACCGAGGGTACGAGGGGAGACAGGGCCACCTGCTGGCGACGCGGCGCACGAGCACTTCCCGTGACGCAGAGAAACGCGGTCAAACCACGTTCCGGTGCGTGGAGAGCAGCAGCAGCAGCAGCAGCATGGCATCCGACAGCACCGAAGCTAACCTTAACGGACGGGAGACCGTCTCCCTCAACGGGGAGCCCGTCGTTAAGCGGCTGCGGGAGAGTGTCTCGCACGATTCTTCCCTCCGCATCCCGAAGGAGCCGCAGAACAAAGTGACCGTTGTGCTCGGAGCTCAGTGGGGCGACGAGGGCAAAGGGAAAGTTGTGGACTTGCTCGCGATGGATGCGGACATTGTATGCAGGTGCCAGGTAGCCAGCTACTCGGTCGATTTTAACCTTCAACTGCTTCGTGCGGTGGCGTTGCTATTTAAACTCCCGCCATTCTGCACCGTGACTTGTTTGGTCGACGTAGTTTCCCTTCTTCCCCCCCCTCGTCCTGCGGCCGTAAATATTAATGATCCGGTTTCCGACGTCAACAACCTTGTCTGATGTCCCGGATGTTGAAGTGCTAAGTTGATGCTAACAATAACTGCTTCCCTTTACACCTTTTATTCTGCGCTGAGGTTGTCGCTAAAACTGTTTTAAATGTAGCACATGTAACATTAAACCTCACACACCAATGTCTTTCCACTGGCTGTGGTATGTAACAAACCGACCGCCAGCTGTTGCCCAGCTGTTCCTCTCTCTCCCCGCCGCTTTTAACCCAGCGACATTTAACAGACATGGAGATGTGTGTATATATATATATATATATATATATATATATATATATATATATATATATATATTCGTTTAAACATTCGTTTATTGAGCTAAGCTAATTAATGTCATCCACGGGCCACCTCAACCGTCCCCAGGGCGGATGTTTTCTGTTGTTTTCCCCCTCTTTTCACCGAGCTGACCCCTCCGGGTGTGTTTGTTCCGTTCGCAGGGAGGCAACAATGCGGGTCACACGGTGGTGGTGGACTCCGTGGAGTACGACTTCCACCTGCTGCCCAGCGGTGTGCTCAACAAGAAGGCCGTCTCCTTCATCGGTACGAGGCCCTGAATCATGTCAGACGCAGCCTTATCAGTTGTTGTGTCTTGTAGGTGCGGCGCAAGAGTCTGCTTGTTTACGTACAGAAGAATCTACACAACTGCACATGAGGCTGGGGGTTTCCTTGATTCAGCGTTTCCTCTTTTTGGTAGATGTTTGGAAAACATGGAAAGAGGAACCACTACCGATCAGTTGTTCAAACCATTGCATACAATATAGCTTCTTTGTATAAATGAAACATGATGAAAAACATAAACTGCATAAGAAATGTCTCACGCACAGGTATGACTTTATTCCACATGTGTTTTAAGTTTGATTATTTTTTTTTCACTCCCTGTTTCAGGCAATGGAGTTGTGATACACCTCCCAGGCCTGTTTGAGGAGGCTCACAAGAACTTGCAGAAAGGCAAAGGTAAAGTTTTCTAAATATGCAGTAGCTTCATTATTTGTATGCTAAATGGCCCGAGTAGTCTTTCCCGACCAGTCAAAGTGCCTTAACACTGCGGAGGGATAAATTGCTTAACACACTACTGGGTTAATCAAACCTTTTTTTTAAATGAGACACTGTTTTCTTTGGATTTAGTTTGAGACTTTTAGAAATGTGTATCATCTTCTAACATGAAAGTGGAACGCATTATATTAGTATTGGCTTCACAGACATTGAGGCGCCTGAAACCTGCAGTGAAATGTGAAGGATGAGGTCGTAACTAATCATTTGCATGAGGTTCAGCCAACATGTAACGTGGCATGTGTTGTATTGCGTGCAGGATTACAAGGTTGGGAGGAGAGGTTAAAGATTTCTGATCGTGCCCACCTCGGTGAGTAAGCATTTCCTCATTCATATGTCTGAGTAAAAAAATGTTCCTTTTTGTTTTTATTGACGACCCTTTATCATCCTCCAGTGTTCAACTTCCATCAAGCTGTTGATGGAATCCAGGAGCAGCAGCGGCAGCAACAAGAAGGGAAAAAGTAAATCTCCTTTAGTTAAAATACTGGTTTACATATGATGCATAAATTGGAGTGATTGTATTGTATTAAGCAAATGGGTCGTTGTGCAAATTAATTTTGCCGTTTTTACTTGTCCTCCAGTTTGGGAACCACTAAAAAGGGCATCGGTCCTGCGTACTCCTCCAAAGCCGCTCGTAACGGTCTGCGAGTCTGTGACCTTGTGTCGGATTTCAAGGTTTTTGAGGACAAGTGAGTTTTCTGTTTGTCTTTCTTCAAATTTCCGTCTCCCTCCCCCCTTAGCTTGTCAACTCATCCATGAGCTAAATTAGGAACTAAATATTACTGCTAATGGGATCTTGTATGTCCAACGTCATTGTGTGAAGCATTTAAAGTCTTGTCTGTTCACATTTTGGACATTAAGGGGTCCATGGTTCTATTAAGTGTCGTAGTGTGTTTCCCTCAGTGTAGTGTCTGTGTCTGTATCTTCTCCTGCCACCGGGCAGCAGCACTTGAGACAGAAGAGTTGTGGTGCTCTGTATGTCATGTGCAGTTCTGGCATGTACACAACATTTTTTTTAATGTGTGTCAACAGCCTGTTGAACTCTGTCCTCCTCGCAGGTTTCGCATGTTGGCTGAACATTTCCTGACGATGTATCCAAACCTTAACTTGGATGTTGACAGTGAACTGGAGCAGCTGAAGGTGAGGACAGGTTGCAAATTCAGTGCCTGGAAATATCTTTTCTGACGATAGAACCTTTTCACTACTCAGACAATTATACAATTTTGTGTACATTTGTTTAGATCTTGTTAGGTAATGGCACTTTTAAGACTGGAGCAAGAAATCAGGATGATGCTGTTTTGTATTATACGGGTGTGAATCGTGGATGGTTGTAATTGGTATTTATTGCTGAGCAGTATTCAGTGTTTTCATTCTTCTCGTGGTCACTGTTTCTATTTTTTAGGCTTATGCAGAGATACTGCGCCCCCTTGTGACGGACGGGGTGTACTTTATGCACCAAGCGCTCAATGGTCCCAGTAAGAAAATCCTGGTGGAGGGAGCCAATGCTGCTCTGCTGGATATTGACTTTGGTGAGCACCTCCGTGTATGTGGAGTCAATTATGAATACAAATCCGATGAGTCTCCCTCTTAAACTGCCGTTTGTCTGTCCAGGCACGTATCCTTTCGTGACGTCTTCTAACTGCACGGTGGGCGGAGTGTGCACTGGTCTTGGCGTGCCTCCGTCGTACGTTGGCCGAGTGTACGGCGTCGTCAAAGCCTACACCACCAGGGTCGGTGTTGGCGCTTTCCCAACAGAGCAGGATAATGTGAGTGACAATAAAACTGCTTTTTCCAACTTGTTGATTCCTCTGGGTTTACAACTTGAGGGTGGTTGGGTGGACTCTGCTGCTCTCTGCAGTGTGGAACTGCATGTTATAATGGTAGGGGAAACACTGGACTGAGAGGTCATCCAGTTGTGATTTTAAAGGATCAAATTCACTGGGAACTACAGCAAAATGGTAATTACATAGTGACGTAGAGTCTTAAAACATCCCGAGATGAAATGATGGTGAGTAAATCACGTGAGCTGTCTTGTTTTCCGGTAACCGGTAGTAGTAGTTCCCCCTCCCCGTGAGCCAAAACGCCCCGAATTGCGTCAGCTTTCCAGCTCCAAGTCTGACGCAGACTTGTGGTCAGATGTAAGGGAGAAAATAAGACTCTAAACCACCAGCTGCTCAGTGGTGAACTGCAGAGGAGTGCGGTTGTACTGAGCAGCTTCCACACGTGGGTACGGACTCCACACAGCCGACTGTCCCGACACAAAACGAGCAGAATGAACATCGTCCCCAAACCAGTATTACCTTGGTACATTAAACATGTTGTCGCGTTCACAGATGACAGCATGTTTTGTTGTATTTCAGGAGACCGGAGAACTCTTACAGACCAGAGGGGCAGAGTTCGGTGTGACAACGGGCAGGAGGAGGCGCTGCGGTTGGCTCGACCTGATCTCGGTCAGATACGCCCACATGGTCAATGGCTTCACTGCGTAAGGAACTGTCTCGCCATTTCAGAATACTTCCCCCACCTGCTGATGAACTTAGTGAAGCTGCAGTAAAGCGTCATTTGTTGAACGGGGCGGGGCTTCTTTCCTTGCAGAATTGCCTTGACCAAGCTGGACATTTTGGACACGTTGTCAGAGATTAAAGTGGGCGTGGCCTATAAAGTCGATGGAGAACCTCTACCAAGTTTCCCCGGTAGGCCAAAACTCTTTCAACGTTTTATGGATCTGCTCTTTGTCTGCCCATTACAGAATAAATAGTTTGCATTCAAGTAGGGGGCAGAGATGAATGAATTGTAGGGCTGCATTGGATTATCGTATATTGTCTGTCATTTATTTGTACCCTTAATGGCTTGAAAGAAGGAAAAAAATGCATTTAACATACCCTCTTTAAAAATGTCCTTTTGTTTCAAAGTTATACGAGCACTAATTCTCAATGATTTTTCTTGTACACATTAGACTACAATACACGGCCATGTTTATTTCGACTTCCTGATCTTGTCAAAGACCGCCCATTGATCGCCAAACATTCTAAATTCTAACAGCCGAACACGGATTACTGTAAACACAGGAAAGGACCTGTCCTCCCCAATGATTTATCATTTTCAGAAGGACTACTCTAGCTTTAATGCTCCCTGATGTGTTATTTTACACAGGTCAGCTTCTACTAGCGGGAAATGCAACATCTTGGCTTTTCAAAAATCCATTTTTCAGCAGATTCGATGCAGCGTTTATCTTCTGCGTATCTCTGCACTGCCGAACGGCGCAAATTGAATTATTAAGCCAATAATCCAGAGGGTGAAGAAGCAACTATTTGTGTGACTAGCTGCTCTCGGCCAGCATGTCATCAACGATTCCCTCGTGTATTTTCCATCGGTACGGTGCTGAATGTTTGCGTCGGCTCCTTATCATGATTCAGTTGTGTTTCTCCCGAGTGTTCACTGCTTGTGCCCCACTCTTTCAACAATTGGATCGATTTACATTCTGGAGTAAAGGATCTCTGATCGGGCGCGTTGTGTTCATTTACAAATCTGTTTAACTATTCTATGGCATATTTTCATTATTGTGTATTAACTTTTTAATTAACATTCTGAGGTGAGAGTATTTGCAGACAACACAGGAAACTTATTTCCATCCGTGCCTTATAGACCACGGCTTGACCAAATTAATTCATGGTCAACTGTCCCGATTTTGTCGACTAGTAGATTCAACAATTTTTAAATCACAGATCTGTAAAAACATGAGATTCTCAGATTCACTCCAGAAATGTGCAAAGTGCTTTTGGAGACAATATCATCTACTGTTTTATACAGTGATCCTGCAGAGCCTCCGGCTCAGCGGCAATGTGCCGATTCAGTCTCCGTGCCCTTTTTTAATACAGAACAGCGATGCGGAATAGCAGCGCAACAGTCCTGCCTTGAACAGGCTGCTTTCGACAACCAGTGACCCGGAAGAGCACCCTTACAGGCGCATCACATCTTATCCCATAATAAACTCCATCGGGGCGGCTGTCCTGTGGGTTGTTCACACTGAACTTGTGACGATGCAGCAGCTGGAAACCCGATCCGAGTGCATCTGTCACTCAACGTTGCCAATGTGCTTCTTCTGCAGCAAACATGGACGTTTTGACGCGGGTGTCGGTGGATTATGAGTCGTTGCCCGGCTGGCGCTGCAGCACCGAGTCCGCCCGCTGCTTCGAGGAGCTGCCGCTGGAGGCGCAAAACTACATTCGCTTCATCGAGAACTTCCTGCAAGTGCCAGGTTTGTTAAGGAGATCCACTGTAGCCAAATGGGTAAATGCTTTGCCAAACGTGACACTCACACCTTGTCTTTTTTTGTTTTGTTCTTTCAGTGAAGTGGGTTGGAGTGGGCAAGTCCAGAGAGAGCATGGTGAAACTGTTTTGATCCGCCCGGATGATCTCAGGTTTTGTTAAGATTACCAAAGGAGTTTAAAATGCAAACTCCTCAAGGAAACACGTCACCAGCAAGGCTATTTGTGAAACGTTTTGTGCTTGTGCATCACATTGCAATCAGACCCCCCCTCTCAACTCCCCAGAGATAATTTATGCATTCCACACAATTTTTCCTGTATTTATTTGGGTGTTAATTTTTAAAACATTGTGCAAAATGATCGAGCATCCTTATTCCATTGCACAGTAAAACAGTTTTGTTTTTTAACATTTGAATTAACACTTAATTAATAGCTGTGTTTCTTTTTTTTATTTTTATTTTTTACATACCGTATATTTGAAGAGCCATTGCTGAATAGGAACTTTGTATCAACGGGCACAATATAGGAAGGGATCATGTCAGGCTTTGTAACTAGATAGAAATCCATTGTGCGACCACTTCAATAATTCACTTTTCTATTAAACATTTTTAAAACACTTTAAAAACATGAATGCATCCCAGTTTGATAATATTTTCATGTTTTAGAATGAACGTGGTTTTTAGATCATCCTCAAAATGGATAAATCAACGCTACATTAGGTCGACTAGCTGTTACTTCATAATTGTGGAAGAATAAGAAATTCTAGAAGAAATATATTTCAATGTGTTTTCTATTCTATTCACTGTCAATGATGTAAAAGACCCGTCTTGCTGTTATCAATAAAAATAAACTAAAATTGCTTTAATTTGTTTATTTAGTTCTAGAAGTGTGCAGCCGTTAATTCTATTGTCTAATGTGGATTCGAAGGGGTAAACAAAGAATTGGAATTGACTGCACTTCCCCTCGTGTCCAGGGAGCTTTGGTCCGTTCTTGCCGCCAACAGTAGCCGTTTTTTCGAGAAACCCCCCATAAACCCACTTGACTGTAGATAAATGGCTGAAGGACACAGTCATGTGGGGCACATAGAGGCCTGTTCAGCAGCTGAAGTGCCAGGTATTTTAGCGTGATGGTGGACAGATGTCTGCATTCTTTGTGTCATATTCTCCTCCCACTCTCACCGTACGCTCTCCTTGGTTATCGGACGTCGTGGTTTAAAAGCTTTTCGGTATGGGCCCATTAGATTAGTGTGAAGTGGATATCTTGGCAGATCGACGATCTCTGTGTAACAGATTCCTGGAGCTTCTCGGATATTGCAGTTTATGCGTTAAAGTATGGAGCCAATTCTGAAGTCTCACTGTTTGAGTGTGCAGTTACTGAGAGGCTGCGTACTTTGATGTCTGTCTACTAACACAATTAATCCGGCTGAAGTGAGTCAGCTCAATTTACTGAAGCCCGACCGCAAAGGGTTCAAATTGTGCCTTGTTTTTTATTTCTATTTGTAGTTAATTACACTTTTTAATAATTTTTTTCTTACAGTATTATTATAAGATGAAGTATATGCTTTAAACCAGGCCTACAATGGTGGATGAAAAGCAAACAAATCTCCATGTCTTCACTAATTTACTCCAGATCATTACTGTGCACGTCATTTATTTTCATTTGTCTTGTACGTGTACTTGTAATTTACTTGCAGTATAATGACTCGCTGGTCCAAAGCTCTCTAGAAGACGAAAAACTAATGCAAAAGAAATGGTGGAGCCTTTCAAAGAGAGGTCCCTTTGCTGAGCTGCTCCACAACGGGCCGGTGATGGAGGAGCCCGGCAATCTGGAGAGAAAGTGGCAGAAAGCTGCGGTGATCCAGCAGAATGTGAACTATACTGGATTGACATGTTTGTGGTTGTGGGGGTCCTCTCTGTCCACTCTGGGGTCGGATTACAATAGCGACATAAAATATGTTGTCAGGCGGACACGATAGTCTCAGGATCTGACACCAGAAATGTAATTCTTCCGTTGCAACGAGATGAATGCAAACATTTCAGAAACGGATATTTAAAAACCGGAGGGGAAAAAAATCTAACTATCTGCATAAATAGATCTTATCAGAGGCAAACGAAAGTGTGTATTTCTTTTGAGTTTAGGTGAACTTAAATGAAAGCACGAGCTGATGTGATGTAGAACATGATTTGCAGGATTTGTCCATATAGTTTCATTGAAATGGACCTCCAGGGAGCGCTTAAAATAACAAAGACAACAACCAAGGAGACACACAATTCAGGCAATCCATTAGATTCTGTTCATAATAGGGTTTGCTTCATGCCGAGGTCGAACTGCTTATGTAAAACTATTTAGAAATAGAGATGTACTCCGAAAATGATGTATTAAAGTGTGCATGCAAATGAGGACACTGTCTGATTATTGTTAATATACACACTGCCTTGCACATTATTTAGATTAATTCTTCTAAGTCAAACTAAGGCTTCTTTCAAGCTGTATTCCACTGTATTCCAGACTACTATAGGGCTCCAAACAATGTGAAAAATATACTACAATATTGAAAAAATCTTCTTGAGTTAGAAAAAACTGTAAATTTAGAATCAGCCGTAATATTCATAATAACAAAAATATGAAGCAGGTGGGAAACACTGGTGAAAATTAAATACAAATACAATAATGATAATAGACAAACGCTGGGAATAAAAAATACGGCACCCGTAGGCAGCGAAATTTACACTGGCCTTTTTGTTTTTCTCCAATAAAAAAAAAAATCCAAAGAAACTGTTGAATGAGAAAATATGATATAACATTGGACATTTTGTGGCTGTGCACATCACCGCCTCTCACATCCTGCTTAAATCATTATGTGGAGGTTAATTATTTACAACTTAACAGGTAACTATTTCTATAGAGTCAAAATTCCTCTTGTTTCAAAAAAAGGAACCTGACTAAATTCATAAGACCCTTCTACCCAATGGAATATAAAATATAATATCTTTGACGTTCTGTAGGTTGAAAGTGCATCCCCGGTCAAATGAGCAAAATTGCAGACGTTTGCTAACCAATCAATTTCCAGTCTAAGAAGTCCCTGCATCATCAGAAATGGCAGAAAGAAAGTGAACCTACAGTAGATGACTTAATTGAAAATAAAGTGCTCATAATAGCGGCGTAGTCCTTCTCCCCCCGACGCTTCTTTCATCCCCCTTCCTCCTTCCCTCGCTTTTGTTTGCCTCCACCTTCCTTTACTTGCAATTGAGAGCACATGTATCACCAGGTCAATCAATTTCAGCCTGTTATTCAAGTGTAGCCACGTCTCAGACGGTCAAACGTCACCGACAGCTGGAGGCCATTCGATTTACCTTTACACTGCCGGCTAAGTCCTACGCTATATTAAGACGACTCCTGGAATCGAAGCCACCGACCAATAAAAGTAAGGATTTCTAGATGGTCTTTTTCTTTGCATGTGTGACGAGGCGTGTGAGGGATGTCACGGTAGATCTCCTTTTATGTCGGGAGCAGAAGGGATTATGGAGGTAATGTAGAAGTTCAATTATGTCCAGTTTTATCCAGATATCGGAGTGAGCTTTTTTTTTAACAACATCTCCCATTTTAAATATAAAAAATAACTATTTTTATATGAATATGAAGAGTTACCCAGACTATGATTCATGCTGTGGGAAGGAAACATGAGTACTACGGTGGTCAAATATTCTTGTGTATCCTTCAGAGTTCTCTAATTAACATTAACATCACTCAAGTTAGAAGCGACCATTACTTTATTCCTTCTTCATGCCGCACTGGGTAATGATTTATGTAGCCGTAGCAGTGAGGCACCTGTTTCAATGGGGTTGGACTGTGTTCAGCTTTCATAGGAAGAGAGAGACAAAAGCTCTCACAGATTGAATTGAAGGAGCTAAATGTATTTTATGAGGTAAGTGCATGAAATAAATCCATTTCTGTAAGAATAGTAAAAGTACAAAGTATATGCAGAGAAATACGGGGAACAAATACATGATGACATTGTGCTCTTGTTGAATGTATTGCTATGATGCAAAGGTAATGGCCACAGTACAAATACTATAGAGCTCATTGTTTTTATTATAGTTACTAAGCTGGTAAATTACCTATCAGTTTGCAAGAAGTTCATGTAAGCTAAAGGGTCGATTGGATAGTGTGTCAACCTTTGTCTTGCTTTAAACATGTGGAAAAACTGCATTTATCCTCATTTATATGTCACACGACATCCTCCCTTTTCGGAAAGCCATAGCACTCAGAAGGCACGTTTACATTTCACTAAATCCAATGCGATAGTTCTGCCGATATGCTGATCAGCTGATCAATAGAGCCATATCGTGCCATGTTGTGGAACTTCATGATTTTTCTCTCACCTTGTGCTGCTGCTTGTAATACCTCAGATTAAACGTTTCTCTGTAAAACAGCCCCTCTTAGGCTGAAATGTTGCCGTTGCACACTTGAAAGCCTCTTCTGAAGTAGCTGGCAGATACTTTGCTACTTAATGGCCCCTGATTAGTATGAATTGTGTTATTAAAGATGTCTTAGGACTGTTTGACTCATTGATTGATCGCCATCCTCCAGGCAGCTCTAGATATAATTCCTCACTTCCTTGAAACAGCAACATTGATTCAGTCAGGAGGCAACGCACAAAAAAGCCTCCTCCACAAAACAATCCATGCATAATCCAACATAATGTTTTATGTTTTATTAAAACAATGCAGTGAGCTAATCGGCATCAAGTTCCTGTTTATGTTTGCCGATAAAACGCTTGTTTTAACAGACTAATGCATCGGATGTGCAGACACAGTCGTGGTCGGCTCTGACTGAGCAAACACTGGAGCGTCTTGGGAATTTGCCAACTTGGCTTTGTGATCTTAGTTTTCCGCCTGTGCCGCTGATCTCTCTTTAAAATAACAAGACACCATCGAGCCTACATTTCCATCTGCGTTAACCAACAATGGTGATCATTTTATGTTATGTTAGCCAGTTCAGTAGTATACATCAGAATAACTGAAAAAATATGATTAGTGAAAGCAATGCAACATTATACAGTATATTATATATTTAGTAGCATGAAGATAGTTTTTCCTTATCGTTGGAGAACATACTGTACATAATAATAACTGTAGAGATTTAGAGGAGCACCTAATGAATCTTATCCCAGTAAAAACACGCAGACACAAAAAGAAAGCGAGCAGCAGTTCTGTCAGGCAGACTGAGATGGGACATTTAGGGCAGGGCGAAAGGGGGGCTCAGCTCGACTTTCCGCTGCAGTCGGCAGTCAGATCTCAATGAAAATCAAACATTGATCCCATGCGAGTATTGATATGACCACGGCCCCTACTGCGTTGGACATTCAGTCTGACTCACAGGAGAAAACCAGAGATGACTGAAGCAAATCAAGCTGCATTTTGCCTTCACATGACTGTACAATAATATCGCTGAAAGAAAGTGATGTAACTGAACATCCAAAACTCCATCATCATCTCTGCCTCATCCCTGCTGCAGCCTTTCCCCCTCTCTTTAATTCACTCCCTCACACTGCATATTAAGTCAATTTGATTGAGTATCTTTTTCCTCACTTCAATGCTCAGCAACAGCATCCCTCCCCCCCTGCCCTGTCCTACCCCTCCCCGCCCCCCTCAGCCCTCCACACACACACCTCCCTGCATGCGGATACCTGAAACAGCATGCAATGGACGACTGGTACTCAGGATTCTCATGATTTTTCATTGTTAAGGTAAGCACAAATGGCCGTAATGCTCCAGCAGGTCAATCAAACAGGATCTCCGCGGCTTTGTCTGGGTTACAGCAGCAGCAGCACAGTTGGCAGTTACAGTAATGCAAGCTGTGTTACAATCTTTTTTCTAGTGGTGGGTAATCGCATTTGCTTTCCGTTGTAAGTATGCAGAACATAACGATGTTCTTGATGCATTTCAGAAGTGGAACAGGTGGTCTCTTCAACTCATGAAGTGCTAGTGTATTTTTGGTTTGTTGTTTCATGGACAATCACACATGTAACATTGTGTCCGTCTCCTTATGTAAATACTGCATGCAAAAAAAAACCGGCTATTTAAATAGTAGTTTTAATATAGGTATGAGTTAGTCTGCTAACGTGTGGTTGTAAGCGAACAGTCTCTGTTAGTTTTCCCAGCAACTGTAAATCTGTGCAGAGAAGTGTATATTTTGTTGTCAAGCTGCAAGTTTATTGTTCTAATTTTATCAGATCTGCTGACTAAGGTGCTTCACCCATCGAACTTAAGCAAGCCGGCAGCTGGTTTCATTGTTCTGGCTTGCAGTCCTGCGATGCAGAGCCAATTGAAAAAGGCAGTCTTACTGCTACAAATCTCGGCCCTGAATCATTCCCAACATTTTGGTGACAAAAGGGACTATCGGACACATGTAATAGTTTCTCACCCCCTCGCTTTAACGTGGCGAAGAATTTATTAAAGTGCAAAGCATTGACTCCAGTTTCAGTTTAAAATGAGAACGCATCTTGGTTTGAGCCGACGATAAAGAGCTCCTGCTTCTCCAAAGAAACAACAGACTCTGCATTCCATGTGTGATGCATTTGGAGGTACCTGCACATTACATTTCTTCTGCAACTGCTGACCTGCGTTACGTAAAGGAAATCGATCATCCTCTATGATTTTTTTTCTCCACCCTACAAAGGAGTCAGCAAAGGTGTTAGCCGACCCGTCTCTCATCACGTTATAAAGACTTACTGTTTGGGTATGATTAAAAGATGGCCAAAAATAAGATAAGACAACCACTTGTGTTCTGTGTGACTCTGCCCCGCCTGCGAGCTTCACCTTGTGTTTTTTCCTCACTGATGACAGATTCAGCGTCAAAGTGAACATGAACCAAGTTATTGACCTAAATGCTGTGAAGCCCAAATAGCCCGTGGAAATCTGTGCCTCTGCTTCTATCTAGTGTCCCCTCCCTCGGAATGTGAGGTGGGCGGCCTCCCCATCGGGTACGGATCCAGGGACTCAATCCTCAGGCCTGGTGACAAGGAGCACTGGAAAAGACGAAGGCGTGGCCCACTTAGGCGGATTGATAGGTGAGTGTGACCGTCATGGGCGCATCCATCCGCCTATTTATGACATGGATCGTATACGTCGTCGCACTCGTCCAGTCCAGCGGCTTCAGAACGTCAGGCAGGTCCAACGATAGCCGTTTTATCGAGGATGTTTAATTCACTGTGTGTGTCAGCAGTGCGTTGCGGCTCTAAGTCCATTTAAAGCCTCATGCGCGGGCTGCTGACAGAACCTGTGGTCGGATAGAAACCCTTGTGCACGTGTGGTCGCTGATGTTTCAGCTGCAGCAGCTGGGGTCCAAGTCCCACTAGCGGCGAGGCCTTCAGAGACAAGCAGCAGGCTGCGTTCGGGCTGAGTGGAGGTGCAGCAATGCGCTGCTCCACCCTACTGGGCATCCTCAGCGGGGTGCTCCTCTACTTGGTGCTGGGAGCCGTGGTGTTCCGCTCCTTGGAGGCTCCGCGAGAGGAAGGCAAGCACATGGATCTGCAGGACGCGCGGCGGGACTTCTTGTCGAACTTTACCTGCATGGGCCCGGACGACCTTCAGACGTTTATAGAGGTACAGCAGATCTTGTCTTGATATGGCTCCTCAAAACAATCCGCTTTAGGTGCTTCTCTCCTCCAGTTTTAAATCCCTTGAAAAGTATTATAAACACAACTTACGACAACGGCTCCTCAGTATTTTATTCTTATGAACAGTCCAGGGGTTGGATTTATTGAAACATTATTTTTTAGAAATAGTGAAATAAATAGAAATATCTACTTTTAGCCAGTTTCACCCAATAAGGTTTTTACAGAATAAACACTTGGTAATTACTCTCTCATGGCGTGGTAAGATTTCTTTGCGTGTACTTTTTCCCTCTCACTCACTATTCATCCTCTAGACTTCAATGGTTCTGGACCTTAGAGACGGCCGCCATCTGGCCAAAAATACATTTTGGTGTGACTGCTTCCCATTTCAGCTTTGTTGGAGTTCAACAACACTACAAACGTATCACACTGAATCAGTTATGTGGATCTTAGGTGGGACCCCATTTGTTTAGCATTTGGTATATTTAGTGGAGTGTGTGCAGCTCTAGTTAACTCTAGTATGTGTGTGCAAGTGCCTGGAAGATGTGATGCTGAAATGTTTGTGCTTGTCACAGCGTGAAAGTTGTAAATCACAGTTTTGGCCATTGACATTTGACAAAAGGTTAAAGGGACTTAAACAAAGTGTAGTCACATTTGTTTTTGATTATTTAGACAAAGATCATTGCAGACCTGCAGCGCTCTTTTGGTGCATCCTGTTTACTAGTCAAATGAAATAGAGCATCAATAATTCATAGTTCATAATATTAGTATGGAAGGAATGATTCATTTGGAATCTTAAAGTGTTCAATATCAAGCCAACAGAACCCCCATTGTTTACACTTAATTTAACACTTAAATTAAGGATTTGCCTGATAACTGAATAAACATTATTTCAAGTTCATGATGTCAAGTTTCCTGTTGGTGTTTTTGTTGACAGCCCCCATCCCTTTACCTTTGAGTCAATCATAGACCCCCTTTCCTCCCTAAGCTGGCATATTCAACAGCCAATGTGCTCTAGACAGGTAACACAGTACACAAACTATTCCTCTAGCGTTACATTTTAGAATCACTTAACACAAAACATTGGTGGCTTTCTAGAACAACGGTTCCAGTGTAAGTTTTCCACTCGATTTTAGTGTAGAAAATAAACTACTATTATAAACATTTGTTGTATCAATTGCTACATGCTGTCAGAAACACCATTGGAAGTCATCCTCATCATGAGTATCTTGAGTAATCTACGGTCAGGTTTAACAAAAATCAGCTTATTTAACAACTCCCCAAGCGGAAAAAAAATGTACTTCATTATATTTCAAGTATGTTTATATTTCAGATAGTATGCTGAAAATGTACTTACACAAATTGTACTTTTTGTAAATATATGAAAAGTATACTAGCATCACGCTTTCACACTAACACTTTTAACACACTTAATGATACTATAATGATACTGTATTACACTTTATAGAAATATATTATACTAAGATATACTTTAAGTGAAAGTTATGTGTACTTTCTAAAGTGTACTTATTTGAAAAAAAATTGTACACATATTTTGGATATTTTTTAAATTGTATGCTCAGAATTGTCATTGTAACATACAATGAAAGCACATTTTAAAAGTACACATTTAAATATCAATAGGTTTGAGTGTATTTTAAGTTACATTTGAGTCTATTTATGTTCACTCACATTGTCAAAAAAAACATTTCAGTGGTATTGTTTAATGGAGAAAAAGCAGGGCTACTGCAAACAAAACCAATTCCCTATATGCTGCAGACTTCCGTTTAGATGCTTCCAGATCCAAAAAGTCACATATAGCCCATTGGAGACAGATCAAAAAGTCGCTGACAGCATAGACCCTTTTACTGTTTGTACACAATGATGACGTAGCAGCGGATGCGCGCGCATATTGGCAACGGAAGTATGGCGAGAATCAGCAGTATGTCAAGCTACGCGAGCGGATTAAGCAACACAGAGAGAAAGTTATTTCAAAAAGTTGACTTTATCAAACCAGATCTGTGTACTATAGTGGAGTGGATAGAAGACGTTAACAGATGGCCAAATACACAGTGGTCAGATAGAAACCAAGCGTGTACACCCGAGAGAAATTACGAGCATATAAATCACTGGACGCTTATGAATACGTTGTCTGTCGTCATGTACAGAACGTCAAATACCATTACATAGACTCAGAGTTTTGTGTGTTGAAATCAGAAATTCTTCCTAGTCAAAGACAAGGACACAAGACAACGATGTACGAGGCTTGGCTTATAATCAATTGACGAGCGAACTATGACTGCGGTCATGTGGACCGCATTTCCTTTACATATTCTGCGGTATTGTTCTCATAACCAGCGTTTGAAACTACAATTTTCACGAAATGCACAGTGCCAACAGTGTTCAAAATGTCAGCAGCCAGTATCATTCAGTTAGCTGATACATTCAGCTAACTGAAGTATGTTAGCTTGCATGATGACGTAAGCTAACATACTTCAGTTAGCTGATACATTCAGCTAACTGAAGTATGTTAGCTTGCATGATGACGTAAGCTAACATACGTTCGTATGTATACACACGTAGATGTTTACTTACTGCATAGTCCGAGACGAAATTTGTCTGAAAGCAAATGTTACTTTCAAGCCCTGGTCAAAACATTATTGATCAGCTATTGATATAAAGTGGGCGCTGTAGACGCAAGCATTTTTTATTATGTCCTCGCTCCAATCAACACGTTTAATCGCCTGGAATAGCGATTAGTGCAACCGTAAACGCAACAACCAGACATTTTGATGCTTTGATGGTTTTCATAAGCTTTCGGAGTGAGTTGCTAACACGTAAGAGCTCGTGTGGGGAACACCACTTCTGTTGCCAAAATGCGCGCGCAGCTACTTGATCACGTGGGCTGTAAAAGGGTCTATTCATGCACACTAAAACCTGCTCGGTTGTTTTATCTACCCAAACGCTGAGTTATGAAATGTTCTACCCATTATGGGTTATTTATAGTGGAGTTGGGTTATTTTAGTGCAACTCATGCGCTGAGTCAAAATTCATCAACCTGACATCCATCGGTTGACACAGCAGCGCGTTGGTTCGAACTGAGTTGACTCAACTGTGTAGCTGTATGTTTGGCCCCTGCAAAAGCGAGTAGGTAACCCCAAACAGCCAGCAACGTCCGACTCTACAGTGGCACGAGAGAATACTCTCATTTTGGATCAGGAGCTATCAAGGTAAGAACGTTTTACCCTGCTTGTATTCTTAAAAATGTTTGTTAAATCTATAGGAAAAGAGGAAACTTGATAAATCCTACACATGCTATACCGTGATAAATTAGTTTTAAGTAACTTAAAAAGCTATCGTTTATGGCCAAGTTTGGCTTAGTAGTAAGCTAACGTTAGTTAGCTTAAAATAGCTAACGTTAAACTTGTGGAAGTCTGCTTTTCATAATAAGTTCTCAAGTATGATAACCCATTTGCCAATTATAGTGCATTCACTTATGTTATCGTCCTTTACTGGACTTTGTTAAAAGGCAATAATACATTTTATAATCATTTTTAAAACGGTAAGAAGTCAATTTTAGTTTAACACCAATAACACCGCACTTCTCATCAGTCCATTATTTATCAGAACAGCTTAAATTTGACTAATTAACCATATATTAGTACATAAAAGGCCTTATGCTTAAAGTATACAAAATATTTAAGTTGTACCACTTTAGCACATAAAAGTACACTACACAAGTTGAGCTTTTCTGCAATTTAATTACAATTAAAATATATTTAATACAAAATGCTTCAAGTTAACTAATCATGAACACACTTAAAGTATATTGTTGATTAGTATATAAAAGCTGCTACAAGCTGAAATATCCACTAAATACACTTTTACCTTGTTCAATATGCAGAATATGAATAAGGAGCAATCACAAGACTGTTCTTATAGCTTATATAGTTTAACTTCACAGATAAAGTCAACTCAGAGTTCAGGGTGAGGATTCGAAATTTTTTAACCTCTTTCTGGAATACTTGTTTGCTGTACTGTTCAAAATACTATAAATATACTGGGTGACTTACATTATCTCTTGTCTATTCGGTCAACAGAGGCTGTTCTTCTGGAGTTTCCACAGACAAGTGTCTCTGATGTGCGCGCGGCCATCAGACGAAAGTGTAACAATGAGCAGTTCAGCCAAAAAAAAGCAACATAATGTGTGGCATGTGATGCTGTATGGTGGGAGAGGTTAGGCGTGCAATACGGAATGTTGTTTATCATTGTTCACGGTTTGTCAGTGTTCTATAAAATGTATGTGTAATGTTTAGGTCTGCTGCCTGAAATTGACCTATTTCTACAAAGTGTACTAAAGTACCAATATTTGAAAATGTTTAAAAGCCATAATGTAAATGTTCATACATTTGTTGAATAAATGTTAAGAGATAGTACAAGTTTTTTTGTATTTACCATGTACTATTCTAATTAGTATATGGTACAAATGCATTAAAGTATATTCTTTCACCTGGAAGTTGTCCCACAAATCTTTCAGCCTTTAGTATACTGGTAATACATATGCAAGTATATGCAAGGTAGAACGTAATATAAAGTATATTGACTATTAACTTTAAAGTATGCTTTTTTAGTCATTGGAATAAGCCAAAAGTATAATTAAGCATATTATTGGCACAATAAGAATATATTAAAAGTATTAAGCTTGTATATTTTTAAAACACTAACCAATCATTTTTAATGTATTAGAATACAAAGTGCACTTAAATTTGACCGATTAAGCATATATTAGTACATATAAAGCCATATGCTTAAAGTATACTAAATATACTTTAAGTTGTTCCATTTTAGCATACAAAAATACACTAAATACACTTCAAGTTGAGCTTTTCTACAATTTAATTAACAATTTAAATATATTTAGTACAAAATTAGTTGTTCCAAAATAGCATGCTTCAAGTTAACTAATCATTAAACACACTTAAAGTATATTAATGATTAGTGTGGCTTCAAGTACACAAAAGTATGCAAAATTTTAGTACACTTAGCAAATTTATTTTTCACCTGGGTCAAGATGTGCTGTGTTGGTTTGGCAACTATTCACCATGCAACATCGATTGGGAGCACAGAACTGAAGCGCAGTTGGAATCGTGAAACAATTGAAAGATCAAATCAGTTGGGAAAGACATACCCAGGATCAACCCAACCCGCTACGATTGTAAACTCCTAATTTACTACAAGTATTAATATCTTGAGCATTAATACATCTGCAATGTATTCAATCACAACTTCATTATACTTAGTTTCATTTTAGATGTAAGAAACGTCTTCAAACACCAACAGATAACAAACAGATAATTAGATCAGGAATATGTGCTGATCCACTCGGGACAGACTGAGCCGAGTGAGCCGACATTACCGGAAATATTTAATTGGATAATAATAAAAAACTAATTATCATGCCTGTGCCTTTGAACCTTTCAACATGTCAGAATTGAACCATGTGGGCCAACTCGTAAGATATGAACTGCTGAATTGTTCCATGAAGGACCCACTAAACTCTTCTCTGCTCTTTTTTACCATATCAGGAAGTAGTGAAGGCCGTCGATGCAGGCGTGGATCCCGGCAGTAACCTAACCTTCGTCAGCCAATGGGATCTGGCCAGTGCCTTTTTTTTCTCAGGCACTATCATCACAACCATCGGTGGGCGTCCAAGAGGAACAATCAGTCTGCCAACATTAATTCTGAATAAATAGACCACCTGTGTTACATTTGTAATCTTTCTATTTTATGTTATTTCATATCGGCTAATCTTTCAGCCCTCACATCTTCAGGTTTTGGAAACATCTCTCCCAAGACGGAAGGAGGACAGCTGTTCTGCATTTTCTACGCTCTGGTGGGAATCCCGATGTTTGGTTTCCTGCTTGCTGGAGTTGGGGACCATCTGGGTACTGGGCTGAGGAAAGCTGTTGCCAAAATAGAGACTCTCTTCCGGGTCAGACCCTCACAGAGCTTCCAATGTATTCTTTGCTCGCACTGCACACTCACTCCCTTTTATTTGTCTCATGCTACCATGTTGTTTCAATCTGCTGACAGAAATGGCGTGTTAGTCCAACCATTGTGCGGGTGATCTCAGCCGTCCTGTCCATCCTGCTCGGTTGCCTGCTCTTTGTCGCTGTGCCCATCCTGATATTCCAGAAGGTGGAGGAGTGGACTTATCTGGAGTCTGCGTACTTTGTCGTTATCACCCTGACAACAGTGGGGTTTGGAGACTATGTTGCAGGTCTACAACTGTAATTGAATTTGCATGTATATCTTGTCGTGTGCACATACTCTAACATGACGAAGTTGTGTTTGCATTCTAACATACAACTAAAGAACTGTGCAATAACTATTATTTCCTCACTGTCATTATGGAAATACAGGACTTCCACAAGCCAAAAATGAGCCTTTTGTGTTCTCCATTACCTGAAGGCCACCGTAGTTTATTATATAACACAGATCAATAAATATTTACTGTGCAAAAAGGCTGAAATTTAACATGTCTTTCTTGTATATCCGATTTGCGCTGCCTTTTGAATATTGTCGCTGTTTTGCAGACTTTACCCGCTGATTAGAATGAACATGATTTAATTCACCATCCATGTCAGTTGTAATCCATTAAGTACAGACAATTTTAATTAGCCTCATACATAATTCAGTCATACTTTCTTTGATGAATTATTGATGATCTATTTTGCTATATAGAATCTCCTATCTTGTTTATTTACTCTTTAAAAAACAGGTGAGTGGATGAATGTATTGCCCTTACACACTGCTACTGTGTAATGAGCCTTTCTATATTCTCGAAGGGAATTCCGGGACGGGGAATGACCATTGGTACAAGCCTTTAGTTTGGTTTTGGATCTTGCTTGGTCTTGCCTACTTTGCATCCGTCCTGACGATGATTGGTAACTGGCTTCGGGTTCTATCTAAGAAGACCAGAGCTGAGGTACATCTCCTTATCATGTCCTACATCTCTTCCACTGCCTCTTCCTCATCTCTGGTTTCCTTCTCTTCTCTTAGATGGAGGAGCTCCGAGCACACGCCACTGACTGGACTCAGAACATCCAGAATATGTCGGTGGACTTTCGCATCGCAGGAAAAATTGATGACCCCTTCAAACGGCGTCGCCGGAAGCGCCGCCACGGCCCTCGCAACCAAGGTCACACAGTGTCGGCCCCTGAGGGTAAAGATGAGCACGGTGAGAGTCAGACAGACTCGGGATCCTACTACTCTTCCACTGACTCCAATGAGTCGGGGTCTCAATCGGAAACAGACTCTCAGGTCACTCAGACAGAGGGAGTACCCGAAGAGAAACCCCCAGAGACTCCGCCAGATCCCGTACTGTCTCAGCCTCTGGACCATTTTGGGGAGAACCTTGCCTTTATCGACGAGTCTTCAGATGCCCAGAGTGGTAAACTGCATTTGGATCCTCTGCTGGATACGTTACAATCCAACCGCGCACGCTCTCGAGAGCCCAAGAGGAGACGCCAAAGAAGGCCGGCTCCGCAGAGAAGCCCCAAACTCAAAAGCTCCAGCCGTGATCAGAAGGAGCCCAATGGAAACCCCCAACCAACGCCAGGTCAACCAGTGGAGCCTTAAGAATAAAGCTGAAAACAGTCACTCTACTAAGTATCACCCTAAGAGATATGAGAATTGCTTATGTCCTTTCAGAGGAGTTGTCAAATATAGCACATGTATTTGTATATATGTAATGCTTACTTACAGACAGACACTTAAGGGGAAAACCTCGGGCAGCAGCTTCGGCCACTTGTGGTTTGCATTTATTGCTCTTAGCATGCGAGTGTGTATTCCTCAACAAAAGATGGTGGAAGTGTTTTGAATGCCAATGCTCCTTTCTGAGGCGTTACTGCCCTCTACTGCACCAAGAAAGAAACACACTACCACTCAATTAACATCAGGGTTTGCTGCTTTTTACTTATCCAAAAAATAGTGCAAGAAAACGCATCAGTGTGATGCTCATGTTAAAGAATGGTAACGTTGCCATCAACTAAACAGGTACTAAATAGGCTCTTAAACATCTTTAGTATGTCATTAAACCTTTTTAAATTACTGTGTACAACCATAATATTTGCAGTGGGATGGCCAAATACATTGATCCTGTAATGCATTTCTCTAATAAAGTTGTTTGTTTTTTTAAAGGAAAGCTGCATTGAGTCTTAGAAGCACGTTTCACTTTTATTTTTAAAAGTACTGTACTTTGCTTTTTAAAGATGCTGCCACAGCACATTTGCTCCTGTGGGAAACATGATAATCGGTTGCAAATGTATTTTTTATCATCACATGTTGGGTTAGAAGCCCAATGGTGAGCCCAATGGTGTGCCGTACACAGGAGGTCAAAGCTGAGCATAAGAGAGAGCAGAACCGTGATGGGTGTTTCCATGAATTGATAGTTAGATAGACAGAAAGATGGAATCTCTCTCTCTCTATAAAAATTGATGTATTTTGTGAAAATTATTCAGGTATTAAAATCTGTTATATTCAGAAAGAAACTAAGTGCAACAATGTGAATAGTCTACAGCCACGGTTGACCTGATGGTGGCGCCAGATGAAAGGTCACGGGATCACTGAAGACTGGATTAAAACTGATCCTCCAGAAACCATAAAAGTCTCATGGTAATCCGTTGACTTGTACAAATATTTAAACTCTAAATAGAGAGGCCAACTGGCATTTTCAGAGCAGCTAATGATGCTTTGTAGGAACATTAGTAATTAATAGTATGATTTTTTTTCTGAATGAAGGTTGGCAGTAACCTGAAATTCAGGCCGTATTTGATGCAAACAGAGGGGTGTGAGGATGAAATGACTCATGTGGCATTAATGATCACCCTGGAGACGCTTATGCTGGTGGCGTCCAGCCAGACGTGCTGCATGACACAGTTCCGTATTACGGAAGTATAGGTGACCTCCAGGTTGTCAATGTGGCCCTTCTAGCATGTGCCGTTGATCCGTGAAAGTGATACTCCGCTGGAAACTCTACCTTTGTGTTTCAATCTGAAAATGGCAGCAAGGACAAACGTGTCCTTGCAGCAAACTGTATCTGCAGTTATTTTGATGCCTGTGTTTTATTTTCTTGCATAATGTCCACATAGAAGTTGAAGTTGATAGTCATTTATGATTGCTCCTCCCCTCCCTCGCTAAGTAAATGAATGTCGACTTGATTTTCTCTTTGAATACAACCAGCAGATGGCACACTCAGACATTGCCCTACAAATTCAAGACTCGTTAAAACATCATGCCTTCATTTATCCAAGGTTTTATGACAGAACTTGCGTTTGTTTGTTGATTTCCGAATGAGTTTGAAAAGAGACAAATCAAAAAAACGCACTTGGTTGTTGAGTCAGCAGTATATTATGTTGATTAAGCGAAATGAGTTTTGAAGGAGCAGAAACCAAGTGACCATTCATCTGCCCCTTAGAAATCTGACACTTTACTGCGGGATGTGTAAAAAGAAAAGGCAGCGTTCTGGCATTGCGATCAGGAAGTCAGCAGGCAGCGATGATGTGCTGTGGCAGTGGGTGACCTTTTACTGGAGGACATACACTCAGCTGCTATACCGTCATCAGTTCCGCTGCTGCGGGTCCACGTGTGCTGCCACTAGAGGGCCAATAATGGCCCGTGTCAGTATAGTGCTGATGTAGGCGACACTTCTTCACCCTAAATCTATATACAAACAGTTTGATGACAGAATCACGGACTGTAGTGATCCCCTCTTTGAGAGAAAAATCCTAGAACCGTTCCATTGGGAGGACATTTTTTACAATTCACAAATGGACAGGGTGGACTAATGGGATTAAACAAAACCTCTTTGAACACATGTAATTAGTCATTGCAGGGGTTTGAAACTCCATCAAATGTTACCTGATAGCATTGATGCTCTGATCTCCAATAGGTCATGACCTTAATATGGATTACCATTATAATATAATGTTCAGATTTAGGATACTGTCCCTTTAAACTATACCGTGATGTATCAATATGTATAAAAGACATTACGACTAAAGACAAATATTGTTTTGCTACAACAGTTTGAAACGAGCCCCATACTATGCAGATCAATGTGTTTATAGAATAGGTGGAGGCTGTTCTCTATCAGTTGTGACATGACTCACAGATGCAGTGCCCCATGCTATTTGTATATCAGGCACAATGGCGTCTTGGTATTTATGTAGCCTATCAGCCGACACCTGTCTGGGGTCAGGACCTGCTGTAGGGAGCGAGCACCCTTGGGCACCTCAGCTGGCATTCAAAGTTTAGCCTGTTCCTCCACTTCAGCTTGACCACAAATCCTCAGCGACGACAATAGCTGCCAAGAGTAACACAGTTGTCCTCATACATGTATAATGCAACGCATCTCAAAATTACATACTGTGTCTAACAAATCTATTTTTTTTTTATTTTGGCCTGAATCTAATGAATATAGCATGACCGGTTTCGCCTCTAACAGAGTGTTAATGCAGACTCTGCACCAGTATGATGCAGCCCCGTAGAATTGCAGTGTCTGCAGCAGAGCCTGAATGACCTTGCTTCAAGGTCGCAATGACACTGCCGTCAGATTTTCCTCTCGTGCGCGCACCACGAAAAAAAAGCTCACGCCGCGCCTCGAGCCCGCTGCAGCGCCTCCATGCACGCGTCTCAATGCAAGTGTATAGCTCACGCATAGACTAACGTTTATTGGTCTATAATTAGAGGGATACTGCTGCGCTCTTTGGGGAAATACTTATCCAGAGTACGCCGTGCGCTTCCTTCCACGTGTTATTTATCCAACGTCCTGTTCTTATTCTTTTGGTGGACGACGTTCACAACTCTTCTGTGACAACTTCTGCGCCAGCTGTTAGTAGGCATGTAGCAGAGCGCATAGGGCAGCCTATTTCGAGAAGCGGTGTAGCCTCTCGGTAAACTTGAAAAAGGCATTGAATCGTTGTAATCGGCTCCATCCAACGTGAATACTGAGACTTCTGATGCCTATACGATGGTAGCCTACTATTTTTTTTCATAACGTATCCGCAGGGTACTGTTTTATCCCCCGAACTACTATCCCTTGATCATTTCCCCGTCTCATCCCATTGCAGTGATCTCCTGATCTCCTCTTCCTTGGCTCCTGTCCAACTGGTGTAGCGGTGGAGGAGGCCGGTTCAGTGTCACAAGACCAACAGCATGACTACATTTTCCATAGACGTGTATATGTGGTCAAAAATGTCCTCACAACAGTTATTACAATATTAAACTGTATGAGGTTAGTTATTGGTCGTTTTAGGTAAAAAAAATACTACTATACGAGGAGAAATGTAACTACAATGAGGGCCAAAAGAAAACTAAGCAAAACATAATCGTACAATCGTCGAGAGTCGCTACAGTATTAAACACGTCCGTGTAGGAATGTCATGTATTTGGTTTTCTGATCTGAAATGTAAGCAGATCAGATCTTAATACATATACATGGACAACATTTGTAGAGTGGGTGATATTTTATTCACGAGTTGCAGGCCCGCATTATAATGCTGATGACGCCAGTGGAAGGTGCGTGCAGACGTAACGGAGACAGAGGGAGGAGAAAAGACGCGGCATAGAGGCTACGTCACTGAGCTGCGTCAAGTTAAAAATAAGGTGGGCGTCGAGGGGAAACCGGAAGTCGGTTAGTTTACTCTTGTTCAAATAAAACCAGGGTTTGTGTTATACCCATTGATTATGGAGGCAGTGTTAGGGTATATCCAATGCTGTAACCCTAGACATTCCTTGGCTGTATTATTTAATCATTATTTAATCATTATTTATTATTATGCGAAGTGTACTAAGTTTTGTTGTGAAACTTTTTTTTCTAACCGGATATTCGGTGTTCGGTGCTTCGTAAAGTATTGATGCTCCAAGCTCCAGCTACAACCTCAGCTGTGCAAGCCGAAGACGAGAATTTATAACCCCCTGCGTCCCCCGTCCAACCTCCCCCGTCCCCACCGCGTACGGAACAGAACAGGCGGACGAGACCGTCGCCGGTTGTTGTGGTCACCATATCGACACGGCGACATAGCGATGCGATGTGAGGAACTCTGCGAGGACTGGACGGCGCCGTTAAAACGGTCCAACTGTGGACTTCCCAGCCGCAAGGACTTGATTCACTACAGATATTAAAAAAACAACGCACACATCAACAACCCTGCGATGCATCTGCGTTTCCCAGTGAGTAGCCTTTCCTCACCTTCCCCTACACTGCAGCGATGGAGCCCACTGTGGGCTCGGGCTATTATTAATCTTAATGCGGAGCTGTCAGCTGCCTCGGCGGAAGCGTGATGTGCACACGCACGACCCGCCCGTCAGAGCTGATTTCGCGTGGCCACGTTGTTTGGGGCTCAGGGAGGGGGCACCAGCCGCCGAATAAACGTTTAATAGTGAAATAGTGAAATCGTTTTGCAATCAGAAACTACTTTCTACTTCCCACGGAAATACGTGCGCGGCACTACCATATGCGATAGCCAAAGCTCCACTCCGAGCTCCCGCAAAACGACTTCATAAATGGGATGCATGCTCACTTATTGAGTAAATAAGGAAAGCATGGTTAAATAAGATGCCGCGGGTAACGGAATCGGTTCACCGCAGGTCCACACGTGAAAACGAATCCTGTTTGGACAAATAACACCCCGCACTTCAGCAACTGTATACAGTAGCTTCTTTTTTTTGTTTTGTCTAACCATACTGAGTGATTCATTCTTTCTGTCTTAGGACACTAAACTATGACACCGAGCCTGCGGGACCGGGATTGATGTCACTGATCTTTAAGCATAATCCACTGTGGCAATTAACCTTTCACCGGTCCGAGATCAGTAGACAAGGTCACCCCTGGGTGCTGTTCTCTGCGTCTCCACAGCGCGCCGCGTTTAAAACCTTCCTACTGGGCTTTAGTGGCCATACACAGTCAGTGTGATGCATTATCGGTGACAAATACATTACACACATACATTTGACACATCTTTAACGTAAATGACTACTAGTTATTAAAATGTCTCGTTTGAAAACGTGACTATTACATTACAATCTTGCTGCACAAGTGCAAAGTGGCTTGAAGAAAATTGTGTTTAAAAACAGTTTAAACAGTAACTGAATTTATGTTTTATGCTGTGGTTGTTTTTTATATTTTAACTGATCTCTTTAATTATTTACAGAGAGTTATCACCAAACTTATGACATTGTATGACTGAGAGACAAGGTGTTGGCTTTGCTCTTTCTGTCCTTCAAGCATTCCTGTAACTGTGACCTTTGGAGTTAGGCAAGGGAAGGGGAGGGGGGGGGGGGGGCTGTTGCAGCGTGCAGGAATATGGACGGATACATTCAAATATGTATTTCAGGAAGAGGAAATCAGCCATGAACGGACCCAGTGACGGACCTAAACAAGTTTTGCTTGCTTTGCAGGTGTCCTCATAACTGCAGCTTTCAACCCACTTGGTTAAGCTACCACTGGAAGCCAAATAAATATAGGCTTCAGACTGCAGCTCATCTAACAGGTAATGTTTACATATCATTTTATATTATATTGACACTGTGCCTCATGGGAGATATTTTGTCTTTTATTTCTGAAGTTCAATGTCTTGTTTTGAAAAAAGTTATGACCACATTTGACGATGTTGGGCTTCCATTTCACATCCAAAATATTAAGATAAAAAAATGAAGTGTCTTGTGATGCTCATCATTCTGTTGCCACCGAGAACCTTGTGTGACATGATGAAAACATGGGTGACTGCCATCCAAATGCAAAAAGGATAAACAAAGGACAAGTACGAGACGGAAGATCGCTCTGCAAACAAAATATACTTTGTATACTGCCGAGGATTGATGGCTGTAATACAACGTTCTAGTCAGCTCATTAGGCCTAAATCATGATAACTATTCGGACTGAACATATTTATCCAAGGACACCCAGCCTCCTCAATGTTATGGCATCCAACCCAATGCAAAAATACACGTCTACGTCATTCAGTTGACAGTTAAACCACGAGGAAAACTGCTTCTAGAGTGCTCCTTGACCTTAATGGCTCCAGCTTCACCATATCCAACCATTGTCATGTGCCAGCTGTTAAGAGAAAGCTGAGTGTAGCCCGGCCCATCTCAACACACACACACACACACACACACACACACACACACACGCATCATCATCATTCACACACGTCACACACAGCAGGCACCGGCAGTCTGGAAACGTATTTTCTGTCAAACTTCTGTCATGGTTTCGCACCGTGGAGAGACATATAGGCTGTTCTAGTCACCGCTATCAGGTAAGATGCAGCCTAGTCCGGGTCAGAGAGACATAAATACGGCTAGGCCGCAGCGGGAGAGCGCCTGGTTAGTCAGGATTAACGCTAGCTGCTACTAGCTTAGTTAGCTAAACTGAGCTAACCCGCCGTTCTAACGCGTTCGCTTGAAGCTAATGCTAACGCTACTCACAACATGCTAGTGCATTAACTTAGTTCGCTCGACACGGGACACGTTTCACGTCGAGTGGAGTATGTAACAAGTCTCTGGCTCAACCCTCTCGACTGAGACGAATAGTAAGCACAGAGTTATTACAGCGAGATTGAGAGGATATCGCTTCCGAGGGCGACGTACGTTCCTCTTTTGGTCGAGAAGATGCCGGACTGGCCAGCGGTGCACATGGTGCAGTTTTTACTTGTTGGTCTGCTTTGAACAACTCTGTGTAACATCTGGGCTCATGTACCCGGTGGGGGGGGGGCGTCATTGGCTCATAGCCTCGACCCCGGTGAGCTAAACTTTAAACGGGCAGAGTTTGCAGTGACCCTTTTAGCTGCTTGCCAAACAGCTACAATCAAGTACAGAGGGGGCAAACTCCAAAGAGAACACAGTCAGCTACCACCGGATTGGATTATCAGCTGCAGCAGTAATTATGATAAAGGGCACACTCGTTTTGCCATGGCTGGTAGCTGGAGCAAACTTAACGTTCCTGGATGTTTTTATTTACAGCCCACACAGTATTACACGGTGTGGTGTGTATGAGAAGCAGAGACACTCTATGGGATGTTGGTATAGCATCATAGTATCAATGTAAATAAAGCCTGTCCTTTTTGTTTTCCTCAGTGGGCAACCCAGTCTATAAAAAGCTTTGTTTGCGTTCACATTTCCTGTGCTTGGCGCTGACTGAACAACGGAGGGAAATCTTGTTTAACAGACCGGTTGTATGTTAATGCAATAAAGTACAGAAAACCATGATAAGAGTCAGGTCCGTTGACTGCACACTAGGATCTGAAGTGTATCTGGATGTAACTTATCAGTAGAGGCCTGCTATCATACATGTCCATAAATAAGTAAAGTAACAAATATGCATATCAGATTGGCTTGGACAGATAACATACAGCCCAGGTCAGTACTGAGCTCCTATGGATTTTATACCTTAAACACACTGATGATAGTTAATTTGTTTTGAGACCGCACAAAAATAAAACAAATTTGCCACGTTGTAAACTGTACGTACGTGTGTGGGATTACACCCATAAATGCATGTAATTATGTCGGCAAACCATAACAGCGTGTACAGAGTAAACAACCACATGAAACGCTGTTGTTGTTGGCACGTGGAGGGATTTGGGCATTGAACCAATAAGCAACGGGTTTCAAATATTGCACCACTTTGAAAATATACAGCCTGCAAATGAATTGTCACCTTTATTGATAAACAAGGAAAAATAGGTTGCTTATAGCTATCAGTTGCCAGTTTGTATCAGTATGAAAATATCCAAGTCACTTTTGGTTCTTAAATGGATTAAAGCTATTTAGGCCGCATATATCGTCCTTACACAGGGATCTATTAAGTTGGAACAAGAGCACAATCGCTGGAGTATGGCTCTGCATTAATAACCCAGACACGACCTGCATTTCACGCCCCGTGTTTCATCCCCGTTTCAACCATTTTTTTTTTAGATCCCTGTTAATGGGGCCAAACAACAAAAGCGTTATCTATGTCTCTGTCATCCTTTGCTAATTTCAGAATAAATGAACATGTACACGTACTGACTTGGTGCCCTCATTATGCAATAGGTACACCAATTCATGAAGTGATTGACATAGTTAGGGACATGGCAGAGTGGTGGTCATGTTAATCTCACATGTATTCGAATATTGACACTCCTTAAATGCACAACATGCTCGAGCTGTCAATCCTGACATTGAGTTAATAGAATTGTGATGGATTTTGTGATTATCGTCGGTGACAGGAAAATGTGAAGAATTTCTGCTTAATATCTACGATTAAATGAACTAATCTTGGAGCCATGAGTCTTCTGTGTAAAGTGTAAACTATGTCCGTCTCTGCATTTTAATTGAGAACTAAAGACAGCCTTTGGCAGGCGAGCAGGTTGCCGCAGTACTCTGGCTGCCTTTAAGTTATGTGTCTGACTAGTGAAGAGCGGTCACTGTTTATGAGCAGAGTGACCTTCATCCAGTCACCTTGGCTATTTTCATGTCTGGAAATGTCACAGACCAAGACTTCCTGCTGCAAGGAGGATTTAAGGACCTGTATAGTTATAGTTCAGACGTAAAAGGTTCTGGTTGGGTGAATCTGTTTTGTTTTTTTTGTCTGCTTCAAGAAAAACTGCGCACAAAAAGAGGCGCGTAAGACGCAGGAAATAAGCTGCCGTAGAACGACATAAGGAACAAGCTGGCCTTTTGTCATGGTTGCATGCCGATAATGTCAAGTCTCGGTGCGTTTCACAATGCATGAAGAAAACTGACCGTGATGGTAATTTGACTTAACCACAACTGATTTGGCTACTATACGCTAGTGGCAGTATAGCGTATGTTGAGCTGTAAATCTTTTAAATGTTGGTCTCTTTGCAGAGGCAACAACCTCACTACAGCTCTTCGTACCCAGTTCTAGCCTGTATCCATTTTAGCTTTTTGAAAGCATGTTCCCTCTATTTCCTGTCTACTCTCAAACTGTCCCATATGCATAAACTGTAATTGATGGTTTTAACCAGGTGACATGAAAGTATTTTCAAAGAGAGGTACATCTGTATGCCTTTATTTACTATGCTGTTTATTGTTCCCTCTCTGTAGATAATAATGTCTTCCAGGGAGCGTCGGTCAGACGTCTACATAAAGGCAGAGCCGAGCAGTCCAGAGGGAGGAGGGGGAGGTCGGATCAGCCCTGGCGGGGCGTCTTCAGACTCCTCCCAAAGTGGAGGTGGAGGAATCCGAGGAGACGGCGTTAAGCGGTACTCCCCGCCACTCTACACGCCGGCACTCCGTTGCCACTTTAAAGACGAGGGCGGGGACGGAGCGGAGGAGGGCTCCACCGGAAATGGAGCGGGGCGATGCAAGTACGCCCTGAGCACCCTGCCGAAGAGGCTGTGTTTAGTATGTGGGGATGTGGCCTCCGGGTACCACTATGGCGTGGCGTCATGCGAGGCCTGCAAAGCCTTCTTCAAGAGAACCATTCAAGGTGTGTGTGTTGTTCAAAAGTTACCTTAAGGACTTTTACATCAGCAAGACATAAATCATCAGCAGGACATAAATCATCTGCAGGACATAAATCATGTTAAATGTGAGCTCATATCCGTGGTACCGACCATGACTTCGCTCCACCGAGGGGCGAGCACTAAATGAAGGACCCTGCAGTGTATGTAGGCATTCCTAAGGACGCCCCTCGATAGCTTTGTGGGACTTTGTGTGCCGACGCCCCACAATGCTAACGGATAGGAAATGATTTTCTTTGAAGTGCTTTATTTAAATTTCAACCATAAGGACACCGCCAGTTAAAATATTAAGGTTGCCGGACTACAACAGATACCACATTTGTATTGAATGATTGAAATCAATATAACGTTCATCTCAAATATTATTTATCATATTTAATTGTATTTGTGATCATGTACATTTTGTAGAGAAAACATAATGTAACATTTAGAGACGGTAGTTTTAATTCACATCAAATGCTTTGTTTGTATTTGTATTATTTAAAATGTAAGTAGAGGTGTGATCAAATAATACATATCTCACTCGTTGTATTCTGTTCCTTCATAAAGGTAACATTGAATACAGCTGTCCAGCATCGAATGAGTGCGAGATAACCAAGAGGCGCAGAAAGGCTTGTCAGGCATGCCGCTTCACCAAGTGCCTCAAAGTAGGCATGCTGAAGGAGGGTGAGTGTTGGTGGTGTGCACAGGTTCTGTTTCCTCTCTTTGAATGCATGATACGTTAATTCTGTCGTCCCGATCCAGGAGTTCGTCTTGACCGGGTCAGAGGTGGAAGGCAGAAGTACAAAAGACGCCCAGAAGTGGAGAATGCAGCATACCAGAGTGCCCCTCTCCCACTGACGAAGGAGAGTGAAAAAGGTGTTGTTTATAGTCCTCTTTTATCATTAGCATTTTTTTCAACAACAGGCATTGTAGTGTAATTCGATTTGTGAAAAATTAGGTTAAAAGGAGCTGCTTTCCCAGGTACATATGATTAGCAGCCGAAGCAATCTGAACCCAGCAATCATAGACCAGACGAACTGCGCTCTGCGTGGTAGAAGTTCCCCTGTGTTCTTCTGATTCAGAGGGAGAGGAAGAGAGTCTGTCTGTTCAGAGCTCAACCTTTTTGATTCCTCCACACCAGCAACACTTTTAGCCACAGGCGCTATGTTTTTGGGTCGTCCATCAATCCATCACCGTGCCATTACTGCGAATGCAGTATATTGGGAACGCCTGCAGGGAATTTCTTCAAACTCAGCACAAACGTCCACTTGGACTAAAGAAAAAACACCTTGGATCTTGGGAGTCAGAGGTTAAAGGCACTTTCACCTCACGTCCGTTCCATTTTCGTGAATGCAATACCTCAAGAAGGCTCGATTTCAGTTTGGCACAAACTTCCACTTGAACTGATTTTATCAGGTCAGGGGTCGAAGACACTGTGTGCTCCCTTACGTCCAATCCTTGTGTACACGAGTATCCCGGAAATGCCTTCAGGTAAGTTCCTTAGATCTCGAACAAACATCCACGTCGAGGTCAAGGATGCATTTATTAAAATTGGGTGGTCAAAGGTCAAGATAACCTCGAAATAATTAAACTGAATTATTACAATTCAGCGCAAATGTTTAACAAGTTGAAACCACCAAGTGAGGATATTTTAGACTGAAACTTAACTGGTTGGAGAAGAAGAGCTTGTTCCTCTCAAACATGCCTGGCAGGTGAAACATGAGGTGCCCACAGCATACAAGCAACATTTGAAACATTGAGACATTGGCGCCCTCTACTGCCAAAAAAGGGGTGCTGTGCCTGCCTGTACTTTGTTTCTGTGTTCTGGTGAACTAACCGGAAGCTCCTGATTCACATACATCATGTAGTATAGTATAGTAAACACCAGTGCAGTTTTCTGTCTATTTGTATGTCTATGAATGTACTATGCACTTGTTCCTCTGCACTTCATTGTAATCCCTCGTTTTGTGTCTATTTTGGGACATAGGTTCTTCCAACATCATCGTGTCCCACCTTCTAGTGGCAGAGCCAGAGAAGTTATTTGCCATGCCGGACCCTCTGCAGCCAGACACAGCCCAGCGCACGCTCACCACCCTGTGTGACCTCGCTGACCGCGAGCTGGTTGTCATCATCGGCTGGGCTAAACACATTCCCGGTAAGAGAAGCTCGGAGGGGGAAAACACATGCTAAACACACTGCTCGGTTGACAGGCCTCCATTTTTTTTTTTTTGTATCTTCTTTTTCTCATAAAACCCGCCAACCGCCCCACTGCAACGGCATGCATTACAGAAGAGGGAATAAATACGTGCACATATTGTATACACAAAATTAGGAAGTAAAGTTCATTGACAAAATATGTTGTGGCATGTTCAATTTACAAATTTACAATGGAATTCTACAGTACAAAATAGAAGGCCAGCAATGTGAACCTGTTGCCAGTCTTTTAAACTCCACCCTCTCTGTCGGTGTATTCCTCTGCAGGCTTCCTGTCGCTGTCCTTAGCAGACCAGATGTCCGTGCTGCAGTCCGTGTGGCTGGAGGTGCTGGTGCTGGGTGTAGCGTACCGCTCCCTTGGCTGTGAGGATGAAGTGGTGTTCGCAGAGGATTTTGTCCTCGATGAGGAGATGTCACGAGTTGCTGGACTGACGGAGCTAAACGGCGCAATCAGTCAACTTGCTCGTTCGCTTTCGGGCGCTAAACTTGGACCGAGAGGAATTTGTCATGCTTAAAGCCATCGCACTCACTAACTCAGGTACTTACACTTGTGTAATTGAACAGTTATGCAGACAAATATATTGTACTCCATATTTGTTAAATATGCAAGGAATTAGAGCCATGACAGTTTTAGTGTAGCCTTATTAATAACTATGTTGTAGATTTTCACATACCTTTTTTATGACCTGGAACTACCCCAACAATGTTTTTCTTGTTGTATTATTGACCATTGAAGGGTCCTGCAGCCTTTTCATAGTGCAGTCACCCTCCAGATTCTGCTGGAACGGTTTTGGAGAGTTGCTCATTGAGTTTGAAGTGCTTCCGTATTGTGTTGTGTTACAGAGTATTGTTTTGTTGCTGTTTCTAAAGCAGCGACTGTTACAAAATGAAAAGAGGTCGAACAGATGAAAAGACAAACCTACAGGATAGAGTAGGGTAGTTTTGTAATAGTTATGGCAAGGTCATTCGTTTCACCTTCATGTTATTTTCCCTTTGGGATGGACTCAAGATTACTGTCAACAGAAGGGAGCCGTGCGTGCACTGGACACGCACTTCTTGTTTTGTAAATAAAGCCTACAATTAGCTTGTAACACACTAACCTTCTGTAGCAAAAGACAGAGAATGTAAACACGCTCCTTAATGCCTTTCCATGCTGTTCCACTAGACTCTGTTTACATCGAGGACACAGAGGCGGTGCAGAAGCTGCGGGACCTCCTCCACCAGGCCCTGCTGGAGCTGGAATGTCAGCGGCGCCCAGACGACTCCCAGCGGGCGGGACGCCTCCTTTTAACACTGCCTCTCCTCCGACAGACTGCCGGCCGCGCTCTCACCACCTTCTACAGCATCAAGACCCGCGGCGGTGTTCCCATGCACAAACTATTCCTGGAGATGCTGGAAGCCATGATGGACTCTCCCTAGAGCAGAGGGAAGCAGTAAATAGGATGCAAGAGACCCAATGGAGATCTAGGCTTAAAAAGTGGATGAGTAGTTTGTGAGAAACGAAAGATTTTATTAGAGAATTCGTAATGGAGGAAATGGTCTTTCTTTTCCCCCCCGTTTTCCATAGGCTACACATGAAGAAAGGAAAATAATATGAGAAAATAAAAAACTCAAGTGGGAATTGGGGATTTGCGGTAAGACTTTTGTAAAAGGCTCCAAGAGCAATGACATTTAACCGAATGGCAGAATGCTTCATGGTGAGTTCCATCACAGCATTGCGCCGCAGTTCCATAACCACTGAAGAACGACATGCAAGTGGCCGAGAAGAGACTGACACATGTGGATTGTGAACTTTTCAAAACAACACCTACTCATGGAAGTCATAGCAACTTGAGGCAAAAGACAGATTAATCCTGGAGTGCTTGTATTTACTATAGTTTAGTGTGCCGTTGTCAGCAAACTCATAGGAACTACTCGCAATATGTTAAAGCAATATAATGAATCAATTTGTTGTCCGTCACATTTAAAATGTGGATGAAAGCGTCAGGCATCTAGTTATGTGTGTGTGTGTGTGTGTGTATGTGTGTGTGTATATCCATAGTTCTCCACTCTCAGAACCCCAAGTGCTGATTCCTGAAGTTCCCGCTGCTAGCAGAGGGTGCGTTGGGTCACAGAGGCCAGGTGAATTTCAAAATTGAATTTCTAGCAAGAGAAAAAAAACAAAACACCAGCACTTTAGGGGTAAATACCAGAGTTGGGAACTACTGATGTACCAAGTAGGTGGAGGACTCTTTACAAAAGGTTGTGCAGTCAATTTGTAGTGAGGGAGTAGTGCATACAAAGATTGTGTAGGACGCTCTACTTGGAAGGTGATTCATTCAGTGCTGCACGTAATTCCTATCGGCACGCGAAAAGAACTGGCTTCCTTTTTATTGAGCGTTTGCGCCCGTGTGCAGGCGAAACCAATGAGCCATCCGAGATCAGGGAAGAACGCAACTGATTAACAATAAAGCGCGGCTAAAAGCTAGTTAAGTAAGTGGTTAAAAAAAATGAAAAGGCCTCATCTGCTTTTTTATACTGTCCTCTGAGTCGATCTGACCGGGGTTTTTGACTTCAGCAGCTGCGCTGTTCAAAAACAACCTAACCTATTAGATTCGGGGGTTCTAATACTTCTCCTTATGATTAATAGACGATGGAGAGATTTTGCTGCGTTTGCTGCAGTCGTAATGAGCATTGCATCCAAGATCTGAAAGGTTTCAATGAGTATGTGTACATCGTGTGAACTCAAACTTGCAAGTGTCCGTCATGGGCTCAGGATAACAAGAAAATGCAAAATATGCAACATCTTTTCTTTTGGATGTTGAAACTTTGTCTGAAAAAACCCTGAAAGTAGATCATTATAATAAGCTTCACATGCAATGCAAGGCTGCAGTGTCTGACGTCAAAATCAGACAGAATATTTAGTGGCCAGAGGGCCATTAATCGTTCAGCCATGTACAGTTTCAATCAAATAAACCGAAACATGCAAGTTATAGTGGAAGACAATAAAGCCAGCAAATATGATAGCAATTCCCCATAACAATTATATTTGTGCAGCTTACAGTGCCCTGAAAATTTTAAAGCTTTTTCATATATTTTCCTTTTTAAGACCCAAGGGTATTTTATTTACATTGTGACACTGTTGTGGGTTTGGTATTGAAATGAAGCTTTCCATTCAGGATAATATAAATACTAATTGTTTTTTTATGTAAGCAGCCTTTTCTGATTCTGATTGTCATTTTAGGGATCAATTTTACGTGGCTCTATAGATTTAGCGGCATGGTGAGGCTACAGAGGGCTCCCTCAGGTTGCAGAGAAAAGCCAGACGGCCAAATAACTGTGGAGACAAATGGAATTCTTGATCTTTCTAACTGGTCAACTGAAATTTGAGCATTGGGCTCATCAAGTGTTTTGGCAGCTATGAAAAGCAGCCAAGATCATGTATTTCTTTCTTTTCACATTATATATGGCTGAATCATCCTGCTTCTCAGCATACATGTTCCGTTTTTTTAACAAACAAATAAATATAGATGCCATGGTCCGAGTAGAGCTGTTCATATTTCTTCATATTGACTCTGCCATTTACACAATGGAAGCTTTTTCATTAGCGTACAAATATGTTTTAGGTACGATGGGTTTTGGGGAAGGGCAGGGTCGGTTGCAGTGTCACCATTCTAATGATACAGTCGTTTGTGGTTTTATGAAATATGTGCGCATTAATATAAATGAGCAATACAACAAATTACCAAACCTCACACATTTCCTTGTATAGCCTGTGTAAATGTAACATGTAAGAATAGCTACTAAACGTTATATTATTTAGTTCCAATCAATGTTTGTATTTTGAAAGACTATTTAAATGATTAAATTCTATTTTTTACTCAATTTAACGTTGTTTGTTGACACCGCTTTGTTTTTGCGTGTGATAGTGGCTGTGAATTTCTGTGTGTAGATTTGTTTTTCTTTTTATTTAGATAAACCGGTTTGATGTCCTCTTCTAAACATGTCCACATAAAAATCACTGTGAAAAAAGTGAGATCATCCACTGTCTGACGCAACGGGGAGTGGATTATTGTAGGTGCTTTGTGTTGTGTAATAAATGGACACACCACCACCACCACACATCATTGGTCTCATCTCTCCCTGTGTGTATTCATTGGTGCGTGTTTGTGTGTATTACATTGAGCGGTAGTCGTTGAAATGTTGTACGCTAAAAGCACCAACACGTCAAACAGATACTCCGTAATGAAGCGCTCCACGGATGCTGATAGTTCACTGCACACTTGAGCACAGACTGCCATTGGAATCAGTTTGTCTCTGTGTGTTTGTACGTTACTTTCTGCACCTCTGACTGCAGGTGTCGGTTTATTGAGACGGCGTTTAGCAGCATTAACCTTTACAGCTGCATTAACCTTTCAAGTGTATCGGTGAGGGATTGCCAAAGAGTGAGCTTGAGCTGAGGTATTGCAAAGCTCCTAGTAGTTACTTTTTATATTTAAAAAAACCCCACTACACTGATGACATGACTCAGTACTACTGACTTACCAAGTAAACAAATGGCCATAAATAGGCTGCATTTTAACAAACTACTAGGTTAACGTTACATTGAAATAATGTTGTGCTCTCACCATATTGAATTCAGACGTTTCCTTTTATAACTTTTATTTTTCGATTTGTATTAAATCTTTGTCCATTCCAGTTTAATAAAGACTACATCAGGCAGGTGCTTCCGTACTAGCAGATGGCGCAGTGAACACGGATTTAGCAGGCCCCGAATCAGGGAGCGAGGTTAAGACGGCAGTGAGAGTCAGACAGACGGGACACGCAGCTGGGATTCTACCGCAGGACATTTTGCGTCAGCTGCTTCAACATCGAGCCATAATGCTTTCCGTCACCAGAAGCAGCCGAGCCCTGCGACTGCTACACACGTCTCCCCTCGTCAAAATGCCGATTCAGGTAAGAGTCCGCGGCGTCTAGGTGACATTTAGCGCGTTTACATTCACATGCCGCAGAGTCCCGAGCAGTTGATTCACGTCGTTGAGGAATAGCTAAGGTTACGCTACTGGCCACGCGCGTATCCTTTTTCCATGTTAGCTCACCGAGCTAGCATGCCCCCCTGTGAGGACCCCCTCTTGTTCGTTTCTGGCCGTCGAACCCTCGGCTTGGTGACGTCACTGTGAGCAGCACCTTCCTCGTTACTGCTGGTCAAACGAACGTTGCGCAATCTGTAAATAGTCACTATGTAACTGGTCCAAAGCCCCATTATACGTTACGTTAGTGAGTGGGAAACCAACACAGACATGCGCAGTTAATATAAACTTAAATTGGCGTCAGTAAATGTAACACTGAGTGAAAGCGTACGTACGTTTTCTTATTATTTCCCAAGTAACTTATTTGAGGATGTAAACGTATCATCTACGGCGGGCCTGACCTTCTCACGTGCAAATATTGTGATCGTACAAATATCTTTTTTTTTTAAGTTGTAAAACATGTATCTATTAGAGGTCGTTGAAAGTGTCGCGTCGAAGACTGTCAATATTGGGGTTAAATTTAGAATAGATATTCGGCCATTTTAACCGAACGCATGCATTTATAATTCTTGTGATTTGTCGCCCTCCAATGGTAACAAGTGTCCGGTTACTACAGCTCAAATGTGTATCCTCTTCAAAGGTATTTAGTCCTCATCATTTGCTAAACCACAATGCTCGTATCTATATTTATATTTGTGTGATTTCATTAAGGTGACAAAAGAATGCAGATCTACTTCGATGCATTGCTGTGTTCTCCTTCCCCCAGGTTGGTGATCAGCTCCCTGCTGTGGAGGTCCAGGAGGGGGAACCAGGAAACAAGGTGGCCATGGATCAGCTCTTCAAGGGGAAGAAGGGAGTCCTCTTTGCTGTACCTGGAGCTTTTACCCCTGGTTGTTCCAAGGTTGAGACCACTATGTATCCTCTTTTTTTTCATTCATTGCTGTGCCTCTCTTTGCATGAGCTGATGTTGTATTTATTTATGTTGCTTTCAGACTCACCTCCCAGGTTTTGTGCAGCAGGCCCAGGATTTGAGGAGCAAAGGTGTGCAGGAAGTTGCTTGCATTTCTGTCAATGATGCATTTGTCATGGCTGCCTGGGGAAAGGAGCACGGGGCAGATGGCAAGGTATGGACATGGCAATCTCCATGACAACGTGCATCGAGTCAAATTGTTAAATAAAGCTGACCACATATTGCCATTTTTCAGAGGATATAAAAATTCGAAAATAACTATAAATTCCTGTCAGCAGATGGATTTAACCAGTAGGCAATCCTAGCGATCTCTTGAATAAACCAGGGAGAGGTTGTAACTAATGGCACACAACTGACCTGTTGGCTTACTTTAACTGTCTTCTTCAGGTTCGAATGCTGGCTGATCCTACTGGAGCTTTTACAAAGGTAGATCTAAATATCTGATACATATTGGCTATTTTTTCCTGTGACTTTATGTACTCATTTTTTTTCTTTCTTCCTCTTAGGCAGTTGATCTGCTGCTTGACAGTGATCAGATTGTGCAGGCACTTGGTAACAAGCGATCCAAGAGGTATTTTTACTTTACATTACATGCCATTTAGCGAATGCTTTTATCCAAACCGACTTTCAATAAGTGCATTTCAACCATAAGGACACAAACTAAAGGAACAAGAAACTTTCTTTCTAGAATAATACTGAGAAAAAAAAACTAAAATGTTTTATCACTACTGCATTGTAGTCAGTGTGTGGCTTTTACTGACATATTTGACATCCATAGCTACAAATCCTTGTTCTTCATTCTGTCTTTCAGATATGCTATGTTGGTGGAAGATGGTGTTGTGAAGAAGATCGATGTGGAACCGGATGGCACCGGACTGAGCTGCAGCCTGGCTTCCAATGTTCTGTCTGGGCTCTAGACTGCAATAAACCCAACTGCAATCCTTTTCCTCTTCCCAAAGACGGATGCAAAAGTTACATGACATTTTCTTTTCTTCTAGTTATGTCAAACAAAACGTATTAATGCGCACATCTATGATATGGCTGGCAATCTGAAGACACTGTGTTCCTCTGTATACCATTGAGTAAATAAAATTCAGTATTAAAGCAATAATCACATTGTATGTGTGCGCATGTCCGAAAGCTAGGATCTCACCATATGAACACTGTTTTTGTTGTTTATGAAAATCTGTGCATCATCCTCAACACAAAACAAGGACTTTGCAGCGGCATCACACATACTGAAATGTATTAAGTCATATTCAAATATCAAAAGGATTTCACTTTATGGCTTAAGGCTAGGCATACATCTTTGACATGTTTATCTTAATTTTAAACCAAATTAAGACCATTATATTCATCTAAATGTCACTGGTTTACATGGATTAATCTGGCTTGAAAAGGTTTGAGAAAAGTAAGTCACTTTTAGAGGTCTCTGTTTCTCTCTCAACACATTTATTCAAAATTGGGGAATGCAAATGATGTATAAAACGGATAAAATGGGTTCTTCAGCGTTGGTAGAAGCTGCTTGAAAGTTTTCCGCTCCAGGTCTGGGAGCTCCTGTTTCACACACAACCAAAATTGTGTATGGATGTGGCAAACTTCATCCTGAAGTCACAGAGGACACTCGTGCAATTAACTGTGCTGATTTCTCCTCAATCGTAGGAATAAAAATATTGAATCAAGTTGGTAATATATCCCACTATGACCAACTTGACTGGAACTCTTTCCACATCCTGACTAGAATAACAGTGGCTGGAACAACAAGAGCAGGTCTAACAGGAGCAGGTCTTTGGGCGCAGCGAATGGTTTCTTGGCTTCAGCTCTGAGCAAAGACGCCGAATGAGAGGCTTTCAGGGCTTTCCGCATTGTGCCTTGAGAATCTAGAAAGTTTCCTCTTTAACAACTCAGGATGCCTACCAGCATGACAGTGATTGACAGGTGATGACAGGTGGTTTGTGCCAGGTTGGGTCAAACCACCCTGGTTTGGGGGAGACTCGGGGGTTTTAGGATAATTAAATGAAATGACCTACGAAATAAATGATTCAGCTTATTAACGTATACTTTATTTTATTGAATATTTATGAAATACATTTTTCATAGGATTTTTTAAGATCATTTTGATGGATCGATTCTGATATATATATATTTTTAAATCTCATGTACCCCTTTGAGTACCCTCACGTACCCCAAAGGGTACGCGCGCCCCCCATTGAGAACCACTCCTATAACTCGTCGATCAGAAGAGCAACGGCTCTGGTGACGTAAGGACGTAAGAAGCGGGCGCATTGCATTGTGGTCGCCGGTGGCTGACGGAAACTGAAAGCAACCAACTCTTCAGGCAGCTACGCTAATATTATATCGGCAGGGGAAAAGTAGTTGGTAAGTTAATAATACTCGGCATTATTAGACGTTACTGGCATTGCGCCCGAACATGCCGTGAACTAAAAGTAGCATCACACGGCAACCGTTAGAAGTGTTTATCAATGGCTCATGTTGAATGTTTTTAAGCCTGAATTGTAACCTAGCTGCAGTACTCTCTTTGGTCGAAGTTGTAACGTTAATCCAACGTTAATCGATAACGATCTGAACATTATCCCATTCATAAAAACACCGACAGTACCGCTGGTAACAAGCTGCTTTGATTGGTAATGAACCGAACAATGCCACTGCGACCCTCGTGAACGTTAGCTGTTTGTGCTACAGTTGCTAGCAATGGACTGTAGTGCGCGCGCAAATCGATAGCCGTGCACCAGGATTGTCGCTGACGGTGTAACGATGAGGTTAAACCTGCCCGGTGCCGCAGTGTATTTAAATACTATGCAAACATTGGCTTCTTTACTTTTGGATATTTACCCCAGAATGCAGCCTCCTCGTTTGCAGCTGTAGGGTTCTTTGGTTAAAACTACGGGTTCCTGTAAAAAAAAAAAAATAAAAAAAAATCTAAAGCTTAAACTACATTTAACTGAGGCGACGTAAAGTGTATTTGGTGAAAACCAGACGCATTGCCCAGTTTATTCGTCTAAGCCATTTGTAGTGAAGAGAAGATGCCTTCAGGAAAGCCTTGGTAAGACCAGTAACGGGGAAAATATCAGGTGCTCTGTCTTATTTAAAATTTTAGTGCATAAAAATTGATGGAAATGCTAAAATCATTTCATCTCAGACTTTCAACTGAAAGCGGTGATTCAGAAGTTTAAGTTATCCCTGTGGAAAAAGTACTATCATGGGAAAACTTGTAAGAAGATGTACTTTAATGGGGTGGCATTTTATCTGAAGCATGAGTTTGACAATCCATCCTCTTCTGTGTTTCCAATAAATTGATGTTCTTTAACTGCCCACAGAGGAGCCATGTCGTCGACATCCCAAAAACATAAAGATTTTGTGGCCGAGCCCATGGGCGAGAAGCCGGTCGGCGCTCTTGCAGGCATCGGAGACGTCCTCGGCAAAAGACTGGAGGAAAAAGGTTTCGATAAGGTAATGAAGTTTCTTTACTTCTTTTATTTAATGTAAAAATATTTACCACACATGAAATGTACTGTCTACAGGTTTAGTTTTTGAAATCTATACAAAAAATGAACAATGCAACAAATCGTTGGTCATATTGGTTATGTAATTATTTTTAGACTTCCTATAATAGTCGTTGTATTGAAGTAACAGATATTTGAGTTTGTGTAATGAAGTTTTTAGATTTACATTTTTAAGAGGCAGCTTTTTTTTATAGCATTAACCAGTATATGGTTGTGTTAAACCGAAAAGAAAATGATGCTAATATCATATATCATATCATACTGGCAGCCAAAATAAATGAAGCCAAACTTCATTAATAAACAAACTCAAGAGAAATGGCATTCACAAAACAGAAATGTCCTTAAGCTCTATTGTCCTAGAACTTGAAGGCCTCTTGAGCCATCCCCTTTCTACATGACGATGGTCTGTTCTTGCATTCGTCACTATGGAACTGGAAAGACGTGTTCATTATATCGGCCGTTTGCCAATGTTGTTCATTCTGACGGGTACATTCCTGCCTTGATTTGAACTTTAAAAAAGTTTTTTTTTATTGTGTGACCATTTCTGTCTTCACAGGCGTATGTCGTCCTTGGGCAGTTTCTAGTGCTAAAGAAAGATGAGGAGCTTTTCCGGGATTGGCTTAAGGACGCTTGCAAGGCAAATGTGAAACAACAAGGTGACTGCTATGGCTGTCTGAAGGAATGGTGTGATGCCTTCTTATAAGTATTCAGCAATGGTTTTCTACTTCTGAAGTCCAAACTGTACATAACCTCTTCACTGACCTTTATTCAAATCAGCTGCACCATATATATGAGCGCACACTCGTCACACAAATGGGGTTGTTGAAGTCAACTTATTTTGTACTTCTACCTAAAGCTGTTGGTGTATTTCTGAAATCCTTGGACTTCTAACAGATTTTACATATTTCTTTCTCATGGTCTCACTGGTATGTCTAGGCGGATACTTGCTCACTCTTGGAATTGACATTGTTAAAAAAAATGGCCTGTCTCCCCTTCTTATTCCAGTCATTTCACATTTTTTTAGTAAAAGCACAGGTGAATGTAATTATAATAATATGGCCGACGTACATGTTGGCAGAACTGTCACATGCGAACACTAAATCTAATGCAATCCGTATGCGTGTACTTTTATCAAAGGTTGAATTTTAAATTTGTGGTTCATCTGTTTATGTGCTGAGGATTTACATTTCTTAAGCCAAAAATGGCCACTTAGTTCTCTATTTAATCCAGCTCTCGGCCTTCGTCCCCCAATTGCATTGTTTTTAAATCCGTTGGAAAGTTAATGTAAGCTGTGTTATTTTAAATGGTTCATTGTTGCAGACTCGCATCACCAACAATGTTTAAAGGATTTCTCAAAGAGGTGGATGGTCTGTTTGAAGTATCTTGCAGAAGTTTTGTGAAAAATACAAAACCATATGCCACACTGGTGTAGAAAAAGACCTTTTTTAATTTTATTACCAAAATGTAACTTTTGATCCTGTAAATCTAGTAGTAGCATGGACTTGATGGAAATGTATCTAAATAAAGATGCAGAAGCAATGACTCTGTGTTAAAAATGTGTCAATCTATTGCCGAGGAGTCGTACACGCGTAGGTTCACCAGCCAGTCTATTGCTTCTTCTAAACAAATGTAACCTCTGGTAGCTTTAAATAATGCAAGCAGAACATGTAGCATGTATTGTTACACCAACAGACTTGATATCTGTCAGTTGTCATGACTGATCTTTATCACTGTGCTTCGTTGCGTTATCAAACCTGCATGTCCAGGCTGTTTAACTTAATCTTCCACAAACAGTTTGAGGAAGTCACCGGTGTGTAACTGCAGCTTTTTGTTGAACTATGGCTGAATGTATTTGACGAAAACCGACATGTTTTCTTTTAATGCTTTCATTTTCAAGTGTTTTTTTTTTTCTTTTCGAATATGTCCTTCTAAACCATTACACTTCTATAAAATAAAATCACAAGTGAGCGAATCTTTGGTAGCAGTAGGTTTTTTATTTCAAGACGTAATGTTCCAAACTCTACATTTTGTATTTTACCTGATGTTGACAATGCATTCGCCCAGTGTTTTAAATGTTAAAGATCTGGGATTCAAAGATTTGGTCATGTTGAGTGCCATCAAACTCCCCAGAATATGTGGATATGATGGAACCGACCCAATGTCGTCACTGTAGACGGAGCAATGCCTCCAGTGGAGTAAATACTTCAGGCTGCTCTGCAGAACCTCACGCCTGATTGTTTGAAACGATGACGGACCATTTGTTAAAATTACAAGTCAACTGTTATTGGTTGTGTCTAAAAGAAATATGAAATGGTTCATATCCTTTTAAATATGTGACTTTCCTTTTAAAGGTGTGGATTATTTGTCCTTATCCCTTGAAATGTTGTTTTGTAGGAAGTAGTTTGATTTTTGTTTGTTGACTAAATTGTTGATTTAAATGAACCGCGGTCCATAAGCTGCTTACCTTTCACAGTAGCACCGATGCGTGCATTCACACCCTCGCTACAGCATAGAAATCGGCTAAATGCTAATACCTTTTAATACTTGAATCATAAGCGGCTGTTGTCCTGAATTGTCAAAACCAGAAAGTGTCTGAGGAATCGGAAATGTGTGGACCAGAGATGGGACGTCGCTCTTCAAGACAAGGCCGGCCTTTTTTATTTTAGTCTTCACTCACATCAGATTTGAAATGCATGTACAGCTTGTTACAACAGAAGTGATCACCCTGACTTATTAGAGCAGCAGCTGACCCATGTAGCACCAACACAATCCTCCCAGTAAGAAGAGTCACATGCTACAGAATCCATGAGTCCTGTTTTCCTGTGACCATTAAGACCCTCGATGCCTGTAATATAAATATGAGCATAAAAGGTTTTTCCAAACCGATAAGAGCCGTTTTCTTGAAATGATCTATTTTTCATAATGATAGCTGGCTGCTTGCTGTTTTTTCCCACTTTTCCCTTCGAGGTGGAAATCTGCAGGTAAAGAATTTAGTTTGAGACATTTTGTAGTTGATAATGTGTACTGTACATCGGGAGCTTTTATGCAAGGTTATTATGGTACATTAAGTCTTGTCCAGATCAGAAGTACATGTACACACTGTACATACATGTACATACTGTTCTCAAAGAAGAGCGCAGAAGAACTTCTTCTCCCTGAAAGGGTTCTCTGAGGTGGGCACGGGGCTGATGAGCGGGTCGTCGCGCGAGTGCGTGTCGCAGTACGCCATCAGGTCGGCCGCTGCCTTTGACACCTGCAGATGAGGAGGATTTAGATTTAGGGCGGTTCATGAACAACAGCACGTTCCATATTTCGCTGTTTTCATGTGATTTGATTATTCTCTCAGAATCTGGATTTAAATTCCGCATGAAATGAAATGTTTCCACCTTATTCTTATACATATTGTATATTCAGAAAATATTTTTTGTCAATAAAGAATGTTCCTAAGAGGTTTTTTTTTGTGGGATGTGCCGCATGTTCAACTGTTAACTGCAGATTATCAATAACACTTATTCAGGGTGATACAGATTTAGGAAAGTTTATAACAAAGATCTGTTTTAAAATCTTTCCGTTTGACCCTCATGAGGATCACTGGTGAATTGTCTGCAGTAATGATGGGTGTATTCTCCTGTTTCTTTATTTTATCCACATCATTTACAGTTTTTGAGCCTCGGTCTTCTTCTTTCATTGTCTTTTATTGGCAGCTGAGATTGGGCTGAAGAAGTCAAAACCTAAAATGAATCGCTTCAAATGTTTTTTCCTCCAAAGCTGCAATGATGTCTGGACATTTCAAAATGCAAATGACTATACTGAAAATAAGACTAACAGGATGAGCGAGTTAATTATTGATTCATGGCTGTGCTGGAAGAAAGATGTTTGTCTTAAACATATTATAATTGTTTTGTATGCATAATATGTTTTTTTTTATTCCATTAGGAACACAACAGAAGATACCTGTAAATTGGTTGACTTTGAGAGGGTCAACAGGGACATTTTTCATTGCTGTCCAGGGATAACTAATTGAATTTTGAGGCTTTGTATAAACACATCTTTTATCAAAAGGTGTCTTTTCTCAGTCTAATGCTAGGGTGAATTGGTTAAGCACAGTTTTATGCTCACATACAGTTTATGTAGACACACTAGACTTGTTGATCTTAATATTGGGCACTAAAAATATCAAAACTCTTTTTGAGAGCCGGATTTAGTGTTTGTGCTCGTCGTGAAGTCCAATTAAGTTTTCTCTTTCATATCAGGATCTATGGTGTTTTCTTACCTTTATCCTGCAAAAACTAGCCTCTATCTTCAGTTGCTCCACCAACTTCCTGGCTTGGCCGACACTCATGGCGCTGTTCACTGGGGTGTCTCCTTTCATCCTGGCCACAAAGACACAAACAATGAAGTCCTCATGGATGGAAATACCCTCTGTTAACATTTACATTTGTTACAAGTCTTTTATGAAATAGTTCCCCTTTAGCATGTAATGGCGCATTCATTATTCTAGTATCCTTTGAATAAGTCTATTAATAAATAGCGACATTTGAATACATTGCGTTTATAGACTGCAATGAGTTGTGGTTGGAAGTATTATTTCCTATTGACACACCGAAGGTTGTTGATGGCAAAGTTTGCTTTGCAGTGTGAGAGTATGGACGGTGGATCAAATTAACTACAATATGTGTGTTAGCTAAGAGTCTAAAGACAAATACAACGTGCAATTTATGTCACATGATGAAATCTATACTCATCAATTAATATTGATTACTTATTCGTATATTTGGTAGAGCGAGCAAAATCACATGAAGCAAGTCAGTCCCCAATAATGGAGAACTAATATTGATCAACTTTGTGTTGTAAAATTGGCACATCTGATACCTTGTGTCATCTTATTTTTCAACAAAGGCATGTAGTACATTCTAGCAAATGCAAAGGAAACATGTTAACTAGGCCAAATGGTCCGATGTATTCACCATCCCAGCAAGAGTAGCCACAAAAATATCAAATGTAGGATGAAATAAGCAGCCATATATATTTGTAAATATTATGAATAAATATAAATGTGGAATCAAGTAGGATTGATTGTCAACAATGGGGGAGGAGGGAAGGGGGGGGGGGGGGCAGAGCAGAGCAGCAAAAGGAACACATCCTATTTAAACCAATCTCCCGACCTTTCTCCATTGTCTTTTTCCTTCCATCTCCATTCACCCCCTTTTCTCCTTACCCGTATTATAGTTATCCTCAGGTGCAATCCTCCCCCCTCTCCTCTCTCCTTTTTTTCCTCTCTTTTTCTGCCTCTTTGTGACCCTCTTTTATCTTACGTTTGGTGGTATCAGTGTAGCCGGACCCCACCCCTCACAAACAACAGCCTGGCTGGCACCCTGCTTTATACAGTCCAGTTCACCGCAATCCATCCACAATGAGCACTTGGTTTGTGTTGGATGGATAGTATCACCCCCCTCCCCCACAGCAGTAAGTGGTACATGCCGGACAGAGGGAGGGGGAAACCATTGGTGAGGGTGGATTGTACCATATCTGCGACTTGGAAATTGGGGCCGACTGATATCTCTCAAGTTTTAACTTCTCATAGAGAATAGGATGGTTTTGTTTTTAGGGCTGAAAGATTATGCAAAGCGTGGGATTTGAAATGAAGTGGCCCAGCTCAGACATTACATATCTCTCTGCCTTTTGTGATGCGCACCCTCTCCTCTGTTGCCATAGGGACTGCCTCAGTCTGATTTAGTGGATCGCCACTGTTGAAATTGTCGGGATCTTGTAGCCATTTACTGTGTATGTCATAACCTTACTAATGGGAAGAATGCGTGCTTTCGCAAATACGTTAATAATACAGATAAAATGAAATGTCTTTTGAGGAAAAAAGCGCAGTTGTCTTTTACATACTCATGTGATAGCTGTTCGCCATTGTATCAGAGGATACTCAAGCAAACAGGCTTCGTCTTACTAGCAACGGATGGCTGGAAAACCTTCAGACTCCATCTTTGCTAGGCTAGCTTTTCCTTAATGGTGCTGTGACCATGTAGCTGACTTGTGTTTTTCGCTGGTGACCTCTCTATCGAGTTGTACTATCTCGGATGGCGGGGAAGCAGGCGCACTTTTTCTCGCTTGTTTATCCTTAGTTTGTCCTTGGTGCTTGCCGTCGTATAGTTGTGGCAGTAGTCGTGGATTTCATTTAAAACGTTAAAAAAAAAATCCAAGCAACGTTTTTATGCTTTATTTCTATTTTTAGGAGTTTTATACAATCTTATAATAAATATAGGTAGAATCAACATGAAAATATGCATTGATTACTCTAGTTATGATTGTTATTATTTTAATTTAATTGTTTAATTGTTGTTTCATTTTTTTGTTGTTGCTGTGGATTTAACTATATATGTAAAACGTGTCATTTGTATGTGAAATAGAAGGACTGCTTTAGTTGATTATAATGAATTCAAGGCAAAAAAAAGATGAAAAACATGAAACATGAAAATGAACTTTTTCAGCATAAAGTAAACATCAGAGAGCAAAGAGCTGTCCAAGTTCTTCTTGATCTCAACATTTTTGCTTTTTATTGTGTTGAACGACCGGTTATGATCTTGATTACCTTGCTGAGGCTGCAGATCAAGGACTCCATCTGCTGGATGCTACTAGCAGGTTTAACATCGTCACTGGCCTGCTAAGACCACATTTAATTAGCCTGCTCCTGATGGACCAGCTTGATGCTATGAGAACCCCCAGCCTCTTTGCAGGTACATAGGGAATTATTTTTACAATAGGAACTTGGTTTACATCATTTCAAATGATAGATATGTTTTATGGCATTTGTTTGCTGTTAATTCATTGTGGACTCTTCATAGATATAGGTTAGAGTTGTTGACATTATTAATAGCCAATTAAATATGTCTTTATTTCTGCATACAACTAGGCCACAGTGTGTTATAAACCTTTGTAATGCAGAATTCTTATGACTTGACATGAAATGTAAATGCTCTCACTTGGTTCATAAATGTACTAATTCACAGGAAAATGATGATGTATCCTTTGTCTGTTTGAAAAACAACTGTCCATGCCATGGTTTGTATTCTTCTGCTGAGCAGGTTAATGTCCTGCGGCAATATCTAAGCTGGTTTCAGGAAACTTATTTTTTAAATCAGTGGCAGCAGGTACAAATCAGTGCATGACTGCACGGTCTGTGTCTACATGCCCCAAATGATCCAAGAGACGTCCTGTCTCATCTTTGCAGATCACTACTAGTGGGGCTGTAATGGGAAAGTAATTTGATCATTTTCTGCGAGGATGATAATAATGTCACGTTTAGTGTAAATGTAAAAACAGATGAGCTTTTATACTTTATGCAAAAAACTAAACTATGAATTATTAACTCATTTGTATGTGTAATTATATATTATGCTATAAATATTACAAATCATTTACACATAGTGTATTTATTTAAAAAATTATTAATAATCCTAATTAAGTCGAAGTTAATTACTGTCTAGAGACCGCAAAGCTGTCAGCCTCACTTGATTTCTAGATTGATTAAAAAAATACGTTATTCAGTGACTCAAATACAAATCCGAGCAGTTTGCTAGTGAGTTCGACTAATAAAGAATGAGACCATGAAGCTATAATTTTATCCACTTGTGTATTATTGTTAGATCATCATTGCCCTCTCAAACAAACTGTTTAAAATTTAACCTTCATGACCCGATCAAACTCGTTGGTGACATGTAGATTAGAATCCATGAGGACAATAAGGGAGTTCTCAGCGTTGAGGTTGATGTCAATACATATTGTACCAATATTGATTTTCATTTCAACCCATTTGGGCCATTGATTCTGTGATTGGCTTGCAGACACTGAAATGCTGCACAGGTTTCAAGCTCAACGGGAAGGTGCTGATATTGAAGAATAAAATGTTTGATGCATTATGTGTGTGCTTGTGAGTGTTAATGTCTGATGACTAAGGGCTTTTAACAGCTGCTGCACCTCAATCGAACCACAGTAAAGCATCCACGACAGATTTTCTTGTGTAGACCTGTTTCCTGTATTCTTCTATATTACCTCAGTGTGGCGCTAGACACAAAATGTCTGGGAAACAACAATGTATGGCCTCTGAGGACCATGAACGTCTTTGCAAACTTTCCAAGTAACCTAATTATTTAAATCTGGACCAATGTAGTGAATCAATACAGGCAGAGCAACATCACTATCCCTAGAGCAACGCCTCCAGCGTGGCTAAACATAAGAGTTAACAGGAATAATTCCACATTACTACTTGCACAAGGATGTTTTATATAAGAGATTGAGAAGTCAATATAAAATTCATAGTTGCATGCAGTCGGTGCAGTCCTGCCTTTCACAGCTCATGCTTTTTATTCACAGTGGTTATTGCCAGGCAGTGAGTTTGTTTTTACCGCTCACCGATCAATCAGCCTCGGGTGCTCAATCACACAGCTGTGAATCCCAAACCAGCTCTTATGTCATGATGGCAAATGGTCGGGGTGGGGTGATCATCTGAATCATCAATTGCAACTGGCCGTTTGTATTGACGACAATGTAGACTAGTCAATACTTTCCAAATAGACACTTCTAAATTCATTCAACGAGTGCTGGTGATCTGTTGGTAGAGTTAGCGGCAGCCTATCATTGTATGTTTGAGTTAACCAAAGCTTTCAGTGCACTCAGGAAAAGACAACATGGATAAAAACAAAAGACTCTCAGGAATGATTATTTTCTCTTTCTCTTTTTTTTTCCCATTTCCTTTTTTTTAATGAAAAGAGCCAGTTCCAGTGTGTTTACTAGAAATGAACATGGAGAACAACTTCACAATCCAGCCATCAGTTTATGAACTGCACACTTTAGGATGCTACAACGGTAACATTTGTATCATATTTAGCTATAACCAACAAAAAAGAAGGTAAGACGGAAACTAAAGCACTTGATGGGAGAACATCAATCCTGTCACCCATTCAGAAACCAGATTAATCAATCAGATGTGCTGCTAATCAAATATGTAAGAAATGGTGAGAAAATGTCATGTGTGAACTCGGTTGCTGCAGAGAGCACCTCCTCAAACGTCTCTATGTGGAGTGTGTCCATGTATGGCCCAACTGTTCTACCTGGTTGGGAATTGGACTTTTTTTTGGACAACAAAGTATAATCACATCTACACCATAATAAATATCACTTTTCTTTTCACTTATATCCTTGTGACTCCATGGGGCAGATGCTGCTGTCTAACAGCTTCAAAATGTCTTCTTCTGTGTGTATTTGAGATAATAACTTTGCTACAGATCTCAGAATTGTACAGTATTACTTCACTTGATGCTTTGCATATTATATAGTGCTACACAATGGTTTAAAGATGCTAGTTTAGGGTATTTTTTGTCTGAGATGGATTCTCAAGGTTGTACGGCCAAAGCCCTTTTACAATTAGAGTATATTTTGTTGTGTAGGCCTAATGATGCAAATTAAACCAGGTAATATTCTGTTAGTATTACTGAGCACAATATAATTATATACGTAGTGTATATATACTGCAGATATTCCTGGATTTAAAGTTTTTTACAGTTCACACCAAAAAGATACTGTAAAAAAAAAACGTTTTACCTTAATGATTGTAACTTCATTGAAATATAGCAACTAACACAAATGCAGGTTGTATCACAACAATATAAGCTGTAAAATTCATTTGGCAGACACACTTCTGTAATGCAGCTTTTGTACGTTTTTGAGATGTGGATTAGTCTTAAAAAAGATAACAAGGTGTAAACAGCCATGCGGGTGGGCGTAGGACCAGCTTGCTTAGAGCCGAATGCTAATGTTAGCATCCTTACATGGCCACAGCCATGATGCTAACATGTTGACTTTAGTAGGTTTACATTAAGGATCTTGATTCAGTTTAAAAGACACACACGTTGCATGGATTTGGTAATAAACCAAATGATTGGATATACAGACAGATTTCAACCCCAAAACAATGCTGCATTAAAGTATGGAGTTTACATTTTTTTCAAATCATTCTGGGGGCACGTCTGCATTTTTATTTATTTAAAAAAAAATTATAATATATATTTGTATCCTTTTTTCTCGGCTGTATTTGATATAACTTAAATTATGAATCTACACTTAAAGCTTGGCGTAATATGCTTCACATCTCAAAACCGTATAATACACAAGTCAACAAAGGGCAATGTCTAAATTTGTGCCAAATATTCCCGTGGATGGAGTTTCCATCACATACTGCCTGAAGTTAGTCATACAACTTCGACCAAACCAAGCCAACATTTCCCACATAATAAACACTGTTGCCAGAAGAGCAACATTACAGTTTTATTGACCACAGTGAGTGAAGCCACAGGCCATTAGCAATACTTCACTGCTACATTTGACTCTTTTGCGTGTGTCATGCATTTAAAGGAAGACCAACAGGAACAGCTGCAGATCCTATTGTGGTGCACACAGTCAGTCTGAGAGTAACACAGTGCAGCAAGGCAGCACAATAATAACGCCTGGATTGATTCGGAACAATGGGGAGCAGTGCCTCTGTATTCAAGCCCGCTTTGCAAGGGTCACCTTCAGCAATATTCACCACTTTTGCATCGGCTAAATGCGACCTACAAAATGAAAGTCCTTGTGATATAGCAGCATTGTATTTGTCACAGTGCACCTTTAAAGAATTCTGAAGAGTATAAACGGTAAATGGAGGTCAAAACATTGTCTAAATACTAGTTAATACAATATGAAAATATTATATTAGCTTAAGAGAAACAATCCATCATTAAAAGGAAGAGCATCAAAGGTTAGATCAAATGAGTTTGGGGTTTTAGGAGGCGGTGGGGTGAAGCAGCACAGCAATACTATGATAGTCGTACCTGAAGAGTTCTTACCCCCGTTAGGAAGGGAGGAGGTGATCTGCTTTTTTTCTTCTCATCATCATCAGTCTTTTGAATTAAGTCATTATTTGGGAGAGGAAAAAACACAATGCTAAAAATTGATTACGTTCAAACAGGAATCATCGTGTCCCGATAAATAAGCAATTCACGGATATACCATGTTCTCAAAAGCTTATCAGCTAGACTGTATCAACTTTCCTCTTTACAAATGCAAAACACAAACAAGATGTTTTTCTACACACACTGAAACTTACAGAAACACTGGCTTTTCAGTTTGTATGAATGAAAGAGAAAAGGTCCGTCGGCTTTTGATGCATTTCTCGAGTACAAACGTCTGTGGCCAACACTGACCGAGTCCACACAGCCTGGAAGTAAAGAAGTTGCTTTGACAGCCATTTTGCATATAAAGTCTGTATAAAAATCAAGGAGCAACAGGCCTTCTTCAACGGTAAATACTACACCATTTGTGAGCTCAGCTGGAGAGACTGGAGGAGGAAACAGCGTGTTTGGTTGGAAGTCTCTCCAACTAAAATAAAGGCGAGAGGTAAAAACAGGAATGCGGTATGTTGACGCACGTTTACTGAGGTCTGATAACAGTGACACTGCAGCACAGCAGCGCACAGCACGGCTCAAGAGCCTCGTCGTTGCTGCAGACTGGGAAGATGGCATTCTATCCAAACAGCCTTTCATACAAAACAAAGATTCATATAAAAAAAACTGGAAATACACAGTCAGAGTAAGTTTGTATAGTAACACAATGAAGCAGTTTGACTGTAGAAAAATATATTGCCTATATCAAAGTCACTTTGACAGAAAACAAAACCATCAGGCAAAATCAAGGACCATTCTACCATTCTCTAAGACTTAGAGAATTATATTTATGACTTAGAGTCTAAGTCATGAATATAATGACAACATAGGAGGACCAGATTACATATGGCTAAACCGAAAGCATTTTGGTTGAGGAAACTTGGAACAGGGAATTTTCCTAAATTCTGGAAAGAGGGCAACTGGAATCTGGTGAAAATAAAATATTTAAATAAATAACAGCAAATGCTCAGGAACTGTGAGAACTCTTTACTCAAGGTGTAAAAGTTTGTATTTAGTTACGTACACTCGGTTTGATTTGACTATCCTGAGTCCGACTGCACAACTATTTGTTTCCACCGTTGAAGAGAAGAGAACATAAATAAATATAATAAATCCCCTCTTCTTTCACCTGCATCTTTCTGTAATATCTGACAATTAATGCTGTCAAAACATAAGTACTATTTTATGTGGCATTTGTTTAGAAAATGTGCAAAATAATTCTCATCCCTTTGCAACCGGATTAGAAATCATTATTAATCCAGTCAGTCAGTGATTGACTGAGAGTGGATGAATTTATATAACATTGAGTTTATAAATTGTATGATTTGGTTTCATGTACTGTCCTATATTAGAATGCTATGAGTATCAATATGCACTTACTTCCTATGTTATAGTTGATGTCAGAGTGAGCCTGAGTCTTTTGCCATTGTTTATTACAATAATAAGATTCTAGGATATCAGATTTGGGTTTTGTATTACCTTAAACCAGAAAATTGAACGTGCAGGTGTTGGAGTGGGTATTGAATAAGACTCAGGCCATGACCGTATTATTACAGTAAATCAATCTTCTCTAATTAAACCAAAGCTTCCATAAAAATCAATGCATAGTCAGGAGGAACACAGTGAAGAACTTCAGTACAGACAATAAGGCAATAGAACAGGGAGTAATGAATATCAACCACTCAACTTTCAAAATTCACCGTCACTAAAAAACTGGGGTTTTTTTCAACTCGTTCACAAAGGAATTAAAATAATAAATAGAGAGTACGTTTGGATTTAAGATTATTCATGGCGTAGGGAAGCTAACAATTTCTAAGTTGCCCTTTGTCCTTTGTCCCTTTCTGGTACTGTGGGAAATAACATGTATAATCTGCTGCAGGATGTCAGCTCAAATATCTGAAATAAAGGGTTACAAAATAGAAGCGCAAACCGCTCGAGCAGTTAATAACACATAACATTTTCTTAAGTGTTAAATGTGGCCTCCTTTCTGTTGTTTCTGTATTGTGTCCTGAATATCAACCTACCATGTGTTCTTTATACATGGCAAAATACCTTTCTGTGCTCCATGACAGGTCGGTTTCATGCAAAACCACCAAAAAATAGTTTTCTTTTGTTAAATAATACATTAAATAATGTAGCTTCTTGAATGAATTACTGAATAAAACATATACTACACAGCTTTAGATGGTGAGTTGTCTTTAAAGCGTAATATTACTCTAGGAGAGTACCTGCCAACGCACAGCTCAGGTCAGATATATTGTAAACCATAGTTTGCACAAATAACTCTCTCAAAGTAGTCTTGAGTTGTGGAATCAAATATGCAGTAAATGTAAATTTTACTCACACAAATTGCTACAGTTATATTGTGTAATGTCACTGCACAGTACGATTTCACCCTTTTCCATTTTCATGAGCTGTTTGTCCCTTTTAGCAATGGGATTCCCGGGTTAATCCTGCTCATGGCCCTACTCACTTCACAGCACTGTATTTCAGTTTCCAAATAGAAAAACACATGATAATATGAATCAGAAAACAGTGACTGTGGTCTAAGCTACGAATTCCTCTCATCTTTGTGACAATTTAGTCAGTGATAATGGAATGTAAAGTTTGCATTAATAACCTTGTTGCTACATGGGGTGGAAACATCAACCTGGTGTTGCAGAGGGAGTCGCACATTACCAGTGATCCTTTTCCACGTTTGCATATCCGTTCATGCGCTCATGATTTATGGCAACACAGTCATTGTATTCCCGTTTGTGGCTGTGAATGTAAACGATGGGAACAAAAAGGAAGAGAAAGAAGAGATCTGATGTTAGGTCCCTACAGAACATTGGCACATTATCTCATAAACAGTGGACTGGGCAACGGTCGTGTGATGAAGCATCCGGTCCTTTGTCTTATGTTTCACAGTAGTAGAAGTGCACTGAGCGCCAAAAATACCACCGTTTTCCAATCAAAGTATTTGTGGCCGCGTCACTCTTATAAAATCTGCTGCACTCTTTCAATGCTGCTTTAATCTCTTCGTTACCGGCAGTACTCTTCCACCCTCCGGACCTTCCTCACACCTGTGTCTCCACACCGCTGAGCTTAGGCATCAGGATACGAGGCGTCACGCCGGAGTTGAGGTCCCGCTCGAACTCCAAAAGCTGGCCCATGAAGTTCAGATTGGGGGATACCACTGGACGACGACTCCTCACGTATTTGTAGGCATCTGTCATTGTCATGAGGGTGTGCTTCATAAGGTAGGCAATGACAATGGTTGCAGAACGGGACACGCCGGCCTGGCAGTGTACCAAGACTCCCTGTCCACTCTGATATGCCTCCTCTGTGGATGAGAACGACAAAGCTGATTTAGAATCAGACAGAATCCAGGAAGGAAAATGTCACTGTATGCTGATTATGTAACGCTGTCATAAAAAGGAAAGATTCGTCCATGCCATCTCTATCTGATTGAGGGATGTGGTGTTAGAAGGTGGGCAAAAAGACGCAGGCGTCTTTCCGATGTTGCTGGAGGCAAGAAAGAAATAAGACTTTTACGAGCTATGGTTGTTCGTTTACTGTATATCAGTATGTATGTTCAGGTGTAAGAATATTTCCTTCATTGACATTTTGTATATTTATCAGATTTAGTGAACTTGCCTAGTGCGCTGTGCGTCATGGCACATGTAGCAACAGGAAGCACAACTTCGCAGGAAGGATCAGCTTCATCGCTCAACAGAGCATGCACTGGAGAACGCTTATTGCACGCCCTACGACGTGTATCATTACATCCTCAATAAGTAATTAAGCCAGTAATAAAACCTAAATGTGAGCTAAATGTGAGCTATTTGTACAAATCTTTTAAACTCTAAACTGGTAATCTTAACATTTCACTCGATACACCACCTTTTTTGATTAACACAACAAAGCTCCCCATGTCGCACAAAACCTGTCTGAAGGTGAATCTCTTCTACCACAGCGTGGTGGCCTAAGCTGAGTCAGTGATAACTGTTGACTGAAAGGTGCAGAATCTCTCTCTTCTAAATCGACTCACAGAAAAACAATCGCGTCTCTCACCCATGAACTCAAAAACCTCCTCAAAGTATTGCCGAAGGTTTTGCTTGCTGTTGTCGGTGGCTGGCAGCCTTTTGTAGCGCAATCCAGAGTTGACGTGGTAGAGGGGCAGGTGTGTGGTCACGTTGACCACGAAGCCAATGTTGAGGCGCAGCAGCAGGTCCAAGTCCTGGGCGTCTCTCTCGTTGCCCAGGAAAAGGAACGGCAGGATGGGACTCACCACGGCGTTCTCCGCGTCGGGGCTCATCGCGGTCTCATCGGACAGGGAAGCCGGCAAAGAAGAGGACAGCGGCAGAGAAAGGTGCACTGGGTGAAGAGGAAGACAAAGGGAAAGTGTGGTGAAATATTTTTCTGCAGTCTGTGCTGCCACAGAGCAAGATATGAGGAAATGAAGACTTTAAAACCAAACATAAAGGGCTAAATCACCAATAAAATCACTGATTCAAAACCGGGTGCTATTAGTCAGAATGCTGATTATCTGTATTATTTGTCCATAAAAGGGGTTGGGTGGTTTGCACTTTGATTATCTCATAAAAACAACCTGTTAAGATGTTCCCGAATGTAGGTGGATATTTAAAAAAAACTCCTACATATACCAAAGTCAGATACATGAATATTTTCCCACTTGTACTTGAGATGTGAATTGCCAGATATTCTTACTTCTGCTTTTTTCCTCATCTTGCTCTCTGTTCAGGGAGTTCAGGGCCAGGTGGAGGGACTGAGCGGATGGCAGAGAATGTCCTCCCTCCCTGTCTCTCTGCCAGGGTTTGGGTTTGATTAGAGTGCTGGGAGCGGACGGTGGAGGAGAAAAGGACACAGGTGACGGTGGAGAGGCGGAGCGTGGATATGCTGCATCTCTGTCTTGCTCTGTTCCTGCATCTTCTGTTGTATTCAAGAGCCTCTTCAGTGAGTTCTGTCCCTCGTCACACCCGGATCCAGACCTGCGGCCCATAAAGTCAAGGGCGGCCATTTTCCCCTGCTGAAGCCGACGTCGGCCGGCGCGGTCTGTAAACTGCGACTGCGTGAACTCCTGGAGGTTTTGACAGTCCTAGGAGGGCAAGGCCTGGCCTGTTACTGCCATTTTGGACTTGCGTTGCAGGGGTCTTCCTCGCTGCTACACCCATCACTGGGTGATTCTTTTGGCCTTTAGAATGGGTCATTTTCTTGGCCAGTTCTGCAGGCCAGATGGTGCGCACGCTGTAGTCGTCGTCATCGGCTTGGAACGTACCCATCTGATGGGTCGGTCCTATGCCTCTACCTGGGGGTTTGCACCTGCGAGGGTTAAATGTCACCACTATGGGGTCGCTGCTGCAGTAGCTGCAGGTGGAGCTCCCTGTTTGAGAAGCTTTGGGGTTGCAGCCCGTGACGCAGCTCTGTATGGCCCGCAGAGGGGCAGAGGAGGACAGAGGGGCACAGGGCAGGCATCCCCCAACCAGTTTTTTGCGAAGGATAGCTGGACTCTCAAAGTTTCTAACCTCCCCAGAGCAGGAGGCACAGCGGAGTGGTTTGAACAGGTTGGCTCGGCAGTCGGACACAGTGCTGTTAGAGGAGGAGGTGGAGGTGGTGGAGAGACACCCACCTAGATTCCTCAAGCCCATTTCTTTGCCTCCTCTCTTCACTGCTCCACCGTTATGAGCACATGAAAACGAGGTTGCGGCGCTCCCTCCACCGTCTCGGCAGTTGGCAGAGTGTCCCTTACAGCCTCGGCATCTCACTAACCTCCAGCAGCCACAGCTGAATGGGTGGGTGCAGTCAACGGTGCAGGTATGGTCAGGGCTGGGGAACCCTCCGGCGTGGGAGGAGCAGGGGGAAAGGGGGAGACCATGGAGAATGTGAGGGCGGAGATCCCTGGTGCGGGACGTTTGCGGCTGGCCGACTCTCTGGAAGGGGCCTGGGACATGGGCGGGGTGGGAGGGAGGGGGCGATGGGTAGTTGGAATTTAGGATGGCGGCACGGGGCACAGGGACGGAGTTTTGGTGGTAGGGCAGATTGGGGCTATTATGGCTTTGATGGGCAGTTCCCAGTTTGGAATTCTTCTTGTGACCCAGTGAAGGAAATTCCTGGTCACTTCTGTTTAGAAAACTAGTGTTTTCCTTTTCCGTCCTCAGCCTGTGCTGCTGCGCCTGGGCTGGGACGAATTTCAGGATGCTTCCGGGGGAGGCCGGCTGCTGACTATGGCGACTTCGCTGGGACTTGAGTTCGGCACCACCTGGCCTCCCTGCGGTTCCAGTCCTTCGCTCACATTGTCCTTGATCCAGCTGTGAAGAGACACATTTCTCTCTGCCGGCTTTTACAATTCCGCCGCGCCCCAACGAGTTGCTGATTCCTGCTCCACGTCCTCCTTTGTCCACCGTCACCCTGATATCAATAGTATGTGTGTGGGAGGGCAGCCGTGGGGCGAGAGTTACTGTGCCATTGCTATGGCAGTGGCTGGGGACGTGTCTGCCACCCGCTGGGACGACAGGTTGATCGCTCTTGAGTTTCTGCACACGAGAGGATCTACGCTGGCGCTCTATAGTCAGAGGTTTACACGAGGGAGCGTAGAAGTGGGACTTGGAAGCGTGGAGGTGAGTGTGGTGTCCATTGGAAGAGGCTGGTATTTGAGAGGAGCGATGAGGGACGGTTTGTGGGGACGTCTCACACAGGGCGGAGGTTTTAGGGTGCTGAATGACCACTATACGCTCATCAAGAGGGAGAGGAGGCATCTGGGTTCATGCACAGCTGTCCGATGTTGAGGGAGAGAGAGAAACAGAAAGAGAGTTGTCAGGAAAACTACTGTCATCTTACAATTCATGGAAATGTGAGGCGCACTTTACATTCCATCATTTAAACACAACCAGCGCATGCTGATGTGAATTACCAAACATTGCTTTGGAGCTACTAAATATGTAAATGAAACTAATTAAAAGCATACTGTGTACTTATATTATAAAACAATAACGGCAAATTATTTGTGAAATGTAAGGTGAAAACCCAAATCCTTTACCTTTTCTTTAAATCTGTTAAATCTCTTAATCATAATCTAAACAATAATCTCTTACATTTATCTGCAAAACACACAAAGAAAAATAACGAAACCAACAACCAACAACAACCTTTTTTTAACATGTCCCACATATTTCCTTTTACATTTGCTTCAAATGAAAGGAGAAATTGCATAAAGGGAAACCCCACTGAGTTGTGTTTGATTTGAATGGATCACAGTGTAATGATTGTTACGCCAAATCCATTTCAACATGCACGTCGCAGTATTTTAACTTCTTATAACACGGCCATTTGCCAGACATTAATTGCTCACCTGTGTTTGTAGGGCTTCAAATTCAAACGGTTTGCAAGTGTGCACCTGTTTGCTGTTAGCCGCAAATAATCCCATCTAATCCTGATGGCAGTGAGGCTTCTTAAAAGCTCAGCCACAAAAGCCGCATCAACCAAGATGCGACACTGCATCCCTCCAATGAGTTATCATTCTTAACCAGTCACATTATAAGGTACAAAACAACACATTTTTGTACCTTATAATGTTCATATTTGCCCACCCAATGTCATGCTAGCCTGTAATTGCACTGTACATCAAATACAGTTGTTCAAACCGTGTTTGCTACGGTGGATTTTTGTTTTAACCAGACGGCCATCAATCCATATTTAGCAAGAATACCTTGCTAATGGAAGACCAAGGCTTTAAAAGAGGGACCGGGAAGAACAGATACACCAAGTGGGTCGTGAGGAAATACAGGGGGACAGATTACAATGTGACACTGTAAACCACAGACTCCAGGGAAGGAAGGGACACGTTAAAATAATCCAGTGGGATGCCTTCAGTCCCAATACAACGCAGATACCAACCCATGGAAAAAGCAAACCAAGATCCAGTGTCGCCATATCCACGCACTGGTGACGGTGTCCTCATCTCCACCCCCCCCCTTTTCAGGCTTGCCTGTGGTGAAGGGGGTGGGCGGTTACATTGACCCAGTTTATCATGGTGGAAGTCACTATCACTCTGATCACTTTACTCTCGCACACTGTAAACTGCGGGCAGGCTAGTGGCCTTTCACTCAGTCACAGCCACAGCCTCAGCAGAACACGCAGACATGGGAAATGTTAATAAAAATTCTCTTGAAATTTCACTGTCACATGTTGACACAAAATTAACATATAATGCAAACTTTAGTGAAGCATAATGGCTTTTCAAGGGCATAAATACTTTTGTTTTTATTATTTTACTTTTTCAACAAGTATAAGTACATTTTCAGATTATGGCGCTACATAAAAAATTTCAACTCTACACAAAAGCAGTGTCTGATTGGGGGCCTTTGGGGCACTTCAGACGTTTGAGTTGTTAGCGTTGCCACAAAAAAGGTAATTTGCTTTTAATCGTCTCTATTCAAATAATCCACTATTCATTTCATGTCCCTTTAATTAGGTCCCTTTTTTTGCGATGCTTTAATTGTGCCTGACCCCTCTGTTGGGAACCACTAATTTTAATAATAATATAAAATAATTTTTAAGTCACAGGCAAACTTTTGTTTTATACTGAAGATACTGGTTTAACGCAATTAAAAACTTTGACGGAACACTGTTAAACTGTTGTGCGTTTGTTCACCAGACCTGAGGGCACAAAGTTCCCTCTTATGAGAATTAAACTATAAAATGATATGCGCGCTGTTAATTAAAAGTTTAATCAAAATTGTGAGACATCCCTAATGGAATCTGATAAAAGGCTGTAAGCCACTTACTCGGCCAACATACAGCCGGCTGAGTGCTGTGTGTCTGTTTGTTTGCCTGGATACAACTCGGCACAATGATAAACTCCTAAACCTGTGTGTGTTTACACTCAATCGGTAGCTCATCCCTTTCTAAAAGTCACAGCTGAATACCATTTTTATGACTCCAGCGATGTTCTACATCAGACAGCTCGTATCTGTATGTGAGGTTGCATAATGTACCTTCCTGCAATAATTGACATCAGAAGTTTACGGTAAAGTGTGACTGACTCATGAGAACTGAGACATAACAGCTATGGGTATCCTATAAGAAGGTTTTGACATCGTTAGCCTATTCTGAGTAACTAAAAATCTCACAGGGTGAATCATGGAGCGGATTGTAACATGTATGTGCACCGTTAGGTGTATATTGATATTTAAGGGAAAGGCTAACGTATACTGAGATTGCGAACCACGTTACCGGCCTCCAAATTTGAGCACATGATAGAACAAGCAAAGTAATTCAGATAAAAGGAGTGCCACTCAGTTTCTGTTAGCGAGGACGGCCTGTGCCTGCGGGAGAGATCATGACGCCTCACTGCTACCCCACCAGCATAATGAAGATAACAGCTTTACAGTCACAGGCATAAGCCAGAGAGAGGAGAGTGTTACACATGCTAATGTGTTCCCAAATGATTTAACTCTTTCCCAATCACCTGAGCAAAACCTGCAATATCTCATACAGTTATAATTGGCTTGCTTAAGGCCCTGAACTGTGCGATATTTCATAACATTGAGCTGGTGTCCGAGTCCGAGCTGGTGTAATCTCGTCTGTTGGGTTCCATACAAAGTCATTCATTTTTTCTTGGTGTACTGCTGAAATTATGATAGGACAGGGCATGACTTATGGTCAAAAATTTCACAGTGCTTTACAATATTTATGCAAAGTGCAGATTTAGGGGTACACAGTACGTCTCCAGCTGCAGAAGCAGTGAAGCGAGTGTTTGAGGACAAGCTGATGTTTCTGGGAACAGATGGCTGTCGGACTGTGCAAGATTGACGGAGATCGTTCCGTCCCCTTCCCCGCCCCGGCGTGACGTAGCACCTATAGCAAAAATGCACCTGGGAGCCAAACACCCGCGCAGCAGAGTGGTCCACACCAGAGCAAGAACCAGGCAATAATATCGGGATGCACAGCTCACTCATGGGCCTGTGGAGTTGCTTGAATTAGAGAATGTCTTGCTCTGCTGTTGAACAAGATTATTTTCCATCACAGTGAAAAAAGAAAGAAACATGGCTCCCGAGATAGCGGAAGGAAGAAAAATGAGTCATCGCAGTTACTTGTTTCCAGGGGCAGATGAGCAGGACATTTTTAGTCAAAGACAGCGCCACATTTTTGCTTTTGTTTGGCACAAATGGACAGAAGTCGCTCCAGTTCCCTCATTAAATGATAGTTCACACATACTGCGTAAGCAAACTGAGAGGTGGCCACTGGACACAAAGGGGAAAGTCACTGGCATGTTGACAATGACATGTTGACAATAAAAGAAATACCTAACAGCATCGCAGGTCGAGCAGTCGGTGTCACACATAAACTGCTGCTATCATAACTGAAATCAATGTACAGGCTGGAAGAAGGCACAGGCTCCCACAGAGAAGGACGCCGTTTCGACATGTGAGGTGTAAAAAGAAAAGGGCCACGATGGATTTGCGCTGTCAGCAAACTGTCAAGGGTCATTGAGCAGATGTGCTGTAGACCTAACAGGCGCTCGACGGCGTTAATTGTCTCAGGTGTCGCTGTCCTCTCGCCACTGAAACCTTGTCTCGCATCAGGGGTGTAATAGGAGTGTAACGATTTGTTTCAACAACGATTCGATTTGTATCACGATTCGTGGTTGTCGATACGATTCAAAGAAGATATTGGTTCATTTAGAACGATACGATCCGAAACTGTCACGAGCGGGGTGATGTCGAGGAGGTGCGGACCGGAAGCAGGCAGACGCACTCGCAGGAGTTCAGACACAAAAAGGGTTTATTGCTCCAAATACGAAACTCAACACGCCACAAGAGGCAAACCACAGACCAGGACAGGAGACATCAACAGGAGACAATGACTCGACAAGAGACAACCGACACAGGACTTGAATACACAAGGGATGTGCAGGTGATTGGGAACAGGTGGAAACAATCAGACAATCACGAGGGGAGGCGGGACAAGGCAGGAAGTAAAGTTAACCCAGGGAGACCAGAAACATGAAACTACAAAATAAAACAGGAAAAAGGGACCAAACCGTGACAGAAACGATTCAGTGACTTGAAATCGATTCAGTAACTTTTTAGCCAAAAATTCAACCAGTGTGACTGAAATAAATAAGTGGATAAGTGGATACTGAACAGTGCAGGTGAAGTTTCCTAGATTCCTGTTGTTTCTTGTAATGGAATCAGGTATCAATTAATTATGAATATAAATAAACAAGTAAACAACAATGAATGACAAATGCATTCACATTTTATTTGAATAAAGTGCAAACCCTGCTGTAGCAGTGTAGCCAGTGTTGGGCAAGTTACTTCAAAAACATAATACATTATGTATTACCTGTTACTGTCATTTCAAAGTAATTTGTTACATTACAATATTACTGTCTCTGAATTGTAAGGCGTTACACTACTACTGCATTACTTTTAAGTTACTTTCACCAAAACAACTGGAAATATATATATACATGTTATAAATGTAGCGTATTATGCTCCATGCAGCTCAGTGCACATCCAGTGCAGGGCTGAGCTAGGTTTAAAGCTAACAACAGAAGGATGTAATAGGCACAGTGATGGCTCATAATATAATACAGAACAATCATATCGAGAACAATCATAGCCAGAAGGTCATAGTCTGGTAAATGTCTGGTAAATTGTAATAGAGATACGGTAACTTTAGGCCTACTCATTAAAATCAACTATTAAGATCAACTATCTTAATATCAATCAATCAATCAATTAAAATCAACAATCACTATTTATGACCTAAAGCCTAAAGACAAGATACAATCATTTTTTTCCATTTCTATCCCTTTAATTGAAGTTCACGCCACAAAGCTGGCATGAATTAATGCACAGTAACTTCACAAACGTTAACATAATATGGCTAAACCTAGCCTACAATAAAACCATCTTGGAAAAAAAAACAGGCCAAACAAAAGGAACCTTACTATTTGCCAATGGCTAAACATAGGCTACCAACTAAAGGCTGGTAAAATTTAGATCACTTACAGCTAGACTATGCCTATTAGCTATATTGGGCTTGTGACAAAAACAACAGGGCAATATAGTTCAAGGAATAAATAAATATAACAAAATTTGCACACAAAAGAAGCCATTAAAACGCCCCTAAATCGGACACTTCATACAGACCCACGGCCTAGCACTGGACCTCCATAATACCCTCAAAGTTAGCAAATCGTGCCCGAAAAAGGAGCACCTAAATCGGACACTTCGTAATGAACCACCGCCTAGTCCTGGACATCACGTGTTCCGTTTTCGCGATTTTCAAATTTTGTCCCTCTGGACTTACCGTTAGACACGCCCAGGCATGAGACGGGAGGCTGCAGCCATACACTCTCGTGCATGCCATACACTCTCGTGCATGCCATACACTCTCGTGACAGCTTTTATCATTAAAAGTCCATATAAAGTCTGACGTGCTTAAATCTAATGGGTTATTTCCTAGTATCGATACAATCGATTTATTACATTTTAAAACAATGTTAGATCGATATATGTCGTCCATAAGGCCAACTCGCCGAGCACAGATCGATGTAGTTGGATCTGAGGAATATATATATCGATACATCAAGGTAATAGATGGATCGTTACACCCCTAATGGCTAATAATCGGGGGCAAAAAATATGTATGGTTCCTCTGCCTCCTGTTAATGATCCTTATGCGTTCACAAGATTCTGCTCTGTCTGAAGATGACCAAACTCAGCCAGTCTCTGAAGCCTCACTGTGAAGCTCATGAACTCCGATCAAACTGTCAGAGTAGACAGATTTGAAATAATTTGAAGATCGTTTATGTTGCCAGAACGAGTGGAGTGGAAGAACAGGTATACAGAGAATTTTAATTCACAGTAGTTATGACTCACTCACTTTTTAGGCTTAGGTCACACGTCTAATGATTTTGGACAAAATGACTCGGGACTTAAAGTCCTGCTAGATGCGATGATTTGGTCCAAATGATAATGTGTTTTGTGCTGAATGATTTGAAGAGCCAAATTAACCAAAACTGCTAATCTTTGTTAGCATGTTGCTGAATTTGCCTTTTCACTGTAAACTGATTTGTTTTACTGTCTCATCAGAATTCACAGAACTGCAGGCGACTGAGGGGAAGTCAAAATAATTACATCACCCAATCTCCACAGTCAGCTGACGGAAAGTGATGGAAGCAACTGCAGAAACTGGCCAATCAACGGCCAGAGGGATTGGGAACATTGAGGTGATCGCTCATTTCCCATCTCTATACAGTCAAAACCAATTTAAACATTACCCGACTTTGAGGATAGGCACTGTTATACTACAAGGCTATAGTATTTTTATGTTTATTAAATTCTTAAAACAGCTAAAATGGAATCTGTGGTACTTTTGCTGCAGAGACATATTTTTTTGCCGTGGCCCAGATTTCATGCCTGTGCCTAATCGGTTACAACAGCCAAGGGATTGTAGGCTACTGTATGTCTGCACAAAGTTATGGCACATTGTGATGGTAAAAGTAAATCAATTTTATAAGAAATCCCAACATAAAATAATATACTGAAATAGAAAGTGACAGAAGCCGCTTGGAGAAAGGATTTGTGGGTAAGGATTTGAGCTCTGTCACACATAGATAAGAAGAGCAGTAATGTGCTTTTAATATACTTTCAGATGTTTGAAGAATTTAAAAAGCATACTGTCACGGGTACTGACATTGAAAATCCAAACACCACCAAAACGTAGTAACTTCTGTCCACAAAATGTCCCTCCAAAGTGTCATTTTCTGACATCATGTTTTTGCAAACGGACCGGCGTGAGAAGCGTATTCAGATGAACTGGCTGAGACAACAGCCGATCAAACGTGGCCTAATATTACACGGCGAAAGTCCCTGTGTGTTCTGTCTTTGATCGTTTTTGGTTTCAGAGTGTATTCTGATCCAAACAAGGGAAAATGTTCTGCTTCGTAAGAATCCAGGAACGAGCAAAAACACTTTTTTTCCCTGAGAAAAATGATCCCTAAATTGATGGAACAATTCTATTTGACAGAAGCCTTCAAAAAGAAACAGCAACATGCGTCCGTTTTATTTGGGTAATAATAATCTGTTTATTTTACCCCTCTGGAAATTACACAAGACCACCCTCATATCCTCAAAGACAGTAAAACTGTGCTCGAAAACAACAATAACATGAAGCCCTGAGGCATACATGGTCGGCCTGCAGCGTCAACATTCAGAAGAAGCTACCCTGAGTATAATTATCATTATTAATGGTGGGAGTGATTCTAACATAAAATGGATCGTTTTCATTTTCAACTCTTATGACACACTTACTTTTTCCTCTAAATAATAAATAATCGATTGTTTATCTTTTTGTTTCTTTTCAGAGTCACCGAAGATTATCCCAGCATGCATTGAGTAAAAGAAAGGGTAAGGTCGACAGTATGCGGCACCAGTGCATCAGATCTGTAAGCTGTATGAGTTGACTGGAACAGCTAGAGAAGAGGACAGCATATGAAAACAATTAATCAGCAACTATTTGGAAATTTTTGTGGTTCTAAAATGTGAAGATCTGGCGTTTTCTTTCTCTTACGCCACAATAAAGTCTTTGGGTCTGTACAAAAAGAGGCCCTTGCAGAATTTTTGTTGGCCTGGAATAATTGACTAAGAGAAAAAGACAATGATAGAGGACATTGTTCTTTAAGTTCTAATTATTCAAGTTGATTGATGACACAACCATTTTGTCAAAATGTTCGGCCCTGCGTTAGTTCTTAGTAGTAAACTTAAAGTAAATACATTTCATAAATAGCTTTTAAATATTGGCAGGATCATTACGTTTCTCTTGCTGAACTATTGCTTGGTTCCATTTTAAATAGATTAATTTATTGATTGTCGTGCTTGAATTAGTTATTCAGAATATTTTAACTTTTGTATTTGCTTTGAATGTGAGATCCAGATGAACACTGCATCTTTCCTTAAAGATTCTAAGTCGTTTTAATCAATGTTCCATTTGAAGCATAACACCAACAGCGTAGTTTTAAATTGGGAAAAGCGGTGAGTCACCTTGACAGTCTCTTTTGTTCAGGCCAAAAAGCCGAAATCTGAACAAAGGCAGCTCCAACACTGAAAGTTTAATCCAAATGCAGTGTTAGTAATCCCCCACTAACACACGTGTGCGTCCGCTCCTTCATATCTAACACATCCTTTTACTTCCACCGTCTATGAGTCCTACTTGATTTACTTACTTACTGGCAATGCTGATAGAGACAAACACATGCTGCACATCTCTCCTGCTCGGCCTCTCCTCGCCTCTTTGAAGCATCTCACCAGCACCACCGCAAGCAAAAACAAACCAGCTATTAATATCTACCTTCTTCCCCTGCATTGTTTTTTCATAGGGCTGCTGCTCTGCGGTGCAGCGATGAAACATATCCTTGTTCCCATTTATACAGCCGCTAGGTGGCGCGCTGCCTGGCTTCTCCGTGTTTTGAATCGCATGTTCGCTGCACATTCTTTGAACCTTTACCGTGATGGGAAATAAAGCTGATGTGTGCGACAGGGCCCCGGGCAGCAGGCCCGCACCGACCAAGCGCACATGTGTATAGTTTAGCGTCCATTGGAAATAAATCACCGCGTATTACGGCAAACAATGACACCTGCAGCCCTGCAAACACACGAGGGTGCATTGGCTTTAACATGTGGCATCAGTTAGACGCTTCTCGAGCACTAAAGAGGCGTGTGGTCTGCGCTGTGTGCTAAAGCCGACCAACACGTAGCGGGACGTGACAGCAGCTGCACGCAGGGAGCGCGAGGCCGACCGGAACCACGATAAGTAATGTTACTAAAAATAAAAATAAAAATAAAACACACACACACACACACACACACACACACACACACACATAAAGAATGTAAAGCGTCACTTACATCAAGCGTGGCAGTCCCGAAGTGTTTCCATCATTTAAGCGCAGTCGGAGTGAGAGAGCCTCACGTGTGAAGCGGCTCGAGTAGCTCGACCCGCCGCGATGGTTTGATCCAGATGTGTGACACCTTCACTGCCTGCTCGTTTGTTCATGTATTTAGAAGAAGAAGAAAAAAAAAACACACCCAACGGAAGGGGGCAGGGGAGAGACAAATATTTAGCCTGAATATAAGATGCACAGCTCTGTTGGACTTGAGATAAGTGAGATGAATAAATGTCATCTGGGGCGCGTGCTTGGCTCACTCAGCTGGCGTCACGTCGCTGAGCTGCGGTGCGCGTGTGAGGAGACACTGGCGGGGAGGTGGGCTCTATTGTCTCCACTGTGGATGACATCATCCCGGACCAATGGCGAAACACACGAGATGGAGGGCTCGGGGGCGAGCGCGCTGCATTTGCATACTGGTGGAGGAGGAGGGGGATTTGTTCAACCAACAACATGTCTTCAAGGAGGAGAGACACGTCCGAGGTTCTCGCTAGTGAATGTACTCATAGTGAGTATGAATTAAATCTCGCCGGCTTGCGGAAGGTGTCTCAGTTCAACTGTAAGGCGGAAGCAAAGAGTGCAGGTTGTTTGCACTGCTGGGTCTGTGACTTATAATAAAGTCTTTCAGGGTTCCCACATTAACATCATGTCCCAGTAATTAACAATGTGTTTGACACTTTCTGTACTGGTAACATAATGATTTGCTTATCTGAATTATCACTTTTGAGAAATGCATTGCGAATTAAATAATGGGAGTGTGCATTTCAGAAACCTCTGAATGTGTCACAACTAAACACTGGAGTGGTGCCTGTAAGATACAGAAAATGTATGTAAAGTATCTAGAAAATATTTTATCTGAATTCATAATTCTTTCTCAGTCGCTGAATTAAAATTCTCTTAAGAACTCAAATCCTGGCTCGACGTGTTAATTATTTCAGAGCAGCAGTAATGGACAGCGATGAATTTCAATATACCTTTCTAACCTCTTCATATCTGTTCAGGAAGTTAGCTCACGATCTATGTCACTTATTCGCTCCCCGGAGCTTGTTTAAGCTTATTTAATTAGTATAACAGACCTTATATTAACAATGTCCAAGTGTGATCTGTGCCAGATACTAACAAGATAATGTATATGAATGAAAAAGTTAATGAAAAGAGGATTGTCACTCGAGCAAAACAATGGTAATCTTTCACTAACCATAAAAGTTTTGGGAAAATGAGCTAGTTTGCATTCTTAGATTGTGAGCTTGGTGGTCGCATATAGGATTGTGCAGCGTAATTCTTTCCAAAGATTAAAAAATTAAACGATCACCTCCAGAGTTTGTTCAATCTGGTTCTCCCTGTCTATGACAAGCTAAACTACTGACCGCCAGCTGCTGTAGCTTTATATTAACGGTACTGATATTAGATTTGTATTCATCCCCCTGAATCTAACTTTTTGCCTGACAGCAAAGAAGTATATTGCACAAACGGTAAATCTATATAACTTTAACTATGCAGTTGAGTTTTCCAACTTCCGTTGGAAATATCTGTGCCATCAGCTAACAAATGCTGTACTATGTTTATCATATATGTCATTTGGTGCTGGTTAGCTGCCGTAAAGCAAGGTAATCCAAGCATATTCATTGAAAACAGCTGTCTACTACTGCAAACAAAACTGATTAAAACAGTAAAGCTAGACAATTAAGCGTTGTGTTGAAAAGGGAAAAGTCTTCACTGCTCACAGTCTATGTTTGCTTTCACAGTGAATATAGTACATTAATTCATTTCTAAATATCAGATATTTATAAGTTCACCTTAAACTTTTCATCTGGTTATTATTATTCGCAGTCACACAGCTGTTCCATAGCTGAGAAAACAAAAACAAGTCAAAGCACCAGATTTAGGATAAAAAAGTGCCACATAGACACTGTTGCTAGGCACTATTTTTACCTGCGTATTCCTTCTCAGTGGGTTGAAGCATTACCCAGCATGCCCTCTGCGGTACAAAACCCTTCCAGGCTCAGTGTGTGCATGCATATTAAATCCCACTCAATGCGATTTACTAGTGAAGCTATGACGTACAATAATCCAATAGTTGTAAGTCTTGTAGGAATGAAAATGGTATTTTGCAAATAGAACAAGACCGTTTCATATATCCAACTTTTCAGTCCTTTAAAAAAATTCTGTAATTTGGTGTCCCGCTGCCGAGCATCAGACTCACTCAAAATCATGTATTTACTCAGACAGCAATCTAGCAGGTTTTTTAATAACTTAATAGACTGATCAATTCTAAATCAAACTGTAACATTAGTGGGTTTTTTTTAACTATGTTTAGGTAAAGTAAGATGTGAAAGTAAGACATTACAGTTTCATAACATTATGAATGAGCAACATTTATTTTCACTTTTTGAACAATAAACATGCATATCAATAAAACTAAAATTGATCATATAAACACTTTTACCGTAATACTGTTACAATAAATATGGCTTTAAATATTCAAAGTTAAATAAAGTTACTTTCATTCTGTCACTCATCTGAAAAGTGATCCTTTACTGTGCTGTGCTCTTTCTAAAGGGATGTTGAAAAATACAAACTGATATCATCCCATTTGGTGGTCATCCATACAATTAATGCAAACATGACTCAATAGTGCCATAACTTTGGCCAACACGCACGCACGCACACACTCACACACCGTACACTTTTTTTGGAAATTTGAAATGTGCTCAAAGAATTTATACTTCATAGACAGAAGCCTTTTTGACCCTAGCGATGTCCAACTTTACACTGATTGAAAAAGCTTTGTGGGAGAGGGGACCAGGCAGTGACGGGATTATGATACAGCAGGGATGTACACAAACACGTCAACACGTCAACAGCCATATCAAAATATTACGTACAGTACTTTAAAATAGATTACCAAGAAACTCTTAACCTTAATCACGTGCAAAAGCAAACACACCTACTCTTTCACAAAACTCCCACGCACAATGTTCATCTTTTACGCAATATACAGTGAATAATTAATGTATAGATTGAGTAATAAATATCAACACGTATGTGACTTGAGCCTCAGCAATGGCTTTCATTTTACGTAAATTTTATATCGTCATCCCATGCACGCTTTTTAACTTTCCATTTAATAACACCATTAGACAAATATCGCTTTCAATTTTGTGCTTTAACACTTAAAATTAGCAATGATTAGATAATTGTAAAGTGAAACATACTAGTTAAAAAAAAAGGAAGGAAAGTTGAGAAGTGGTTGATTTTCAGTGGGCGATAGCAAAGTTCCAAAATCCAAAGATTCAAAGTCAATCAAATACTGTGCGGTATTAATAATGAATATGATAGAAATAGTTATAAACCTTTGGGAAAGTAGACAAAAACCGAGAGAAAACACGCCGAGCAGACTTTACAAACAAGCAGAGGAGCCGTGTCTGTGTGTTTCCCTCTGTTTCAGAAGGCAGGCAAGTGGCAGTAAGCCTCCAGGGAGGACAACAGGATGTAGATGAACCACAGGGAGAGGAACATGAAGAAGGTGATGAGCTTGGGTGTCCGTGGGCCCCCAAGCTCTCCGCCTGAAACGCCGGGACGGCGGCGGTAGAGCAGCACCATCACACACACCAGCGCCATGGTGGTGAAGACGGTGACGGAAAAGGCCAGGGAGCCCGGGTCCACCTTGAACACCTGTCCTTTGCTCTTCCAGTAGACGGCGGCGATGGTCCACGCCACCCCGATGCCCAGGAACACGTTCACCGCATTGCTGCCCGTCACGTTGCCGATGGAGGCGTCGGCGTATTGGTCCTGTATGGCGGCGACTTTACTCGCAAATGTATCTGAAAAAGAAAAGAGACGTAATCTGAGCGTTGATAAGAACTATTGAACGAGTAATTTATTTTGGAATGAACTCCTCCCTAGGGAGGTTTTTAAGGTGTAGCCGGCTGGGATACTAGAGAGCGGCGATCCTCCATTTAACCCGAATCTACCAAGGACTTTACAGCAAATATTACAGGTATTATGAAATCAGAAACGACTCAGTTGGTAGAAAGTGAGTCAGATCATTTCAACTAAGCCAAGAGGTGTGGTGCATACAACTTTGGTACAACTTTATGATTAGACACATTAAGATGAAGTGCAGAAGTAAAAAAAGAATTGTGCCTTTATTAAATATTGATAGTTTAACAGAGAGAGGGATTCCCTTGATAACTAACTTGCAGACTTTCTGGAAGGTTTATGGGGCTGACTGACCTGTCAACGTCTAACTTTAATATTTAATATTTAGGCCTCCCTGCAATGGGGATACACTTAAGGAGCAGGGACTGACATGTAGAACCGGCTCTGTCTTTGTTCACAACTTGTAATGTTCCAGACAAGAGCACAGGAGAGAATCGCTCTGGCAGCACAGGCCCGAGACAGAAGATATACAAGCCTTCTACTGCACGCACAAAGAGCCTCAAGAAACCACAGCCGCCCACCTGGGACAGAGGTGCCAAGGGCCACGAACACCACAGCGGTAACTGAGTCTTTGAGGCCGACGGTGCAGCCGAAATGAGAGGCCAAGTCCCCGGTCACAGCCGTCAGGGCGCCGATGAGGGAAATGGACACGATAAAACAGGCCCAGCCGTTCCAGTACTCAGTCGGTGGGACGAAAGCAAAGAGGACTTTCCAGAAAACGGTCAGGAAGTGCATAATGTAATCAAAGCAGGACGGCAGACGCTCTTCCCCGCTCTCTTCCTCGTCATCGTCACCTTGCAGAGACAAATAGATGATTTAATAAGTCCAGCATAATATATGACAAGGTCTGAATAAAAGCTAAGAAGGAGATGTCATCTGATCCAGCTGTGACATCACAGGTCATTAATTAGTTTCGGCTTCATTCTTCAATCAAGCTTAGACAATTTCAGGCCCAAAATATATATAATATAAATACACTGTAGCAATAATTGATGGGAGTGCATACGGTCGCTTTCTTTTATACCTCCTGCCTATAGATACCTTTGTTATGTTACTCTCTAAATGAAAATATGAGTCACCTCAACAATAGAGAGAAAGAACGAAACCGAGAGGATATTAACAGAATCACATACCACTAGTTTCTACAATATGCTTTTAGGCCAAATGCTTTGTGCACTACTGCAGACCTAAAAGGTTCACAAAGCCAAATTAAGCGATTAATCACCCAGGCGGTGCTGGTCAGTTTAGATTTTATGTTGAGCCACATAAGGAATTCTAAGGATCATAAATTTTTAATCAAATGTCTCGGTTAAAAAGAAGTAGCAAATAAGTACGGGTTTGCTAAAATATATGTTAACAGCCTGTGTTTTTGCAATCTCTTTCTTTCATTATCCATTTCAATTAGGCCTGCTGATTCTGCCAACTGCAGCTTTTTAGGAAGACATATAAAAAAAAAAAAAAAAAAATACAGCACAACAGTGGCCAGATCCAGCCTGCAGACTCAATCTAGCACAGGTCTGGTCTCAGAGGGATGGAGACTCACCTGCACTGACAGTGACAGCACTAACAAACTGCTCCCTCCAGCTGCTGCTCCCCACCACCAGAGCCAGGTTTGTCTTCTTAATCAGCTTGTCCACTGTGCTCTGTCAAAGACAGCACGAGGACAGGTTGTTAGTTCACTGTCTCCCAGGAAAAAAAGGCACGTCGCCGGCGGAGAGCTGCTTTACACGAGAGCACAGAGCGGAGACGTTGGTAGCACTCTAAGGAGAAGTTAAAGCTTGAATCTGGTCCAAGAGAGACTCATTTTACACATGAAGATCAGTTTACTTTCTCAAGACAGTTAAAAAATGGCTCTTAATGGCTCTTAAAGTCTGAGAGAGAGATGACCCTGATCATGTCATAGGGATCTCACCGCAGGTTTAAGCATTTATATTTTAATCCGTCTGTTGAAAGAACCCCAAAACCTCATGGCAGTGCGAAACAAAATTGATGTATTACGTCTAAGTGATAGAATATTATCTACTCATTTGACCATTCAAGCGGGATGAAACGATGAGTGACTGACTTAACTGCCAGACCCATTAGTTACATGCATTTCACCAATATGCCAAGCTAGATGCAATGCAAATACCAAAATGTTGCCCCCAAAATATTGTGACATGAGAGTGAGAAATGTAAATGTGTTATTTTGCCACCGTGCCCCAGCTCTAACACATGAACAAACTAATGAATAAGAAGAAAGAATGTCTGAGAGAAATGTCTCAATTTTGATAGATAATAGTTGGGGGGAAGAAAGTACATATGGTAAGAATATTCCCAAATATTGACACCCTACAGCCCATGAAGCTTGTGACAAGTATTGAAATAAACAAACGTCAGTTTAATTGGTGAGTGCGGATCTGAGGTAAAAAAAAAAAAAATCCTGCCTATTTGAAGTTACCTTGAATTCATAGGACTCCTCGATGACCACCTCCAGCTTCCTGTGCTCTCCCAGACTGGGGCAGCCCATCTTTGACACGTCCTCCGGTCCCACTGCTGTCTTGTTATCGTTGGTGTCTCCTGCGCCACAGAGACAGGTGTGTAAGCTATTAGCCAGTATTTCCCACATGGGGGATTTGCTACAACCTGAGATACTGTAACGCAAACCTGTTCCATGAGAATTAATTGCATTACATTACATTAGGATCAGGGCTAGAAATCTGTGCTGGGAGTTGAACACATTGGTTATGTTACCACGTTCCACATTCAACATCTTACTATATTATATTTTGGTCTTTGATCATTTCTAAAATGTTTTTTGTCTGTATGCAGAAACTGCTTTATGACCTCATCAGGTTTAATGACTGCTTTGATCAGACAAGGTTTGAGGATAATTGTGGTGGGTAGCAGTGCTAGTATAGAATAGATTTACCACATTTAATGAAAAAAGAGACTAGAATTTAGGACATGCTCTTCATGGATGTGCTCATATAAGCAATACTCAAACGACAAATTACCAAATCTGAAATAAATAGTGTTTCTACTTTTGCAATATAGTCAGCCATTCCAATATTTAAAAAATAGGATTAATATACAAGGCACTTAAAAAGGTGAACACTCTATGAATAACGCCTTTTTGCCTTTTGGCTCTAACTTTGATCTAACTACTTGAACCTAAGCGGTTTTAAAGTACAACAATTGAACCCTGAGTCCTCGAGGATAAGGCATGGCCATGAGATGCACCAAGAGGACTAAAGACATGACGCCTTCGCGCTGCGCCAAGGTCAAGAGCAGTTTGTATCAATGAATGTAAACTGCTCTAACCCAAGAATTCATGTTTGATACAAACAACAGGAGAACGTAAATAATATTTAGTCCAGACATGATATGACGGGGAGCTTACCGTGTCTCTGTCCCACATCCAGCAGGATGGGCTCCTCCAACACAACTGTGAAAGTCTTGTTCTTCTCGTATTCCTCGTCATCAATGACCTTCACATTCAGCATCTTCCTGAAAACAGAGGGGTCAAGGGACAAGGAACGGATTCAGCCAAACAGAGCATCCTAAATTAGCGTAAATCATGAAATATCTGCAGCATTAACCAGCAGCGTGCCTTTAATACTGAAATCCAATGAGAAAAAGTATTCCTCACCTATCCAGTAAGAGGAGTTGTTGCCCATGCAACATGCGAAACACTGATGTTAGATTACAAGATGGACACTGGAGATTTGTTACAAATGAACACTGTGTAAAACATTGAAAATACAGTATATTTTTCCTTTTCTTTACAGCAGTCCACAAGAGGGCGGACTCCTTCTACACCATTAATTCCAGTAGAGCACAAGGGAAACATATAGCCCACACCCCTCCCACACACCTCAAGCTCGGAAATTGAGGTATCGTGTTCTCAAGTGGAATTCAAGCACCCCCGATGTAGGAATCCATGCAGCTTTAGGCAAATTCTTAACACACATTTACAAATTTAAGCTTTGGTACTAAAATGTGGGGGCTAGGAAAACACGTGAGGACGTGGTGTCAAACTGCGGCCGACATATTTGCTTCAGCCCGCTTCGTTCTCCCACATTGTCACAGTGAGTCTTTCTCTCCCTCTCCCTCCATCTCCCTAATGATATGTGGGTGGCTGTCTATTTCTGTCTACTCATGTACACTCACAATTCGACATCACTCCGGTGGAGCTTTTTGCTTGCAGAAAAGAAGAAATTTATTTTAAACATGAGTGATAGGTCATCTGCAGTCTAATGTCGAGGAAAGTCACGCCGGTGGGAGCAAAGGGAACCGCAGCACAGCCTGAAGTCCTTTCAATGGAAAAAATAGTAAATCTTTTGAACAAGATGTTGTTATAAGTGTGGTATGTACAGGGACACAGTAAGTTTACGCTGAAGCACCGGGGAAAGGCCATGAAATGAAATGTTGATCGCTTACTATTGAATGTATTCACACTGCAGCAATCTTTTCATTTTTTTTCAAGTCCCCAGGTCACCTTAGGTGGATACTTTATTTGAGTGTTTATTTGAGTAAAATATATAACTGACGGGGATTAAACATTTATATTTTTGCAGACCTCTTGCTAAAACTTACTTTAGATTGAAGATTTAAAAAAAACATGAATGTGAAAATACTTTTATGATTACGTTTAGCAAGTATAATAGTTTTTTTTTACCTGGTTTAACCCTAAATACAAGCAAGGAAATCATACTGGTTTATTGAAATAATCAAACGTACAAAGGTTTAAGTAAAAACTCAATAAGACGTCATCATACAATTAAGATTTTAATTGTATTTCCACAAAACATAAAAATTATAACCTTTTCTGGTTGGGTTAAACAGAGACATCTTTTTCAGATTTGAATTACAAGACACAATTTTGTCTCCTTGGATGATCTTTAGCAAATCCTGAATAGTTTATAGTAAAAACCTGACAATATTTCCATAAATTTTTAGAAATATATTTATTTTGGTTAGAATAGATCAGGCCTTGTTATTTAAGACCTTTGGCAACAAAAAAAGCTTTATTTATTCAGCTAGTTTAAAAGTGTTAGCCAGCCCGGCAGACATTTTGGAAGTGATGTCATTGGTAGACAAATTAACCCACTGTCAGTGACCTCACCCGGATGTTTAGTATGCATAACCAATACAATCAAGGATAAAACTATTTAGAATCTACTGCGAATTACACTTCACAGTTTATTCTCTCCATCTGCCTGTCTAACTATATTCTTGGGAAAGTTTCTAAAAAAACAAATTGGGAGATCATTGCCTACTATCACCCCGTAGCAACAATAAAGGATGTCAGTACTGTCTGTTCTGACGTAAACGTGCACTTCTGAGTTTGCATCGTAGCTGAAAACAAAAACATATCCTCATATCTGCAGCAGTTAAAACGCAATCACATTTTCTCTACAGTTATGTACAGGATATAGATATTTAAAGGCACAGCTTGACGTGGACTTCATGAATGTTGTATTTGTGGTGTCAACAGGTTTCTGGAAAGCTGTTGCAAAACTCAGAGCGGGTGTCGGCGTCTCTGCAGCGACGACACATCCTCGCGTGTCATTGGGGAAGTGAAGCGGGCCCTGTGCGAGCAGCAGTGTAATGCGTGCGGCCCCCACCTGTCGCTCCAAGCACCAACACTCAACACTGAACTGTGCCTAACATCAAAGCAGCTATGTGCTATGACATCCAGAGACAGCAGCATAGGAGCACAGCACCATTTGCAGAGGTAGAGCAGATTAATGTCCACTTGAGCGGAGAATGAAATTGCTTAACCCTCCACATAGTGTGTTGTTTTCCAAGCGAATTGCTTTTGTGGAGATAAAGCACTCAGCACTGTTCAGATGTGGTTGTTACAAATGTTAAGATGACCCTACACTGGCTCTGCTGCTCCACTTTCTAATGTTTCTCAGGAAATGCAGAACGATATTGATGCCGACCACATTAAGCGTGAGAAATAAAACATATCAGGGTATTGATTTTCCTTTTCTCAAGTGATCCCCTCACATCGCTTTCATCTTAGCTTATATAACTGCCCCCGTTATCCACCTCAGCTTCAACTGGTGTGTAGTGCCACACATTTTGAGGCACTAAGGGAAACGGATACAAGAGCAAGCTACACACAAGCATCAAAGGGTCTTTGTAGATCTTCCTCTAATCCATAAACACAGAATGTAAAACGGTTCAGTCTGTTTATTTTGGCTCAGAGGTTTGTCTCTCTATCATAATCTATTTACTGCAGTGCAGAATTTAGTTGGTAAATTATTATTTAACTGCACGGCCGGTTTTATAATTCCTGCTGATTCCGTGCCAAAAGATTTAAAGCTAGCCTTCTTCCTCTTTCGTTTCACTGCAGGCACAAACATCGTCCGGGACTAGTGTACGTACAGAAAGAGACACAAAGCTGTAACAAACAAACACACACACACACACACACACAAAGCTGCCTGGAGGCCTTCTGCAGAGTGTCAGCTCTTTGTCCTGAACGCCCAGGGAAACACTCGGGTAAGAAAAGACAGTTATTTTTGAAGGGTGAACTTTGGCAGCCTGCAGAGCAATAAGATAATGGAAGATACATATTTAACACGGAGCATTTGCAAGCTAAAAAGCCTAAATGTACTAAAAGCCCAAATGCTTTAACAGTGATGCGGTTTCACCTGCATCTTTTAAGAGGACTGAGAGAACGCTTCCAACTAAACAACCTCATAAAATATTCAGTCCAACTTGAGGATCCGAGTAGCATAAAGCAGGAAAAAATGTGCACAAGACTATGGTCCTTGTCAACAAAGGCTCATTGGCTCTTCACTGAATATTTGTATGTGGCTAATAGAGATGTATTCTGCCTTTAATTCTCTGACCTCCTGAGATTTCATGTACAGCTAAATAGAGCTAAAAAAGTAGGCAAGCTGCTGTGCATCTACCTAACTGGACCTGGCCATTCTCATTCAAGTTATATGTAAGACATTTTTGGCTGTGATCAGAGTGCCCCTGCATTTGCCTTTAAGTCCTTGTTTTTTATTCAACGGAGCAGCTGAGAAAAGCTTTGACATTTCCTCGTTGCTTTTGAGTTTTCTTTTCATCTGTTTTCCCGGAGTAAACTGTCCTGCTCTGCTGCATCCGGCTCTCCATAGTCCTTCTTCTCTTGCTGTGAGGCCGTGATGATGTGAATAGCGCAGGTGCTTGTGTGACTGTCAGCTTGCTGCAGTTAGATGAGTATAGTGTCGGCTCAGTAGGTTAGGATTTCATCTAATGCTCAGTCTCCATTTAAATCCTGATACAAGCTGCCAGCTATTAATGTTCATGCTATGCTGTCTCATTAACCACATCTTCTGTTGCCACCTGCGCTCTGTTGGGAACTTTTGGGACTCCTCTAACCCGCCTATACTCGTTTTAATCATTTTTGATGCTCTAGAACAGTGATTCTCAAAGTGTGGTGGGAGGGAGCCCTGCGTACCACTAGTGGTTCGCCAAAGAATCACTGAAAAAAATAATATTAAAATATATATATATTTTTTACTATTGAAGTAGTTTTATTTAATCTTTACGAACAGTTTTTTTTTTACATGTATTTTAGTACAATGTTTATTTAACTTTTATGTGCAATACATTTTAATTTAATCATTATTTAAGTACAGTTTTTTTTTCTTCCTATATTTAAGCACAGTCTTACTGTTGAAATGTTGCAATGGCTGACAATATTAAATATACTTCTTTAGGAATAAAACCTATGCCTTGTTTTTGATGAATACTTAGGCCTACTACACTACTGTATAGTGTTGGTCATTATGGTGGTACTTGGAGAGCCAAGTATTTTCTGAGGTGGTACTTGGTGTAAAAAGTTTGAGAACCACTGTTCTAGAAGCTCTTTTTAGTTCCCTTTTGGAGCGACATTTTATTTGATGTGAAGCTAAAGTGGATTCAGCATACAGACATACACCCTTAAAAAAACACACGCAAAAATGCACAAAAAGCTATGAAAGATAAATGTGCACAAACAAAATCATGTATGTGTAATAAAAGATCCACTGGACTGTGCGGCAAAAAAGACGAATAGCGAGATCTGCGTTGTCTTTGACACAGTGTATTCACCTGCTTTTCCTCCCACTCAGCCAACCTACACAATACACCCACACACAAGACCTGAAATTCTCCTCACACAGACGGATTCATCCAAATCATTTTATTCCTTTTTTAGCCCTTTGGTATGCTCTAAATTATCGTGATGTGATGAGCTTGATACAATGCAGGGCATTTTCTTTTTCAACAAAAAACAAAAAATGGCTGCTGTGGATGATTGCCAGGTCCTTTGCTCGTCACATTATAAAACAAATGCAAGAGCACTCGTCATGCTGCCAAACCCTCCACACAGCGTTGAAGAGAAAAGCTGGAAAAACATCCGACTTTAACCTCCCTCAATACACTTCCTCCCTACTCTTTTAATATGCTGCTTTGCTGGTGCATCCAAGAATGCTTTTGTCAAAAAATATCACAGAGGTCTCATTGTAAACACCTGTTTCAGTAGCTGCTCAATACTCATCCCCCCCCCCACCTCCCTCTATTGTGCAGTCACCTGCCGGATTTTTCTTTCCTCTCCTTTGCTGCTAACATTTACTGCCTTTGTTTTCTGCAGTGGATCTTTCCTTTCTCTCCATTAAAATTAACTGCATAGAAATCATGTTAGGATTCATTCATTGAACGCTGCTTCTATACTTCTCCCTTCTTCTCTTCTATATCTTCTCCATTGTTTCATTATCTGTCTCACAATTTTATCCTCTTATCCTCCCACGTCATCGCACTGAAAGATCTAAACTTTTCAGAGCAAACGTATGTATGACTCAGAAAAAGTCTTTTTATCCTTTACCAAAATAGATCATTTACAGTAATCCACAAGGACTATTTAACACAGGGGCCCCCAACAGCCAATCGGCTGATTATTTTTCATGTTTATCCGCCGCGCCCTCAAGACCGGTCTGCAAAATATTTTCTAACATGAAACCGGTCTGTGAGGCAAAAAAGGCTGGGGGCCGCTGGTTTAACAGGTCATCATGCGGGAAGTTATGAGAAGGAACAATCGTCACTCACATGGTCTCATCGTTCTGGAACTCCAGCTTGCCGGACACCTCCTCGTAGTCCTCGCCGGCCTTGGCGGTGCCCTCGGCGGTGTGGTAGGGCACCGCCACCTTCCCCCTCGCCCCGGACGTCCGGTGGACCTTCACTTGCATGCTGCCAATGCTCTCACTGACCCTCATGGAGTTACTCTCGAATGTAAATATGCCAGCGTGGTCGTCATCGTAGATGGTAACCGTGGCCGTGTGAGCGCTTCCCAGGGCCGCCTTGGGAGGAACATGGGAGATGCCCGCCATGCTGTTGCTGGAGGTGATAGAGTTCGGCTCCAGGACGGAGACCTCAGCCCGGTGTGCGATACTGGGATTACTTAGACGCACGTAGAAGTGCTCATCCTCTTCAAAAATGTCGTCGTCAATAACGCCAACAGTGAACTCTTTGGTTGTCTCGCCAGGCTTGAAGACCAAAGTGCCCTCAGCAAACTCGTAGTCTGAGCCGGCGTTGGCCGTCGCATCCTCTGTACGGTAATCCACCTGGGCGGCAAAAGCAAAAAAAGACAAATGTTATGTCCGCAGTTTTAATAAAAAGCTTAATTATTTATAATTCATCTGCCTCGAGCAATTACATTTGATTTTAAATGACCATGATCTTCTACAATCACTACTTCTTATTACCTTCACAGTGCAACCACTTTCTCCTCCGTGCCGGGTCACTGACAGCTTCAGTGAGCCACAGTTCTCAAAGCACTGGTAGTGAGAGGTTTCAAACTGCAGGTAGATGGTGTTGGGATCTTCCTCTTGGCCAGTAGCCTCGTGACAGCTCACCACTTTTCTGGCTTGGTCAGCGGCGTGCTTTTTCAATATGTTCCCAGCGCCGATCATCATGCGCGTGGCTTGAATGCGGTAGAAGGCCCGGCTCTTCTGTTGTTGGACCAGCACTTGGTAGTTAGCCATCTCGATCAGTTGCTCCATGTCCTTCTCCGGGTGCCGTTGTTTCAAGTCCTTTAGGGTGCGAGCCATGTCCCGTCGGGCTTCTTCCTCTTGAATTTGCTCCGCACTCATCCCTCCGCCTTCCTCCACCCCCTCCAGCATTCCATCCAGAGCCTCCCTGGGGTGAGTGTGGGAGTTCCCATCCTGGCCGTCCATCTCTAAGTCCATTTTGGTGAACATGGCATCTCCCTCGGACTCAATGATAATGCCACGGGCCTTGTCGGCACGATACCGCTTATTGACATACTTGTAGAAGAGAAGGCGCCGGTCGGCAATCCAGGCTTGCAGCACACAGAGAGGGAAGAAGAGGAAGGTGAGGACGGCCTCCCAAACCTCCACCTCTCCGGGGGAGACCACGGAGAGAATGAGATACAGCCAGATGTAGGCGAACACACTCCAGGCAGCAGTGACGAAAAACACGCGCAGGTGCTTGACCTTGCGAACTTCATTTTCTGGCACCACATACACACAGATAGCGATGATAATGAACATGTTGAATGCAGCACTCCCCACAATCGTGCTGGGACCCAGGGACCCAGCCTCAAAGTTATGGCCGACCACTTCAATGACAGAGAGCAAGATCTCTGGTGCAGAAGAGCCCAGCGCCATCAGAGTCAGGTTGGACACGGTCTCATTCCAGATGCGTACAGTTGTTGTCGTGGTCTCACCGTTGGGCTTCTTGATTGTGATCTCCTTTTCCTGAGAGGTGATTACTTCAATAGAAGACATGAAGCGGTCCGCAATAATGGACATGCCCAGGAACATGTATATGAGGGCTGCAAAGTAAACAATGGCGCGTGCCACCTTGTCACCCACCGCAGGGTTTTGGGGGTTCCACATGGGCAGCACCACTCCCTCAGAGCAGTTATCAGTACTGGAGCAGTTGCCTGGTGTGCTGCCAATGTCTTCATGGCTGGCACTTCCCTGGGAGAAATGAGTGACTCCGGGGAGCAGAACCAGCAGAAAGGAGATGAACATACACGGCTTGAACGGTGGAGTGAAATTCAGGATGCTCTTGCGTAGAGACATTGCAGCGGGATGGAGCTCAGAGTCTTCTGATACCGAAGTTCAATCCACGTCACATTTGAAAGTCCATCCAAATATCTGAAAGACAAAAGAATAAGAAGATTTGGTGGTGAAATCGTCACATTCCCAGGGTCGGATGTTCAGCATTCAGGGTTCTGTTCTTTCTTACTTATACCAGCATATAGCACCACAGAAGAACTCAAAGTCATACGCTTTTTTATACTATTGGTGTGGGATCCAACAGTTTTGTTCGTCCGAGTTTGGAAGCCAGAAATACTGGCACCTACTAATCATTGAGTCATTGGTATTGAACTATCCTGTCCAACTCCCACACATATAATGTGGTCATTCGATGCTAAGCAGCAGTAGAAATGTTACCCTCTGCACCTGTAGTATTCAGGGAAAAAGTGACTCAGTCCTCCATGTATTGTCAAGTTAGAGGAGATTCTAAAAATATTCTTCACTGACAACATAACAAAGAAAGAGCAGTTGTCCTTTAGCAGCATCCTACCAATAAATATATTACACAATGAACTAGAAACTATCTTGATATCTGATGGAAGTACAGCATGCCTCTCAACTCTACTCATAATTTATTGCTAAAACTGTTGTTAATAAATGAAATGTTTTTTATTTTACTTAAGCCATTTAAACTAAATGTCAGCGGACAACTTCAGTGGTTTTCTTGGCAGCAGCTTGAGTGAACAATTAAGAGAGTACAGCATCAGCGCTGTCCAGAGGATTAACATCTGCATTGATGTGAACAGAGAAAAGGAGAGGGGGAAAAGAGCCCCGCCATGTAATCTGGGTCTTCCTAATTAAAATTTCAAGACCAACTCTTTCACAAAAATAGGTTGGCAACCTACAGCAGATTTGACAATGCTTAGTGTGCAGCACATGCTTTCATTGACATGCAGGAGAGAGTAGCAGCAATCTTCACTCTGACCTGCATAACTGGAGTGCACCTTTTTCCATCAAGGCAACATTTTGGTGTGAATAAAATGTAGATAGAAATTAAGTTGACCATTTTTGCAGATCTTGTTTGTGCAAAAACAAATTGATGTTACAACTCTGCACATGTCTGCTTATCAGAGTAAACATCAGCTAATTCAGAACCATGGACAGAGTCTCTTGAAACAAGAAGGCGCATAAAAGAAAACTGTGAAATATCTGATCCTCAGTCTGTTTTTCAAAGAATGTGTCATAATTATTGAAACAAGTATGTATTTGTAATATGTACTTTCATAATTAATTCCTTTCTATAATATAATATGAATCTACTTTTGTCTAGTACACAAACCGTAACAAATTTTGAGTGGGCGATGTTTCTATGGTAAAAGCAAGCTCACAAAACTGGTTGTTAGCCTGGAATGAAACAGCACAGTATCAAAAAAAGGTGTCTACATGTTTTTATCTGTCCTGGTGGAGTTTATCAACATGCCTTCTTCACCGAAAATCACCTGGTGGCAACCAGCTAAGACAGTACAGATGGTCTTTCTGTTTCTAAGGATCCAGAATCCATTAGCCAAAGCAACGAGGACAGTTTTCCACCTTACATTGACAATTGGAGCCCCATCGAAGACATTTAATAGATTATCTAAAAGCACAGAACAACAATTATCTGCACTGCTGATATTCAACATTCATTTTTTAATCAGTGCAAGATTTATACCACTAAAAAAAACCACCAAGATGCTACTTTCCATTTCATTACGTTTCTCATTTAACCTTTAAAGACTCCTAAATTATCCAAACTGAAAAAATGCCTCTGATCCAATTAAATGTATTTAAACCCTTAAATGTATTCCTGTTTGCTAAGCACAGGTTTCAGGTTGGCAAGTAAATACTTGTACATAATGAGTCACACTTCGACGCCAGCAACTGTTTTTTTAGAGATGTTTTTTTTTTCCTCTCAATCTGTAATGAGACTCCTGATAAAGGCTATTTCTACCATCTTGGTAATGGAAAGTCATCAGGAAAGAAACAGGAGGAAAATGAAAAGTAAAACCAACATGGAGCCCTTGAGTTTTGAAGAATAACACAATAAATGATCAAAGACAAGCATACGATAGATCATGTACACCATTTATGTGCATGCAGCTTTACTGTTTGAGCTCATGGGCTCAGCGAAAAGCCTCGATGCTCATGGAGGAATATACCTCCTATTTTTTAGATCCTTAGATCTGCATTACTCACCTGGGTGCAGTTGTCAGCGCAGTGGGGAAGTTGTGGCCTCAAGAGATTAATTTATCTTTCATATCACTTTGTGGAGACTGGAGAGACAGCTTATTTTGAATTAGGAAATTGTGGAGAGTTTTATAATCACCAAAAAAAAACTAACCTAAAATAATTCCTCTTGAGATATTTTTAAGGAGCTTCTAAGAAGCCACGTGGGCCAGTAGATTAAGCAAGAGCAGAAACAATAACTGTAACAGACAATTAAAAAGGTTGAATCACAAATGATTTCTGAGAAGACTAGCTCACTGAACACAATCCCACCGGCGCGCTGTAAATGTGGACCAAACGGACCGGCCCATTAGGTGCGCACAGCGTGTGTCCCACAGGATGCTCACGGAAATCCCCCCGAATCTTGCCTGGACCTTGGTCTCAGCGTGGCACCCTGCACCAGTTCACGACACCCCGTGTGCCGTCCGCTCAGCAGGCTGCTGTAATGGTGTTGGCTTGTTGCGCTGGTGTCTTGGTAATGACGCGTTGCTTTCCACCGTGCTGCTTCTTCGCGATTTCTTTCTTCCGACAGGTATCACCCTTCCTCAGCAAACTTAACACTGCCCGATTAGTTGTTTTGGGTTGAATTCCACTCGCTCCGGTACGGCAACACCTTCCGCGAACCTAATTTTTTCAAAAAACACAAAACGTTTTCAGTTCTCTCCCTGTCCAGGCAAACGTTACGTGCAATTGTTGATGCGTAACATCACACATGAAATGACTGGTTCTATCCTCATTCGTCCCGCTTACATCAGTTAGATATTCTTCCAAACTGTCAATTTCTAAAAAAAAATGTTCTTTTCTTTGAAAAAAAATTAACTGAGGGAAGAAAAAAAAATCCCTGGCTTTCCTGCCCGAGCTGGATAAGGCAAAGAGCCAAAGAGGACCGCACATGAGAGTAGGCGTGAATGAATGGTGAAGGATTGAGAGGATGCAAAGCACACGGTACACGGATCAGGACAAGATGGATATCGAGCACAGGGATAGTGGCAGACAAGAAAGAGGAGTATGGGGGTATGCAAATGGTAGTCTAGTCTTGCGGTGGGCAGCTATGAGAAAAGAAACGATGAGCGAGATGGAAGAGCAGTATAGCACTGCAGAAACAGGGGAGGAGACGTTCAGGGACAGCGCTACACGCACGGATGGTCCTCCTGCATGCGCATCGGGAGTCCAGGAGGAATGGCCATTTCACTCCTGAATTCTGATTTTTTTTCTTTCTCATTTTCGTTATTAGTCATCATCACAGATAAACCTCCAGTGAGCGTAAAGCTAAAGATCTGATATGCGAGTCGGGGACTCAGATGTCCCAGATGTTGTTGTAGGACTGCGTGTTGGTGTTTTTCATTGTAATCTGACATAGGAGGTAGAATAAACATATTAACCCTGACATTTTGATATATACTATAAAGACTAGTAGAACAACTTGATTTGTCATGTTGGGTAAAGACTAACTTTGAAGATGAGAGAGGAGGCAAGAGGAAGGAGGCTTTAACAATCACAGATTTCAATATTGACAGTAAAAAGTTTGTCAAAATAACTTACGTGATGTCACGTCAGAATGCGTCAGTTACAAACATTTTAAATAAGTGTGGATGACAGCCATTATGATGAGACACAAGACTTTAAAAATTGTGAGCAGTAAGAAAACAGACGCTTTAAGGTACAGTAAAATGTAACTTGTGCTCTGCTTAATGTTTTTATCTAATAGCAAACCAGTTTCACATTCATGCTTTTCTTGTTGCTGCACAGGTTACACCACTAGAAAGAGTAGTGCTCGGAGTAACTGAGTAATACACTTCTGAACTTTAGCAAAATGGGAATTGTAGATATTTGCATTTTGGGAGTAGGGAGCTAAGAGCCAGGATTTCTCTACTTTTGCTGCAGATGTTGACCATCTGTTCTTTTGCAAATTAATTTTGGGAACCTTAAACTCGACATCCCTCTATCATTGATCCCCAAAAGTTGTATTGGTCGTAATAGGCTAAACCGTCTTTAATTTATTTTATACTTACAGGCATGCTTTTAGTTGTTAAAATTCTCAAATATTTTTTGCCACACCAATATTTTGTTACAAGGGCAGACATTTAGAATTACCTCTATCTGCCTAATTTGTCATGGAACAATGAGGGAACAGGTTACACCCAGCCATAAAACTGCCTGGCAAACAATGGTGCAAAATACCCTCTAAAAATGGGGATGACCATGTAAAAATTGCTGTGATTCCTAATCTGTAAATGTGGTGTATTTAGTTATACCCAGTGAATAAAGCATTGAACCGAATATTGAATGTTCCAGTCCCAATCAATTAAAGTTTTTTAAAGAGGTAAAATTGAGAAAGAATGTCACAGTTCAAATATTTATTGCCCTGAATGTAGCAACACCTCAACTAACAACTAGCATGCATTATGACTTTTAGCATATTTTGCTCACATGATACACTCTTTTGTATTACTTGTTCAGTCAATATTGGACATGTCACAATTTTATTGTAATCACCTCCATAATTACATCAATCCACTGGGTCCTATGAATGTCTGTATCCAATAACATCCCCCACTTGTTGAACCGCTGACTGACGGTACATTTTCTTATTTGGAACTATACAGCCAGCCAAGGTAAAAATATAGCTTTCATTTGGATAAAATTAATTTAGATTTTATTGGTAGATGATTGCCTGCCATAATCACAGGATGGAGGCTGCGGGCTACTACCCACCTGAAGCGATGATTATGCTAAACCCACGGGAGAAATAAAAAAGATTAGACTGATTAGACTGAACGAAAGAAAAGGCCAGGGGAGGGGTGGGATTGTTAATCTTCTTTAAAAAATTTACTCTGACCAAAGAAAAAAATGGTAAAACCAATCCAATCCTGCCTGTCCGTCTGCCTGCTCATATTCTGCTGGTGCAATCACCAAAGTATTCCACAAGCTGTGAGCCCCAACAATAGCCACGTTCACTGATTATGTTCGTAATGTAGTCTTTTTATCATTTAAAGCTATACCTCTGAAATCCTTTCTGCAAGACATTTATCATATTTTCCACATTTCCATTTTTACTATCATTTTGATGGATTTGTTTTAGCTTGCTCATTGCATCAAAATATACAAATATTAATCAAACCTCCTTTGGCAATATGGAATTGCAATTGTTTACCTATGACTTCTCCTCACAGTATTTTTCTTTCTCTTAAATTTGATAATTCTTTAGTGTGAATTAGTGTGAACAATCCATTTATTTTAAAATGTATAAAGATGCCTTCAAATCTCTTTTTGTGGGTGAAATCCATTTGTCAACAACTCCCGCTTAGTCGCGTGGCGTTACGTTGACTTTGACCTTCAACCGTTTGTGTAAGTAAGATGCTGAAAAGAGGATTCATGGGAAGTTTAATAAATAATTTCAGAACCTTACAGAGGGAAGAGATATAATTCTAGAAATAACAATAACAACAGGTGCGACGAGAAAGCCCTTTTAATCATTTTTCCCTCAGTAATATTTATGTTTTGACAGAAGTGTATACTGTCCTCAAATTCCTAATAACTTGTGTTTTAAATGGGTGTTGGTGAAGGATGACGTGTAGGTTTAAAGCACTTTGAGTGGTTAGAAGACTAGAAAAGTACAGAACAATTGAAAGTTCATTTTGATGTTTATCGGATTGGTGATAAAATTCTAATCCTGAAAGTTTTGACAGCACAACGCATTTGTCTACTTGAATGAAAGAAGACCTTAAAGTGTTTGCTTCTGTTGCCGTGGTAACCACTCTGCTGCTATGTATCCATGGATGTTGAGGACCTTTTTGAACAGTGCTTCCAAGCATATTTTGGCAGTTGCTGTGTATTTGTTATTTTCTTGGAATCATTTTGTTAAAAATGGATTAGTGTTCAGTAAACCGCTTGGCGTATTGTCACTCAACATCACTCTTTGTAGTCAGTATTGTCTTCTAACACCATGGTTAACAAAAACAGGTGGTAGCCTTGTTGCTCTGAGTTCACAATAAACACATAAATGTTTTTTGCCTTATTTCTTCCTCAACAAACCAAAAGGGCATCATCTTTCTGTCGTAGGGATTAAACGTTTTATACGTCTTTTGCATTGTTCATTCTGTACACATGAAGTCCACATTAAGGTTTTTTATTTTATTTTCCTGTGTCGATATGAGGGTTCCCGCACGGAGGATGTCGCCTCTGTGCAGACTGTAAAGCCCTCTGAGGCAAATTTGTAATTTTTGGGCACAATAAAATGAATTGAATTGAATCTTCAAACATGTGAGTGGTTTCCTTCATTGCTTTTACAGAGACAGACTAACCCTGCTGGAGAGACTGCTGGGGGTTCTTGGCAGGAAAAATCTTACACAATATCGAGCTGTGATGTTACAAAGTTGTTAATGAAAGGTTGTAATCAAAAATGCATACTTAATATAGATCCTTATAGTTCTTCATCTGAATTACCAATAAGGATGTTGTCCTCTGAAGTAGCACGGAGGCCCTAAAGCCTTATTGTGCATAAAACAGGAGAAAAAAGCCTTGCGAGTGACTTGTGTGATCACAAATCATTACTGCAGTTAGACGCCTAATATGACCATCTGTTGCTGCTTCTGCTACTCGAAGGTGGCCATCTTGTGGACAAATTATAATTGGTTACTAATTTAAATGTTTTCGGAATTGCATATGCAGATTTGAACACGGTGCACATCGGAAAGTCCAACAGTAAACATGTTTAATGGGAGGAATTTCATTTTTAGTTTTTTCATATAATGTGCGAAACCAGTAGTTTCCCAGTGACGAAAAAAACAGACCAATGTTATACTTTATTGTAATAAGATTATTTTACTTGATGTGAACATGATTTATAGATCAGCACATCTGGCTTAAAGGCTAAACATCTCTGTTCTTTCCATTGACGTTATTATTGTCAATGTATTTATTTGTCTTTATTATTATTAGTGGCAGACATTTCATTTAGTACTGTCTTGCGCATATAGTTTCAAACATTTAATACCAAAATATCTGTCACCTGCTTTGAATAAAGTATCAAAAAGGAGAGAAATCTACGTTTCAAATATTCCCGTAGTACATTTAATCTTGGCTAATAGTGTGTATCTCTACCTCTCAACATTTATTTTTCAACTATAAAGAAAATAAAAATATCTTTCCACATTACAGCATTCGTGACCGTTACATCAGTTATCTTGAGTTCCACTCATCAGAACTCATTTCACACCCTTACAGAGTGTCAGCAATGTGGAAGTGGGTGAGATGCAGTTAGTAATCGTCACCACTAGTTAGCAGCATAATGCTAGCAATGGGACAACAGTACTCTTCACTATTTCACAGTGTGTGATGCAATGTACCGAGGGGTGTCGACCGATACCAGCAAGTCACCGTACACTCTTAAGATGGTTTCCCTTAATCAGAGCTTTGTCTGTTTCCAGTTTCTTTTTCCAGTTCACTGATCAATTATTGGGAGCTGTCAAAGGAACTATTATGGACATATTATTAGACTTCTAAAACTTTGACAGAAAACATTAAGCTATCGTCTACAAGTACGGAATTTAAAATTTCAGCTCATTTAACGGACGGGAAGTTTAACATGTGCAATTGAGTTGCATTATGGCAATTGTTTTTGGAGTTTTGAGATAAAAGCCGGAATTTCTTTACCTTTGCTGCAGATGTTGACCACCTGTTCTTTTTTAAAATCATTTTTGGGAAATTATACTGTGTACATCCCCCCCATCATTAATCCTAAAAAGTTGTATTTAGTCATAGTTGGCTGAACCGTCTTAAACTATTTTGTACTGATTAAACAGATTATAGGATTAAAATGTTTACTCTATGTTCCCAACGGGAAATTTATTACATCTCCCCTTACACGTTTCCAGTTTTTATTTGTTTGTCTTCTAGGTCCAAATGTGACCCTAGATGCTTGAATCACAACAGTGCTTGTATTTTTGGATAAGTATGGTAGCCGTTTTACTTTGGACCCGAAGCCGTCTGCTCATTGGTTGAATAGAAGAGGTTCAAACTGCGATTTGTCGGTCAATAAAATGTTATATGCCAACTTTACTTTTTATAGGTATTATTGTGAAACACTGGCACCAACCAGGACCGTGTTTAAATATGTAGAGCATGATGCTACATCTCAAGTTTCTTTTCCCAACGACGTGGCCTTCCAGTAAAACACCAGTACCATCAAGTTTGCAGAGGATACTACGGTCACTAGAATGATCACTAGTGGGGCTCAGGCAGCGTACAGGAGGGAGGTGGAGGAACTTAATGTCTCCATGAACACAGACAAGACTAAAGAGGAGGAAGAAGGTGCAGCACACCTCTTTACATCGCTGAGACTGATGTGGAAAGGGTGAAAACCTTTACATTTCTACTATAAGCGAGGCACTTCACCTGCTCTCACAACACTGTCCAGATACTAACAAGGCCCAGCATGGCTGTCCTTCCTAAGAAGGCTGAGGCATGAAACCAAACATTCAATACAAATTAAAGTGTATACAGTCCGCAACAAAAAAACAAATGTATTTTTATTGTTTAAAATAACTTAAGAAAACAGAAGTAAACGCAGTAATAGACTAATGTTAATTGAGTGGACAGATACATCGCTTTAGACAAATAAAGTGGCTCTGTTTTGGGAAATTGTGTTAATAAAAGGCTAAAGCCGTTTTGTATTGAGTTTACAACTGGTTTCTACTGCTCCCAAGTGGCCAAAAAAGTTGGTTTACAGCTATAAAAAAGAGGTTGTTGACGTGGCACAGGTTCTTAACCTTTTCTCTACTAAAGAAAAATGATATTGATAAACTTTAGTCACAACTGCCTTCATAAGAGAAACAAAACAGTTGAGAGTCCTGCTAAAAAACTCTGATCAGATAATTTACACTTATAACTCAGTATGGTTTTGGGCTTCATTCTATGAAAGTGAATTAAATATTAATACTTATAATCCTGAGATCTACTGTTGGAAAAACTGCAACAATATCACGTCATAGTCAGCAGAGCTCTTAAAATCGCAGAATTTCTCTCTTGCAATGCTAACTGTGAATGTCGTGTCAGCTGATAGAAGATGTCTGCGCTTAGAATCTCCACACTACACGTCCTTGGCAAAAGAACATGATGGCAACCGGATGTGCACAAAGACCCTGTTTCATTATGTTATCGTTCAACCGTATAGTCCCGCGCACTTTTTTGCCTTGGCGCATGACATTTCAAACATCTACAAAGTATGATATTTGAAAGTCAAACACATTGTAAATATTTCATAGCATTTCATGAAAATATCACAGTGAAGTATGCCACAAAAGCTCAGATGAAAGTTACAGTACAGTCGGAAAAGAAATATAAAAAACAAATGTCATAGTGTAGTAGGACTTAAAAGGACATAGTATTGATTGTCACAAAAAAGTAGCAACATCTTTTAAAATTGCATGATAGAAATTGGCACTATGTTGTAGAAATATCATTAAAATATATGGTGTGGCTGTCATTACAACTGTAATAGCTTTGTATGTCACTAAAAAGTTTTAAAAAAAAGTATACCGTCTTACAAAAATGTGATATACTGTATCGTGTGGTAGAATAAAAGTCATTACATAGTATGCTAGAAGAGGTAATGTAAAACCCTCAGGCATAACAGAAAATGTCAAAATGTCGCATAATATAATATATGTAATAAAAAAAGGTAATTGTATAGTTCATCATAAAAAGATGTCATAAAGACATGGTAGTGTATTATGGCTTGAACAAATTGAATAGCTGTTATGAAGGAAGTAAGTATGTCATATAAACAATAAAACATGGTCGCATGTCACAAAATATGTTATGTACGATGGTATTTCATTAACAAAACCTAATGAAGAAGTTACAGCGTAAAAAACTCTTATGGTCAACCGTAAACTTTCAATAAGCAATACGCTTTCTCAGCCTAAAAACGCTTTCGTACCAATTACTGAATGTCACGTGACCTGAAGAAGAGGAAATAGTAAACGATAGCTAACATAGCAAATTATTGAAATCCCTTCACTAATGACAATAAGAAATCCAAACTTAATGTGTGGTCATTTAAGCTGTGATTGTGATTTTTGACCAACTCCTTTACATCATCACATTATCTCTGACCTCAGGTTAACGACAGAGAACAACGACTATAATGCTGCACGGGTAAAGTCTTTTAATAACGGCCGTCTTTGTTATGCAGGGTAATAGACATAAAAACAAACAGATTGACAAGGAGAATGTGATATTTGTCACGGTTGGTCTGGTGCTGTCTTGTGTTGTTGTCTGGTCTCCCTGGGTTACTGTCACTTCCTGCCTTGTCCCGTCTCCCCTCGTTAGTGTCTGATTATCCCCACCTGTTTCTAATCACCTGCACCTCCCGTCTGTATTTAAGCCCCGGTGTTTGTGAGTCCTTTGTCGGTCGTTGTTACTTGTCACACATTGCTGCCTGTCACCCGTGGCGTCAGTTGTTCCTGTTCCTGTTACATGTCAAGGCCTGTCACCCGTGTCTCTAGTCTCTGTGTGCCCTGCTTGGTATAAGGCCTCTACTCTTGGAAATCCTGCGAATGCGTCCTCTTTCAGCCAACGAGCCTCGCGATTCCCGTGACAGAACGACCGACCAACATGGACGCAGCAGGTATGGATGACCTGTGGTTCGAGCCCTGCTGGGCAAAACCAGCCCACCGACCCCGAGGCCTCTCCCCGCCAGCCGAGCGGGGGGGGGCACCGTGAGGCCGAATTTCGGGCCATTTACGAGGAGCTCCTCGAGCAGCAGAGCTGCCCCTTCATGGAGCCGAGATGGCTCTCTGACCCCGCCATCCGTCGCGGACCGAGGCGATCCCCGTACTTCGCCACGCCGCAGCGCAACTCATCCCGCGCTGGGCAGCGGAGACCTCCGGACCCCGCCATCCGTAGCGGACCGAGGCGATCCCCGGACTTCACCTCGCCGCAGCGCAACTCATCTTGCGCTGGGCAGCGGAGACCTCCGGACCCCGCCATCTGTAACGGACCGAGGCGATCCCCGGACTTCACCATGCCGCAGCGCAACTCATCCCGCGCTGGGCAGCGGAGACCTCCGGACCCCGCCATCCGTAGCGGACCGAGGCGATCCCCGAGCCCGGCGCCCCTTGCCACGCAGCCGGAGCCAATGGACCCGGCGCCCCTTGCCGTGCAGCCGGAGCCGACGAGCCCGGCGCCCCTTGCCGTGCAGCCGGAGCCGACGAGCCCGGCGCCCCTTGCCGTGCAGCCGGAGCCGACGAGCCCGGCGCCCCTTGCCGTGCAGCCGGAGCCGACGAGCCCGGCGCCCCTTGCCGTGCAGCCGGATCCAACGAGCCCGGCGCCCCTTGCCGTGCAGCCGGAGCCAACGGACCCGGCGCCCCTTGCCACGCAGCCGGAGCCGACAGGCCTGGCGCCCCAAGCCACGTCGCCGCCGCCGGAGAGGCGGGCGGCCCCAGCCCCGTCGCCGCCGCCGGAGAGGCGGGCGGCCCCAGCCCCGTCGCCGCCGCCGGAGAGGCGGGCGGCCCCAGCCCCGTCGCCGCCGCCGGAGAGGCGGGCGGCCCCAGCCCCGTCGCCGCCGCCGGAGAGGCGGGCACCCCTGAAGTCCCGCCGCCGCAGTCCGCAACCCCTGAAGTCCCGCTGCCGCAGTCCTCACGGCCGGCCCCCCGAGTCCGCCCGCTGCCGCAGTCCTCACGGCCGGCCCCCCGAGTCCGCCCGCAGCCGCAGTCCTCACGGCCGGCCCCCCGAGTCCGCCCGCAGCCGCAGTCCTCACGGCCGGCCCCCCGAGTCCGCCCGCGGCCGCCCGGAGACCCGGAGGTCCGGTCGCCGTCCCGGGCAACCACCGTCACGCCCGCCGGAGGACCCTGGGGGAACCAGCACCTTCGGGTCCCCGCCCGCCCGCCCGCCCCTTGTCTGTCACGTTTTGTCTTGGCCCTCCCTGAGAAGGCTCTATAGGACCGTCTGGAATCCGGTCCTTAAGGGGGGGGCTATGTCACGGTTGGTCTGGTGCTGTCTTGTGGTGTTGTCTGGTCTCCCTGGGTTACTGTCACTTCCTGCCTTGTCCCGTCTCCCCTCGTTAGTGTCTGATTATCCCCACCTGTTTCTAATCACCTGCACCTCCTGTCTGTATTTAAGCCCCGGTGTTTGTGAGTCCTTTGTCGGTCTTGTTACTTGTCACACATTGCTGCCTGTCACCCGTGGCGTCAGTTGTTCCTGTTCCTGTTACATGTCAAGGCCTGTCACCCGTGTCTCTAGTCTCTGTGTGCCCTGCTTGGAATAAAGCCTCTACTCTTGGAAATCCTGCGAATGCGTCCTCTTTCAGCCAACGAGCCTCGCGATTCCCGTGACAGAACGACCGACCAACATGGACGCAGCAGGTATGGATGACCTGTGGTTCGAGCCCTGCTGGGCAAAACCAGCCCACCGACCCCGAGGCCTCTCCCCGCCAGCCGAGCGGGGGGGGGCACCGTGAGGCCGAATTTCGGGCCATTTACGAGGAGCTCCTCGAGCAGCAGAGCTGCCCCTTCATGGAGCCGAGATGGCTCTCTGACCCCGCCATCCGTCGCGGACCGAGGCGATCCCCGTACTTCGCCACGCCGCAGCGCAACTCATCCCGCGCTGGGCAGCGGAGACCTCCGGACCCCGCCATCCGTAGCGGACCGAGGCGATCCCCGGACTTCACCTCGCCGCAGCGCAACTCATCTTGCGCTGGGCAGCGGAGACCTCCGGACCCCGCCATCTGTAACGGACCGAGGCGATCCCCGGACTTCACCATGCCGCAGCGCAACTCATCCCGCGCTGGGCAGCGGAGACCTCCGGACCCCGCCATCCGTAGCGGACCGAGGCGATCCCCGAGCCCGGCGCCCCTTGCCACGCAGCCGGAGCCAATGGACCCGGCGCCCCTTGCCGTGCAGCCGGAGCCGACGAGCCCGGCGCCCCTTGCCGTGCAGCCGGAGCCGACGAGCCCGGCGCCCCTTGCCGTGCAGCCGGAGCCGACGAGCCCGGCGCCCCTTGCCGTGCAGCCGGATCCAACGAGCCCGGCGCCCCTTGCCGTGCAGCCGGAGCCAACGGACCCGGCGCCCCTTGCCACGCAGCCGGAGCCGACAGGCCTGGCGCCCCAAGCCACGTCGCCGCCGCCGGAGAGGCGGGCGGCCCCAGCCCCGTCGCCGCCGCCGGAGAGGCGGGCGGCCCCAGCCCCGTCGCCGCCGCCGGAGAGGCGGGCGGCCCCAGCCCCGTCGCCGCCGCCGGAGAGGCGGGCGGCCCCAGCCCCGTCGCCGCCGCCGGAGAGGCGGGCGGCCCCAGCCCCGTCGCCGCCGCCGGAGAGGCGGGCGGCCCCAGCCCCGTCGCCGCCGCCGGAGAGGCGGGCACCCCTGAAGTCCCGCAGCCGCAGTCCGCAACCCCTGAAGTCCCGCTGCCGCAGTCCTCACGGCCGGCCCCCCGAGTCCGCCCGCTGCCGCAGTCCTCACGGCCGGCCCCCCGAGTCCGCCCGCAGCCGCAGTCCTCACGGCCGGCCCCCCGAGTCCGCCCGCAGCCGCAGTCCTCACGGCCGGCCCCCCGAGTCCGCCCGCGGCCGCCCGGAGACCCGGAGGTCCGGTCGCCGTCCCGGGCAACCACCGTCACGCCCGCCGGAGGACCCTGGGGGAACCAGCACCTTCGGGTCCCCGCCCGCCCGCCCGCCCCTTGTCTGTCACGTTTTGTCTTGGCCCTCCCTGAGAAGGCTCTATAGGACCGTCTGGAATCCGGTCCTTAAGGGGGGGGGGGGGGGCTATGTCACGGTTGGTCTGGTGCTGTCTTGTGGTGTTGTCTGGTCTCCCTGGGTTACTGTCACTTCCTGCCTTGTCCCGTCTCCCCTCGTTAGTGTCTGATTATCCCCACCTGTTTCTAATCACCTGCACCTCCTGTCTGTATTTAAGCCCCGGTGTTTGTGAGTCCTTTGTCGGTCTTGTTACTTGTCACACATTGCTGCCTGTCACCCGTGGCGTCAGTTGTTCCTGTTCCTGTTACATGTCAAGGCCTGTCACCCGTGTCTCTAGTCTCTGTGTGCCCTGCTTGGAATAAAGCCTCTACTCTTGGAAATCCTGCGAATGCGTCCTCTTTCAGCCAACGAGCCTCGCGATTCCCGTGACAATATTGCTCTTTTGGCCGAAAACCTTCCATACATGTGCATTACATTACAACCGTAGTTTATGAAGTCTGTTTAATAATAGTTGGTTCACAAAAAGCAAATAAAAAAACCTTAATGTACATTTTAACAGGTGTTGAGTGATTAGGTAGAGCAGCGAATTGAAAATAAATGAAAGGTGATTGAGACAACCTTCAAGAAATATAATTACAGCGCATTTCATAATGACGGATGAAGGATGTGATGGGAGGGGAAAGACAGATGGAGGTAGAGAGATGCAAAGAGAGAGAGAGAGAGAGAGAGAGGCAGACAAAATGAAAAATGTTTGCAGGCTGCCCCGCCCCCTCATCACTCCATGGGGAACAAGGGATTATGGAAATGTATAAATGCAGGGAGGAGGGCGACTGACAGACAGAGAGGAGGGAGAGAGAGAGAGAGAGAGAGAGAGCAAATAAGAGGGAGGGAGACACTCCAATGCTATTGGTTGCCCGTTACAACATCAAGGGTGATAGAAATATTTCTCTCGCAGTCTAAGAAACAGAGGGTGAGATGGACAGACACGGTAGACTAAGGAAACACATTCATGTGCGTTGTTAAAATCTCTGGAAGTGATACAATAGAGGACGATAGAAAGGGAAATAAAGAGGAGACCGTGGAAAGGTGGACTAATTAACTCATGACTACCGAGGGCGATGAAGATTTTTTCTTAGGAGCAGAAGATATTTCCAAATCAGAATAAATGAGACTCAGCATGTAGACGTTCTGCAGGTGTCGGTTTAAATTTCCTCTTCTCCCGTCACCCAGAATTGAATAATTTATCCTGCGTATCAGCAGACAAGTCTCTGTTTTTGGAGAAATCTGGGGGATGCGTCTGTGAGAAAGACGCTCAGCAGAGAATTCTGACATGGTGGCGATCCAAATTGAAAGAGACGAGGAAAGAGTGGACTGTTCAGTGGCAGACACGTCTCCAACAAGACACAGGTATTCTCTACTCGATACTAAGATTGGTCAGGATATCGATCCGTCCTTGCTCAAATTATTCTAAATATTGTGCTCTTGTATTTGTAAGTCCTCGTCGGTGTGTGATATTGGCATTGTGATGATAATCCGTTTTATTCGATCATTTGAAAGTTAATCCCAGTGTTTGTTGCCTCTCGGATTTGTACATATTATAGAGTTATTTTGTGATATAATTTTATTCCAAAATCCCCAGAAATTTTCATTGGCAGAATATAAGTCCCTGAACTTTTTAATGTACAAAGCAATAGCTTGTATCTTCAGCAAAGTATCAGTTTCGTGCAGTGGTAAATAAATATTTCCCCCCTAAATCTTTGCTGTAAAATAAGTAATATAGCAAGAGACTGTCTCTGTAAATTACAGCTCACTGGTAGTTTGCAAATTGTAGTTGTTTACAACTGTGTTAAATAGAAAAACAGATAAACTGAAAGCCATACAACAAACTACTGTTCTATCACAAGCCATAACAACCTGAGACAACAATCCTCACTGCTATTAAAAGACAGTCCTGTGCTTAGGACCGACAAGAATCCTGTGCTTCTGTTGTCACAGCGTCTGACAGACACTTTGGGGCTTGCGACATTGTAAAAAACGGAAATGTGTAGGCTTGGTCTAAAGAGACACTACATGGAGGAGGAGGAGGAGGAGACAGACATCTTGCCTGTCAGAGGCTGAAAAGGGAGCATCAGGCCAGTGACAGACAACCGTGGCCGTGAAAAGACATTTAATCGCTTCCTATATCAAAGCCAGGCGGGGGTCTCCCCGCTGTCACAAATACTAAAAGAGACAACAACACGCGTGCAACCAGGAAGCCCGAGATGATTATTGATTTTTACTAAAACGGAGGGAGCTGCCCTCCTGGACGACACAGACTCCGCTTGCATCGGAGGGGGAAAACAGAAAATAACCTCCACTGAAAGGAGGCAGAACCACAGCCAGAGAGATAGAGAGCGAGGGGTTTCCCTTTCTCTCTCTCTCGACCCATCTCGGCATCACGCTGGCAGACTCAGCCATGGCGTTCACCTTCGCGGCCTTCTGCTACATGCTCACCTTGGTGCTGTGCGCCGCTCTCATCTTCTTCGTCATATGGCAGGTGAGTAGCACTACGCACGCTGGAGCTGCTGCAAACACACTGGAGCTGCAATAGGAAACATGCAGGGCCTGCGAGCGCCATCGCTCCATCCCGCACACACAGACACACACATCCAGCGACGCAAACACACAACTCGCTTAGGTGCTCTACAGGTAATGGGATGCATCAATGTGTCAGCTGAATGTCAGTGTCATTGTGCCTGGCTGACATTCGAGTTCAAGATTTCAAGTGTCACAAATAACACTTGTTCCCTTTCATTTCAAGCCGTAACCTGCAGAGTGATCGGTTGAAACAGATGTGCATTGTTCTGAAAAACACAGGTCATTACATTCATCTGTGTTTTTCATTGTTTCCATGCAGGATTGGTGTGGAACCTGCTTAGGGAGTGGTGGTTTATCAACAGGACAATTTACCCGAGCTTATCTGACATATTCCGACAAAAAGACAGATTCCAACCAGCTCCATCCCTTCACAGAAAAGCAACTTAGCGACAACAAACAGTTCCTCAAACAAGGTGTTCACGCTTCAGCGAACTCCACAAAATGAGTACAGGGAGGCGACAAAACACAATAATCATAAATCTGTCTGCCTGCGGCCTTTTGAGTGGTATTTGCGCAGGTATCGCTGGGCGCCGCTGCTCCGTCCTTGCTGGTTTACACAAGTGCAGACAAAGCAAACACCAAAGCTCTGATCCCTGACTCTTAACACGGGATCCACGCAGGCAGGAATAATGTGAAATATTATACGCATCATTATAAACATAAGACTTGAAATGACTAACGTAGCAATTGAGTAAGTGGGTGAGACTACATATGAGTCAGTCAGGGGGCCTGTGTGTGAGAGAGACGGGTAGAAGCGCGTGTCTGGCTCAGCACGCAGCCGTGTAATGGAAGCGCTTATCCAACTACAGTAACGTTCACCCCTTCCCCCATCGGCCTCCACCCACGGGTACGCCACCCCAATTCTCTCTGGCTCTCGACCAATCACAACGTTTGTTCACAGCTACAGTAACCATGGAGTCCAGAGAGGGGCTCGCCATGTCGCCATGGAAACTGCATCTGTTTACAACAGAGCTAACGTTAAGTGTGCAGGGGGGCGATGGGGAGCCTTCTAGAGTCTTGTAGGGAAATTGCGGGCAGGACTGCTGCAATTTTAAGGAAGGTCTGTCTTCATTGTTAACAGATCAGATGCTTATCGACAAAATGCCTGCTTTTTATTAGTTTTCAATGAACAGACCAAGTTGAGCGTTGCTGATTTTTAAAGCTGAAATGATGGACAGCACAGCGGATGAACTTTACACTTTGAATTATTTGTGCTCTTATAGAGCTATTAATCAGGGAGCTGTTCGTACTCACCACACAGGGAGCAGACAGCAAGCTATCAGCTTATCACACCGACACAATGACATTGCTATCTCTACACTGACTTTTGTTTTATTAAAAAGGACAAATAAACCAAATACCACATTCTATTCAGATCTCCAGCAGACCATAATCCCCTTAAATACACACAAAGCACATTGGTCTTACAAATATATGCAATTTTGCCAAACATACCTTTAAATATGAACTGATGGTTTAAATCTTGCCAGATTATGATCAAATAAATGCATTCATTATTAGAAATTTGTTTTGGTGGATTGTGGGTGTTTCAATGGACATTTCATTGCTCTATGATCCGGTTTACATAGTATATGATTTATGAGGAGCTCTTAAGAAACCACATAATGACACGTGGATCACATCAGAGCTCATCACAAATCAAGAGCAAGGCTGTTATTACATATCCACACATTCACAATTTAACTCTCTTATGTGTTTGGCAAATGTGACAACGTGGCTGCGGCTGCATAACATGAACATGTGTGTGTGCACTACAGCCATAGAACCAACAGACTTAAGTATAGTTTACTAAGGATGCCATCTACGTATTAGATTAATATGTATTACAGTGTGTGCATTCATTGGCGCTTGTGAGTAACTTGTGTGTCTGTTATTTTTTAGATCATTGCATTTGACGAGCTTCGCACGGACTTCAAAAACCCCATTGATCAGAGCAATCCCACAAGAGCGGTAAGAACCCTGCTGTTTCCCTTCTTTCAAGAGCCATCAAATGCTTGGGTGCGCACAGAAATCCCTGCCTTTTAGTTCCAACGAGAGCGTTCAGTGATCTGCGTGTAAATGCTTAGAAAAAACTCAGGGTTCCACTCCAAAGATTTTATGACGACCTCTTATTTTGTCAGCCTAGCCATGGGCTTCTGAGTTTAAACAAAAAAGAAATCCTTTGAGGAGAAAGCTGAGGCCCTGCAACCTTACACAAAGGAAGCAGACCCATCATCTTGAGGCTTTTGAAATGAAATCTTTGAAGCATTTATTTAGCTACATTTATTCAACATTAAACATTCGTGAGACGTTTAATAGAATTCCTACTATTCCAAGCTTCCATCTGTAGCACCTGTAAGCATTTTCCTTGAATTGTATGCAGACTGAAGCAAGAAAGACACTCATCTATTGAATGAAGGCTTTGTTTATGTGATGAGATACAACAATAACGAAAAGTGCAGATAAAAGGTTTCAAATCAGGATAAAAGACTAGTTACTATATTCACTTCCTTTGTAAAAGCCTGTCTCAATCTTTTTTGCAAAATGACATCATCATGTAATAAGTTCCCATTATTCATTTAGCAAGTTGACAGCAGCTGTGAGTGTCTTTTTCACAAGTTAGCTAATGTTCCAGCGATCATGTGAACCTACATCTGAACCACAAAGATAGAGTGATGAGGAGTGGGAGAGGAAGCTGTGAAAGCAGACTGTGGGAGTGTGGAGGCACGCCAGCTACAAGGGGGCGGACACAATAATTGCAACAACTGTCAAAGTCGACGTATTATCCGTTCACTCGGGTACAGATGAAGTGCAAAGAAAATTGTGAACATTGCAAGCTTCTTGCTAAGCAGTAAATATTATATTGATATAAAAGATTATTACAAAACGTTGTAACAAAAGAAACTAAACATGAGTTGCCAAATCAGGTTTATGTTTAAAGCCATTGGCAAGGTTTGAAACTTGGTGAAATAGCAAAGTACAAAAGTTAACGTCTTGACATTTCATTTATAAATTACATGGCTGTTTTATCCGTGAAACCGATTATTTTATTTTCTCCTGATACGTCATGAGATTTGAATTATTCTACCTGTAGTCAGTTATTGCCCTGCAGTTCTTTTTATTTGTTCTGTATATTATGAAACGTCTATTTATTGATTAGTCTTTGAGCGTGTTTCCCTTGTTGGAACAATGAAAGATTTGTAGTGAAGTGTCAGACCTGACACTAATCACGGCATCTGAGGGAGACTTCAGGCTGTAAAACCTAAGTAGTTACTGCAGGACAATTTCAAGTGCAAACACAATCATAAATTGTGCCGTATTGGTAGCGCGTCGCTCCAGCGCTGAGCTCTTTGTGTTTCAAAACCCAGTGTTGCGGAAGGATGCACAAAGCAAGCAAAAGGGAGATAACGACACACCAACACCAAACACACACACACACACACACACACACACACACACACCAGACAGTGTCAGGCTTTGAGGCTGGGTGTTGTAGATTCAGGGCAAAATCCACTTTGAGATCACCGGGGGAGTTTGAATTTACGTCCACAGTTTGATAAAACGTGCAGCTTGAGGCTCAGGCTAAAGGGAGCAAACATCAGAGAGGCCTCGATACTGGAAGCCATCGTCCTGTAACTAAGATAGATTCCTCAATACATCACAACATCAGTGAGAGTCTTTTGAGTGTAAATACTGGGGCAAAAAACACCAGTATGGTTTCCTCATCATAAACATATCTTGATGCTTATCTATTTAATATATTTGTGTTTCACAAGATCAAATAAGCAAACTTTTTAATTGACACTGCTACATTTGTTTGCTGATGGACACAGATTAAATTAGGTCGACCAACTACGGCAAAACACCTCATTTGAAGAGAAATAAAAGACCCTCCGAAGAAGCTAATTCTCTAATTGCATGTATGAAGTATTTTAAAACTGCCATCCTTAGAGCAAAATGTCTGTACCAAACACCCCTATGTCTTTATGTGCTTTCTCAAAATCCCATAATAAATGTGTTCTTTCTTAGTTTGGTGAAAATATATATACTTACAGAGTTTGAAATAGAACTGTTTTTTTTCCTTCGTGAAAGCACTCACTAGGTCTATTTTTGCTACATTATTATTATCTCTGCCTTGAGATTCATTTTCATAGATCGACTATTCATAATTACTAAAGAGGATGAAGGAACACAAGGACGGGTAATCAGCCTTTCTTTGTTTCAACAGAGGGAAAGGATTCTCAACATCGAACGAATCTGCAACCTGCTGCGCAGGGTAAGTACTAGTTATTCATTACCCGCTTATGGGCGATGACTAAAATAGATGTGTTTCAGACACGAGCCTTTAACCGCACTGTTCCGTCCCCACAGCCCACCATCACCACTGCGAGTGTTTCTCAGTATCAGCTCCATGTGCGAATAGTGTTTTCTACATATATTTAAAATATTCTAATATGTCACTGATTCTGTGGTCTGTAACCAACTAAGTTATCTAAGCCACCGGAACCCTCTCTGTCAAACTAGCCTCTGTCAATTTCTGCTAACTTCCAAAACCACTCTACACATACACAAAATTACATTTGCACCCGTAACAGCAGCGTGCCGCGAGAGAAACAGTAACCCCCTCAGTGTGAAAGTGTCTGCTTCACACTGTGATTCTGGTTTAGTAGATTGTGGTTAAAAACCCAAAGTGCGTTTTACATTGTGATTAAGCTGCAGCCTGACTGCCTGTGTCTGCTCTGGCCAGTTGGTGGTACCAGAGTACTCCATCCACGGGCTCTTCTGCCTGATGTTCATGTGTGCTGGAGAGTGGGTCACACTCGGACTGAACATCCCGCTGCTCTTCTACCATCTCTGGAGGTACGTTCCCGTGAAACGTGTGTGACGGTCTTCTGGCGGCCCGGTGTCCCGTGTCGGCCTGACGTCTCTCTGCTCTCCTCAGGTTCCTCCACCGTCCGGCGGACGGCTCAGTGGTCATGTACGACCCCGTCAGTGTGATGAACGCCGACATTCTCAATTACTGCCAGAAGGAGTCCTGGTGTAAGCTGGGCTTTTATCTCCTCTCTTTCTTCTATTATCTCTACAGGTCAGTTCAAATTCACAATCTACTCAATGAAGTGTCGCTTCGTTAGGTTTCAGTGATGCTTTTTTTTAATTTGTTGCAATGTTTGATGAACTTACTGCAAACAAGCAGCACAATTACTTTTTTCTCCCAATGTTTCCGTCTTTTGCACCGGGTTATTTCCTGCTGAAGTATGGTCTACGCCTTGGTGAGCTTCTAACAGACAGGATATCTGATGGAATGAAAGGATGTATCTGTAAGAAAGACTAAGAGGAACAAATGTGGACATTATTTCTTCCTCTCCACCCTTAACACTGGCTTTGGTTTTCAAACGTTTATCCGTGGACAAAAAGAGAAGACCATTCTGAGTGATAATGTGAATGTAAACTCGATCATGCCGCTTTGACCTGGTGAATGCTGTCAGACAACTGGACAAAGTGTCGAAGGACTGGAACTAAACGGAAAGAGGACACAGCAGGTGGTTTGCCTTTGACCGATTACACAAATTGACAATACATTTCTGAAGGGCTGAAGTTTTCCCTCGCTGCTGTAACTGATCCAGTCGTCAACTCACTGTGAAACTCCTATCTCGTAGGGGCGGGAAAACAAAATGATATGTGTATTCGTTGATTTTAAATGTACTAAAAGCAGAATGGTTTTGGTATCATTCCGTGTATTTACGCTGATGGACACCTTAAATTTCCCACCAGTTTTTTTGATTGGGTTATAGGTATGTAAAACTATAACAAGCAAGTTAAAATGTACGGGAGAAATTCAAAGCACTGTAAGAAATTCAGGGGACAGGACAGGGAAAAAACGGATTGGTGTGTGTAAAACTAAGAGTGGGATAAAGCATCGACCCACACAGCATCTCCTTGATGCCAGCCTCTGCCCAAAGCTAAACTCCACACGGTCACAAAAACAAAGAATTAATCTTAAGTTTGACTGCAAAAGTCAGTCCTTGTCATATGTACTTAAGTGTACATAAGTGTGTCCATTCCATTCCTGTATTAACATATTTTATGCTACAATTTAGGTTCATACTTTCCAAAGAGCTTCAAGCTCAGACATTTAATGCCAAACATTTATGTCTGAAAAAACATTGCACCATATTAAGTCATTAACAGGAGTGAAAAGAAGAAATCTACGTGAAAAGGCACTGTCTTACATTGGCTTTATCATCCTGCCAGTAACTCACGTTCATTTTGAACTACTACTTATTTATTATTTAAAGATAACTCTTACTCATTTGCATTTATACTGTAGTTTATATACTTTTTTGCTCAGCAACTTACTACTCTGATCCGAGGTAGAATATATAAATCTTATGTACAAAAAGCAATTAAACAGCAAACTATCAATGTGATATGATTAATAAGACATATCAATGCCGTGTTATTTAGTGTTTGTAATGTTGTTGTTTGAGACCAAAGTGTCAGATGAGACAATAATGACTCTTTGACAGCTCTGTAGTTAATTCAGGAGCGTAAAGACATTGACGTCATTTTAATAAATCTACATAATCATTCAGCTTAATAAGGGACAGACGTGAGACGGTAATGTTGCTGATGACCAAGATCTGTAAACAATGGAGCCTTTCCTCAGCTGGTGCTGGCTTTGCTATCACGTGTTCATTATATTGATCTATTAGTAGATAAGTGGCGGTTAAAATGTGTACTTTTAACATCCATAGAAAAACAGAGTGTGATGTTTTTCATTTGTCAGCTCCATGTGTGGTCTAAACTGTGGTGAGAACGTCTTACGCCTAATGAGGATGTTACTCATTATGTCAGAAAATGTACTAAGAATCACAATTCAACATGAGCTTACATGATGATTTCATAATGGTTGTTTCACTTATATTGGTATTCATGCTAATACAGTTTTGTTACTCTCATGAGGTAATTTGTAAATGTAAACATATTTGTGACATGTTTGACAACATTTCAATTGGAAGCAACAACAGATACCAATATTAATTGGGCAATAGGGTACCGCTGAAAGAATTATTTTGTTTGTGTGTTGTCAATTATTCCCATGAAAAACCAACAGTGTGTCTCGGGCAGCCACAAAATATATTTGTTTCTGCTATATGTAAATCTTTACAAGCATTCTTCAAAGTCATTAAGTCAATGAAACAGACAATGGTTTATTAGGACACTAATAGAGGAGCAAATAGAGCATTTGTTGGGTATTGTTTTTAGCAGAAGATATTAGCAGCATATTTGCAGAACGATCATTTATTCCCGGCATTGATTTTAGTAGTTATAGTTAGTTAGTCATAACTTAGTGTAAATGTGTACTCAATCACTTTGTTAACATTCACACTCATTTTAAACATGACAATATTCAGAATCTGATAGGGGTCGTGAAAACACCATATTTTGATACTCATATTTAGTCAGCATTCTGAATGAAGTATTTTCAAATCCGTTTTGTGTGTTGTACTGATTGTTGTACACAAACAAACTTACTAAAAAAACAAAAGGCCACATTTTGGATGTTCGCAAATACCGCAGAAATATCACCTTTTTTCAGGGAGGAATGAAGCAGGGAGGCTATGCATGCTCGATCGAACAAGTCTACAAGGGATCATGTCCACAAAGCACCAAGTTGGATCAGGCTTTTGCTACACTGGCACTGTCGGTTTTGGTCTTCTCTCAGGATACTTGAAAAGCAGAAAAAAATCTATAAATAATCAGAATCTTTTAAAACATAGTCATTATTGCTTTACTGCAAAAGATGATGAAAAGAAGTTTAGCATCAGGAATAAATGAAATGCCAATAATTCAAAAAGCTCAGCACACATACACAGTTCTTATGTCTATCGCTGTCAGTTAGGTACCAATGAAAAGTTTTGAGAGAGCAATTTTTAATGACTTTTAGATTAGAATTTCCACCAACAACAACACTGAAGAGGTTTGTAGCCTTTTGAGGTTCCCGAAGACACACATTAGACAGTACATACTGTGCCAAATGATGCTCCCATGTAAGTAATCAAGGACTCTGCCAACATTGTGAGTGTATGACAATCACTATTAAAGCACACGGACGGGTGGAAAAAAGGAGGAAACAGCTCAGTTGAATGTCATCATGTAGTTGCTCTAAACAAAGCATTTTAGAAAACTGTATTTAGGTAAATCTATTTGTATCTGTCTTTTGTACATTAATCATCAATGTACGCTACAGTAAATTTGGTGGATTACTTTACATTTATTAGGTTACTCTATGATGTACAGTTAATAAAAAGCAATTCTCTTGCCGTATTCTAATAAAACAGTAATGGCATTAAGATGTCTTGCTTGGTTCCTGCATGTTGAAGGTCAGTATTGTTGCCACCTGTGTTTTGTAGATACGATGCTCTGCCAACATTAGAGATGTACAGGGGAAGAAATGTATAAGGATTATGTGGGCAAATATATGCAAGGATGCTGATTGGTGCATTGGATGGAGTATAAAAGACAAACTGCAATATAAAAATCTATTGAAAAAAAGGCTTCATTTAGAAGTGTTCTCAGAGACGTTCACCCAAGCTCTTGAAAAGCACCAAAATACTGAATTGCCTAAAAACGCCTCGATGATGTGAAAATACTGACATATGAAATTATGGAGCACTGGATGCCTATTGGCCTGTATAACAAAACTTACACACATCTCCACAATGAGGGATTACTGATTAACATGCAGCTGTTTTACGTTAAATAGTTTCTGACAGCTGCATGGTCAGCTACATTATCTCTTTCCTAGCTTGAGACAAAAAAAAAAGAGACACTGCAGAAAGAGCATGTCTCTAAATCGCCGCAGGGAGTCATTTGTAGGGTCTGCAAGGTTTGCTGGGTTATAACTTGTCTAAATAATGATTCAGACAGAAAAGTGCAACAATGAGGCTTCGATCTGGCGTTCTCGCTCTGTTTGAAGAGGACATTTCATTCCCTGCCCATTTGCTGTCACCATGGAAACTACATTGTATTAGAGATTCCTGTTGACGCACTGTGAGGCTCTCACTCAAACACACAAAAATCCAATACAAGTTGGTTTATATGCCCAGTAGCACAGATTTCCTGCTAAACGCATTCTTTTCAAATTTTACATTGGATCCCTTACAGATATAATATAATCCAGTTATGACGACCAAAACCTTAAGGCTTTTGTGCAGGACACCTGTTAATCATGGGATACGCGCAGCAAGATTCATGCACACAAACAACTCTTTGCTCACTCATGAGACACAATTCTCATGCCATGGTTCACACTGTTCACACTCCCGGGCTCTTCCTTTTCCAGCATTCTCCACCACCAAAATTGTCTCAACTCCTTTCCCCACTCTCCTACGTCTCTGCTCTCAGAGAGATGTTGCCATGGAAACTGGTTGAAAACTGAAGGGCCTGAGACGTCACTATTGGCATACACATTCGGCAAGTGCACGTACACATGCATGTACAGGTGCGTGCGCGCAGACACACGCAGATGTTCTTTAGTGCGGACACACGTTCAGAGGCGCGTGCGTCCGGACACACACACACACACACATTTTGCTAATTCATTATTATGCGCGACACTCCAGGATGTTGCATATTATTATCGCTGTACAGACATGCATACGTAGAGGAAGCCCACAGGGACATACTGCACTGTACACTATAGTAACTATAATATCATTCTGAGAAGTGAAACCATATCAACTCAAAGGTGCAACATTTTAATGTATTCAAACCAAGTTTTTACTCGATAAGCCTCACATAACATTACAGTAAGAACTCCCTTCATGGTTTAGGTACAGATAATCATTGAGGCTTTTATTTTGTAGTGATGGAATTGGGTGAGGCAGGGTGGGGGGCGGGGGCAGAATGTTTGTTATTCAAACCAAGTTTTTTCTCGATAGGCCTCATCTAACATTGTAATGATGCAATTGGGAGAGGGGGTGGCAGTTTGAATGTTATTCAAACTAAGAATTACTAAGAAAACTAATTATTAGTATGTGGAAGGGAGAGAGAAGGAGAGAAAGAAAGAGAAAGCGATAGGCTGAGAGACAGACAGACAGACAGAGAGTGAGTGATTAGGAGCTATTAGGGAGGGCGGGGGGGGGCTCATGATGTTGGTCTGTTGACAGAAAGCATAGTGTAATGCCATTTTCACAGAGCAACTGATATGTGTCTGTGTTTTTGACCTTCTGCTTGCAAGCAAATAAATTGACTTTTACAACTTTTATCATTCATCAAGACCCTGTTTTTATTATTAGACAAACATCGAGACAAGTCATTCTCTTCTACCGAGCTTTTATTGAAATATTCCACAATAGCTGCGTCATGTGACTCCACTAATCAGCTGTTGTGGTTCAGCTGTGTGAGTCAAACAAACAGCGTGCAGCTCGCGCCTGCGAGTATCCACAGCAAGGGGCGCAGCTGTGTTCAATAACGAGCTGATCAAAGGGCTGCATTTAACACAGCGATTTACACAGAATCCACACCTCAAATAATATAATTATAATTATAATATTATAATTATAATTATAATACGGCCCTTGGCGCAGTTTCTAAATCGTGTACCTTCTTGTTTTTCTGTTAAATTGGTATCATTGGTTTTTCTGTTAAGTTCTATTGGAGTCTATGGGGCTTGAGACAGACGTTGTCTCACTCTTGGACTCCTCAGGCTAAAAGTAAATAACTCTGGGATTTCAAACCCACACAAGTCCGACCAGCACAAGCACGGCATCATTTTGATCCAAAAATGAAGCTTTAAGAGTTCATATTGTGGCCGTGAGGGCAAAAGTGCCATACTTCTTTTACACGAGTCTCACGCTGCAGTCCCCTCCAAATTTAAATACGTTCACTCTGAGGCTCCACATGCACACCCATGTAAAACTCAGAAAAGGACTGCAAAACCAGTGAAACATAATCAGTGATTATGAAAAAAGTAAAATAGATATCAAAAAGCTGTAAAAAATAAAAAAAATCTTTAGACTTGTGTCAACATTTTAAAGTTGAAATGGTGTCTGTAGCTGAAAGACTGGCAAAGCTAAAAGAGTTGTGATAAAAGAGATTTGAAAATTAGCTCTATTGGAAACCATGTTAAAGGGCCCATATTATGGAAAAATCACTTTTTCTGGGATTTGGGGTGTTATTGTGTGTCTCTGGTGCTTCCACACTCATACAAACTTAGAAGAAAATCCATCCATGCAGTTTTGAGTGAGATACGGGTTTCTGAATTGATCCCGCCTTCAGCCTCTGAACGAGCTGTTCAAAATCCTCAAGTTTTTCTCTGTCACAAACCTAGATATTTGAATAATCCCACCCCCTCTAATCCCGTTTTCCAATCGCAGCCCGCCGTATAATGAAAATATGGCCCCTTTAAAAAAGTTTTTAATTTATATAAATTCAGCTCTTATAAGCTAGAAAGCTGAAAAGTCATAGCAGAGAGTTCCTCTCTGGAATGAGCTGAACATTTATAACATTTGAACGGTTTAAATAGCTGAAAGTTTGAAGGAGTTGAAAGGTAGCGCGGAAGAAATATAATAAGTCGGAATAAAGATTTGAAGAACAATAGTGTGAATGCATTCCAACAATAATATTACATTATGTCGTTTTCTAACAGAAGCATTAAGTGTTACAACAACAAAACAGAATCAGAAAAAAAATACATATATACATAAAACCTAACAATATTATGTATTCATTCAGCATGAAGCCAACCACAATGTTGACAAGCCATTCCTAATTAGCACTTAGGGTATGAAATATGACAAAAAATAGCTTAAGTGCTACGTAGGCACGGTCAGGGGCCAACTGCACTGCAAATGGGCTTAAAAGGTGAAAATGAAGGTGCACATCAGAGGGAGCTCTGTCATCTGTGTGGGCCCTGCTGCGATGTGACAGCATTATCATCTGCAGTGTAAATGCACAGGGATTTTTTTCAACGGCCCACTTTGATTTTGGACTGGCTCTTTACATAATGAATTAATATGTTAAAAGGGAGAAACTGACTTGTTTTCCATCCTCGCCTTGGTTTTGAAATGCCACATGAACCAATTTAATGCCCTAAATAACCGATCTTAGAGAGCACCTATTAAAAAAAATAACGTTCCTGATAGTGACACACTGGTCCGTTAACAATACAACCACCTGGCCCCTACAGAGTGAATCAACCTTGTTTGCTCCGAGGCTTCAGGAAGGAGCACTGCTTAAATGATGATTGAGGCCATTTAGTTGTTCTAATGCAGCCCATAAACTATTCGGTCCTTCGGAGTCATTCACGACATTTGCAAATTCAAAGCTGAAGACTGAGAAAAAGCTTAGAAGCTGGTGGGACATCTGCTATTAAGACCGTACCCCTCCTAAGAGGCTGATGGTGACAGGTGGGAATAAGTCGCTTTAAACTTAGACAGATATCGGTTTTTCTTCACAGGTTTGATCTTCATATACAAGCTTTTGAGCGCATCCATATTAACACAATATGATTGTGTTTCCCACAATGCGCAGAGATTCTAATAAGGGCAATTCCGATATGTGATGGAAAAACTTTGCACAGACAATCGTAGAATAAGAAATTAAGTCTCTGAATCAAGTATGTCTTTTGTCCGTTTATTTCCTTGCAAGGGAAAGAGGTCACCACAGCTACGTGCTCCGCAGACTGTCATGAAATCTCTCTGTCCTTGATCAAGTCAAGACGTTCTTATAGTTTAGTTCAGTCACAGGTGACGTCAACAGGAGAACAAACTGTGGGGCACATCAGTTAGTTACAGGTTACGTCAGCAGAACAAAACAAACTTGTTTGAGTCTCTATCGCCAGGACACCGGGAACATACATCAACATATCAGAATGTCATGCGTTAGTGCTTATCCCATGGCCTCGCCATCTTAGCACTTGCAATTAATCAACTGGTTATACAATGAAGCATTACAGATGCATGATCATGTTTTATTAAAAACTTTATTTGTTCATTTTAAATGTATTTCCCCCATACACAGAAAGAGGAGATATTGTAAAAAAAAAAAAAAAACAGCCATGGTAATATTCTGTGACCCATTCTTATCCATTAAAATTGGTTCTGGTGTGTACGGGAAAATGCATTTTCATTTTCTGGAATAACATTTTCTAGATTCAAGATTTTTTTGGGTGAACACACTCACAAGACCATGACAATGTCTTCAAATGTACAAGGCTATAGCCTTTTATGCTGGAATGCTTAAGCTGAACCACAGTCCAGCCATTATTGAAATGTTCAAATACCTGCAGATACCCAGTAACTGAACTGGGTAATAATTTGTGGTGCTTATAACTGAAAAGAAATGTTATTACACGTTATAGCTGGATGTGTGATCGGCAGTTTTGGTTGCGTTCCCCCCGTCTGTTTTCCTGTTCAGTAGATATAAGGGAAGATCCTGTAGGGGACACGTCGACAGTAGGAGTCCCAAGCCAGTCCATATTTGGCTCTGCACTGTCTCTCATCGCGGTCCTCTCGGTGAATCAGCAACACAGTGAAATATATCACATAGAAGTAAGGCAGAAGATGGGAGAATCCTACAGAAAAGACAGAAAAGTGTAAACTGTGAGCAGGAGTAAACACAAGATAATCATAACCCATCTCTCTAATCAAGTGCACACCTTTCTATACAAGTAGCTGTACATTATCTTTTCCTTACTGCATTATACAAGTGCCCTGCAGTGAATTCTGGTTATATTGAGCTCATCATTTTTTGTAGGTGTGGTTATGTTCTTCAGAAAAATGTTTTAGCCTCTCAGTCAAAGTCTGGATGTTTCTCTTTCTCTGTACAGGTTTCAATACGCTCCATAATTTAGTTGGTTATGACTTCTGCAATGGAAATGAAGACAGATTCTACAGTAAATCTGAATTACAAAGGCAGCTCCACCAGTGAGTCACATTTAGTTTGAAAAATGAGCAGAATGTGTCACAAAAGTGTGACAAACTCCATTTGAGGCAGTGTGTTTTCAAGGGAATATATGGCAGCTTACAGAGGAACAAAGACCACACACTGTTGCGGCCTTTATTGTTCTGCTGAAAAATAATTGTTTAATTATCCTAAAAGGGAAAGAAGGAAATACAATGCTTTCCTGAAGACAAACCAAAATGTCTTGATAGCGCAGAGTATCTAAAGATATTGGCCGATTTTAAGTTAAGTCTTCCTGTGTTATTTAGTCTCTGTAAAAACTGTATTGTAATAAGTGCAATGGATTACATTATTGGACTCACATCGTTGTGACCAGACAGTTTCCCCAGGCTTTCAGGCATATTTCAGTTAATTGTTTTGATTTTTTAGCCTGCAGCTTTGTTGTATTGTATTTGCATTTCGTATCTGGTTGATGGACGGGATGATTTTAGTAAATAACAGAAAAGGATCTAAATCTGATTGAAAAAAGGGTCAACTAAGAAACAAACCCCTGCTTTCAAAGGCTGTATGAACCAAATGGCTCGGCCATGTAGCAGATCATTACAGAAGATGTATTCATTCAAGTACAAACTCAAAAATAACTCCCCTCAATGGAACATTAAAATGACCTTTTCAATCCTGATGGTGAATACCATAAAAATAGTATCAGTGTACCTTGTGAGTCGTGGCTTTGGACGTCATATTTGCCTTCAGCTCGTGGATAAATGTTTGTGTACAGCGGTTTATGTAATAATGACAGTGGACCCACTTTAAAAATGTAGGGATTCCAAATAGCAAAACAACACCAATTTTTCACAATATTGCTTTACGGTGACGGTTTGAACATTAGCGTGAATATTTGACTTTGAATGAAGGCTACTGTTGCTCACACTTGACCTGCTTTTAATAGCAAAGAATTTGACAAAAGTAAGGTGTATTCTTCTGTGTATATTGGGCATATGTTTTGCTGGGCATAATTTTTTTTTTTTTTTATTGTACTCAACGAAGGTAGACACTTAACATTTGGATCATCATTTGGATGCTGAATAAAATAAACCCAACATGAACCTCTCATTCATGACCATGTCCACATTTTACCAAACAAGCTTTGCAGAGGTTCCAAGCATTCCTACCACATGGCAGGGACCACGCCAGAGCCATGAGGAGGTCACCGAGGTAATTGGGATGTCGGACGAGCCCCCACCATCCAGACACCAGCAGACGTTTCCCTGTTGCTGTGGCGATGGTCTCCAGTCCTGCAAGTGGAGAACGTTGATATTTCTGAGTCCCTTCACATATCAACACCCACTTCACTCTGTTATATACAGCATGTGGGACACACAATCATAAGTGAAAGAGTGCAATGTGGGAGTATTTGTCTTGATTCAGTAAACACACTGAAAAGGCCAGAGTCTCCAGAGATGACTGACTTGCAACACTGGGATGTGTAGGGTCCCGTCTGAACTGGTTCTTCTGTGAGTTGGATTTTCTGAAAATATAATATCCAATACCTGACGGCAAAGAGACAATTGTTAATGTTGCGATCTTTAACCACCGCACACAACATATGAGAGCTGAACCGTGAATACCATTCAGCGCTATAATGGTTAGTGATCCGAGGGCACTGAGGGTCTGCGGGTGCTCGACAAGGAAGGAAGCCTGCAGGCCGTATGTGAAGGGAACCCAAGCCAGGTCGCCGAAGACCAACATGAAGCCAAACCCATCGTGCACAATGTCCATGGTGGTCAGAACCGCCTCCTGTATTAAAGCACAAGGCCATGGGATAAAGTAAGAAAAGAACTAATAATACAGTTATAAAGATCTCTCTGAAGTCCTCTTGTGTTGTGCCGTTTATTTAACGCAGGGCTGTTCCAACTTTTTTCAAAGAGGACCAGACTTGCTAATGTGATCATTTCTGACCTTTTTTTAACCATAAAAGCTACATGTAAATCATACACAATTTCCATTGTCACAATAATCTTTATTTTCAACCAGAGATGCCCCACAGAGGAGCTGTGTCTGTTTGGAGGGATGCCGGCAGCATCTTTCTAAATACCGTGATATGGGTTTTTGCCCGTACGGCACATCCCCAAAATAAACTATGTGGAATAGCTTACATTTCCAGGAAAATTATTAATATGTTTACACTGTGGTCCTTATAAACAGGAGTCATATGTAATGCTAAAGATAAAGCGTTGTGGGCCATAACTGATACATTAAAAGAGCGAACGTGGCGGCCGTATGAAATCAGACTGCGGGCCGGGCTGAAATGGTAATACGTGTACGGAATAAAGATGTGCAGTTCTCACCTCATTCCACAGAGCATCGGCCACATACAGCAGCTGGAAACTGTTAACCAGTATCATGGCGAGTGAGGGGGAACCGCGAAGCTCCACCTCCTTCATCAACATGCCAAGGTTAATGACCACCTGCAAGGTGAAGCGAATACTGATGAACAAGCAACAAGCAACATTTTTCAGCTTCACTTTCCAAATATTAGACCCCAAATTCATTAAGTGATTAACTGGATGCCAACAAAAAGTCACCGACTGGGGAAACAAACACGCGACAAACAACGTGGCAGTGACTGTCGAGGAAGACTTAAAAACAGCAACTTGACACGAACATTCATTGCAGAGGCAATAGCCTGATATTAAGTGGCTTCCTAATTAGGCTCCCATTTGAATCCAATGCAATCCAATACATGAGCACTAACACGCATGATTCCTCTGTTACAAACAATTGCATTGTTGGTTTTTGTGAACACTGACATAGAAGTGTTCCTATGTTTATGCCCCTCTCGTCTATGTAGATAATCACTTTTGACTGTGAACTCAGGGATACACATTTACTTGAAGTTACACGTTTCCAAACATGTCACTAAATACTGAATATTATATGCTTTGTAAAAAAATACAGCTGTTGCTGTATTGTTGTGCGTTAGATTGCACAGAAACCCCGACTAAAGTAGCCACTGAGGGAATGTTACCATTAAATAAAGAGAGTAGAGTTTATTATTGCAAAGTGTTCATCACTATTCTAATGCATCCATGATGTCAGCTTGGTAAGTTTGTCATGATAACAAAGTGGTTTGGTTTTTTACAAGTCAAAATGTTGAAATTATAACTTAAATGTAACTCACTTATTGGCTCAAAAATAATACTAACGTCACTGAATTGATCATTATTGTTTTAATTTCCTTAAAATTAGGACCTAATGTTCTCCCTGAAGTATATAATGATTTGTTTTTCCACTAGTGGAATGATCTGACATATATGTAATGAGAATCAACAATTGATACTCTATCGAGAGGCTTATTATTGGTTTAGTTATACATATCTTTAAAGCATTAAATCATTTAGAAATATTAGCCTTTAAAATGTCATTTTTGCTGTTTTAATTGTAAGATGTTGAAAGTATATTGTTTAAACATTCAACAGGAAACACACATCTCCCACACACTGTCTGCAGCCAGTTGGTGAAAGCTGCTTCTGTCCTCTCCTACGCACCTGGCTCGGGAACATTCACATGTGCAAAGGTTTCACCGTTTATACCAAGAATGCAGATACAAAACAACTTGAATAAAGGACTTAGTATCTTGACAATTTCCAGAGGGACTCACTCCTTTTACTGTCTCTTAAGATTTTTTTTTTCAGAGTAGTGAGGATACAGAGTAACCTGCTGTAATCTTTTATATTTCGCCTCATGATCATGACTCAGACTTAAATAATCAAGCCTGCCCTGAAACAAATGTCTCACTGGTTCAGGTCATCAGGGAGGAAGGCTTTTGATTCCGACTGCTAATTATTGTGGAAGATTAGTGGAGAGCAACATTGCCACCTGCTGGTTGTTGGGATTTCTAAAACAAACAGCGTTCATTTATTGAAGTATGCTTTCCATCAGTATGCATTTTTTTTAAGCTCTAATGCTTTAAGTTGAATATTATTAATTACTTGAAATCAAAAAATGACTTCTCTTTGTGTGAGAAAATGACAAAGCCGTCATTTCTAAAAGTAAAAAATTCTATGAAGTGAAAATTGTTTAACAAAATAAATTGAAAGTGAACAGATTAACTCACCCAGCCAATCAGACCCGGTCTGAGCTCACAGAAATATTTAAAGTCAAAGTTTCCAATCCGGGGGTTCAGCTCCCGTCCGATGAAGAAGTCATAGAGGGGATTTCCTAGACAGGACGGAGGAATGAAGGTTATAATTAATCCACAGGATAGCAGGACACATAAAGTAATCCTGTGCTTTCAGTTTGCAGGTACAGTACATTTACAGTCAATTTAACACGTCATTTCAACATTATCAGTTGTCATTAAATCTGGTATTATAATTTGAAACGATGCTCACAATGACTATCAAAATGTTTACACTGTGCACAGAGGGGGCATACCATTAGTTTTGAAAGGATTTAAGCAGATATATAGCTTCAATTCTTTAGCTTTCAGCTTTCTCAAACCTACATTTAGTTTAAATCACTATTTACAACATTGGTTTCATGTGAACTGAAGCACCATGAAGTTACAGTCTGGCACCGGCACCACAATCTTGTTGTAGCCTCGCTCTTTGTGTCTTTTCAAAAACTAAGATCATGAGCTAGCAGCAAGTGAATCGCACTGCCAGATGGTCTCAGGTTTTTTGCCTTCAGATGCAACGCGGCGTAGCGAGCGGGTCAGCTTACTCGACAAGAGGGTTCACTGGATGCCCGCAGGCTCCCGAAGAGCTCTGCCGTTAGATAATTACCCACAGGAATACCAAAAACAATCCACCGGATGACAAAGGAGGCCTGCAAATGCACACCTGTATCTATTATATATAGTCCTCTGGTGATGAACCTCCCCTCTCACCTGTGTTTCCCCCCAAAGCAAGAGCATGAGACGGAACCCAAAAGGAGCGGACGTAGAGGTAGACGGAGAACAGGAATGACAGCGCTATTGCGCACACTGCTAGAGGCAGCAGCAGCTCAAACAGAGCGGCCAGCGGAGCCCCGAGGACCAGCAGCAACATCAGCAACACGCCGCTGACGCACAGGCCGTGAAAACCTGAGGGAGAGAGACAAACAAAGCCAAATGCTGTAGCCAAGGGGAGAGAGGTAAACAGACGCACAGGCAGGTTTAAAAAGAAATGAAAAAGTTGGAAGTAATAAAACTTCTGATTGTGTAACTTGGCTCAGGGTCACACTGGCTTGAAAGAGTTTAAGAGGCCAAACTAAAAGATACATGAAAAGACTTTTGGATCTCCCTGAAGAAAATATCACAGCAGGTAAATTGCAGTGAAGCAAAGAAAAACCAACACATTAACTGTGAAATAGCCATTGGTACCTTTAATTCATAGTACTACAGTATTGTAGACAATAAAGTTTCTATCTAAGCTAGAAATTTACAGTGTGACCTAAGATTAAAACTGTTCCTTTAACATATTCATATTACATCCTAAAAATACATAATCATCAAATTAAAACAAACAACACGCTTTACAGCGTGTTTTTTAAAGATCAGTAATGTATTTACCATTTATGGGATACTTGAGGCGTGTTCCATCCCTCAGCGCTAATCCTTCAGACACCTGCAGGTAAATACACTGATTTTGAATCTGAACAGATGAAAAGTTAAAATAAAAACCATTCAAACAATTGAATGCAACATTAAATCTCTTTGAAACGTTTGTTGTTTCCATACAATTACAAGTACAATCTATGGGGGCTAAATGTTCACTAAATGTTCAGGAGCTCTGACGGTTGGTCTGTTTCCTCTAAGCACTTATTTGCACATAAAGATTTTACCCAGACATGTGTTTATTACCAAAGCCGGTTTCACTTGTAGTTTAACGGCTCTCACCTTTCCTAACGGCATCGCGTACAGGAGGGCATGCAGAGCGACCCAGCCCAGCAGAAGAGCGAGGGCCACAGGCTCCCATAGCTGCTCAGTGGAGGGGAGGGCAGGGGGCCACTGGAGCAAGCGGGCCTCAGGAGATCGACTCACACTGATCAGGAACACCACCGTCAACGGGAGAAGGACGGGTATGCATACAGCTCCTGGGAGAGATTATACAAAAAAAAACGACTTATATCGCTGAGCAGAACTACTCTGACGCAATGAAGCGACAACAGCGGGAAACCTGTAATAATGGAGCAGACGTGGGATACATTTAAATAATGAATCATGTTGAATAGCTGCATAGTATCAAAAAGTCCGCAGTCACATCCAGGTTCAGTCAGATGTGACATTTTAACTGTGGATAATGACAAGTCGTATTTGGGTTGTTGTGTTGATTCTCAATCAGGGCTATGTTGAACCGTCTCGTTCATGCTATGATCTTTACTTTAGCAAGTTTAACTTTATTTCTATTGTAGCCGACTTCTGATGAAACAACAAATATCCTGAGACGGTGTCTCTGTATCACAATTAATAAATTAGTAGCAATGGCGGCAGCAAACCTCCATCATTCAGTCCTGGAGCTCTTGTTGTAAACACGTGTTCAATATCGTAGTAGTGCGAGCAAGTGAGACGCACACAACAAAAGTACATGAATAAAAGAACGAAATATTTTGGGCTTAGCCGCAGCGTAGCTTCAGTGGGGAGTTTGTGGGATGGCAAAGTGGGGAAATGTCCTAAATGAAAGGATTTGTTGGTGGCTGCAGAAGGCGGTGAGAACTGCTGCGCCTCACCGAGGGTTCCTCCAAATTCCCTCTCTGTTTCGTGTGAGGATCTGTGTTTGAGAGCTTCACGGTTTGGCCTCATTATTGGTCGCCTGTGGAAATAATTAAGAAGTACCATGAAAATAAAGACATTTGTGGGAGAATTAAAATAATTGTAATTAGATGTAAAATACAATTTGCACAAATGACAGGAGGACAATAGACATCCTTCTTAATGGCAATAATTACTTATGTTCTGTACTTTAAATGTATATTATTATGTTCTACTTAACTCCCAACACATGTATTAACAGCTACAGCTGTATTTGGCTTTGCTAGGATTTACATGGAAATGTGAAACTGTAGAAGAAATGTTATTTTAGGACAGAGGGGCAGATGTCAAATAGCCAACAGGTCATTCTTTTACCTGATACATCAAATGGCAAACTATCCAATCACAAATCGTTTATAGAAACAACAATGCTATCAGAAAAAAACACTTTTTAACTTTTATCTTTTTCAAAGTCTGTAAAACAATGTAGATGTGCATTGTATTAGAGTGTTATTACATTGCGCTTGGAATTGTAACCCACCGAGACAAAGTTCAGGTTGGTCCTTGAGTGTCCGAGCGGCTACATTCTGTTATGAGACGAGAGGTGTTTTCAGTTTACTGTCCATTACCTGTGGACCCTCGAAACGCGAGAGAAACCATGGCTTTGCAGTAAAATACAGCTCAATACAAAAACCCCAAAGCCTTGTGTCTTGTAACAAATGAAGCGTCTTACCGGTGTAAAGCGCGGAGGTGTGGAGGCGACCGGGATGACTTCACATTCATTCCGACCATCCAGCAGCCTGCAGATGGAAACGCCCCCGAAACACGGTGAATAGCAGGAAACTGCCTCTAAGCCAATCGGATTCTTCCGTGGTTGTCAGAAGAGGGTGGGTACGAGAGGGTTAGACCAATCAAATGAGCCCATCAGGTGGCGACAGCGCGTGCTAGAGCGGGGAATGGCTACAGACGTTGAGAAATAATTCATGTTTTTTTTGTTTTACATATTACAAGGATAGTGACTCATTGGTAATTTATAAAACATATTAGCATGTTAGGTGGTCAAATCATAATTCTTACGTATGTATTTATTAATATTGGACTACAGACCTAATAGGGAGCCGTAGCACTTCAACCCTGTTCACATTTGTATAAATTATAATTAAAAGGGGCTTCAAAGTGGTGAAGGAGCCATGGCCCCCCCCCTCGCCCCCAACACGCAGGCCTATTTAGCTGTGCGATCCCATCACAAGACAGTCTTTAGGTTTTAGTTTGCTTGCTTCCAATGGTTTTGTCAAGGAAGAATGGTACCTTCAGTCTTGCATGCATACTTTTATTGTGGACATACACATTCAACAACTATTTGTGAAAGAAATTGACAGAAACAGAGACTGAACCAACCTCAAAGCAACAGTAAATCTGTAGTTACTTTAATGCAGGGGAGAGGGATTACATCATCAAATGGCCTTCACATTGTTTGTTTTGCTGAATAATTTGCTAACAGAACTTAATATTACAAGTGACAAGTTTCTCTTCAGTTATTTATATTCTGTATTCACATTAAACACATTTTGTTTAAGAAAAACATATCTTATAAAGTTGCTTTTTTTAGATAACTCATTTATTTGTATCTTTGTAAATAGAGGTATATATTATCATACTCTATATTATTGTGTAAATTACTGTGGCATTATATTAAATAAAATACTCAAGGTTCATGTGCACTTTGTAGGGCACAGGCCTAGATTTAGTGTTGGTCGATCTCAAATTAACTGAATCTGACAACAGATCTGTGTTGGATTTTCTTCAATGTTGAAGAACTTTTTATTCTATCCTTATGCCAGTTTTACAGGGAACTATTAATTTCAATCAATAGATTCAACAGTTAACAGTAATTAAAGGAGGAAGTCTTTAAATGTGGACGCATGATTCCAGTGTGTATTGTCCTTTATGTCTGGATTTGTGATCAGGTGTTTGGAGAAGACTCGCCGGCTGTGTTGCACTTTGAGCTTTAACCCCGCTCACAGATGACTTCGATCACACTCTGTTCCATCGGGGCGGGATCCAGGCAGCGGTGGGCGGAGCTTCCCACTATCTCATCCAGCAGGAAGTGTACGAGGTTCTCGTCGTGGACAAACCGCCACAGGTACATCTGCAGGTAGTGGCAGTCAACCTGGATCTGCTGCAGCCCAAAACGGCCGAAAGTGCGCAGGCGAACACACTCTAGGAACGTCTTCAAACTGATTTTGATAATTCCAGTGATCACGGAGACCTGGGACAACAAGGGGCCGTGTTAGATGTTTTTTCACTAAAGACAACACAATCGTGAAGACCTGCACCCACCTTGTTGAACTCAACCGAGCTGAAGATGTCAATCCTCTCAGAAAACAGCTTGTGTATATTGCTCAGTAGATTTGTATCCATGGGAGCGCTGCAGGCAGGCAAAAGACAGATCACTAAAGTCAGTCCACAATTAGCATAAATACATACATTTTTATTATTAAAAAAAACAAATCTCTAGCCGTGTGCCTTCACACAGACAATATCAAACCAAGCACACTGGGACTGAAACATGCACGGTACTTCACGGGGGTCAAATGTAACTACCGGTAACCATCTCGACTTTAGATTCAAGCAAGAGCTCTTTTGTCATGGCCTATAGATTTATAAAGTCTCCATCTTTACTAAATTATTCCTACATATAGTAGCATCCAGCTTTATTCTCTCAGTCATACACATTCAGTCATTAATACATTAGAATGCTGGAGGGCGGCACCTTGTTTCACCACCTTTACGGTTCATTTTAACGCCCCAGTACCTTGGAGTGTAGCTGGCGGCGTAGCGAGCTTGCTGCCTCGAGCTGCTGTAGACGGAAAAAGTCCTTTTGCTGGAGTCACTGCTGTGGGCTTTCCTCACACCTTCCTCATACAACAGACCAACCTGTGGCAGAATAGAGACCACTGATAAGACGGCCTGCTCGTACACAGTGAGGAAATGCAAAAGGAGTTTTATGTATTGCGAGCAGTGACCTGCACGTCAATCGAGGTGGTATCCTCTACGACTCGCTTCATCACAGCACGGACATTTCGGGGCTCGATGGTGTTGACCCAGTCCCGTGTTTCAACGCTCTTTCTCAACATTTGGGAGATTAACAGGCCTTGAACCTGCAAAAGCAAAAACAATTGTAATTATTAATTTCTTGCATGTGTGTCCCTCTTTTCCCTCAGTAGGAAAGGTTTGGAGGTGAAAGCCTTTGCTTACCTTTACATAATGGTTTAAAAGTTTCTGTGCTGCCTCCCTGGCTTCTGCACACAAGGTTGTGACGGGTGTGACAGGCCTGTGGTGCTGAGGAAGTACGATAAGGAGAAGACCTGGGTTTAGTAAATTACGTCACCTTTTGGGAGTTAATAAAAGAGGTTAATAAAGAAAAACATGAAAGAAAAAAAAATGTTTAGTCCCACTCACCTGTTCTCACACACTAAAATGCATTCTACATAAATGACTGCAAGATATGTATTTTTACCGTGTAATATAGACTTTTGTACATGTAGCTGCATTTATTAAGTGAGGGGCCATTTACCTGCGCAAGGAACTGTTCATCTGTGAGAGTAAGTATGTAGGTGATAGTAGAGGTCTCGTAGTCCAAGCAGAGGCGAGACAGCAGCAACAGAAGGGCCGGAGGAGTTGAACCTCCCTTGTCTCCGGCACTGTCGCAAAACTGCCGAGAAGACTGGCACACAAACTTGATAAAGCTCACCACCAGGCTCTCTCGCACACCCTGGCTGCAGAATTCCCCCTATAGGAGGAGGAGACAGACAGGAACAGCTGTGTGGAAAATGACTTTCTGAGGCACCTAGCAAATAAAGAAGAAAACAAAAAACATTCACCTTAAAGTACGGCTTGTTGGAGAACGTAATGTCCTTTGCAGTGAAGAGATGCACTGACGCCAACACTGACTTAATCTGATTGAGAATGGAGGCGGATAGGGAGGAGAGCAGCTCCGGCAGGCTGGTCGGAGCATCTCTGCCGGAGGCCGCGCCCCCGAAATGGCCTCCGCCTCCGGTGCCCCCGGCAAGCCGAGGCGTCGCCAGGGCCTGCCGCACGTCCGTCAGGCTGTCCATGTAGAAGCTCTGCAGGGCCGAGAGGTACTGCTTTACGCGCTCCGTTGCGGCCCGCATCACAATCTCGGTCCCCTGGTGCGGCACGGCGGAGCCCGGCAGCAGTTTGGTCACGGCCTGAAGCCTCCGGTGGAAGCGGTCCAGCGCGCGGACCAGGAGGGAGTTATCGCCGACCCCCTTCTCCTCTTGGATCCTGCGCTCCACGAGCGAGAAATACCGGGCAGCCAGATCGTCAACAAAGGCGTTCAACTTCGCGTTCGCCATCTGGGGGATGTTTTTGGACGCGAGCTCGCCCGTCTGAGCGTGGGTGATGAACAGTTCTTGGTAGGATGTTATGACTAAACATAAGCTGCTGACAAACTCGTTGCAGCCCCTGTCGATGAATTCCAGGATGTCGGTGTTTGAGGTGGGGGAAGGGATCGCTCCCGTTTTAGGGAGGTTACGGGTCGGCGATCCGGCGGCTGCAGCCGACGGCAACCTGCATGCAGGAGCATCCTGTACGGCCGGGTGCGGCGTTATCTCCGCTTCAAGACCCTGGAGCTCTAGCTCCAGGCGAGACCTCGCGTGGCTCAAGAATTTCTCACAGAGCTCCTCGGCTGGCTCGTCCAACTGCAGCAGCAGCTCCACACACTCAGATAAATCTTTAGCGCTTGACCCGCCATCCCTGTAAGACCACAACAAAACAGGTAGAAATAACTCATCTACAGGAAACAATGTGTAAAAATGTACTGGCCAGCACAACATTGAATGTGGAAAACAACACATTTTTTAAATGTAATTTTTTAGTTGAGCAGTACGAATGTAGCAAATTGGAAAGATAATGGAACAAACTAAAAGAAGTTAGAGCAAAAGCATTTGTCATTTTCAACTTTTAGGCGTTTCCTCCCAGTGGAGTCTGCAAAGTGAATGTATGAGATTCCTACCTGAACTTCTGTCGAAGCTCTTGTGCCAGTTTATCCATGATGGCGTGACAGTCGTCCTGGATTCCCTTGAAGGAGGGCAGGTGGCTGTACTGCTGCAGCACACAGCGGGCCCGGCGGTGGGATCTCACCGCCTGAGCGTAGGCCTGCAGCTCCAGACACTTATTCAATCTGGCCGGCAGTTCAAAGAGAAACTGCAGCTTCCTTAACAGAGTGTGAACCCCTAGGGTGTGAAATTAGACAACAATATGAGAATAACCACCTTGAAGTCCCCAAAATGGACACACAACTTCTAGTTCAGGCCTCACCTGAGAGTTTTGTAATCTGTGCATGCTGGTCTTGAAGAGTACCACTGATACTAGCACTGAAATCTGTGATTGCCGCCATGTTGGCAGACAAGCCATCCATTTCATCCTCCATCTTTTTGAAATCGTTCTTCATCTTTCTTATGGTGTCTGAAAGAAAACGTGCAAAAGAAATTTCAGCGATCCACAAGTCTATAAATGCAAGAAAGTTAAACTACATGTCAACAATTACTTAACAATGAGCAAGAAGTTGTCTCACCTGTAGCAGATATGAACTTATTGTAGTTTTCGTAGACCAGCGTCTGCATGTCACTGTCCAAAGAGCGGATCTGCTTGACCATGCAGGTCTCCTGGTCCATCAACTCTGCAAGGGAGCACTCCCTCCTCAGCTGCATTTGGACACAAAAACAACAAAGGACAACATTATATTTAAATATTATATAAATGCAATACTGAGAAAACAGCTTTCTTCAAAACATTTCATCATTCAACGGAGAGCAACCTATGCAGCGTGTGTGTGTGCGTAAAACTTTAGTTTCAGCGTGCTTACTGGTTCTTAGGTGTATTATATAGTACAAACTATAAAATCCAATTATTTTTGTGCAAGTTCGATGAAACATGCATTGTTCTGACCGCATTTTGACATAAGAGGCGGCGTGCTGCAAAGTCTCTTCAAACTGTCAGCTGTTGAAGCTGTTTGAATGCGTCCCATCCTCACCCTTCCTTTCATTCAAATATTATCAAATTATATCCAGACAACTTAACAGAAAATTGCATTATGGGTTATTGTTTTATCAGTGAGCTCAGCAGCTATGATACTATATTGGGATTCCCCCCAGAAACAAAATGGTTTAAATTCGTCAAATCACGTGGCAGCATCGGTCACCTTGTTGAGGAAAACTTCGTGGTCAAAATGCGGTCCGTTGATGTCGCAGGGATCCAAGGACTTCGCCTGCTCCGCGGCCTTTGCCTCCTCGTTCATCCCGTAGTAGAGCTTCAGCATGCCGTGCGCCCGGCGCTTCTTGCTGGATTCCTCCGACCCTGCCATCGCCACCAGTCCGTCCTCCTCCGCGTCCATACCGCGCTAGGAAACGTACAAACGATAATAAACTAAGATGACGAAGGCGTCCAAGCTGCAAGGAGAAAACTGACCACTACAGACTTAAAACGTTAACGTTGTTCTCTAAGGTGACTGACATTCGTTAAGTTTAGCTGTCTGCTCTTAATTCACGTATATTGCTGAACAAATAAATGGAAAATGGCATTTGTCCTGATACACAAGCTGCTAGCTTGAAAACGTCACTGCTTCCGGGTTTGTAACCTATCCGATGTTACGTCGTCAAAGAGTAAATATAGTCAAGATAACAAACTATGTGCTTACGTTAGGAATGTAATTCTAGTTTGAGATTGCGCAAGTGCACTACGACGCACTTTCGTTTAACTTTTACACAAATATAAAGGTTTATATATATATATATATATATATATATATATATATATATATATATATATATATATATATATATATATATAAATAAATAGGTACTATAGATTCTTTTATAGATTGTCAGAAGTGATCAAATTTAAAAATGGAATTTGTTGTGTGTACATACACAAAATACAAATAAGATCTCTTATTTCATGAATATTACAGCTAGATCTGGTCAAATCTTTTATTTAGACATTATTTCCTAATGTTGGTAATAGAAACTAAAAAAATAAGTACATTGATTCAGAAATGGAATTTAAATAATGAAAAATGCTTTAGTAAACTCAATTGTCAAATCCTAAATCAGGAATAAGTGCTGAATTGTAGACATAAAACAATGTAGTTTTGCCACACAAGATAACCTGAGCCGAAGAAGCTGAAGTGGAATCTAGAAAAAAAGCATGAATTCAAGAAAAAAATACGGCTTTTCTGGTTTTGTTTTAAGAGAAAACAATTACATTTTATTGGTCATGGATTAAAAATGTAACAAAAGATATATTGCATCACAGACAATTAATCAAAAAAGGAATAATATCCTCTGATTCACTCAGGCCTTTGATAATAGTAATTATTTATAGCCACATTTTGAAGGGCCTGTTAAACCATTTTGGTATTACGTCACTTAAATCTCTGCACATTATAAAACCGATACCCAAATGTAGCCCATCACTACATAGGTATCATATTGGGGCAATGAGAAACACAACCGAAACTTTAGGGATGACACTGAGCAACCATCACATAATTGAAGTATATGAAGGAAAATACATTTTGAGCGAATTCGTTTTAAAAGGAAGTTCCTGCCTTATTCAGTGCCTCACACCAGAGCTTGACCCTTTTCCCCAACAGGCTGTCATCAACAATTGACAGCACACCATGTCAAAATGTATAGGAACACAAAACATTGCAACAAAATCCCACAAAGTAAGTTAGTGTTAGTTAAAGAAAAGACATCAGTACATCAAGTACATTAGCAAGTATTAAACACACTTCTTACCATTTATTTTCAGAAAAATTATCCCCACTTTGCATCCGTTTATTTAAAAGAAGGCATAGCTATTTTGATAAAGGCAGACTGACCCCGCCATGGAGAGGAACCACAGTACACTGTTCAACAGCAGGCCAGTGTTGTTAAGCAGCTGATCAACAATCGCACATCAGCCAGGGAGAATGAAATGTATAGGCAGAAAATGTGTGAAATATATTACAAAACCAATTACTTTCTTCAAACCAGTCCGTCATTGGTTTACAACCACCAAAACAAGCACACAGGCAGTCATTGAGACCCCCACTTGCAAACAATAAAAGGCACTTGATGCATGAGGCAAGTGATTGCATGAGAAAACACTTTCAATGACTCATTTTTTTCATTGTGTACTAAACCGACAAGTATTTGTAAATTAAATAAAAATGTTCTCATAAAAGCCAACAAACAATACAAAAAAGGGTTCATAAACAGTGTATTAGTTTCAATAGTGCAGTATCACATTATATGTGGTCTGATGTGGAATGCCTACTCTACATTTTGACATGCATAGTGTTAAGTTAGCAACAATATATTCGACAGCTGCACATTTAATTCCAAATGTATAAAAGTAAAAATATTCTGCAGTTTGCACGTTCAAGAGAATCAGGGAGAACTCTTCTGTTTCTCAAAACAAGGGAAGGCCAATTTCAAAATGGCATTGTTGAGGTGAACTTGTACAGCAAAGACAGGAAGTGCCTGTATCAGCATTAGGGTGAAGTTCAGAGGACACTCAGTGGACCCGCGGTCTCCTCTGGAGAGTTACAGCAGCTTACTGTGATGCAGCACGTTAGAGAGCCTTTGGTTTACAGGGACTTCTACGCGGTCATATGCACACAGTACCTAGTCTTGTCCAGGAAAAGCACTTGCTCAGAAATTGGGGATTTTATATATTATCAGTAAGGTACTCAGAAGGAATAAAGTTTAAAAAATGCTGAAAACAGACATCAACGACCCTTTTATATTAAAGGAAGCGTTCCTCGACCTTTGTCAAATAATTCATATGATCGCGTGAACGAGGAAAAAATAAATAAATTCTAATGGAAAATCTTCTAGGTCGCAGTTATTACTAAAGTTATTCACTAGTCCATAATTAAGAGGTGTTGATAATATCTTATCAGCAGGAATATTGTATTTCCTATGTCCCTCGTAGCAAAAGATCTGAGCGCGGAGGAGACTTTTCCATTTGAAGTTAAACTGAATATGAAATGCTGACCATTCACTAAGAGGAATAGGAGCCTGGTGCAATAACACATTGCCAGACGACAGCTTTCAATTGATTCATATTGTTTGTACCGTTTGGTTTATGTGGTCTTTGAACAATTTGACTGTTTTATTGGTACAAATCAATTACCAAAATCAAGCTTTTCAATGAGTCCTTGATAGTGGGAAACTTGATGCCGTAAAATGTCTATTTTACCCCATTCATTCATCGTGACCCATTTTTTTTAAAGAGCGACGTCCCAAACGCACTTTCTCTCCACAATAACTAGCCGCGAATATCCTCAAACATTAAATAAATCTTCCACAACACAAATAATGTGCTCACATGCGGACTCTTAGTGATCAGTAACACCAACGCGCCTTTAAGTTCGTCAGAGGTTTAACGCGAGTGCTGCTGAAGGGCCAAAACTGCCATGACATTGTTAGAGTTGTGTGGCTGGTCTCACGAAGGAGGCTAGGAGAAGTCTATGTTGTCTTTGTGTAAGGCCATCTGATGAACGGCCACTTGGAAACATAAGAGTTAGTAGATCATTTGGTTTTTCACATTACTGTACTCTCTTAATACACATACAACTTCAAAAAGATAAATACCATCACTCACACCTGAATCCCTCGCTTGGTCCTTTGCATATTCGTATGTCATCCGCTTAAGTGTCTTGTTCTTTAAATCTCAGTGTACAGTGTTCAGGTTTGGTCTTCGACGGGCAGGGGGCGGAGCCAAACAGCCAGTTTAACCTTGCTCCAGACTCTCCGTCACTTGCACCGCCGAGTATGAGGGAGCAGACACCTGGCGGGTGAAGAAGGACGCAGCTCTTTTCGGCTTCAAGCATCTGATTTCTTTTCCTGGAAGACAACAACAGACAAATACTGAAAGACGACAACAATCGACTACAGGGAACTTGTCTTAGTGTGGAAGTTGCTCACTCTGGAAAGATTATACCGCAATTATGCTCGGCCTGAAGAGGTGAACTCGGGGCTCACCGTTGTCCACGTAGCTGATGGTATTAAGCGAATGCACCCGACTGCACATCACGCTGCTTTGCCTGCGCAGCATCCCGCGGCGTCCTCCTCGTGCGTTCTGGTTATTGCCGTCCCGCTCAGCAGGCTGCTGAGACAGACCCCCCTCACCGTCCACTTCCGCTGCAGCTCCTCCCTCAGACACGGACTTCAGCTCCACACAGAACTCAATAAATCCAATCATCAGCTCTGCCTGGTGGACGAAACAAAAGTAAAACATAAAAGTAAAACAAAAGTAGAACATCTCTACACCATATGTTGTTAGGTAGGAGATTTCATAATGTGCAATCGAATCACATTGGATGATGTTGTGAATTGTGACGTCAAATTAGACAAGCATCTTCCAACCTGTTTGGAGTAGATCTTAAGCAGCTTGTTGACAGGAGTGCCGTCTTCATCTCCATCGAACTCCAGCCACAGGATGTGCGAGTCCCCCTGCTCCTCAGGGTAGCTGTGGTCCCAGGAAAGCTCATTGAAAGGCAGGCCAAGCAGCACGTGCTGTAAGTGATGTGGTTCAAAGCAGAGACATTAAGTTTTAGATCATGAGGAACAACAAAAACCGGGTGAAATGTGGCATCAGAGCCGTCGACCAAAGACTCACTTTCTCTTTGACGTCCATCACATAAACTCCCTCCAGGCAGATCCCCACGTTGACAGCTTTGCGTTTGGCCCTCTGGAGAATCCCCTGCACTGGTTTGTCAATCTCCCCAATGAAGAAAGCGCACCTGTTGGCGTAGTTAATGCCAATTAATACCCAATAAGAGATTTGACCAAATAGAAATCAAAGCATGAATGGCCTGTTGTCCAAAGTCCTACCCGTAATAAGGCAGAGTGTGACATGTGTTGAGGTACTGGTGTAGGAGCTGTATGGGGTCTGCAGAGTTTCCAGCAGGTGGGTTGATCTTTCTGTACTCCTCCATGAGTTTCTGCTCCAGCCCCGACTGACGGTTCGACTTCCCTCTCAGAGTGGAAAGCAAACCTCCAGTCCCCATGGCAACATGTGCAGGCAGAAAAGAGGATAACTTCTTGTTTCTGTGGAAAGCAGAAGAGAGCGCTTCCATTATGAATCTCATCTGTGGAAATCTGGGCTCAGCGTTATGGTAAATCCACTATTGCTTTAATATGATGTATTGTTAGATCCATTTTTACGATTGACAGGGTGCTTAAAAAGGATTGCATCAATTCAACGCTTTTATCAGCCTGCTGTGCCTACGTTCTACTTTTATCCTTAACATCATTGATTTGATGTAATGCTGCACTTACAGTAAAACTCAAATTAAGTACCCTTGTGAACCTCTTAGTGGATTTTTTTCCTCTCACGCAAAACTACCCATATAATGTTGTTTTGTGACCGCAACAGACTTTATCACGTACTACCAGTCACATATTGATATGAAAACTCTCCTTCAGTCAGACAGCTTCTCGTCTTCAGATTCAAAAAAGACGTCAACAGCAGAAGCAAAAATATATAACCCGCAACTAGTAATTATAATACAAAGAATGAGCGCTATACGGCAAGACTATCAAGCCGCTAGTTGTGCTTTTCTTCAATAGTCCAATCATATAGTTATTTTAGGAATTGATAAGACTGTATTGTTAATCATATAATTCATGTGTAGAAGATAAACCCATTGTCTCCTCTAACTTCCTCCATTGCTGGGAAAGCTTGGAACGTAATTCTCATTATTGGGCTGTATACCTATAATTATCAGCCCTTTAGTCACAACTAAGTCTCACATGGCTTTACAAAAAAAGCCACATGCTGCTCCAATCAAAAATGCAGTGCTGGGCATTCTTGTGCTTGGTATTAAAAACCTTCTCTCTGAAAACATGTGGGTTGATGGACATTGGCTGCGTTGTGCGTTTCAGTGTCATTTTCTTCTCCTCCATTTTGGCTGAAGCGAGGCATCTGTAGGGGCCAGTACACACTTCTCCATTTTATAAAAAAGGCAAACTCTGAGTCAACTGGGAGCTCATCAGAAATGTCCACGTACGCAGAACGTCAAGTAGGATCTTGTGTTGAAAAGAAAGAACGCTCTGTTGTGTTGTTTTATTGGCATGCAATGAGATGTGGCTCGCTGAGATATTGTTTAACAATTGCCAAACCAGCTGATCTATATTCACTTCCTCCAAGCATGTCACGCTGCGACACATACACAGGCCAGAAAAGGTGCACATGGGGAGAGCGCACAATCCTACAAACGCACTTGTCATCATTTTTTTTATAACTTCTATGGAATATTAAACTGTGGGTGCATTACATGCATTTTGCTAAAACATGTTAGCAGAACATGTTAAGCGAAAATTGTGCAAAACTATTAAGAGAACTCTCAAAAAGGTTTCTTTTTTTAAATAAACCAAACTTAATTCCCCCCCTCATTGATCCATTAAACTCCTTTACGAGCGACTGAAGGGTAAACAATTCGCTTATCTTTAAAGTACCTTAAAGTAGTACTAAATTGTTGCCCGTCCAGACCGGTTCCCTCATCGAGAGCGAGAGACAAGGCTCCCAGACCAGTCCAGTGCTCGGGGTCGCAGGGGTAGCGTCCCGTCAGAATGTTTCCCTTGGCCTCCTCGTACAGGAGCCTCAGCACACCCTCGTCATCGATCTGCTCGGGAGTACCAGGATGACAACGACTATCCATCAGTCAACAGGAAAGCACACGCTCAGACATGAACCATGAATCTACTAAATGTACCTGTGATGAATAACAATGTCTTAAAGATTCCCTCATATGTGTGAGTATTGAATGTTCTTGTAAAGAATTCGGCTTAATGCTACCTGCAGCTCTTTAGATTTAGGATAAAAGACGTTCCGACGGTACTGGAGACACGGTTCATCTGAGGAAAAAGCAAAGGGCGATGATTGATTACGGTTCGGTGGACCATCTGTCAATTCTTTGAGTGTGTTCGCTTGTGTGGTGAAAAACCCAAGCAAGCTTTATTTGAACAATTACAATGAAATTAATTGTTTATCAAAAATGTTGCCAGATAGTTTTGTTTATAAAATACATGGTTTAAACAATTCATGGACACTGCTCTTTTTAATTCAATTAATTTTGTATTGCACAAAATCACATATTTGCCTCAGAGGGCTTTACAGTCTGTACACATGCAACATCCTCGGTCCCGAAACAGTCACATCAGCACAGGAAAAACCAAAGAGATCTACTCTAGACCGTGTCAATATATCACGTTGTCTGTTCTAATGTGGTGACTGGTCAGTTAAATTACTTTAATAGGAGAAATTCACTATAATGCAACAAGTGTAATCTTTTATTTTTCTCTGTGAGGTTTCAACATTTTGTTTGACAACTTTCATGTTCCAGGTTTTAGTTCCTTGTTCAGCCCCAGCTGTTTATATCAGTGCAATTTGACCCTGAGAAAGCTACTAAGCACCAACAAGGAAGTTACCAATCCACGGTGAGCAGCTGCAGAAAGAGAGACCGGCTGTGCTTGGTAAGACTGTGAGGCAAAGTGAACAGACAGCCTCTGCAGTCACTGGTCCTTAGTTTATCTCTTTGGAATTGTACAAATAATCTGCTTTTATGCATTGGAAACCAAAATATTTTTTCAATTTAATTCCGGCAAGTACTCTAATCCTCACCTTGTGAAATGTCTTCTTCTGAGGCCTCAGTGAAGCGATACAGCAAATCCGGCCACTGCCGACACAGTTTGTATGGTTGATGTCTTGCCTTTAACTGCAATTCTGAGGAACACGGAGGAGGCGAGGGTCTGTGATGTGTCTGATAGCTTGCTCTGATTCTTGTGCTGCTTTCTATTGTGACACTGAAGCTACCAACATCAATGTAAGGTAAAATCATTTAAAGAGAAAATAATTGCATGAATAATATGCAATATGCAACATTTTGTAGCCAGACTACAATATATTTTTGGAGATAGAAGCACATACGCACATTGCCAAATAAAAAGTTACAGGATTTATGAGCGTAAAAAGTGGGGGATATAGTTCTTACCAAGCAGTGGAGAACAAAGCCAAAAGGCAAACGCATCCTGCACAGAGTCAGGAATATGGAGCGCCTCGCGAACACTGCGGCCCAACTCCTGCACGGACACACTGCCGAGCCCTTCTAGCGTTAAGTGCACGGCGCTGTCCCCACAGACGTACACGAGCACATCTTGGGCTGTGGGAGGCGGGGGAGAAACACAAATAAACTACCAAATTGCTTTAAACGACACCAAAATGGCACACACTTCAAAAGGTTATATATTTAAAAAAAGAATATTAAGAAGCACTGATAGATTTCAGCCCCGATGAGAAACTATGACATTTAGTGCACTGTACCACGCAAAAGGGTTGCCGAAGAAGCAACACTTCCTCTTTGTGAGTGATCATCCGATGAATCGGGAGGAAAACTCCTGTCGTCTCCATCCATCTCTTCTCTGAAAGCCAATGAGACATAAACGATAAGATAATGACTGTTATCATGGAACACGGAAAATCTGCATCTGTGTGCAGATGTCACTTAAAAGTTTAAACTTTTTGCCACATACAGGATGTGATGGGACAAGTGTAGCATGGTTGTCAACACAGATCTACATGATATTATAAAAATCAAAACGGTATATGGCTAACAAGGGAGACCAGTTAAGGGGTTATGTGTCGCACACACGAACATTAGTCAACAAAGTAACTGCTTCAGAGGGGACATCCATAGACATATATGATCTGAAATAGTAGCTGGATCTTCCTCACTGACATATGCGTTCCGTCTAATAATTAACGCTAATAATTTAGTCAAGGACTCAACTGCACCTGCGCCACCATGTGGTAATAGACTTAAAAAAGACCCCGATCAACCACAACATCCCATTCGGCTTCTGTTGACCTCACCCCGTCAGGCGCCATTTAACACATGGCCCTGACCTGTCCATGCTATTAAGCAGCGCTTCTGCGGCATTTAATAGGACTTTGGACATTGATGTAACGGGCTAAATACAGAGGATGCCGTTATAAAGACAAAACGGGACAATCCCAAGGCCCGTGGTAAAAGGAGCTAGCTAGCGTTTGCCATGCCCTGTCGTTACATTCCCTAATAAACCCAAACAATCTTTGAAACATCACGGTGCATTCAATAGCTTCTTAGTTCTTCGGTTAACTAACGAAGCAGCCGTGCTAGCAAACGTTACGTGCGAATTGAGCTGGACATTAAACCTCATTGCGACTCTTTCAGATGCAATAGGACGTTTCAGGCATCACTTGATGAAGAGTTGGACACTTTATTAGTACGTTAGCTCCCTTTAGGTGTTTTAGTTAAACCGTTTGCCTTAACGTTGGAGTAAAGTGAGGGAAAAATCACTACCTAACAGACGTCACACGATCGTGTAGCTTGTTCTCCTCTTGCTGCTTATGCGGTCGCCAGACTTAACGTTACTTTTGTAAATGCCGTCGTTAAAGACACGTCAATTGGACGGTTCGCTGCTGTTAACGTTAGCTCTCTACGGGCAGCTGAGACGGTCAATGGCGAACGATCCGTTCATTCTGAATCGCCCTTAACTGGGCGCGACCAACCGAGTTTAAACAACACTTTAAAAGGGACGTTCATTAGCGAGGTAGCCATTAGAAGAGCCAATAACAGAACGTACAAATGACAGGTTTGGAGATCATTTGAAAGAAGCCTGGACACTGTTTGAAGGCGTTCTCACTGGGAAGGTTCAAAAGGTATGATCTTCAAAATGAGTCAAGTTCCGGTTCAGTGACGTCATCGCGTCTGGAGCTAAGCAGGCAGTAGATTTATTTTTATATTTCTTATTTTTTGATAGGTTGTTGTTAATATATTGATTCAGAAACACAAATGGAAAAGCTAAAATTAGATTTCTGTTATTGAAACAGTTTATAGTAAAACGCAGTGCTCCCCCAAACTGCTCTGCAATAGGGCACACTGAGCCTGCATGAAATGTATGACAATCCAAGTGTTCAAAGCCAGTGGGCCGGGTGGTGTAGTACCATATTGACATGGTATTCATGTCCTGCACGTGGACAGTAATACTATAGGCTTCATTGTCATAGAATGATACCATTATGTAAGCAACCTAAAAAATGACTAAAGAACTGAATCAAAGAAATACGGTATTTCCATTTTATTTCATGGCGCAGACCTACAACAGGTTTGGCTTTGCAACATCAGCGTTATTGTTAACAAGCTATTGACGGGTATCTAACTTAGAATGATAACTAATGACAAAAAAAATAATGGACAACTTGGGGTGAGCTAAATCAGTATAATTAAAAAACAGATAACGTAGATACTATTATGATAAAACAGATTGGATCTTTCCCATTAAGAGTACATGTGAAGCATCTGAGATGTATGTTGGTGATTCCAAACTTAAATATCTACCCGTTTTGAGTCAGGCAGTCTACCTATCCCGAGATAATTACGTCATGTTTTTGAAAGGACCTTCAAAAACGCTATTCACTAGGATTGAAATTAAACGAATTTCAGAGATTGAACAAGAGTTTTCCCATACTAACTAATGTTTTTTTTAAATCAAATTAATTCATTTTTTTCTGTTTGTATAAATCCTTTTAAAAAGCCTCAAAACCCTTGGCATAGTTGTCTGCATACCTGATGCAGGTGTCTAACTGCATGAACAGCAGATTGAGTATTAACAAATGGGATTATAAGCTTAAACAATGGACTCAGAGTAGAGGACACACTTGACGGCTTTCACTGCATTACATTATATCAATCTTCACAATCCCATTTCTTTTACTGACAGGGAGGAGACAGGCAGGGACACACTTTCAAAGTGGAGAACCTATTATTGATGGTGAAGTCTGACATTTGTATTTGTGCATGCTTTTAGAAAGAAGAAGTAAGTGAATCCACTTCACATAAGGTATTTAGTAACATCAAACTTTAATAAGACATTGTTAGTATAGTGCCTCATGTCTAATGATCTTATTTAACATAAAAATAAACTGGGAAATAATTTATTTTGAATTAGCTAAAAAGCCATAGGCTTGCAATAAGATCTGTGCCTTATCAGTTTCACACTTGGAATGTGAAAAGGAAAGAACATTTATAAAGGAAAACATTCACTTCATCTGTGATGGTGATCGGACAATATAAAATACTAACAATAGATCATTGAAATTGTTGACATTTGTCGTTAATATTTTGCTTTTTAAATTAAAATAATTAATTATCTCTGTGTAAAAATTATTTACATCCACGTCCATCATTTGAAATTTAAGCGGAAGCTGGGTTTTCAGGATTGCCCTCCTCCACCTGGTTTGTGAGCAGGAAGAACTTCATCACAGGTTCCATGTACTCCATTACGGTTTCTTTCACCGATTTCTCCAACAAGTACCCTTCTGTCTCGATCTGTGTATTCTCATTCCCCGCCACTGCCTCCATGGCAGTTTGTAGCAACCGCAGGCTCACCAGCACAGAGCCCTGGCAGGGAGGTGGAGGCAAGTGGAAAGACGGGTAGAGGTAGTAGAAGCAGATTCCATTAGAGAGCAATCATCAACAACCTAAATATACTACTGAAAAGCAGAAGGGAATACATTTGACCTGTCAGCACTAAAAGTGAACGACAAATCAGTTTGTGTTAATTTCTAAATCAAGTCTGGATTCTCATGAATTAAATTGCATTTTTAACCAACGTGTGGTGTATTTACATAATTGTGGGTGGTCGCAGCACATTGTCTCCCTGTGCTTATGAAGACATGAGACAATATTAAAATATGATTTTATAAGAAATTGTCAGTCCCCTAAAAGCCAATGTTATCCCTCTGTGCCTGAAAGTATGGTAAAAACACATTATTTCTTCCCAATGTGTACCTGTAAGAGGAAGACTGACATTACTCCAGCCCCGATGGTGTTCATCAGGCCCATGTAGTAGTTGACAAGGGCCTCCCTGCAGCCTCTGAGGTAGATATTGAGCTCCTCGGTTTGGTATTCATAGTTGTAGTGAGCCGAGTTGTTGGTTAGCTGGTACTGGAGGCATGGCCGTGGAGAGCTGGGGTTGCAGCAACTGAACGGGACTCCATCTACCAAGTAACGGCCATCCACGTTGCTCTTGACGCGGCTGAGAAAACGAAAGACACAATATGTGGTTTTCATATTGCAGGTACAGGTCTTTGTTTTTTCCATACATATTCTCAGGATGGGAGAACCCACTCCACTTGGTAATACCGTGCATAACTCACTCTTTCACTTCTTTGGAGCTGAAATCAAGGTAGCGGTTGCTGATCCACTGGACCTCAAACCAGTCCCTGAAATCATTGTTTCCACAGCACTGAAACTCCATCTGCAGCCGATCGATGTTCTGCTTTAGGAAGCAGCGCCCCGGGGTGTCTGTGTCCTTGTAGAAGCGGACGCCGTTCTTCAGGCCAATCTTAAGGGACGACTCCAGGCTGCCCTTCATTGCGTAGCTCATGATGACGGCCAGCAGCATGAGGACAGTGAAGAAGCAAGAAACAGCAAAGTAGGGCTTCAGCATGGTCTTCCAGCGAGGGAACCGCCCTGCATCCAGAGCATCCTGGCAGACTCTCGTGGCAAAGTAGTTGATGCCCAACGATGCCAGACCAACAATCACCAGGGTGTTGGGCACAAGATGTATATCTGAGTTATCCATTACCTGCAAGTGAGTCCCATAATAATAATAATATTCAATACAAATTGCATTTATTTACTATTAGTGAACATGCATCCTATGCTGCTTATTATCTGTATTTTCAACAATCGTATGAAAATACACAGCATATAAACAAAAGTACTTAACAAAAGTAATATTTCACACAAATTACCAGAAAACCAACCGGGAAATACATCAGATCACACACACAAGTTTGGCACATCAATCAGAAAAAGCTCAAAAGACTTCAACCGTCATCTATAATATGTAATATGTACCTCCGCAGTACTCTGAAATGTATGTTTAATGGTTTTTTATTGGCGGCACAACAGTCAATCACAGTTTAAAGAGAGTTTAATGAGCAATTAGTGGCTCACTTCAAGCCATTGGAGCTCAGCTGTGTTGCTTAAGTGCACCCACGGTAGTTATTCTCTTGCATGGTCTAAATTGTGCAAGCAGGATTTATTAGGATACATATTATATATTACTCCTCAGTGCAAAATAATGGGAGGAAAATCAGAGGGGTAAACTTTAGTGCAATATCCAACATGACATGTTAGAAGAACATTTCTGTGAGCCGCATATATTCTGTATTCTGTCATTTTTTTTCTTTAACTGTTAATAATACTCACAGTTACATTTTTTACAGCAATACCAAGAAAAGTTTCATTATGTTTTTCCTGTTCCAAGGTGAGTGTTTTGTGTACAAAGCCCTATGGCAAATTTATCATTTATAATTTTGGGTTATACAAAAAAAAATGAAAATAAATATTGTATTTTCATACTTGATTTCACAAACACCCGAGAGAGCTTCAATAACAAAGTCTCAAATACATTGGGGTTTTTAATCCTGCAGATGAATGAATCAGGAAAAACTACTCAAATTTGAATTAAAATAAATTAAAATAAGGTTAACACAAGGTTGGGATGGCGGCCTTGAACAGCCGGATTAAGGTGGTCAGAGCATGGTTTATGAAATGATGAGTCAGGATCTGAAGTGAGTCACTGGTGTGTTAACCTCCTGTATATCTCTAACAAGGACATATGGACGTTTATCGTATCCGATTTAATCAATCCTCCCGAGACATTTTTTCTCCCAAAAAGATTGCACCAACAGCAACGTCCAAAAACGCTGTCATCGTAAATGTAAATATTTATTGAAAAACTTTAGAGGTGTACTCGTCATCTGTTACTATGTTGGTTTTCCTCCCAACAGGCACACATTTGGTCTACTTCTTTATAGTTACACTGAGGAACATTAAGTCACTCACTTTAAGTTACTACACTATTGATTGTTGCAATGTTTTGATAACTTAGTGTACATGTTAAAGACATATTCATAAACCAATTTTTGAATTTGAATACCTCTGCCCTCCTGCGGAGCTCTGTCTTGAGGATGCAGCCCAGGCTGAAGGTGATAGCACCAGCAACTGTGGCACACCAGGAGAGCAGCCACAGTCCTTGGGCTAGCTTCACCCTTTTCTCAAAGGGGAACTTCATCTTCATGACCACCATGGTTGAAGCGGGGGGGATCCGAGTCTCAGCGCGGGAACAGGGGAAGGAGAGCAACGAAGTCACAAGGGTTTCTTCTGCCAGAAGAAAAAAAGAGGTCAGCGGCAGGACTCTGAGATGATGATGACAAAACTGATATTCAACACTGAATTTGTAAAATAAATAGGTAGCTGCTGAGCGAGCACAATTAAAAACATACTGATTGTTTTTTGTGGATCAAAATTTGATCCATGGATTAAGTCAGGGGCAGTTTGTGCAAAATCCTTGGAGAATAACGTTTGACGGCTTCATAAGTTGTGCATGCCCACACAAACAGATGGTAGAGCATCCAAATTCACCTTATTTGTCTCCCCAAAAATTCCAGAAAAATGTCCAGTTATCTCGACCGACAACTATGTTCCATCCAGTGGGCCACACAGTGGATTTGGCACACTGGGTTTGGCCAACCTGGATGCGGCGAGCGTCTTACCACTAATGCCTACCTATCCTATTAAAGTGCTCTGTGAATCCAGGCCATTGTCTGCTCAGCATCCATCACTCAATACAAAGGGACATGGATAACAAAAGAAATTGAACCTGACATGGTGATGCATAATATGATAAGCCAGTGTCTGTGAAACACTATTCATTGAATGGAAATATAAACTGAAGTTGATTTGACATGGAAATAATTATATTTTATATCTATTTAGATACTTTGATATTATCGTCAAATACAAATCTCATATTTTTATGTTATTTAGATTCTGCAGAATTCAAGGATGTTTCAGGTACACTCTAAACATTATGATGAGGCTCTTTTTGCCACCCGGTTTCCTGTTAAAGAATGCATTTGCAATTAAAGTATGCATTTACTGTTAAATTGTGCATTTATTGTTAAAGTATGCATTTATTGTTAAAGAATGCATTTGCAATTGAAGTATGCATTTACTGTTAAATTGTGCATTTATTGTTAAAGTATGCATTTATTGTTAAAGAATGCATTTGCAATTGAAGTATGCATTTACTGTTAAATTGTGCATTTATTGTTAAAGTATGCATTTACTTTTCAAGAATGCATTTGCAATTAAAGTATGCATTTATTGTTGAAGTATGCATTTGCGCCCCAAGGGTAGAGAAATCCTGGCAAAATAACTAGGTACACTCTAAACATTATGATGAGGCTCTTTTTGCCACCCGGTTTCCTGTTAAAGAATGCATTTGCAATTAAAGTATGCATTTACTGTTAAATTGTGCATTTATTGTTAAAGTATGCATTTATTGTTAAAGAATGCATTTGCAATTGAAGTATGCATTTACTGTTAAATTGTGCATTTATTGTTAAAGTATGCATTTATTGTTAAAGAATGCATTTGCAATTGAAGTATGCATTTACTGTTAAATTGTGCATTTATTGTTAAAGTATGCATTTACTTTTCAAGAATGCATTTGCAATTAAAGTATGCATTTATTGTTGAAGTATGCATTTGCGCCCCAAGGGTAGAGAAATCCTGGCAAAATAACTACAACAACTACAATCTCAATGGCGTCCACTGCATGAAAAGTGGGATTTTCGGCAATTTGCGGGCAAGGCCGAAAACTGGCGTAAATTGTCGGAAATTGACGTGGGTCTCCCTTGGCAGTTGTCTCAAACACCCACACTGCGTGAGGAAGGTTGAATATGTAAACAGGTTTAATCAATTCTCATCTGAAAAGGATCCAGTTTAAAATCGGTAAACCTTTCAACTTTAAACTAGACATTAGTCTAGATTCTGGCCATTTTAAGTAGATGTCTAATGTTATTAGAGTAATATTGGAAAACGTATCATCAGCATATTTGGTAAATTACACATTTTCTTGTAAAAAGGTTTTTACAAATTATTTAATTATATAATTTTAATTACTGGGCAAGTGATTCAATTGATAAAACTAAATTGATAACGTGTAAGAGTTCATATATTCACTTGTGTCACTGTGTTCTAAACCCAATTTGCATATGGATTTCTCAAATGTTCTGTAGAATAACGGTTGGATCTCTTTCTCCGGTTCTAGAATCTCTGGTTTTTCTCTGGAATCCTTCCTGCCTATAGAAGGAAACACTCACAAGAATCAATCATTTCTGCTCAGGAAAAACGATCGCACCAGCCACATTGATCCAAGCTCACTGATCTCTATTCTCATTCTCATTCTTTCTCATTCTTCTTTCCGCCACAAAGAGAAACAAGTGAGTTACCAGCAAAGCTTCAGACTTTAAACGATTTATCTTAACATGCCAGACTGAAGCGCTTCAAGCCTTGATTGAACCAAAATGTAAAATGTTGTATAATTTATGTGACGTGTATTGGCTCACTGATCAGAAGGAGGGCAAATGTCCCCATGCTGTAAATTGTGTTTCCTAGCTCTCATTAATTCTTTCACTTTATTTTTCATCGTGAAAATACACAGCACCTAAGCTAAAGGGTCTAACTAAACTACATCTGTATCTCTGCCGCAAAGCGCGACTCCCTTCATTCACTTGTCTCTCTCGTCTCTGACCAGCATGGGGCCGGAGACCTGTTTAGCCACGTGAAGCTGCGGATAAGGAGCAACTGGGGGGATGACCAGAAAACGTGACTCTACAACTTCAGGGTCAACTCACAACAGGTCTGAGGTAAGCGAGTGTGGAAGGTCGACCAACCCTATACCATCCAAGAACAAATGTCATAGAATAATAATAGAAATATAATGTGTCATTGATTAGAATATGTAAATATAAGGGCTGTCAAATGATTACAATTTTTAATCAAATTAATCAGAGTTTTCAGTGGATTAATCATGATTAATCCACATATGCAACGTTTCCCCAGGGAAAAATAACAAACTGGGAGGTGTCCGGGTGATAGGGGTAAAAAACGGGAGCATTGGCAGGTAAAACTCCAAAAAAGAGCGCTGAGCGGTCTGCCTCTCTCTCTCTCTCACCATGGGCGTAAATCTGGTCTATACATGGGCGTAAATCTGGTCTATTCGCAAATCTGGTCTATTCGCTTCCGTAAAAAACGGGAGCGTTGACATGTAAAACTCCAAAAAAGTGCGCTGAGCGGTCTGCCTCTCTCTCTCTCCATGTGCGTAAATCTGGTCTATACATGGGCGTGAATCTGGTCTATTCGCAAATCTGGTCTATTCACTTCCGTTTTTTACGGAAGCGTTGGCATGTAAAACTCCAAAAAAGTGCGCTGAGCGGTCTGCCTCTCTCTCCATGGGCGTAAATCTGGTCTATGGGCGTAAATCTGGTCTATACATGGGCGTAAATCTGGTCTATTCGCAAATCTGGTCTATTCGCTTCCGTAAAAAACGGAAGCGTTGGCATGTAAAACTCCAAAAAAGTGCGCTGAGCGGTCTGCCTCCCTCTCTCTCCATGGGTGTAAATCTGGTCTATACATGGGCGTAAATCTGGTCTATTCGCAAATGTGGTCTATTTGCTTCCGTAAAAAATGGGAGCGTTGACATGTAAAACTCCCAAAAAGTGCGCTGAGCGGTCTGCCTCTCTCTCTCTCCATGTGCGTAAATCTGGTCTATACATGGGCGTAAATCTGGTCTATTTGCAAATCTGGTCTATTCGCAATCGTTTTTTACGGAAGCGAATAGAATAAAAAGTGCGCTGAGCGGTCTGCCTCTCTCTCTCTCCACGGGCGTAAATCTGGTCTATACATGGGCGTAAATCTGGTCTATTCGCAAATCTGGTCTATTCGCTTCCGTTTTTTACAGAAGTGTTGGCATGTAAAACTCCAAAAAAGTGCGCTGAGCGGTCTGCCTCGCTCTCTCTCCATGGGCGTAAATCTGGTCTATTCGCTTCCGTTTTTTACGGAAGTGTTGGCATGTAAAACTCCAAAAAAGTGCGCTGAGCGGTCTGCCTCTCTCTCTCTCTCCATGGGCGTAAATCTGGTCTATGGGCGTAAATGTGGTCTATACATGGGCGTAAATCTGGTCTATTCGCAAATCTGGTCTATTCGCTTCCGTAAAAAACGGAAGCGTTGGCATGTAAAACTCCAAAAAAGTGCGCTGAGCGGTCTGACTCTCTCTCTCCATGGGCGTAAATCTGGTCTATTCGCAAATCTGGTCTATTCGCAAATCTGGTCTATTCGCTTCCGTTTTTTACGGAAGTGTTGGCATGTAAAACTCCAAAAAAGTGCGCTGAGCGGTCTGCCTCTCTCTCTCTCCATGGGCGTAAATCTGGTCTATTCGCTTCCGTTTTTTACGGAAGCGTTGGCATGTAAAAGTCCAAAAAGGTGCGCTGAGCGGTCTGCCTCTCTCTCTCTCTCTCCATGGGCGTAAATCTGGTCTATGGGCGTAAATGTGGTCTATACATGGGCGTAAATCTGGTCTATTCGCAAATCTGGTCTATTCGCTTCCGTAAGAAACGGAAGCGTTGGCATGTAAAACTCCAAAAAAGTGCGCTGAGCGGTCTGACTCTCTCTCTCTCCATGGGCGTAAATCTGGTCTATTCGCAAATCTGGTCTATTCGCAAATCTGGTCTATTCGCTTCCGTTTTTTACGGAAGCGTTGACATGTAAAACTTCAAAAAAGTGCGCTAAGCGGTCTGCCTCTCTCTCTCTCTCCATGGGCGTAAATCTGGTCTATTCGCAAATCTGGTCTATTCGCTTCCGTAAAAAACGGAAGCGTTGGCATGTAAAACTCCAAAAAAGTGCGCTGAGCGGTCTGCCTCCCTCTCTCTCCATGGGTGTAAATCTGGTCTATACATGGGCGTAAATCTGGTCTATTCGCAAATCTGGTCTATTTGCTTCCGTAAAAAATGGGAGCGTTGACATGTAAAACTCCAAAAAAGTGCGCTGAGCGGTCTGCCTCTCTCTCTCTCCATGTGCGTAAATCTGGTCTATACATGGGCGTAAATCTGGTCTATTTGCAAATCTGGTCTATTTGCAAATCTGGTCTATTCGCTTTCGTTTTTTACGGAAGCGAATAGAATAAAAAGTGCGCTGAGCGGTCTGCCTCTCTCTCTCTCCACGGGCGTAAATCTGGTCTATACATGGGCGTAAATCTGGTCTATTCGCAAATCTGGTCTATTCGCTTCCGTTTTTTACGGAAGTGTTGGCATGTAAAACTCCAAAAAAGTGCGCTGAGCGGTCTGCCTCTCTCTCTCTCCATGGGCGTAAATCTGGTCTATTCGCTTCCGTTTTTTACGGAAGCGTTGGCATGTAAAAGTCCAAAAAGGTGCGCTGAGCGGTCTGCCTCTCTCTCTCTCTCCATGGGCGTAAATCTGGTCTATGGGCATAAATGTGGTCTATACATGGGCGTAAATCTGGTCTATTCGCAAATCTGGTCTATTCGCTTCCGTAAAAAACGGAAGCGTTGGCATGTAAAACTCCAAAAAAGTGCGCTGAGCGGTCTGACTCTCTCTCTCTCCATGGGCGTAAATCTGGTCTATTCGCAAATCTGTTCTCCTTTATTCAGACAGCAAAATAAATTCGCATAGGCAAAGTCGTTCCAGAGAACAGGCCCTTTTCATCACGGCGATTCAAGCAGGGGCCTAAAAAATTGCCTGTTTTTAAAGTAATTTCCTCACTTTGTAGGTAAAAAAAGATTGTAAAGTTGAAAAAGAACATTTTTGTCATTGCATGTTAAAAAGGTAATTTAAAGCATTTGTTGACATTTTTCAACATGCTAAACTCAAGCAATAAGGTGTATAAGAGTGCATGGTCATAAAGTTCAAGGGTGGTGTTCGGTCTTTATTTGATAAAACTGCTCCAAAATGCTCCAGTTCATTAGTGCTGTCAAACAATCCACGGAGTCCACTTGTGTCCCGTCGACACGGATCTACCAACCGAGTCACAACGTAGGACTACTATTCTCCACCAAATCCTTGTCTTGCAAATACAAACATGACTCAAATAAAAGCTCTTTTAATTCCAGGAATGCATCAATACTTGCATCAATGATCCTTTTAGGAGAGATGGGCACATCTGGTGCAGTCTTTCTAAGTTCTGCTTGTCGTTAAAAACTGTAACGTGAGTGGATCCTAGAGGGTTTCAGGAAGGACGCAGACCACCAGGTCTTCATATGTTTTTATTCTGCCGTTTCAGGTTCTTTTATCCAAGAGCTTGACTTTCCGCTTGCTTCTTCCACACTCGCCGCCGTCTCACTGCCTCAAGTACTGGAAGGAGATGCTCGTTAGTCGTCCTCCCCCCCAGCTGAGGCTAATTACCTCCACCTGGCACCGTTCCCGAGCCACCCCCCCTCACCCCCTCTCACTCCTCCCTGCAGCCGAGCCAAACCACGCCCGCCACCACAAAAACCTTTTTCATTGACAGGCTGTATGTACTCTTTCTACCAATGGGCCTGGTCATTAGCCTAACTTCTCCAAACCTTTCCTATGCAACTCATTTTAGAAAAATTCTCCCTCTTTTTAAGGAAAGTTGATCAGAAGTAAAAGAAATGTAGGCCGTTTTTTGTTTCATTTGGTTTATTTAATATTACACAGACAATGGCGATATATGGAGGATATTTACACAAGCTTGTATATATGTATGTATTTACAATTACACCATATGTTATACAGTACATGCTCACTACAAAAGTGAAATTGATAAGCAGGAAAACAATGAAAGATACTTTTATTCTCTAATATTTTTGATGGATTGGATTGTGCTTGACACATAAAATAATGCATGGATCCTATGAAAGGAATAAAGTGAATGAACTATGTATCATTCTATAATCTTATCTACAGTAAAGCTAAAAATAAAATAAAATGTTACAACATGTAAGGTAACGCCTGTATCTGTTGACATAGACCAGAAATATATATTTACATTTTAAATTAAATTACTATATTTCAGCTGTAAAGGATGTTTCATTGTACAGACAGATTTACTGTATGTTATACATTATATAATTCATTCATGGTTTAAAACCACAAATACGTGTTTGTGTTTGAAAAGTCTTTTGCAGTTTTTACTCAAAGGTTCAGCCTTGTCAAACCAAATGTTAAGTAGAGGGATGAACCTCCAAGCCACTGAAAAAGAGCTTTATTTAACTTTTTAGGATGAATAAAGATTAAAGTTAATTAGCTGTCACACCCAGTGAACCTTGCACTCATATGTAGGTCACAGCTGTGTTCGCTCCCCTTCCAACACGTCATCTGGAATACCTCCAGCCCTGCCGTGAACCCCGGCCTTGCCATGCCCTTGACCTTCAGCGGGTTGCGATCCACATATGAATTGACCGAGCATTCGCTCGGCCGACTCCAGGGTGGCCAGGCTGCTATCTGTCTCTGATTTCCTGCTTTCTATTGGCCGCTCGTTGCTTGATCTCCAGTGATGAATGATCTCATTATCTAAATCCTTGATAACTTCGTGCCCGTGCTGGTGGAGGTCCATCATGGCCTCCGTGCCATGATGGACCTCCTTCTGAGTGTGGTGGCGAGCCAGAGGGATTTCCTCCAGGCTCGCTGAACGGATCAGGATTGCAGAGCTGATGTTCGGGCTTGTGGTGAACCTGTATGTGCCCTCGCCACTTATGCCATCAGACAGGTCCTTATTGTGATTGGTGAACTGAAAGTGCGGTACCTGCATTGGGCATGGAGGGTGCCGTCTGACAATTTCCTCACCCCCCGACTCGTTATCTTTGTCCACATCTGGTCCCCGGTGGCTCCATACTTCACCTCTGTTTGATCCTGTCAGTATAAATCGTGGGGTCTCGTAGCCCCTCTCTGACCAGTCAGATTCCTCCTCCTCCAGAACTGGCCCAAGGGATGGCTCACTTTCGTAGTTATTATGGCTGTCCATGAACTGTACCGGAGGGGGGGTGATGGGCTGAACCATGTGATCAACAGCAACATCGGACTGAAAAAGGAGGTCACTTTTGTGGAGCTCTGATGTAACCTACAGTAAGTAGAGGTTGGTTTTAATAAATTAGGCATAAATAAAGTAAATGAACAAAACAAAAACACTTAAGCTGAATGCTGAATATGCAGTGAACCCTTTCAGGCTCTTCTATTTCATTTGTATGTTTCAATCAGTCTGTTTTTGGTATTTGGGCGTATCCACCTTCCAACCCTGCCTCTGGATACAGTGTTGAAGCCACATCATTTTGTCTATACTTTAAGAGGGAAGTAAAGATCTTACACTGAATGGTTCCACACTGTTGGCCAATTTTGCATCAGCGAGCTTCTCCGTCAGTGCTGAAATACGCTGGTTCAACCTCTCACGTTCTCCTTCCATACTCTGAGCCTGAAACAGAAAGTACAGAAAGCACAGTTGTCACAAGCAAACCTTTAGTAAATGGGGAATTGGCATCGGAATTACCCCTTCCAAGAGTTTCCATACCTTTTCACTGCTTTGTCTTTTAAAGACTTGTTTTTACAATAATTCTCATGTTTTTGATACTTTCAGTCTGACACTCAAGACACATGATTTAATTCTCACCACTGAATGAAGCTTTTGCTCTAGAAGGTTATTTGTCTGTTGTGTGGAGGAGCAGTTGTCATCTAGTCTGAAATAAGGCACACGCAAAGAGAGAGAAGTTACAATGAATTGCAGTATACATAAACATTCTATGAGGTGGAGTAATTATGCGTTAATTGCAGCTATACTTTTAGGTCTGAAACTTCAGACGGATAGTTAAAAACAGAGGTGACAGAGGAGTGATAAATTGATTCGATTGATTACTCGTTCAGCTCTCTATGCCTGAGATCTGCAAAAAATTGACATCTCTATCCAAAGGAAATGTAAAAAAAATGGCTTGAATAAGCTTTGTTTGATTGTGTTTAGTGAAAGGACAAATAGTGTTGTGTGTGCGTTTGTTACTTCTTAAACCTCTCTGTGAGGTTGCCAAGCTCAATACGTGTCCTCTGAAGTTCTGCCTCCAAAAGCTTTTGGCTGCTCATGAACTCTTCTCCTAAAGACTCCATTCTCACTGCTGTCTTCAGCAAACTGTGATGCAGTCCTTCATTCTGCCCCTGAAGGTTCCTATCAGGTATAGAAACACAACAGAGAAATAGGAAATGAGTGAGAAAGTGCGTGTGAGCGTTAGAGGAATTAATTTAGTAATTCTTAATGAAATATTTTGGTCACTCTTATTACTCACATTTTACAAATTAGGTTTACAATTAGACAGTTCATTATTTTCTGTTATATTAACATCAAGAATAATGTCCATCCATCCATCCATCCATCTTCAAACCGTTTATCCTGCACACAGGGTCGGAGTCAATCCCAGCCGACTTCGGGCGAGAGACGGGCTACACACTGGATTGGTTGCCAGCCAATCGCAGGGCTGACACAGAGACAACAACATCCATTCACACTCACATCCACACACCTACGGGCAATTTAGAGTTCCCAATCAACCTAATCCCCAGCGCATATCTTTTCCCCTATGGATCAAGAATAATGTGTGTAACAATATAACAGTCACGGTTGTCACTACGACCACATCAAGAGAGTTAAATTAGACTTACTTGATTCTACAAAGTTCGGGTTCTTTTTCCTGTATGAAAGAAAACAAAATAACTTAAAATGACTAAATCTGAAATATCTTTAATAATGGCCAGAACAAAGCAAAAAGAAACGTTATGAGAATAAAGACCCTCACTTTGGAGTGTCAATTTGATTACCATTAGTTTGGGCATAATAGCCAATCTATTGTTCTGTAATAACTAATCCATTGTGACATGCACACTGTGGGGCAAATCAATACACATACAAATGAGTGGAGCATTATTACATAACCAGTTAATCAATTAATGTCCTGCAAGGGAAACTATTGACTTGCCAAAAATTAGTGTATGAATGGCTTAACTCAAAGAGAAATGTCCTACTTTATGTAATGATGAGCCAGTGAAGCTTGTCTGTTCCTCCTCATGACTGGAAGGGCTGCTAGTGTTGCTTGGTGTCTCTGCCTTCTTTGAAAGACATTCCAGCTGCCTGTGTGCAGGGGCACCGCTGAAGAGGGCTAACTGAGTGTTGTTGTTGTCAAGGTCAAGAGCATTATTTTTAGAGAGGGGCTGGTCAATATGTGATTCGGGTTGATGTCCCTGATGATGCCTTTTGCTATAGTGACCTCCATGGTGATGCTGATGGCCCGTAGTATTGTGGGATCCATGGTGATGCTGATGAGCGTCACTGTGGTGGTCACCATGGTGATGCTGATGGTCTGCCAGTTGAGGTTGATGGTCAGGACTGTGGTGGTTGCCGTGGTGATGCTGATGAGCTTTACTGTGGTGGTTTCCATGATGATCCTGATGAACTTCACTTTGCTTGTCTCCAATGGGAGGCTGATGGCCTGGACTGTGGTTGTCTCCATGGAGATCCTGATGGGCTGTACTGTGCTTGTCTCCATGATGATGCTGATGGTCTGGGCTGTGGTTGTCACCGTAGAGATGCTGATGGTCTGGACTGTGGCGTTCTGCATGGTGATGCTGTTGAGCTTCACTTTGCTTGTCTCCATGGAGATGGTGATGGGCTGTACTGTGCTTGTCTCCATGGTGATGCTGATGGTTTGGGCTGTGGTGATCTGCATGGTGATGCTGATGAGCTTCACTTTGCTTGTCTCCATGGAGATGGTGATGGCCTGTACTGTGCTTGTCGCCGTGGTGATGCTGATGGTCTGGGCTGTGGTGGTTGACACGGTGATGCTGATGAGCTTTGCTGTGGTGGTCTCCGTGGTGATGCTGATGAGCTTCACTGTGCTTTTCTCCATGTTGATGGTCATGCCCTGAATTGGGTTTTTCTCCATGGTGATGCTTACGGTCTACACTGTGGTGGTCTCCGTGGTGAGCTCCACTGTGCTTTTCTTCTTGATGGTGCCTAAGGTCTGGACTGTGGTGGTCTGCTTGTGGATGCCTATTTGATTTACTTTGGTCGTTTACATGGTGATGCTGATGAACTTTCCTCTGGTGGTCTCCATGGGGAACCTGATGGTCTGAAGTGTCTCGATCTCGCTGGTAAAGTTGATCGTGTGGACTGTGGTGGTCTCCATGGTGACGCTTATGATCTGGACCCTGGTCTCCATGGGGATGCGTACAAGATTTACTGTGGTGGTCCCCATAGTGGTGTGGGTGAGCTTCACTTTGGCGTACTCTTTGGTGATGTGAGTGAGCTCCACTCTGGTGTACTCCATGGTTATGATGAATTGTTGAGCTGTGGTGATCCCAATGGTGATGTGGTATTTTAGGGCCTTCAGTGTTTGGTTGGCTGCTGTGGCGGTAGGGAACTGAACTGTGATGGTCTCCATGGTGATGTGTGCGGTGACCTTTACGATGATCCGTTGTGATGTGGTGGTTGCCATGTTGATGGTGAAAAGAAGATTTATGATGGTTGCCATGTTGTGGACACACGTTTGCACTGTGATGCTTTGGTTGGTTATTTGAGCCAGAGTGGTCTCCACGATGATGGTCTCCAGGGTGACAGTGGTGGGATGTGTTGTCATGGTTTTTGTGATGATGGTCTTCATAATGGTAAATTGGGCTAAAATTATCCTTATGCGGATATACAGGACTGTAGCGATGTCCGTGATGATGTTGATAACTTGGGCTGTTGTGGTCCCCATGGTGATGATGATGACTGGCAGTGTGATGGTGTTGGTTGTGCCCATAGGACGGCGAATGGGAGCGACGCTTGGAATTTTGAGACCATGAGTGGTGCCTTTTTAAGCCGCTAACACCAATGCAGCTTCCGGAACTGTGATCCATGCGATGTGGTGAGTCCGGAGAACGGTGATGGTGGTGGAAAGATTCAGAGGGATAAAGACTAGAGTGTTTGCTGGTATGGGAATGCTCACTGGAGGTAACTGACTCTGCACTGGCATGCCGACTCCTCTGCTGTGTGTGTTTCTCTGTGCTGCCTACTCCTTTACTAGATCGAATAGAGACCTGCCGTGTATTGTGGAATCCATGAGCATTTGTAACCCCAAGAGTGGTCAGTCTCATTGGGCTGAGAACCTGCCGAGTGATCTCGTTGAGGAAGGCAGAGAACTTCATTTTTTCCTTTGTCAAATTCTTCTTACCTTCACCTTTTCCCCTCTCTAGTTCAATTTCATCTTCGTTTCCATGCCATTCCCTTTCTTTGGGTCGAGTGAGAGCCTCCATTGATTTGGCTTTGCGGAAGCTATAATTATTCCCTGAGCCTCTTTTGGTCCTATGTCTGTTCTTCAGGGTGCCATGAGTGGGGCCATTGTGAAAAGACTTTCCTTTCTTCTGTTTGGCACTCTGACTGTTTTGATGACCTCTTTTCTCTATCAAAGGGACTGTGTCGTTGTCTTCATTTGCAAAATAGCTGTGCTTCCTGGTGATGTCTGTACAAGACTGTGAATGCTGCGGCTTCTCACTTGGATGTCCTTCTGAACACTTGTTGCTAGTCTTAGAAGACAGGCTTGAGGAGGAACAAGACGTTGAGGAGGAGGGGGACAAAGAAGTAGAATTGGAGGAGGGTGTTGATGAACAAGAAGAAGATGAAGAGGTAGAAGAAGAAGAAGAAGAAGAAGAAGAAGAAGAAGTTAATGAGGAAGAAGAGGACGGTGTTGATGGAGAAGAAGAAGAGATGGAAGATGAAGAGGAAATAGTTGAGAAACTCAGGAGAGTTTCTGAAAGAGAATCATGCCGATGGTTTTGCTCGTGATGGCCGTGGTGAGGATGATGAGTCTTGTCATCCTCTCGCTTTTGTTGATGGTCGGGTTGATGATGACTAAAAATGCCTTCCAAAGCTGTTGAATGGGTGCTGCTTTATAGAGAAAACACAAGTGTTAAAAACACACTTTATGCCAATACATTGCTAATGGAAAATGATGATTCTTGTTGTAAGAGTGGGAAAACGCCTGTAGTGAATTTAACTTAAGTAATCTCCCTTAAGTAAATAGATCTCTGGTATTGCAATCCTTCTAGGTAAAAACACATGAAAATAAAACAATCTGAAGTTTCCAAAATCCTATAATGCTGATACACTTTTGAAAACCTACTCATAGCCAGCATTATCCTCTGAATGATGTAACTTTTGACGATGATGAGAGCCTTGATTTGGGGGATGTTGCTTAATTTGCGGAGATTTTGAGTTAGCGGTTTTTCTGTGTTTGCACTCTTTTTCTTGATGGTCGTTCATTTCTGTCTTATGGTCTTTGATGCCCCTGGCGTGTGGATTAGGACGTAAACGTGGCAAATATTTCTCCATCAACTGCCGCTGTAGCTGAGAATCCTCCGCAGAAACTTGCACGATATTGATCCCTATGGAAATGGTAAAAAATAATTCAGTATGCAGTCAAGACTATTTTCCTGTTAGGTGACAGAAATAAAAACATGGCAATACTTAAATGTTTTATTCATACTATTATTGCAAATTATAGAAAACCTGGTGATAACATAACACGTCGTGATAACATAACACATTATCAGTAATTACTACGGGAAAAACCCTTTACTGGTTTGCTGCAGCATTAACTGGATAGCTGGTCAGTTTATTGCACATCTTTTTCAATTGCACATAAGTATTAAATGGTAAAACCTTTTATGAAGACCACATCCATAGATCATAGATACTTATTGTGTATTCATAAGGTTTCTAATCTAGTCTCAAAAACACATATGATGCTCTCTGATGTACTACAAATAACTGTATAGATTTATTATGAATTATAAGGGCAAATGTCTTACGGATAGAAGTTGACTAATGGGTTTTTTAATATACTAAGACTACCTGAACTGCCCTTTACACACCTGCAGAGTTAGCAAGCACTCATGGTTTGCCATATAATTAAAAATAACAGATCAGAAAGTATCCAGTTAAGCCAAGTTTATCACACAAGGTTGCATGATTTCTCATAAAGCTTCATTTTTGGTGGTAAGAGTAATATGTTGTGATGCGTTTAACACTGCCTGCTGCATCTAAAGTGAGCATTTCTATAATCAATTTGATAAAATCGAAACAGTTTTACAACACCCACTGTTCATTGTTTATTCAATTCATAATTAAACCTTTTGATGAAGAATTCAACATTAGAGATACATATATTTTTACTTTACAAAACTACCATGTCTTTGTGGGGACACATGACGCATTAGAGATTCATTATAAGTCGTAATCCACTATAGATGTGGTTGTTTTAGAAATATATTTGCTTCTAAATGTGAATTAAGGCAATCCTAGGCAGTCACATGGTGCAAACCTGAGAGTAAATCACATGCATCTGCTTGTTTAAAAAGCAGCTCACAAACAGTGCTGTAAAACATTTTATCCCAAAAAAAGTTCTCTGTTTTTAATGCAAGATAAATCTTCTTCAAAAAGCAGGTTAACTCATATATTTTATCATGCAGCAGTCTGTACTCACGCTCTCAAAGAAGCCTCGGGAATATGACAGGCGATCTGTGATGATCCGCCTAATTGAACTGGTAGCCACACGTGAAGACCGCACACACGAACATGTCAATATATAGTCCTGTGCCATCCAATGACAGAGGGGGCGCTTGTTGCCTGTTTCTACTTTAAAATCCCTGTTTACTTTTTCTGTACTATAACTCAAAAATATAACTCAAAAATACAAATAATCAGATGATCAACACACAATTTACATTTTAATAAACTGTACATAGGAATATTACTGTACCAAAAAACATATTTCTAATGAATTTTGGACATTGGCAGCAAGATGAAATTGTCAAAGTGATCCCAAATTTTCAATTGAATCTACTCTGTTTTTTTGTTTTCCAGAGAAGCTCAGCATATGTCAATCGATTCCTTTTTTTTAAATGTCCTGAGCACATGATCTTAGCTTGTACATGTGTTATAACAAGGGGTGTTGTAAAACATTTATATTTTTCTAATGAATGCAGCAGACAGAGTTAAACGCATTGCAACGCTTTTCAATGAAGCTTCATGATAAATCGTGCATTATCACACATGCATCCTTATGTGCTGAACTTGGCATAACTGGATAACTTGTGATGCATTTTCTTAACTCTTAATAATATAATGTAATAATTCTTAATTTTATCATACTACGAATGCCTGCTAATTGTGCAGGTATGTTTAGGGGAGTTCAGGTATTAGTAGTGTAACTTTAAGGTAGAAGAGGTCATCAAAAATATATTCTTTCCCACTTGTGGCACTGATTGTCATCATGTGAACAGAGCTCTACAGTGTCGGGTTATTGATCCGGATGTCCCTATTATGTCAGTGCAATGGGCAATCTAATAACTCACAGCTGACAAAGACATTGAATTCCAATAGAGTGACAATTGCATCTGCTAGACAGCAAATGATGTTACATTTCATATAAAAATATATGTGTATAAATATAATGTCAAGAAATATATCAGACATGAGTAACTACAGCTTTGTGGCGTGTACGAGTGCAAGATGTGTCATCCTTGATGTCGTTTTGTAGAGCGTGGTGTCGTTGCCGCTGGCACGTTTCCCTCCCTTAATGTAAAATGGATGAAACAGATGCACCGAGAATCAATGGAAAAACCCACCCTGATCTGATTGGTTGGCCAGCCAAATGGAAAGTTAGATGAGGCAACCGACATGTGACCGATGTGCACACTTGAAGCGGGTTGTGACGAGGATTCCCAAGGACAACATGTGACGATGTTACATTAAACAGGATGTCCAGTAATGATTGCAGCACCCTCCCTGTGAAACAGTGATGTTTTATCACGTGCTCATTATTGCTATACTTTCAGAAATAAAATACCCTAATATTTATAAGCAGGGATACTGTTTGACCTTAATATTCGTACTTGAACTCTTTCAGCTTTCAGGTTGAACAAAACCTTCTCACAATTGCAATCTATGGTCAACTGTTGGGATGACAAGATTTCACATGAGATCAATGTTTATGAAGGAAAATGATTAAACTTTGAATATTGTGACATTGCAAGATGAAATAGTGAATGATTTGTGAAATAACACAAACATTATTTGTTTTACTGTAGCGTAGTGCTGATTTTCAGTTTGCTATACCTCACTCTAGAAGTGAGATTTTGGCACAATGACGTACCACTACTGCTGCTACAAATACTGTTATACTTTCACCAAGTAAAGGTTGCAATACAACAGAGTAGAAATACTACTTTTTTTCTCCATCCATCTTCAACCGCTTATCCGGGGTTTGGTTGTTTGGTCCAGCAAGGGACCCCAAACTTCCCTTTACCTCATCTACCAGCTCTGCCTGGGGGATCCCAAGGTGTCCCAGGCCAGTGAAGATACACTCCCTCCCCCTGGGGCCTCTTCACTGCTGGCCGTGACTGGAACACCTCCCTAGGGAGGCGCCTACGGGGGGCATCCCCACCAGATGTCCAAACCACCTAAACTGGCTCCTTTCAACGCAAGTCCGCAGCCCCCCGAGCTGTAGACCCTCCTCCCGACTACACCTTGATATCTTGTCTACGACAACCACAAACAGGATTGGTAACAAGGCGCTGCCCTGGCTGAGGGCAACTCCCACCAGAAACGCCTCCGACTTACTGCCGAGGACCCGAACACAGCTCTCGCTCTGGGTGTACAGGGATTGGATGGCCCCAAGTTAGGACCCCGTACTCACGCAGCACCTCCCACATTATCTCTCGGGGGACCCGATCATGTGCCTTGTAGACTGGATGAGCGAACTCTCAGGAACTCCACGATCCTGGAAAGAGTAAAGAGCTGGTCCGTCGTTCCACGACCACGGATTCCTCTTGAATCCGTGGCTCGATTACTTTTTTTTTTGTTGATTGGAACTACAGAATTTGATTTCAGAGGCCAATGGTGGAAAAAGTAATTGTTGACAAAGACTGATGTGTGAAAACGGTATAAGGATTAACTACAGCAAATGTGTTTAAGCGCGTTTAAGTGTGTTTAAGCTTTTTTAGCATATTTTGAAGTCCTAATGGTCACATTCATGGACATGGAAAAAAAAATTTAATACTGACATTCTGTGGTGTTACCATTTAATAGACAGTCAAATCAGGAAAATGTACATACAGTATGTATCGCAAATCTTAAAGCAATGCACTCAATTTCAGAAGTAATGCAGACCCCCATAAATATTTATGTATTCATTTTCTGTGGGGCGTATTGGATTAAAGTCGTGAGGGCCACATCATCTCTAAAAGGAGAAAACTACAGCCGCTCAAAAACAAAGTCAGTGTGCACAGTCAGTTTACAAACATGTCAACGTTACTCAACGTTTATGCGGCGGATCACATACATGTTGTCTTTCAGCTAACCGTGTTCTTTCCACATCCGAAGGGTTTATGGAGTTTCTACTGAACTGAAAAAAAAATCAACAAAAAAAGATCACCGATAACTAGTTAGATCTGTGAATATAAATAAGAACAATAACCAGATCCTGCTTTTATGTGAACCTGCCATTGGTCCCCCTTTGCGCTTGTGAGTTGCTTTGATTAGAAGAAACTTGTAAATATTGTGAGATGTCTTTATGGTCTGTGAAGGGTGGCGCCATGTTCCCACTGCGTGATGCCAGAGATTGCATCCATTACAAAAAGGTACAGCGCCTCGTTCTGTTTTCCACTCAAGTTTGGAAACCAGCTCCCTCTGCTGGGCGAACAAGGTATTTGAAAGTCCCATTTTAGCTTGTTCTACACAGGCTTATATCGTGTAACAAAGGAAGTAAAGGCGAGAACCAATGCTGGTCATCAGTTATTCCCCACACGAATGTTGGGGTTAAGAAGAGGATCTAAATTTGGGTCGGAGCTAGCGGAGGCGCGTCCAAGTTTTGCCATGATGATTATCAACGTAAAGAATCCCAGGACTCCCACCACAAGGAGCATGAAGACCCGCTGCTTCCACGACAGAGACGTTCGTTTTCCACCCATGCGATTTCTGACAAGATAATAAAAATGACAATAATTAGGGAACACAATGACATTTGCATAGACATTTGTTCATAGTGCTAAGCGGATCATGATACTAACTTGAGAATTTGAGCAAACCAACTTAACGCTGGCCGTCGCCGGTACTTGTCATCGTCAAAGTCGATCTGAGTTACAGAGCTGTGACCGATGTCCCGTGTGTCGTAGATCTTTCTTGGCGACGACGCTGTGGAATAATAAAGAATGCATTATGATGGCAGGCAACACAGAAGGTTAATTGTTCCGTATGTGCTAAATATAATTTCTTTACTTTTAAGGCCCTTCGGGAAGATGGGCATTACATAAAGAGCAGCGTGAGATTAAGAGGCTTTGATTTACCTGTGTGTAGTGTAACTGTGTCACGTGTAGTGTCATTAGGGAAGTTGACCATAGATTGCTCTTGCATATTTGGGTCCCCATTTTTATGAGGACCTTCGAGGTCTTCCTGTGCCTCAGATGGGACGGGATTTGGTGGTGGGTTGAGGCTGGTGTTGAAAGAGTGGTTGGGGTAACTGTTACTTTTTTCTTGAGCTGAAAGAAAGAAAAAACAGTGTTGGATTAAACCACTAAAAAGCTGTTGCGTAATTAACAGCTAAAAAAACATGTCATTTAATTTAAAAAGTGGACATTAAGGCTCACCATCAAACGTTGACCAGTCTGTGTAATCAGTGATATCATTAGCTGTGGTTTCCACAAGGGTTCCAACAGACTCTTCAATCTGTCAGTCGAACATGACATTTTATTAATATCTCACAAAATGACATCTGCATGCTTTAAAGTTCATGTTAAAAAATAAACAAAAAGGTGATTGTTTTTCTGGAAGCCTGTAATAGTTTAGAAATCATAAACGAAACAACAATAGACCCTTACCAGCGGCAGCCCTAAACCTGCTCTAGCCCAGTTAACAGACGACAGGTGTTCTTTCAGCACATCAGCAATCGGGCTGGCAAGGTTGGAAGGGGGAAACACTGGACCCTGACAGGTGGGGCACTGGTATCCCGCTGGAGCCGTATGGAGGGGCAGCCTAGAGGCCAAGTTATTAAGACAGGACCAGTGAAACACATCTGTAAGAGAAATAAAACAGCTTTACGTAACAACAAGGCTTCAATGTCTGTTTTTATTAACACAAAGGTTAGGCACAAACAATAACAGGAACTTCATTTAAAATCGGTGTATTTGCTTTACACAAGTGAATATAATCTTACCATAGCAGACCAGCCTCACGGTGTCTTGAGCATTTAGTGGATGATTACACAAAGTACAGTTGGGGTTGTAATCGCTGTCCTGTAGCCATTGCAAATATGACTGCACAATACACTGTAGGGAACCAAGTGAAAATTCAGAAGTGTAATGATGGGATATTTTATACAAACATTAAATGTATATAAATGAATAGCAATTGACTCACTGACCTTGTTGTGGTTGGAGACCAGGCAATGCTCGCACACGTTTACGCGATGTTCAAAGCAGAATAAATTGGTCACCTTCCTCTTCGGACACTTGCAGAGACCCATAGCCACATTCGCTGTGTTGCGGCAAAACAAAAGAAATGAAGGTTTAATACAAATGCCAACAGCAAAAGAAACTCAAACAAAGGATCCGTTTCCTCATCATTCTTTAAATTACAGTCTGCTGTCCTGTTCAGTACAAGTTAAATCCAGAAGCATAACACTCATTTTATTCGATAGCAAAAGCTAAAATTGTATTAAAACATTTTAACAGAGGTGATGTATCATGTGGCGAATGTTGTCCAATACAGACTAGAAGAAACACAAAAGAGCCAAACATTAACTACCTACTCTGAAGAATTTGGTCATTTTGATACTACTTATAGTGCCTACCAATGTTGTATCTCCCAGGTTGCCATGTCAATATTATTGGATGCATCCCAAATGAGGCCAGTTCCCTTTGTGGAGATCACTTAAACTAATGTTGCATTAGAGCAGCAATATTGACAGTCAACAAATCTTCCATGTTATAGTTATCAAGGTACGGTCAGACAATTTTCTCATTAGATAACGTCAGTACGTTACACGTCACCCCTGTTCGTGTGAAAACGCAAATATTCTGCCTGTTGAAAAGTTGACGTGATATTCATGATCGGCTGCATTGGTCATGTATGATTACGCACCACATGCATGAGGAAACTTAGTGTAACGTTACACAGTCAAAGGTCCGTCGTTCTGTTACATCCAACCAAGAAGTCATGTCAGCGAGAAGTCAAATAACGTTTATCTGAGCTAACATTAGCTGCTACCTGAGCTGGAAGTTGTTAGGCGAGGTAACGTTAGCGAGCTAATCCTGCTAGCTGTTAGAGTTGAGGAAGTTCCCACGTAACGTTAAATGGGAAATAACTTGATATTACCTGATTACCTTTAATTACCTTTAATCAAGTCCCGTTTGCTTCAGGTATTGTTCTGGGACCGTCATTTAAGCCTTGTTGTCAAATGTAGGTGGAAGGCGTCTCCAGAATCTGTCATCGGTAAAGTCACCAGCAGCGAGCCGCTTCCTTCCTCTCACTGTTTATGTGCCACGTCGCTTCCGCTTCGCTTTCTTCTTCGTGGACTCCTGAAACAACCCAACAGCTTCACTCCACCTGTTGACCCGGAGTTTGTATTTCTCCAGATTCCTTTTTTTTAAATGTTGTTTTTCTGTTATATTATTCTCCGTATGATTGCGTTACCATTAAAACATTTAACTAAATTTGACTCGTGATATCGAGTTCAGTTTCTTGCAAAATATAAACTTGTTTGTTTAAATTCTGCACACCGCCATTTTGTTTTTTCTCTTCTGCTGTTGTTGACTGATGTCATTAATCAATGTGAAAGGACGTGTCGAATCACACTGCACTGGAGGAGGCCCTGCCTTATTTTACATGCACAGGTGCTTTACAACATCCAAACTCACACACATTGACACTATGAGTTATATGAACCAAGATAAATGATGTGACAGTTTACCATCATCTTCTGTATGAGAGATTTATGACGCATAATGAATTATTTATTATCCACATATGTCTCTCTGCAGGTTCTACAGATTATTGTGACACTATAATCTAAATGCATTTAAATGTCTGCAAAAAAAAGAGGGTTATTATTATTTATGTTTTCAATCTGTGGAAAGGAGAGCCATCACTGTGAGAAGATTGTGTCATGTTTCTGAATTAATTAAACGTGGGGGGGTTCTTGTAGTGGCTCCAGACAGTGGCACAACAGGCTGTGACGTTTTTCTCTTCCCTTTTTGTACATCTGTAGATTGCAGTTAGTTGGTTTAGACACCAGATGGTGTACAAACTGACAGTCATTAATAATGTATTGACCATTACCGAATGTACACAGAATGTTGGGTTCAATCCTTCAACCATAACAACCATGTCTCTGTAGATCAAGATATTCTCCTTCCATAAGATGAAGAAAGTACATTTAGTTATCGATGCTGTATGATTTATCGTCTCTGTGTATGTGGGGGTGGAAACAAATAGATAATAAATAACTGCAAAAATCTGAAATTACATGCTAAAAAACAAAATAGGCCATTATGGAAACAGTGTTACAATGAGCCGTAGCTTTAAAAATTGAGACTGAGTTCTATCCTGCTGTGACAGGTGTTAAAAAAATACATATTAATGATATCAATGTTTGCACGAGGCTGTCCTTTCATGCGTGATAATGATTTTGTGTCTCTGCAGTATGCATGCTGTCTGCGTAGATGGCCATGCATGTATTTGAGAATGAGAGTACATTTTGTGTCCCTTCACAGTTCACTGCACATGCAAAGTGCCTGTAGGGGGAAGCAATGGAAGTAAATTGGGAAAATGAAAAAGCCAAAGAACAACAGTCGCAGCCTCAGAAGTGCAAAGGAAGGAGGCAGAGATGTTCTGTACCACAATTCTTACAAAGTCTAAAGCGCTTAATCCAATTATGCTGCATTAAATAAAAAACTTGTTTAATAAGGTATTGATTGTAAAATCATTCTTCAAATTTCTGCATGGCAGTTAAAAATAAATACATTTGGAAAAATATTCCTTTAATAAGGTAACATTTAGCAAGTAGTAGATTCAATCAGAATATCATCATCCACCTCTTTTATAAGACCTTTCCCTATTTGGGAACTCTTTAAGCGGCAGACTTTAAAAACTCTTGATTTGTGTTGAATTTCTTTAACTTATTATAAAACTAAATGCCATTAGGCTAACGAGCATGAGCTTGTGGTGTCCTCAGTGATGACCAGACACACGTATAAATCACTTACAGGGGGTAAGGACACTAGGAAAGGGCATTTGAAAAGCACTGAAGCTATCAGATGAAAGGGAAATCTAAAGACAAATGACAGAGGCTCCAGAGGACAAATCAGCCCTGGAGCTGAGGCAGCTGGGTCTGAAAAGACAGAAGAGGGTTGTCGGGTTGGGGGGACGGCAGGGGCATTGATTGATCGAGTCTGGCAACTATCGATCAGCTATCAGCTCTATCTGTGGAGGAAAGCGTAAAGATTCCAGCATGGCTTGTAACACATTGGTTTTCTGATGTTTCTGTGAAAGGGATTGGCCATAAATTAGATGAGTGCTAAAGAAAAAAACAGATGGTCCCTGGGGGCTGTTGCTGTCTGTAGATATGACTTTTAAAGTGTCATACTTTTAAAATATGTTCAGTTTACAATACTGAAAAAAAGGTAACCACCTGCAGTTCATTCAGTTTGGCTTTCATTGTGGATTCAGGACCGTCAGAGAGAAAAACATGTCTTTGTAAATGCTCTCATCTCATCTCATCTCATCAATGTAACTTTGGACTTTTGGATGGATAGAAAAAGTCAATGATTCTTTGGTCCCGTTGTGTTACTATAACAAACAAGTAAAAACCATCAGCATTTAACTTAAAATAACCTGAAAAAGTGGAAATGAGTTGTGCAGATTTGTGTTTCATATTTGTCTGGAGTACGTGAAACAATCCGTCAGCCCGGCGGTTCTGGTCTCAGGAATAAAAATGACTGTGTTTTCCCCATTTCACAGTTAGCTTGAACCATGAGATGCATCTCGCCGCTTGCTGTATAGTTTTTTTTTTTTTTTACACGCTTCGTTGGTCTCCCTGTACGTATGTGTGTGAAAGCCAAAAATTAAAATCAAATCCATGGTCATAACCACATTGTTTAATTTCTAATGTAATGACGCTGTGGATATTGTTACTTTATGTGGACGGCGGCTTGAAGGCAAATCCATCAGCCTTTGCTCTGAATGAAATTAGATTGAGTGATTGATGTATGTATGTCAAGTGAAGGGCAAAGAGACGGACAAAAAGAAACTGCAGTGTTTGAGCGGGTCAGGGGAGGGGAGTCGCAGATCTATGGATGAAGCACGGCCCCCAAATGGGGGAAGGAGGGCATTGAATCAGACAGAGATAAATGGAGTGTGTGAGACAGAGAGAAAGAAATTCAGACATATGCCTGCTGACCTCAACCCTTTTTCCGCCCCAACTAATCAATACAGGGAAATGTGTGTGTGTGTGTGTGTGTGTGTGTGTGTGTGTGTGTGTGTGTGTGCGTGTGTTTGTGTGTGTGTGTGTGTGTGTGGTTATTTAGAGGCAGGGAGGTTCTGTCTGTCCCCCCCAATAAAGATCAGCAACACAGTGACATTACCTCAGGCCTGTCCAACTCATCGCTGGCCTTATAACCTTTGCACATGGCTCGATTTAATTTCAGAGGCTGTAATCTTGTAGAGGACTGAGAGGTCTGGAGCACTTAGCCTGTGCTTGTCACAAAGCTTGGTGAGGGGAGTGGGAGATAAAACAAAAAATATCACTGCTGCACAAAATAAATAGTCTTCAGGTCATGCTTATACTGCATGCATACAGAACCAGTCAAACGTTTGGACACGTTTTTGTGTTTGACTGTTACTATATGAAGCAGTCTGCTTCCTATGTCTTGATAATGTGTCGTAATAAATAGAAAAAGCTGCATTCACACAAAATAACTAAAAAGAAAAGAATATACTGTTGAATATTAGAAGCTTTTTATCGGACTGACAGACTCTTTCCCACTCAATCAAGTGAAGGTGTTGAAGGGGATGAAGGTACCCTCCCCGAACCAGCACTGCGCTGTTATTGGTTGCCTGGATAGCCTGTAATCACTGTTAAGTCTGAAACAGGCCCGCTTTATAAGATAGTCAATTAAATCCACAGAGGGCTCCACCCGACTGGGATTGGTTGTTTTGTTTGCTCTGTTTTTATTATGTTTAACCCTGTTTTATTTAGCGATTTGTGATTACCTTGGTTTTATTGTATTAATAAAACCGTTTCCTAATAATCAAAACAAACAAACATCTCATCTCTGCCTCAAGCACACTGACTTATCTGCGTGCCTTGGGTACTTTTATTTAAATCTTCCATTTTAGTATTTCTTGGGATGTAATTCCCCAGGTGGCGTTGTTGGTGATCTTCCCCTAAAGAAAATGTGACCCTATGATGACGGTAGAGCGACAGCCACCAGCTTGACAGCTTTGTTATGTCCCTTCCTGTACAATGCAGAGGAGAATGCAGTGCTTTGATGACTATGATCTGTAGACTCTCTGGTTTGATGTAATTTCCAGCAGCTGCCTGAGAGTCAGCGAGCCGTCTGTGGCTATCACCACCCGTGGGTTCTGTTAGGCCACGGTTAACCAAGCTCGAATTAAACTCGACCATTCAATGTCAAAGCACAACCGTGGCATCTGTGACACTAAGAACCTGTTAATTTGATTACATCCTGTTTGTCCACCACCACACACTGCGGACTTCTTCGAGAAGTGTAGTGAGCAAAGAATGGCAGCCAAAACTGCAGTTGATTGCCCTGATATGTGAAACAGTGTAAAAGATATGCTCAGTCTAAGCAGTGTTAAATTAACCATTACAGTGATGTGTCAGAATCACATACCTTTGAGTAGTTTGACAATGGCTTTGTTGACAATATTAGCGGGCCGCTCAAGCACTAGGTGATTAAATGTGAACACTCCACGTGATGTGCTGCAAGAGAAAATAACTCCAGATACAAAGAGGACTAGTCACAGCTAATTTGTCATAACATTTTATCTGACTCATGGACTGGTTACGGCTCAGCCACTTAGCATTTTCAAAGCCAAACTGTTGAAAGAGGACATGATCAAAAAAGGGGGCCTGTGGTTCATCCAAGTGGGCCATTAGCATTTATGAAGGTTGTTGTTACTTTGTTCATAATTAAGTTTGAATTGCATTTTTATTTTAAATAAATAAGCAAATATTATAACTTAAATTAATTAAATGTATAAATTACATTATAAATGAAGGTGAATGAGAAGGGGGTATTTACATTTCAGTCTATAATGAGGTTTTGGGAGTTAGAATTATGTCAACAGCTGGGCTGCTGTGTAAACATCCATCAAAGGGACGGCAGGGAGACAACAGCAATGAAAATCAATGGTTACTCTACACGAATCCGCGGTGCTGTTAGAATTTCCTTGTCAGGAATCTATCGATTTGTAAATACCAAAGGAATAGGAAACAAATGGTTCCACTGTGTGTCAAGAGAACATAGAAATCCATTAACCCATTGATTATCTGTAACCGAGCTGAAGACAATCCTAGCTTATAGAGGACATGAAAAAGTCCACTCTGGACCAACTGTCAGACTATCAAAGGACTGACACATAAAGACAGTCAACACTGACACCTCACATTCACAGTCATCAATTAATGAGCAAGTCCCACATAGAGGCACCCAAGCCGGTTAGTGTATTCAGAGCCAGGACCGTGACGCTGTGAGGCAACAGTGGTAACCCTTCTTTTTCAGCCTCCAGTCTATTTGCTAACCACTGTGCCCGCCCCGACATGCGGTAATGATAATGATTAAGCAATACTTAAACAGGTTGATATGTTGAGCATCTATTAATATATGCTATATCTTAATGAAGCAGAATGATTTGCTATGTCATAATGTAGTGGGTTGATGTCTGCCAGAGAAGAGAATACACTTTTTCTCCGTTGCTGCGCTTGTCTGCATGTAACCTGAGCCACGCTGGGGGGGGCGTGGTTCGAATACAACACACGTCAAGTCCCCATGTCGGTTTTTCTTTCTTTTCATTTATTTTCTTTTAGAGTTGGTAATGAAGCCATGACCCCCCCCCCCCCCCTGTCGGCCCACCGCACCCCCACCAGTTTTGGAATCACTGGCCTAAATTAAGGGAAAAACATTTTTAAACCGTGTCAGAAACTAAGCAAGTCCATCTGCTGTGAGACTCAGTATCCCCACGAGTCCCTCTTCTGGTGCTGCTGCCAGTGAAGACCTCCTTGATAAGCACGAGGCCGGAGTTTTGGACTAAAAAATTATTACGCTAAAATGATTACACCCCGTCACACCAAAATCAGTCTCTTTTAGTGAGTATCCTTTATCAGGTTTCTATTACTTGAAATTCATAATATTTATTCCTATAAGATTGTGGGGAAAACAATTCAATGTGACCACCAACTGTTCTGGTTGTAGATTTGGATTTGTAACATACCATCTCAATGTATATCGGTTGATTCTGCTTGAAAACCGAGCATGTTGAGTATAAAGGGATGGACTTCCTCAGAAACACACTGGGAGCGAAAAAAGGGAGACTTTAATGCAGAGGTGCCCAATAAGTCGATCGCCAAGGCGGGGTCGGTAGATTACCTGCCATCCCGTCGGGTCACGTCGGATCGACCATGGGAGGCAACGGAAAACTCTGTAGTGCTAATTACCAATCCTTGCTTACTAACAAACACATTGAATTTAATTCAAGCAGCCCTGGCTGACTCCAATAACTGCAAGTCATCGTCCTTCGCTTGTACAGGCTCGTTGTTGTTTGTAACATCCATTAGTTTTGCGCTCACGGTGTGCAGCGTTGTTGTTCCTTGTGGAACTACTCGTTTGCCCGACTAAAATCATTTGGCACAACTTTAAAGACATTTTTGTGGTGCACAAAAAATAATGGATCATTACAATGCAAAAAGTATGTAAAATATGCTCCCACAATACCTGCAAACCATTAATGCATTCATACGCTTTTTCATTTCAGCACATTTTACCTGAACCACACTTTTCCATAGACATTCTGGAGTGATGAGGTCCGTTCCAGATGTTTTTCTTCCTCTTTGCAGATCATTCAGTAGTCTCATTCAAATACTGAGAGGTATAAAATTGATATTTTTATCAGCAGTGAAATGAATTAAGGCTTGTGGACTCACAGCTCATATATACTGCGTGTTGTGCCGTACCGTGACCTCGCTGTTGGGGGTGGTTACATATGCAACATCGCACACCTCTAATCAAACTAAATTACTTGTAAATGGCAGTTTAGTTTTTAAATGAGATTGGATTCGTACTAAAATAGCAACTGATTTTAAAGGTGAAAGGAATTCAGAGGTAACTGAAGGGAACAAAGCAGAAACACACATCTGTAGAGGCTAATTACTACATTTTTTGATGGGGTATAAAGAAGTCTACATTTGGAGTTGGGCCCATGCATGTTCGAGCCGCAGTGTGAATGTAGGGTCACTGGACAGCAGCCTTTTTGAGTATTCTAAGCTTCATCTTCAAAATCTCAGCTCGTTTCAAATGTTTCTATCCTAGAGCTTTATTCAGAAACAATTGGGATAAAATACCATCGTCAACCAATATTAATGAAAAGTCATAAAAAAATATTCTGTTTCATAAAGTAAAATGACAGGTTGCAGTAATAACAAGATTATAAAACTTTTTATTGATCCCTCTGAAGATGAATTCATAAAGCAAATTCCACACATATCTCAGGTTCACATAATACTTTCTTCTTCTTTTTTTTAAGATATGGCACCATTACTTTCTATAATTTCACCAGAAAAAATATTTATGTAGCTGTGGCCATGGTTTTATTTATACAAATGATGAGGAAGTATGTCTCTTGATTTGACCCAATGTAAAATAGCAATTACACTATATCAACATTCCCCAAAACAGAATTAGCCGGGTCAGTAGGATGTCAAAGCCAGTGAGTTTGGGTGCAAGTTAAAATATACATTCCACTGACGCCTTTTCTGACACCCGTGTAAACCTCCGGCGGACAGAACAGTCAAGGAAGCACAACTGGTTTCCTCTTTGAAAGCAACAAAGTGGTAAACAACTGATGGACGGTATTAGACCCACGGGAAGAAGCTGAGTATGACAAACAGATTTATGCATGGGTGAACTCCACTGCGCCAAAGCCATCTATTATCCATCTCTGTCAGCGCCTGGAGACGTTCCCTCTGCTTCCGTCGCACCGTGGCTGTCGTTACACGTATTCCTGTTCCTCTGCTAAGTGCTAACACGTTAACATTTTTGGTGCTGCCCAGTAATAAAAGACGCGGAATGAGTGGAGGCCTTTTATCATTCGTAAAGCAAACACCATTGAACTCATCTCACTGAGAAGTCCCACCACCTTCAAACAACTCACAGTCCACCCGCCGTCCTGCAGCTACGCCACTGGCTCCACAGTGCAGGTCAACAGTGTTGCGGTTTGAATCTCATCCGTTTCACCCACAGTTCTTGCCCTCATTTTGAGCTTCGCTCGCAAGAGTCTGCCTCACACGGGAAGCTCCACATTAGTCATTTCTCCAGTCTTGATTCTCTGTGAACGCCTTTAAGATGTGGACGAAACATTTTGTAAGCAACATTTTCCAACTATAGTCCCAGGCTAAGCACAGAGGCACAAAAGAGCAGCGAAGGGGTTGAGCTTGTCGAAACCGTCTCACTGGGCCGACGTTCTAGTTTTTGGGAGGGATCTAATTTTTAAAATTACATGTTACAAACAGCCTCACTCAAGAATCCATTCGCTTCGTTTAAGAAAACTGCCTTGAGGATATTTTCTTCACTTTCCTTATTTTGTTGTTCGGATGAAACAATTCCACTGCCATATTGTAGCCGGGTTTCATCAGTATGGGTCAAAATTATAAAAAAAAAAAACAATTTCAACAAAGACAAAATCACAAACCATCACGTTAGAAAAAATAAAATAATTAAAAAGCTGTGAAGGATTTGATTACTGAAACAAACAACAACAAAAAATAGCAAAGCATTTTTCAACACAGCCCAGTCGGTTTCTACGCATATTATCTACATGCCTGTGCTGCATCTAATCTGATACAACACAACAATACTGACCTTAGGTGAATGATTTCGAGAGGTATAACCAAGGCCGACCAGCCATGATAAAATCTTTACCCTCCCAACAACTGAACAAGGTAATAACAAGCCTACTTTAAGACAAGTGGTTATTGGGTTGTTTGAAATATTCACAGCTTTACAAAGCCCTTTCCTTGGATAGCTGGTCGGGCACATCAATATAGTTGAGGCATTTGGAACGATGACTTGATAAGACTACATAATGTGTGTGATTGGTGAGCAGAGAAAGAGTAACAAAAGTATGCCTTAATCCATTACGAATTGGCTGTTGTGGCTCGAGTGTTTGAGACAGGAATTCTGAACTTGGCACCTTTGCTAAGTTCGACCTCTCCACAGTGTATACATTCTTTGTTTACATGTCACAAGGAAAGAGCAGAGAAGAAAACAAACGCAGTCCGTTACTAAGATGGGGAGGAAACCATCAGCTGTGCATTTACACCTGGGGCACTGGCTGATGCTTCCTGCAGTGGACTATTCTCACATGGTTGCAGTTCCAGTCAATCACATACAGTACTTCCATTGCAGTGAACAGCAGTTATTTTGGAATGGGAGACCAGAAAAAGAAGGCACAGGAGGGTGCTTCAGAAGTGTCCATGCAAAGGGAAATTGTGCATCTATACAGCTTACCAACAACACTGTGAATAGGATCTGGTGGAGTACCTCATGTGTAACAGTAGTCTACATCTGGGATACCGCCTTCTCTATAGCCGCGGTTGGTGCCATGTCCTGCATTAGAAACATGGTTGTCACCTTTGTACACGCCGGTGCCATTGGAGGGGAATATGGTGTGAATGATATAATCCTCTCGTAGGGGTTTTGGCTGCATTGGTGGGCAAGCCGTCATGGGTGTCATCTGGAACCCCGGACTACGGATCTCCAATATGGTGTTGTCCTTCTTGGTGCCTGACTCAATGTAATCATCGTAGGTCTTGTTTTTTCGGGAGTTGCTGCGAGTGTAGTGGTCCCGAGAGCACAAATGCCCAGTCCTGTGTCCACACCAACAAAAGATGCAAAAAATAAGAGCCAAAGATACAATGATGGTAGCTCCACCAATAATCCCTGCCAGAGCCAGGACTGTCATGTGCTTTGAGTCTTCGTTCTCTTCTTCCTCCAAGGGGGTGAGGTCAGATGTCTCAGCCTTAGCACACACATGAGCTTCATCAGAGTCCGGATCTCCAGAAATCCCCCCTTTGCTTTCTGAAGTTGTCGCGAGGGGCACCATGCAGATGATGTAGCTGGAGCGTGGTTGGAGGGAATTAAGAAAGTATTCTCGACGGTCGCCCGGCACCAGCGTCTCAGTGATTGAGCCCATGGTGCTCCCAGTGCCCAGTCGGAGCCAGCTTAGCCTGAAGGAGGAGCTTGGCTGGGCCACGCTCCAGGTAACGCGGACGCTGTTGTGTGAGACAGGCTTCACGTTGAGGGCCAGACTCTTCCCCACACCGCTGCTGCTGAGAGTGTAGTCCAAGCCAGAGTCAGGAAGCCCCAGACCTGGTCGCTTTGAGCGCAGGGTGAAGAGGGAGCCCTGTGGAGGGGTGTGAGTCGTAGCGCTATCGACTCCCCCTCCGCCCACTCTGTCTCTGGTCCCTGCCGTCCTTACCACTTCACACTCCTCCATCTCGCTGCCCAGGTCTATCAAAGCCATGTCTCGCACCCTGTCAGGCCCATGGCAAGTGAGACCTCTAACAGTGATGGAGTTGCCGCGGGCTTGCAGCCAGTCATACAGCCAACGCAGGTTGCATCCACAATGCCAAGGATTGCCTCGCACCAGCAGTTGGCCCAGGCTGTCCAGGTCTTTGAACAATCCCCTAGGCAGCGTGGTCAAGTTGTTTCCCGACAGGTCCAGCCTCAGCAGCCTCCGCATACCATCCAAGGAACCACGTGGCATATGAGTGAGGGCATTTTCCTGCAGAGACAAGCGCTGCAGATGGGCGCTGGGCAGATAAACAGGTGGGGTCTGGAGGGAGTTACGGACCAGGGACAACTCGGTTAAGTTAGAAAGGCGGGAAAATGTATCATCGGCGATGCGCTGGTTTGCCAAAAGGTTCCCATCCAGGACGAGACATCTAAGTGAGGCCAGGCCTCGGAAGGCGTGGGTTGGGATAGTGGAGATTCGGTTGTCATCCAGGCGGAGTTCTTCCAGTGAGGCAGGCAGTCCTGAGGGAATACTGGACAGGTGGTTGCGTGAAAGAAAAAGCAGGCGCAACCGTGGGTTGTCAGCAAAGGCCTGGTCCTCAATGCTGACAGTGGAAATTGAATTGTCATCCAAGTGGAGCTTCTCCAGCAAGGGCATCCGAGCCAGCGCACTACGGGGAATAGTGCGTATGTTGTTGTCCTGCAAATGCAGTTCTCGGATGGATGGTGGCAGATGAACAGGAAATTCATCTAGTTCATTATCATACAGGTAAACTACACGGATGGCAAGCTGCCGTTCCAAGGAGGTGGGCAAACCAGGGTTGTTTATCTGGTTGTTCTGAAGGTAGAGAACGGACGCCGAAGGAGGCAGCGAAGGGATGAAGCTCAGCCCACGATCATTACAGTAGATGAAGTCCTCATCACACCTGCAAACAGATGGGCATATCATGTCCCTGTCCCCTATGTACCCTTGTATCGTGGCTGTAGCGAGCTGATGCATGCCGGCACGTAGCGTCAAGCAAAGAAACAGCAGAAAGAGTCGGGCCCGCAGCCTGGCCACACCTACAGGGGCCATTATGGTGAACATAAGCACGGCCTCTCTTTTCAACGGGTTTTGTTAATCCTCAAATCGTTGCGGTGAGCTGGAATCCTGTGACCTCCACCCTGAGAGAGAGAAGGAGAAACGACAGTCAGCACCGATGCACTTAGTCATTGGTCACAGAAAACTAAGGTGATTTTAGTTCCGCTTCATACAATACTTATTGTAATATGTCTTAACCCGCATTAAAGTCTTAATTCATGCTTCAATGATGCAAATTTAAAAATAAGCTACAGTAATATATATTAATGGCCAATGTTTGGCAGGGTCTGAGGATTTCTCTCAAAAAAATTAAAGATAACTGCACAGTCAGCCATCGTTACGTTGAATTACCAGTAATCCAAAATTACAGACAACAAGAAGACTAAAGTTTACTGAATGTGCAAAGTGAATATTTAGTTTTAGGAAGATAAACTCTGGAATTGACCAATCCAATCATACATTTAGATTAAAGCCATGTGCATGAATTGAGAACATTCTCCGCTTCTTAATTATTTAAGGGTTCCTGAGATACTCTATAACTTCATTAGGGGTTGCCGGCAGATGGCTGCATTAGCCAGACAGAACAGGGGATAGTTTTCACAATCGAGATGAAACAATATGTTTGAGCTCAGGGCCATCGTATCGTAAGAGCTAATTCTCATCTTGCAGTAAGGATAGCACTTAGCACTCAAAAACATCTACTTAAATGATGTCTTCTTAATCTAGTGGTATCAAATTAATAAAGAACAATAAAATGCTAATGCAAATGTTAATGTGCAACATAATGCAACTTATGTGACAACTAATTACCAATTTCTAGTCTCCACAGTTGTGCTCTGGGAGTCCACATGAGCTGTACTCATAATTAAATTGGCATAACCATTTTCTTTCATTATTGAATAAGCGACATGCGATATGCCACAAGAGCAAGTCATTTTTTGACTACAGATGTTTGGAATTCTGAGTGACAACTTCACCCCATCACAGTCTTCATTAGCCACAGCCATTTTCAAACCGCTAAAATAATGAAACCTTAAACCTAAACCTTAAACCTAATCCTGTGAACAGTTGTTCAGTTGTGACTTTAAAAAAAACCTTCTTATAAATAGAGGGTTGTAATATTATCCAGCGAGAATTGATTGAGCCTGATTTACTTGATTATTCATCCTCTGAATACATTTGATTTGGACCTAATAATCTAACTATCCAGACACCTTAAAGCTGCCATATATGCTTCTTCAGCATTGGTCGTCGATTGGGATATGCTCCCCCCCATCCCTTCACATCTTTCAACAACTGTCAATCTGAAATGCACACCCAAATTAGGTATTGAATAGAAAGTTTTGTAAAGATGGCAGCGTTTGAGCCTCTCTTATGAGCTCTATTTCTTTCACTTGTGACAGTACGGTCATTCCAATATATCACGGTCTAGATATCTTCTAGCAGAACCAAACCCTTGTGCATGTTGGTGATGTCTATAGATACTTCGACTACACTAAAAAAGATGTGCATAAGCAAGACTAGTGACAAAGCATCCTAAATGATCAAAATTGTGGTCACAATAGCAATGTTGAAAGAAAGTATGAACAGGGAAAAATTCTGAAAAACAATACGTGTTAGGCAAGACTTCTATTTTTCATAGAAACTGAATGTCCGAGGTCAAGGTCGTTATGTGTTAGTTATCATTTGGCAGCAACAGATTGTGTCGCTTCATTTAACCTCACTGTTTATACACTTCTAAGTAGACTCCTTGATAACAACACAGATACGTTGTATTTGATTGTTAGAAAAATAAAATTGATGACAAATGACCTTTTTAGTTTAGTGTAGTATGACAAAACATTGTTGACTTTTACATGTGTATTCTTCAAAATGTTTGGCTTAACTTTCTTTAACTCTAGAAGACATACAAAAAATACAAGGTATTTCTTCATTGAATATCAGTTTGGGACTTTGGACTTTAGATTCATTGCTTCAATAGAAAATAGATGTACTTATAAAAGTGCATAATTTGTCACCCCATTCCTTCCAAATTTTAGTTCTGTATTATACTGATAATGACACTCCATTTTTGTACCATGTGTATAACGTGTGTGTGTGTGTGTGTGCGGGGGTTGGAGGGGTGTTAAAGAATGGATGACTTCTGAATCCCAAGAGGATCAGCAGTGATTCTCTTGTACACTGGAGTATTTGGGTCAACGCTTTAAAAACATTGGAGATCTTGTGTGAGATTGAGGCGATGCAGAGTGGCAGAGGGATTAATAGAGCATATTGAGCTGTGATTCTCTGGATTAAGCAGGTGCTACAAAACAACGGCAAACAGTCATTTCAGGACTTTCAGCTCTATGGATGCTCATTTTCCTTCCCTATATTAGAGAATAATGTAAAAGCGGACCTTGATGCTCTTTGTGTTTGTGAATGTTTCTACCTTGGATGTGGTGTGTTTGTCTGTCCATGCATGGTCCAATTGCAAACATTAACCCATATGGAGACCGTCCATGTGGTGGCAGTCTATATTTCAGTGATCTACAGAGGGGAGTAAAAAGGGGAATGTAGGGTAATGTATTAGCCAGACAGCGAGCTGCCTTAGGCAGAGTACAGGACACACACAGCAACCTCCAATCTAATGCTGGAACCCAAGACTGGATCGATTTACAATAGAAACACAGGGAGGGTGACAGAAAGCGGCTTGGAGCTCGATCTTTGAGTCCCATCTCTCTCGCACTAAGTCCCCCACAGAGGAATAGGAATGGGAAATCTGGAAAACAGGATTCTCGCTGACCGAAAGGACTACGGATGTATCAGGAAATCCACTTTACTGATGGCAGGGAAAAGATAATAGTGGCCAAAAGCTTATCTTACATGCCATGCCCATGGATCTCATTTTAGATTTTCAGATAGGCCATGTGGAAAGGATGACGCGAAATAAAGTGGTCGTGGTGATGACAGGAAAAAGTCCAGGGATCTGACAAATAGGAGCAATAAAAGTATGGCCTATTCATTTTGTTTAATCATAGAGGTTGTTGGATGTTCAATCTGTGCGTGCATCATGTTTCTGGCAATGCTCGAGTTAATAGACCATGTCTTTGTAATAATGTACTGTAATCTTCAAGGTATTAAAACATGAAGACATCTATCTAACATCTATCTATCTATCTGTCTTGAATATTATCTTCCCTCCTCTGAAAACATGTGGCATGCTATGGAGGCAAATTGAATAACATGTTAAAGGCAGAAAAAGTAATGGATTCCCACCGCCACAGTAACGCAGTTTTTTTTCTTGGTTTAAGCGCCTATTTCCTGTTATGAAGGATTGATTGGATTTGTACTCAGCAGTTTCTCATCGGAACTGCCGACACAAAAACACGGGGTATGGGACATATATTAGGATTTATGTCTTTCCAAATGGACAACATTTTCTATTTTTGACATATATATAATAACATTTAACGGAGAAATACATGTTTTTTCTGCGTTGTTTGGGTGCAGAAAATAAATAAATAAATCAAGATTCTCAACAAAATTCTTTAACTAAAAATACAAACCAAAGATTGGAAAAGATTTCTTATAAATTACATATTACATATAAAAACATTGTATTTGTATACAAGACATCTAACTAAAACTTAGTACTTTCCGAGGTGTTTACATTCAATTGCTATATAAGTTTGAAAAAAAACACAATACCAATCAATATTGTCCTTACAAATTGACACTTCATATAGTGTGTTGTAGTCAATATTTCTTTGAAAATATGCTGAAGCAAAGTATTAGAAATAGTACAGCAGCAATATACATTTACATTTATACATATATACTGTTTATATACATTGGGGGGTTCACCTTAATCTTGCAGGGAAGTTAGTTAATATATAGCGCCAGAGCACTACAACATGTTTTATCTTTACAGCGCTATAATATCTTCTGTCGAGGGTGAGTCACCAGTCTAATTCCCCGTCCTCCCCAATGCATCTACTGAATAATTTCGACAGTGGTTCCTCCTCCAGAAAGCCACTTTACAGGTGAATCCTTTCAGCATTAACAAAAGGGTCACAGCTCATTGCAGCAATACCGTCCTGCGTTGTGTGCAAAGGTGTGGGGGGGTTATATTGAACACATTATAAGAGGATCAGTCATTAGTATGTTTTTTAAGTTTCATAGAAATTAGTTTAGTAATTTCCCCCAATTTCCCCATTTTGGGGTTTTTAAACTGTTTAAAAAATGTGTTATTTGCGTTGGCACTCTACTGCGTTCCAGACTGAAATATCTCCCAATCATAACTTTCCAAAATGTTGATTTTTGTACCAAATGATGAAGTATTAATGACACATCAGCCTCTGCTCTACTTTGAGGTTGATGCTAATCAGCATGCTAACACAATTTAATACGATGGTGAACAACTAAACGGGATACCTGTCCATCATTATGTTAAATATATGAATAAATACAGAATTAATTTAGTCTAATTTTCCTTCCTTCAGTGTAACATTCACATTGGTTACTGTGTCCCATTGAATTGCCATTCGTATACACAATAGCTATTCTATTGTACTTAATAAAACTTTGAATATTATTAGAATATGCGTTGTCGATACAGTTTGTGTGCGTCTTTAGACTGGATTGTGCAATCCTGTATTGTATAATGATAAATATAGCTGAACCTTACCATGATATGGCTCCAGACTTTGTCTATAACTTAAAATAAAGGTCTTGATATTTTACAGGCAACTTTCTGTTCTGCTTCATTGGTGGATGTGACAGTGAGATAGCACGAACTTTAGATGCCTCAGTCTATGTCAGTGGTCATAATAAAGTCTTTGATCAATGCCTCACTGGCTTTGAAAATCATTTGCACAATCTTTAATGTTGCCGTTTTTTTTCTTAATGCTGAAAATAAAAAAGGAACTAGTCTACTCGCAAGAAGAGTACATACAAACTTGATCCTTTTAAATGTGACTAAGCAACAAATGTATCTTCTGGTTGCTGTTGTCACGCTTCAGCTAGGACTCTGATTGGATTTTTTTTTAATTATAATATATATAAAAAGAGGCAGTAAGTTAGTTTAATTGGTCACATTTGAATTCAACCCTGACGAGTAGTCAGAATTCAACAGGGACATGAAAAAGATAAATGAAAATGCTTGCTGTATCCGACAACTTTACAGGGCTGTGGGGTCTGAAAGCCAAACTGGAGCAACTATGAACAACTGAGAACACCTGTAAGGTGTTTTACGTCTGCTGACATGATGTGACAAACGTATGTTCCTTTGGGTGTGAACTGATCACTTCGCTGCCGCTACCCACCTCTGATATGTAGTAAACACACCTGACTCACACACATCGAAAACAGCAGCAGCTGCTAAAAGGCAAAACTTTAAAGATTAAAGAGAGGATTGAATCTTTTTATTTATTTTTTATGTATTTTATATTTTTCAATTAAACATTGCTATACCTTTTATTCATTCCTTCAACAATACAAGTTAGCAGTTCTTCATGAACAATGAATGTGATCAGTTTCTTTCCCTATTTCTGAATGAAGTGAGGGGCACGTTCACCATTAAGGAAAGCTAACATGCAGAGCAGTTTTTAAAATCGAAGAGCCAGACGGTGTTTAGGTTTTATTAGGTTTGCATTTGATCATCATAATGCTCGTTTGTAACGTTTGTATTCTTTAATTCTTTATTGCTGAGGGACCTTAAGATTTGTGATTATTTACATCAAGATGTGTCCAATATAGTAAGACAGTAAACATGTTTTTTTTAACAAAGGGCAGGGTGAAGTGATTCCAGTATGTGAATTATCATTCTACGAGTATTTTGCGTATTTTTATCATGATCAGCATAATATTATTTTGGCTAGGATTATCATGCCATGACCTTTATCCTATCCTAAATACCCAATTTCCTTATCTTACATGGCCTGATAAGTAACAATAAATTGCTTAAAGTAAAAATGACATTACTTTAAAATAAAAGCGGGCAATACACTGGTTTTCAATGTATTATTTTGAGCATAATGCAATTAATTGCTGTTAATCGCAGAACAATCATGTGATTAATTGAGTTACATTTTTTAATTTTTTTCTGAGTATATCTTATAGTTGTTTGGAGAGCAACGAAGAGTGGATTCTTACAATAGAATCTTGTAGATCTGCTAGATCATTATCAAGGTTATTTTTTACAAATAGAATACATAAAAATGTTTTAACTATATAGAAATAGCAATAGCAATAGAAATAGCAATTTGCAGCTTTTTAGTGACACATGTAGCAACAGCTCAGCTTTGTGTCAGGTATGAATTGAATTAATTTCTCAGGTTACCGCTGCTGCATGGTGCACATTCCACATTCCACAGTAGGAGCAGATCATAGGCCGGGTTTTAAAGGCCAGTCGCATGCTGGTTCCATGATCTCAGCCTGCTGCTCGAAGTCTACTGTAGTCTACTGAAGTCTACTGTCTACTGACTCATATCCCCGGTGGCTGCTTGGATTTTCACATCTCATCTACACCCTCTGTATCGCAATTTACACATCAAATCCCTCACTGTTATTTTCAAATACAAAACGTGCGTGTGCATGCCTTTGTGCAAACTGTGTGAACGTCCAAGCTCATTCATTGAACAGTTCTGTTTTCCAGTTAGAAGGAAAGAGCTCAGCTTGTGTGTCTATAAGGCGCTTGTCGGATAATTGCGTCATCATCACGCCTCCTTTAACAATCACAGCTTCCTTTCACTTTTATCTGGCCTGTCAATCCAAATCCCATTTCAAACCTTATTTCATTCTGACAGAAATCTAAAGACAAACAATTATTTTTGTTTCCTGAATAAAACAAAAATGTTGACACATGTCATCCCTTTAGGATCAGCTTTCATCGAATGAAATCTTGTCTGTTAGCACAATGCAACTTGACAAAAATGAATAACAAAGCCTATGAAAATGAAGATAAACAAAGTAACAGTTAGTGTTGGAGTGTTTGAGCTGGGAGTTCATATATTAGTAGAATCTTGGGAATATTAATCATTTAATTTTAGATTATGCTCATTGTGCAGGAAATAAAGATATGTAACATGTATTGAAAGCATTTATGTTACATTGTTTGTCTTGATTTATTGTCATGAATGCAGCAGAAGAGCTTTTATGAGGCACGAGAGCATATAGCTTTCCTACCGTGTGACATCATTTGTTATTTTTATATTTAGTTAACGCTTTGCTGCTTAAAACAAAGACAAAACTAAACTGAAACGATGAATGAAACGATCGGCTGTCATTTGCATAAAAGAAATGACGTCACTGTGTCTGCAGCCTAATGCGGCTTAATGACAAGCAACACGGAAGGAACGCTGCTGCACTGAGCAAACGTATTGTTGTATGAAGTAGTTACGGTTTAAAGGCACTTGTTTTGTTTGTTTTCTTGCTTGTTTGAGGTGTGTGTGTTTGTCTTTTATCATATGTGAAATCACAGTGGATAAAATGATACAGGCTGCCTCCGGGGCTCAAAAAAGATCCTTGACGTTGACTCCTTAGTGTGTGTGGGCTTCTCCTACATGACACTTCAGCTGTGGGAGTGTTCAGATCTCAAAACAAAGTTTCTCTGAATACCGAGTTGCCTCACTCATCACATGACCTCACTTTCACTTTTGAAATATGACCGGACTGTGTGGAAAAAAGAACATCTTGTACTTTTGCTGAAAAATCTATGAAAATGGTATATTGAAATATGATTCCTTAAGCATCATGGATGATATTTCGATGGAGTATAAAACAAATGGAGGCAGTCATGGAGTCAGTATATTTCCTTATTGGGTGCTTTTAGTACAACCTTTACTGATTGCTTGGTTTGGCCTGTTGCCCCAGAAGAGAAAATGAGGGAGATAATCAAGCTATATTGCCAAATGTTTAACCGTTAATAGGTGTGTTTTTTATTAGCTTGATGTATCTCTTATTTAAGTACTGACACCATTTGAGAGGATGCAGTTGCATTTTGTGCATTCAAGCAAGTATGTTAAGGCTTGCCTTTAGAAATGTTGATTCTGACAAAGGTTCCTCAGGTTAAACTGACATTAGTTGGCGCTGAAATAGCGAGAGTTCATTCGTTTGAAGCAGAGCACTAGGCAGTTTCCCCCGAAGGTTGAACAGCAGAATCCTAAAAAGACTCCACTAATTATAGGGATGAACACATTTCATCTATTCTCTGTAAAAATATTTGTGTTTAATTTTATTAAATTTTCCCAGGCTGCATTTCCCTTTCTTATGTGCTTACTCCCCTTGTGGAATGCATGCACAATGCTCATTAATTTAGAATGAAAGTATAAATTTTGAAAGAAATAACAGTAGACCAGCATAACCGTTTTTACATTTCATAAAACTTGTCCACATTGAGCAATGAGATATGAAATATCCAGCTATCCATCTTTGTTTGGATTGTTGGGAATTGGGTTAAAAACAATTTGTCCTAATGCATTATCTAATTCAAGAACAACTGAATACGTGCTTACTTTTTGATGTGGGGTTGCCAGGAAAGGTGGTGCTGAGGCACCATTTGCACTAATCGTCCCAACACGATGCCCTCAAAGTCTGCAAACTGTATCTTCTCCAGCTTCGGGTGAAAAGTAGCCCTTCAACTCGGCTGCGTGGTCCCTCGTTTCAGAACAGTTCTTTCTCCTGGGTTTTTGTGTTCAGCTTTGTGTCGCTCAGTTTTTACCACTGGCTTCAGATCAGTTCACTGTGGAGATAGAGAGAAATGATAAATCATTATCACGTCAGCCCAGCTTACCACCATTGGCAATCGCAGATGTCAAGATGTTACATTTTTCTGATGAAACCGTAATGGCATTAAAATATATTTTGCGTCAAGAGAGTGTTTGCCAGTCGTTCTGTATGCAGCGTCCTGGTTTATTACTTTCATGATTTACACTTGGTTAGAGGATTTAGTGATTTATCTTTCATTCACCAAACTTTCATTACCTTTTTCCAAATAAATCAGATGCGTATCTGGGACTGAATTTAATAAATAAATAAATTTAAAAACGTACTGAACTTGCTGTTTTAATGGCAGTTATAAAAGTCACCCAACTTTAAAAACTCATTACCGTTCCCTGGATTTTCAATCATGTTAAATGCTGTGCTCTTTCCGGCTCAGTCAGTTATTGCATCACCATGACTGTCCTACAGTTGCTTAATAAACTAAGTTCAAAGAAGCTGTTAAGAGAATGTCGACGTGAAAGGTTTCCATCAGAATCCACCTCGATGTCACCGCCTTCTTCTCTCCCATTGTGCTGATCAGGTCTCTTTCTCACAGCGAACATTGAGACATGAGACAGCAAGTCATCTTCCTCAGTTCAAGTTACTCCTCCTGTCATGAAAAAACCTCAACTGATTCTAAACTACTGAGCAGAATTGCTCCCTTAATATTTACATTCAACATACCAAAGAGCTCAGAAGATTTGTCCTAACACAAACTTTGGAGGCCACCTGTTTCCGTTAGGTATCGGCCAAAGGTGTTCATGAAGATCAGGTTTTATGAGACTGTTGGGCCCCGACTGCGCCGCTGACCAATGTCAGGTCCCATTGATGTTTTGATAGCTGGATATCTTTGATACATAAGAAAAAAATGATGTTTTTTTCTGAGGTTGGATGGGATATTTTCTTTTACTATGAGGTTCAAGCCGATTTAAAGATATACCCTCTGAAAGTGTAAGGCATCTAGAAATCCAGAAATGTTTGTGGCATGTTGGTGTGTGTGTGTTTTCATGCTCAAAAATAAAGTTTGACATGAGTTGACATGCAACTCACAGATTGAACACCTCTGACATTAGCTGAATTCTTAAGTGAAACAACTGCAGCAGCTGCCACATGTGGGGCAGACAGCGCTCATTGCCTAAGATTTAATTCCTCAGTTATACGGCTGGCTTATGATTAAACAATCGTCCATGGCAGGTGTCATACTGAGTTAAATAAAACTGACACACTGGAGTATTAGAGTCTGGTTAACATGGTGATTATGTTTAACTTATGCATCAGAGATGAGAGCAACTTTGTACACTTGTGACATACATAAACAAAGACGTTTGGAGACGGTAACAGTTTTATCTGCAGAATAACTATCATAGTGCCATCAGGGGAGCCCCTTCATTGCCAGCCCATGAACACAGGGGCATATTGTGGGAGGAGCAGAAGCAGAGCTTGTGCGGTAGGAATCAAAGAAAGGCTCCGCATTTTCCTCTCTGGGGAGGTCCACTCTAATCCCCACAGCATTGTCAACACATCCCATAATTCCTCCCTTCATTGCCATGACACTTAACCGACCTTTTTATTCCCAGCACTCTGACACGCAGGTTGGGTTGCGCAACTCCAATTTCTATCTGAAATCTCCAATTGGATTCCTCCCCATCGCCTCTGGATTGACCTTGACAGGACTGAGCCGCCGTTGCCCTCTCAGAAATCCTGCTCTTTACAAGGGCCGTCAATCAGTTACCGCCGCACGGTCGCTCCCCCTCAGACTGACGCTGAGTTCAATCGAGGACAAAAAAACTGCTCTTTTAAAATCTGCTGAATCAGATGCAGTTGTTTGTACGGACGCTCTTTGTCTCTCATCTGGACTGCTGCAGCTCCAGCAACTTGCAAATGACAGTGGCAGTTGTTGCGACGTAGCTTCATAAAGTAATTTCTTATGTCCAATTCAAAAGCATCTGTGTACAATTACTAGTATTTACATTTCAGTGTATCCGCCCTTTAGTGCTGCTATTTAACTATTTTACAAAAAAATACAAAGGAACATTTTGGGGAATATGTATATTGCTTTGTTTCCAAGAATTAAGAAGTGGGATTAGATAGTGACATGATATCAATTCCGCTCACGTATCTGCGTTGGGTACAGAGTTTGAGGTTTGATGTGTATAGTGTACAGTAGAGACTTGAGGCTGTGATTAAGATAATAGCTTGTTTGTATCCTGTACATTAAATGAGATGTAAAAGGACTATTTATGATTTTAAGCAATGAGCTTGACAAAGATGTGTATGTTCACTGGACTGGATTTTGTGCCACCTGCAGAAAAACATTCAACATATTTTTAAGTAGTGAAATTATTAGAAAATAAGACACATTTATTTATATATATGGTACTAGTATACACTTAACAGAGCAAATATCGCAAAAGTATGCTGTAGAAGGCTCTGAAAAACCAACTCCTTTATACTGTATGTCAGGGTCAAAGTGTTTCTTAGTGTTTCTCTTAATGCCTTTACATCTTGTCATCATCGCTAAGTAATGCTTTAAAAAACAGCAGATGATCAGCGACGTACAGTGATCATTTCTGCCTCTGTGCCCGGCGTCCATGTTGTGGGTCAGGCTGCCTCACTTATCTTGGTTGCCATAGTGAACCCTTTAGTTACTGTTTCTATGTGGGTACAAAATAAGAATCATGTGAGTGTTTTACATTGTTTGGAACTCGCTGCGATTTAATAGTGACAGACAGCGGGGGTGCAGAACCTGAAACTGGAATGATTTGACAGACACACACACACACACGCCCACACACCCTCACGCGCGCTACACTGACACACAGATACGTTGCGATGTGATCAGACTGTCAATGCAGCAGCACATAATGCCTATTCACTGAACGGGGGGGTGGCCGAGGGCAGCGTGGCCCGGGATGACAAAGATGACGGATAATTGAGACAGAGCCGACTAAGTGAGCTGATTTCACATGAGCGGTTAGCCGGATCTTTGGTTATCATTGTGCCCAACGTGTCCTTGCTCTCTCCCGTTCACAGCTCTTTGCTGTTTCTCTTGTCCCTCTCGAGGCCCATCTCAATGACAAGCGAAAGAGCATTCTCTCTTCCCTCGTTAACTGAGCAGTGCATCAGTGCTAATAAGAAAGCTTTTACACGGTTAATTAAGAGACACTGTAATGCAGTATGTAATGCTCAATTTACTCATCTCACTCTTCTTTAGTTTTATTCAGCATGAATCCGTCGGACCTTCCTTTTTCTCTTATTATGCGGACTCCTGTACATTTTTGCTCATGTGCTTATGTTGAATTTGCTCATGCAGGCTCCATTTTGAGCCGCGACAATGGCCTCCCTCTCTCTCTCTCTCTCTCCCTCTCTCTCTCTCTCTCTCTCTCTCTCTCTCCTCTCTCTCTCTCTCTCTCTCTCTCTCTCTCTCTCTCTCTCTCTCTCTCTCTCTCTCTCTCTCTCTCTCTCTGATCGTCCATTTCTTTTATTTCTCAATCTTGAAGTTACTAACTCGGGGCAGAGGAGAGTGGCAAGGAAGGAATAGAATAGAAATAAAGGGAAAAAGGGGCGAAGTTAAATAAATGAGCCGTTGGGGAGAGATATAAAGATGATAAAGTGCTGGAGAAAGGGGGCAGCATTCACCACAAGCGAAATATTGGCAGGCACTGAGCTGCACGGACTTGCCAGTGAAACTAACGCAAAGGGAATATAGAGCGGAAGAGGAAAGAGGGTCCGTGCAAGTAAAGGGATGGTGTTGAAGTAAAAACGGATGAGTAAATAGAGCAACCACTTTAAGGGTCGAGGGGGAAAGGAACCAACTGGGCGGAGGGAGATAGAGCGAGCTGAGGCTGCCGTTTTAAAGGTCCACACGTTTCAACATTAATTAAAAGTTATCCACTGATTAATTGCCCTGTGATGAATTGTTTCCCTTATCATAAAAACTATGCACCACAGAGGGACAGCGGCAGGCCAGTAAATCTGTCATTCTGTTTTTCATGCTCTCTGCTTTCGACAGTAATGAGCCAGGCCAGTATGATTGGCCGCTGATTAAAAGCAGTTTCCTCTAATACATGGATTTACTTTGACATTTCTCACGCAGGAAACGTAATGGCTTCATTACAGCGGTGAAAGCAATAATTATGTTTGTTAGCAATTCTTCTCTCATTTGTTGTTCTGATTAATGAATGAATCTTCTTTTTTCCCCCCAAAGGTTAAAGCATTGTGAGAAAAGCCCTTCACAGGCTGCGGAGTCAAGGTGATGCATTAAAACGGATGTACTGAAACTGTTACATTAAGAATGACATGAGATCAGTTTGACAATGTTAAGCAAAATTTAAGCAAATTATCACCTCACAAATAATGTGAGAGAGTCTTCTTTTGGTTTTGTTCACTAAACTCTAACAGGTAATTCAGTTTTATTGCCAAACTAAATTAGCATAACGTGCCAGGCAAAAGGCAGCCAATGCGTAATAATGAAGGAACAGACATGTGCTATTTGTACACCTTCCAATGAGGACATCATTTTAAACCTTTGCTTTAATTCTCAATTAAAGGAATAATCACAATACCAATTGTTTCAGATGAATTGTAATTAGAAAACTATTTAACTATTTTCATAATGGAAAAATCACTGAAAGATATTTTCTTTCTGAAAAATGGATAACAACCCTTATTTTAGCTTAATCAATTTTGGATTTTCAAATATTAGTTAACTAACAAAAACAATTCTGATGTTACAAACGGATTGGGAAAGAGTAGTAGGAATATATTTGTATTGGTTAATTAATACATTTAATTTTCCTATTGGGAGCCTGACAGTGTGTCAGCTTTCATTGTGCCCTTCAGTTGACTTCACTATTCCACGTCCAGATGTGTGCACATTTAGTTCCACTGCTAAGGATTAATAATCTGCATCCTTACAAATACACTAATTAATTAATCAATGATTTATTTTAGCACTTCTTCGTAATGGCTTCTCTGGAGACGGAGATCTTCTAGGAAGCCTTTCTCCACAAACATGCATATAAAGCAAATTCAAGGAATAAATTAATTTGCGTTGACAGTGACACAATACAACATATTATCATGCAAACGGGTAATTTGAATCTCACCGTTGATGACTTCCAATGCAAGACACCTACAAATGCAGGACAATCAGGCATTTTGCAAACGTGCACAAGCGAGCCGCACTGAGGCTGTTATGTGACGCAAAGTGGGAGACAAATTGCAGAGTTGCAGCCCGAAATGGTTCATGGCCTCGGCTGAGTCTGATAAATTCTGGCCGTTGAGCTCCACTAATCACTGCAGCCTTTCCCAGACACGCCCCTCTTCCCTGGAGAGCTGACGATCACGCTCCTGGGCTCAGGGCAGCCGCTGGCAGACCACATACAACACGCCTGTGTTGTATGTGACTCAGATGTGTGCTCTTTATGCATGGATTCATTGATTGTAAAAGGGATCACGATCAGAATACAGTTTCTTCTGCTTCTCTCCCTGGAAATAGAAAGAAAAAAAGCAACCCCTTGTCTTTTTTTCCTGACTCCAGAAAACACATACGACAGCACAAACATTTCCATACATATCATTCTTAATTGTTTCTTTGTTCTACCTCCAGTTCTCTCTCCCACACACACACACACACACACACACACACACACACACACACACACACACACACGCATGCATAGTGCTCGTTTGTGACCTGTATCAGTGTAATTGATGCAATGACTGGAAATAAACAGGCAATTTAAGTGCTGGACACCTCACTGATCTCTCTCACCTTTAGATCCTCTTTGTCCCCTCTCTCACAAGAACACAAAAACGCACACACACACAAACACAATTACATAGAGGACCGTCTCACAATCAAGCATGCTGTAGTAAGGGACAAGGTCAACATGCTGGAGGGAAACAAAACATTGGAGTCGCAGAGGAAATTAGGAAGGGTGTACGGAGTGACAGAGCGCGTGCAAAATAACAGAGAGCAATCCTACGGATTATGACTCATGTCTAGGCGGCCTGTTTATTAATGACAAATTAATAACGAGAACAGAGCGCATTATTCAAGACTGAACCACTTATTTCTTTTCATCTTTGATGCTGTGACCACTACAACCTGCAGTAGAGGTGGAACCCAGTGAGCACTTTCACCTCCTTAAACGTTCCCTCTACCGGTTTGCCCTCACCCGTCCACTCGAGCGGACGGCGCTCCAAACCTCTCCTCCCTGCAGCGAGCTCGGACCCAAAAGAAGACAGAAATAGCCGTCTGCACATCAAGTTTCAGGAATATAGAGTGAAGCATAAAATGATGGAGCAGTACAAATGAAGTGTAAATGGGAAATTATTTGAGAAATAGTTTCCATGAGAGAATGCTCTAATCACCCTGGACACAGGTCAACAAAGGTTATTCAATGTCAATTGTCATCAGTTTTTTAAAATGTATTTTGTATGTATTAATGTATGTATTTTTTTAAAGTGTGGTAGGGGTTTGAGTTTCTTCCCTTTTGAATGGTGGGATTTGCACTATACAAAGAGAGCCCTCAAAGGGGTCCGTGTAGTTTACGTTTCCATCATTGCATCTGTTGACTTCCACTCATCTTGTGACCTTTGACCTCAGCACCGCAGCTCTGCCATATTAGTCAGGACACATGACATTTGGGCTGGTTTCGAATAGTCCAAAAAATGTCCCCTTAACGTCTATTCCTAAGCCCTTTTATTTGACCTCTGTGGAAGGTCATGGGGTCACTTACAACCTCCAGTTCATTTCACTCAGCTGGGACCCTTTGAAAGCAAAAATGACTATTTGACAGCGTTCTGCAGAACTAAGTGACGGTTCAGTTCCCTTAAAATAATTACGGCTCCAGCTCTTGTTTTTAAAGTGTACTGCTCCCTGACCTCCGATAAAGGCCAAATATTCTGTACCGTCATAGTACCTGCAGGCATAGTTCTGCTGCGGACTCCTTCTGTGCATGTCAACCTCAGTCTCTTTCTGACATTCATGCATTAATACAGCCACACATTTCACATGACCAATTTAAGCAAAATGTAAACTACTATTAATCTGAAAAAATAGTTTGATTTGTCTCCCAAAAGGAACATGCAGTAACTCATTTTAATAATGGTTTTGGCCTTTTGGGGTCAAAACACGAGGTCCTCAGGTGGGCACAGAAAGAGTGGGCTTTAGGGCTGATGAGGAAGGCTGTCACAATTTTGTTGTGCAATTATTGCACCAAAGGTTTTTGTGATATACATTATTATCTTCTGACGATTCTATGCCACTGATTACATGATGAAAATATAATAATACGACCATGTCCTTTCCTCTCCTTCACTTCTTGAACATGCTCCTTCTCCCTTGAAAGATTTCAAACCCTTTTTGGATGGAAGGATGATCATCGCAGCCCCCTGATAACAAAAAAGCACACTGACGCACACTCGTACTGAACACACACAAACACAGATGCACCCACATATGCACACACTGCGTAGGCTCTCTGCAGTGCCTTTACCTCATTGGCCACAGCATTATACTTCATTAACTATAGAGTAGATTTTACCATTCTAAGTGATTTGCTTCCATTGTCTTCGTTTAGCCTCGGAAAAGCTTCCTGCCATAAACCTTCTGTGAAGCCTCAGAGTCTCAATGTCACAACCTGTTACGTTTTCCTTGCAATTTTTTAAAATTGTTATTTGCTATTCAATCGTTCATTCCCAGAGAGAGAGAGAGAGAGAGAGAGAGAGAGAGAGAGAGAGAGAGAGAGAGAGAGAGAGAGAGAGAGAGAGAGAGAGAGAGAGAGAGAGAGAGCGTGTTGGAAGAGATCCATGGCCATATGACTGATTGGGACAAGAATTGGAAAGAGAAAACAGACATTTTCATAGAAAAGGTGTGATGTGATTTTCTAAAAAGCTCATAAATTATAAAAGATATGCATTGTGTTTATATATGTAACAACTCTTTGCTGAAATATTAAACACCGTAAGTATTAAAAATCACGCTGCTTACGGCTGTTACATAAAGGGTCGCCATTTGTCTTTCTGCACAGAGGAAAGTTAAACAATTCAGGAGGCTGAGCGGGGCCACAGAGCCATTTTGAACCTTCTGAGAAATTTCCAGTGCAATTGATCATCGCACTTCATTTCACAGGGCACAAAGCCTGAAGCGCAGAGCGAGGACAGCTCAGTGGCAGGAGGAGGGAAGGAAATCAGAAACAGTAAACCTGTCCATCTGGACCCCGTCTGTGTGGGCGGCAGTTATTGCCCCCTGACGGGGCTTCCTCACCGCCAGCTCCCCGGCGTCTCGCTGTAATCTGACCCGGTGTGGGCGGCGCAACAAGCTCCGATTGCTTCTGTGTTCTGGTTTCGCAAAGTTTAGGACAAACTGAAACAGCAAACCCAAAATGTCACAAGAAGATTCCAGCTGTGAGCACAGATTTTACCCTTTAAAAGGAAACAGGAAATTATTATATGGGAACTTATAAGGTGCTGAAGGCAACAATATAATACACATAACACATAATAATCACATGATTTTGTATTTAATAAGTCAAGCAGAATGCTCATTTTTATTCATATTTCATTTTCATCATTATTTTTACAGTTTTAAAACTGTTAACCATTATCCAAATAATGTTTTCCTTTCTACTCTCATTTTCTAACTTTACTGATTCCCTGTTCATAATAATAATAATTTATTATTGAATGTCTTACGCTGTTTATTTGAATAAGTTTTGTAAAAATGTACCTGCTGCTTCTGGACTGTGTGGTTGCGTTCGTGGGTGTCAGATTTCCTGGACAGTAACGACCCAAGTTATCAAGCATTTAAAGCAGATTATTGTTCAAATGTAATTCTCCTAATAAGTGCAGAGAAGTATATAACGTTACTATTTTCCCACCCGCCTCAAAGCAGTGAAATGCACATAGAAAAAAATAACTCTCAAACATGAACAAAAAACTGACTTTGCTTTAATAGAAAATGTGTTGATGGAAGATCCAATGACTCACTGACGAATCAGGTTTGCAGTCTTTGATGTTTCGTTAGGCGGCAACCTGTCGTTTGCGCGTTAGGACATCCCTTTGACTGTATTTTTCAAAGGACACAGAGAGTATTCCTGATGACTCGTTAATCTTGTGGCCCACGGAGCGTCTGAACTCGTCACCGATTTACATAAACGTTCCCTTCACTGTCCCCCATTGCAATTTATCCACTGTTATTGCCGTATAGGGCATGTTTAGTGCCCTGCTAGTGAGCCTCTTCACTAAGCCCTCTGTCATGGTTTGTAAATTATTCATTTAAACATGATTGACCGGGGGATTGAATTAGGGGATTGATTGACCAGTGGGCTCGTAAAGAAGGCATCCCAATGACCACTGAAACCCAAGTGTCACTTAAATGGGGCTGAGCAACCTCAGCAGGCCAACGTACTCAACCAGCGCAGGTCGACGATGCATCACAACAGCGTTCATTTGAAATAGAGTTGAAAAAGAGGGCATGAGTAAAAGCTATGGCACATCTGTGTAGTATGAATGCTGCCAATGTGGACATGTAGAACGTTTGTCACTTCATGGAGGAGGTCTATAAATTATCAGCAAATCCACTTCTCCAAGCTCAAGGTATTCAAAGCGCTCTCCAAGAAACCCAGAACACGTGTCATTAAAACTATTTATCACATTTCTAGGGAGGGAGAGAATGTGTGTTTGTTTTGACTGTTAAACTGTAGTAATTAGAATCAGGATGCTGGATGTTAACACCAAAATTCACACAGATATCAGGTTGGATAAAAAATGCCTGTGAACGGTTTCCAGGGTCTTGTCATTGGCGATGTTTCTGTCTTTGTCTCAGACTCCCTCTGTTTCTTGCATCAGAACAAAACAAGAAATCCCTGAATCCCCGATCTTCCATTACTGCCTGTCTTGCTTTATCCCCTACGATTCAAGTCTGAGCCTTGTGTTTTGTATTTCCTTTTTCGATTTTGTGCATTTCTGCGTTAAATGAAGTGCTGGACATGGTGTCCTCCTACAGCAACACACCGGATTACACACAGATATGAGTGTGCGTGCGTATGATCATGTTGTGATAGGAAACACATCATGATTTTTTTTTTCTCTTTATCTATGCAAAATGTAATCGCGTGTCTTGCAATTTCCTCTTTGCAACAACTGACCTCGTCACCGCCTTGAAAATTGTTGTAAAATTCAGCCATCCAGCCTCCGCAAAACACTAATCAGATCTTGGATTTCCAGAGCTACTGTTCAGTCTGCATCAACCAGAGGACCTGACCCACATGTCACTTCCCATTTAGAGGGAAGGAATGAAAAAAGATTGCCATTGGGGAATTCTTGAAAAACAAGACAATTGTGGAAATTGTTACTGCTGCTCCTTTTTCATGCAGGCCCCTCCTGTATTCAACACCACTTAACAGTCGGAAAGATCATCTGTAATCATATGGAAGAATCCGTTCAGCATCACATTTGCTGTCTGTAGTGTATAGCTGCATTTTGTATGTATATATGTACACACAAAGACACACACACAGAGGGGAGAGCGGGATGGAATACGCTGTGTGTATATAAAAAGGTCCTGTTTGCATATTGCAGAGTCATTTCCACGAGGTGTCTTCTCTTTGCTATGAATGACGCTCTTGCGTTCAAAAGCAGAACTCCAGGTGTCTTTTATATGGAAGAAAAGGGGAGGAAAGAGCAAAGACACAAAGACAGCAAACGCACTCGCCTTTCCGAGGCAATGCACACAGATATCTTCATAATATGGTAACGTATAGGGATTGGATTTCAGTATGTTGATTCGTCTTCATCTAAAAAAAAAAAAGGATAAATCTAAATTTAAAATCTGCCCATAAAATAACGGAAGTGGTTTAGTTTTAATCAATTCCTCTCTGTGTGCCGCCGCTTTCAATTGTTGATTTTCTGGCAACTGCCTGCGTGGCCTGTGCCTCGAGTCCGTCCCTCTGGATTAATTTACAGGCCTTTTGTCAACGTATTTTTGCATGTTTTAATGAACACAAAGCTCTTTGAGCAGCAGGGACTGCAGCGTGTTTGCTGCGTGCATTAAAGCCCCACTGAAAAAAAGGCAACCATAGGGGAACCGGAGTTAAAGCGTGTGTGAGTGAATCATGTTCATATGTGTTTTTTCTCAAGTCAGTTGGCACATATCTGTACTTGGCATGCACACCGTGCCCGACTGGCTGCCTGTTTCTCAGGGAAACAGAAAGATGGAGGATAGAGAACGACAGGAGGGGGGTCAAGGGAGTGGTGACGATGTGAGGACCAGAGCCCCGAGGGCCTTCTTTCTCCATTTTTTCTCATTTGTCTCCCTGATGATAACAGAAACATGGCAGCCTTGAGAGCGAGAAAGAAAGGAAGAATGCTGAAGGGAAGGAGGGAGGGAGTCTTATGCTGAAAGGAAACATGGCACGCAGCGCATTTTTCATTTTAATGGCAAAATTACCACAACATGGTGATTTTGAATGCATTAGTCCACATGAGCGCACCCTCGGGTTTAACACGACACCAACCACACGCAACAATGTGTTATTTCATGCATACTCTGCATGGGAACAAAAATCCATCAATATGAACGAGGAAAGGGGTTGTGATTGATTCCCCATTTGGCGTCGCACTTTGGCGACCGACACAGGCTGCGGTTGAGCGGAGTCAATCGTGTTGTAAGAAGTGTGCCGTCCTCATCACGATCCAAAACACAAGCACACTACTGTACAAATACCAGTTAGAGGCAGAAAAATGACAGGTCTATTTAAAGAAAAAGCTTTTTTTTCTTGTATGAAGCTTAACAACCTTTACCCCTCAAGGATCCAGCTGCTCTTACTAACCAAGCAACACGCTTTACAGAACCTGTGGTCACTCAGCACACATCAACCGGCAGTCATAGAGGTGCAGAGAGAGAATTTTAGCTACTCATTAGAAAAGTCAGCAACATGCATGGGTTGAACATCCTCTGCATAAACACTTATATTGGATTTGGCATAAAGTATCTTGAAAGATTTACAGATTCATAGATTGTTGTAAGCTTTCCCTGTTAGGTGACCAGTTATGACACATGCAGATACAATCTGCTCGTATTCCCCATCATTGGAAACTTGAATGTTTAATACATTTGCCCCATAACTGAGCAGCATTCAGCAGCTTTGGAGTCATTTGGACAGTTCTGAACCTGCGTGTGTGTATTTGGTCGACCCATGTCAGATACAGCTCTATTACTAACAAGCTGAACTGAGCATGCATGCTAAGGCGATTCATAAGACACTGATTTCTGTGATTTACAGTGTACAGGGGGGTTTTAACAGATCACTAAATCACTAGAGGACACATTCTGTGACTGGATTCAAACACTTTAGTGTCTACAAATGTCAATACTGCTCGGCCCTCAGAAAGCCTCCCCATGTCTCATTTAAAAAAGAGATGTGGTTGTTTATTTAGATTAACCAAAGACAACATTCAGGTGTTGTTTTTTTAGCCATATTTAAAATGCTTAAACTTTCTGAATGTTGGTTTCTTTTCATTATGACTTTTGTGATTTTCCCCGTCATTCATTGATTTTCCCCGTCAAATACATGGAATAATTGTCAGCATTTTCATCTGACTTTAGGCTGCAGGCCTTTTCTCCCTGTGTTGCTTGAGAGTTTTTAAAAGAAATATTTCAGTAAATGTGCACATTAAACGCAACAACGTAAAGATTACAAGATGACATTCTTAGTAGTTTTTGTTTTTTTTTAGCTGACGACTGTTAATTTACGCTGCATGACCCCAGTAGTGGAGGAGAAATGCTCCCCCGCCCCCCTATTGAGAGCAGGTATTACACCGTGCACCATTAAATGAAACATTGTTTCATGAGCCTCAAGGCTGCATGAGCCTAAATTGAGATTTTGTTGTTTTAGATTAAAAAAGGCCTTTTGTTGTTGTTTTAGATTAAAAAAGAATGCGTAGGATTGAGAAGTCCAGACGGCAGAAGAAGATATTTCCGATGGGAGAAGCAGAATGTTTGATTTACCACATTGAATATGATCGAGGTGACACCCCCTGCATCGATGAAGCCGGTTGAAGCACAAATTGAAATTGAGCGAGCGCGACGCGAAGTTTCTCAAGGTGGCTCTGTAATGTATGAAGGCTCTTATGAGACAGAAAAATTGGGATTTTATTCCAGCTCAGGTCGCTCTTACAATCAGCTTCAAGCTATTGTTCCTGCAACTCATGTTATTCCACATTCAACTCAGGGAATGAATAGAATAACACTTTTTTTAAAGTAAAGCCACATACTCGACAACGTCAACGCGATGGCGACGAGCCCGCACCCTCCTGCAGCTTTCATCAGCGAAGGGCTTTTATCTACGGATGAAATGGTCACTCTGAATGCACAGCGGAAGTAAAAGCTACTCAGTCACTCGCAGCGTTAAGCCGTCCGTTTTGAAAAGAACGTTCAAAACGTTCAAAACTGGTGACACATCACCAGTTTTTTGTTCTCGGTCTTCTGCGAAAAAAAGGCAGACACTCATAATACATAATGAATGCAGGAAGTTGTGGTTTTTTATACCTCAAACCACAGTAAATGGTTATATCAGCACCACAGCTGATATAATAGGGGGAAGATTTGCAATGCACGGATAGCAGGACTGAAGCACAGCAGGGGGGGCGGAGCAGTTAGTTTCAGCTCTTTATAGCGATATCCTGCCAATCTCTCGTCTCTGCATCTGCACTGGTTTAGATTCAATATTAGAATGTGAGCTTGAACCTTATAGACCTTATATATTTATCAAAAGCCTGCGATCTGCTGCAATGGAGTGTCTGTGTGTTTCAGTCACACTGGTTGAACTTTTGGCTAAAATGTTACTGAATCGATTTCAAGTCACTGAATCGTTTCGGATCGTATCGTTCCAAATGAACCAATATCGTCCTTGAATCGTATCGACAACCACAAATCGTGATACAAATCGAATCGTTGTAAAAAACCAATCGTTACACCCCTAATATTTCCTATAACCCTGAGCAACGTGAACCCTGCGTCTGTATCGCTGGTTTGAAACCACTGAACCGGGACACTCCCATCACACATCTTTCGTCGAGCTAAAACATTTCCATCGAAGCCTGATGTTAGCCGAGCCGAAACAGCGGACCTATCTCGCTGCAAACAAACCGATCTTCTAACTCATCGGTTCGAAGATTTCGAGGGCAGATGAATGCAGATTCCGTCTGTAGAGATTTTATTGGATATACCAAACCAGTTATGAGACCAATGTTTTTGGGGTTGTTAACAGCTCGACATGCTTTGGTATTTACTGCTCTTCACGATGACACCGTAGTAAACTAATATCTTGTTTACCAACATATGGTTTTGTGTTTGTCTCTCAGTTGTGCGTGTCAGAGAGTAAGACTGTAAAGAGCATTAACACTAATGGACAGCACACATTGTGTAATAGGTGCTATGCATCATTATGGTTTTTCTTTGTTGCAGGCCTTTAGATGCTTTCTTTTGCTTCTTGGAATCAACAGTAAAAAGAGATGCTTGAGTGTTCCAGTAATGCTTCGTTTCTTGAAGTCAGTTATAGAGGGCAGTTTGTTTTTGAGTTGTTGCACAAAACCCTTTTCCTTTTCTTATTGCTTCATAACCTTCTAACAACATCGAGGACCACATACTGTTTGAAATATTAAGACCTTGCTGGCAGTTAATATTGATTCATTAGTACATCATATTTCATACTCATCAGCATTGCAACAATCAAGAGCCATTAGGGAACAATCAGACATGTTTAATGTCCATTTGTATTTAATTTGCCTAGGAAGGATTTGGGGTCGGAGTGCACGTGCTGATACCACCCTTTGCCGCTCTGCCAAATAAATAGTCCTCATAAAACTCATGCGTCTGCTGCACAGGATGGCAGGAAGTTTACAATAAATGTCTGGATAAATCTACGGAAGACAGTATTGCCAACTATTTGGAAATGAAATACACTAATGGCTGCCCAAAAAGTCCCACAAAGGATATGATGTAATACCTCCATTCACGCGTAAATTACGATAATTGGAGCAAGTAGTCAGAATGGAATACTTTGCAGCATGAAAACAAGAAAGACGGACGTTGAGGAGTGAAGGGTGAGCGCAGACTGGGCTGAGGAGATGCTTCATTAGCTTCTAGTAGAGAGACACAACGAGCCACAAACTGCCCCTTTCTTGTCTCTCAGCCAGCTGACTACTGCTGCTCCGATGAACCTCTGTTCTGCCAGCAGAGGTTCAACCGGCTGTTTGCCCTGCAAAATGTAAAACTAATTATTTTGCGGTTTTGGCCAAAGATAGAGGCTGTCCTGTTCAGCCAGGCCCTATGGCAAGGGTACCAACACCACCCCACCGGCTCCAGAAAGCCATGCCAAGCCGTCCCTCTCCTCTTCCCTTCCTTCCCTCCAAAGCTCGCAGTGGAGAAAATAGGAGAGGGGATTTTTTTTCTGGTCCTGCTGCCTTAAATGGCATGTAGCTCGAGAAAAGCTTTTGTCAAAAAACGACATAAAGGGTTGGATGCAAAACGCAGGTAAACCATGACCGATTCCATTTAAAGACGTTTTTGTAGAAATTAGACGACAAAGAAACTTTCACTTTCTCTTTTGGCTTAATTCTCCCAAACTAATGTAGAGCCCTCCAATTTCCCCCTGCTATGCAAGTGTAAATTATCTTCTGATGTGTATTTCATCAGATAAATGTGGGTGTGCACTTCATGACACACGCACATACGTTATTCATTTTGTTTTGGTACTAATTAGTATTCATACGTCTCCCTAATCAGTTTTACCAATATGGCACTGTGGAGTTTTCTTTAGGATTGACTTAACTTGCAATGAGTGAATGGTGAGTAAGTATAGGTGCTTTTTGTCTAAATCAATCTGAACCCATTTCCAAGTCGCGTTTAAATCCTACTTGTCAGTCCAACTCCAATCTACTACGACAGGTTTCCACCTACCGACCACCAGCAACACTGCAAACCATAAATTCATCAGCGGTAAGGGCGACAACAGGCGACGCATGAAGGCTGTCATTCCCATAACGACTGAGCTGTCATGACCAGCTTTATAATAGCTAGGCTGGTATGTTTAATAGACAGGAGGTTTTGCCTACTCCAAGGGCGAGCAAAGAGTAGAGTAGTTAAGGCCATCTAGCTCAGCTGAGCCAAGACTGCATCATCAATCTGTGATCCCAAGGAGATTTTAATCTGTATATTGTATTGTATATTGTATTTTTCCATGCAGCATGTTCTTGCTCGTTTTAAATTTCTACATGGATAAAACATGTTAACGATCACATTTTTTATTAGCTTGGGAGAAAGGGAATTTAGACATCGGACAAACGTTTGTAACGTGAATAACTCAATAAATATTAAAAGTAATATTACATTTACAGCCAATGGAAACGGGCCCCAATGCTTTGAAAGCAGCTGATCACCGGCAGCAGCAGCACGAGGCTCTGATCCGCTACAGGTTGGCAAACAAGGGCTGCCTGAAGGTTGGGGTGGTCATTATCGAAAGTAAGCCCCTAGACCGAGTGCAATAATGAATGGTTCCCTCTACATTATCCTGCTTATTACATAGCTACTTAAAAAATGCATTAATCAACCGACACAATATACTGATTTGAAAGGTTTGCTGTAATGCAATGAAGAAATCAACGAGGCAGCTCAGCAGCTGGGCCATAGAGACGCTTGTATCTAGCACGCATGGCCACATTAACACATGCACCCACTGCACAGAAAAACAGCTCGACCAATAACACACTGTGGGTCCTTTACGCTACCCATACCTTGCACTATATTGTGCATGCTGATTTTACAAACCAATGACTATAAAGCCACTAATCCTTAATAGCCTTGGAAGAAACTTCCTCATCTGGTCATCTCATAGCACAATGTGACCGTCTTGCATATTCATTGATGTGTGTGCAACACTCAGCATATTTTTTTAAACACATTTTCCTTCTCAATTTCAATACCTACACGCGTATCAGCCGATTCCAATAACGATCCAATCGCGGGTCAAATATTGCCAGCAGAGGCGAGAAAGAGGCTTGTGCGTTTTTGTCCATCCAACAATTTCTGCAGGCAAAGATCCATTTTTTTGTGATGAACGTAGCTTACCAGACAGCCACCTCGGAGTACAGATCCGGCAAGATGGATGTATCGGTATGGATGTATCAGTGACATGTGGTGTTACCGTTGACTGCCTATGAGCCAATGAATGATAACAGGATAACAGTTTGTTGACTCGACTCGTGTACCCGCCGAATCCTTATCCAGCATTTCAAGTCGTATCAGAAACCGGTATCGGTATCGGAGTAACTCTAATCAGCATCACAGCTGCAGTGTAACTCCAGGGATTTCTTTTTTCCTTCTAAAAAGGTATGGGTAAGTCATATAAGTGAGCAACGTTCACCATGGCTGCCTTCATTACTGCCAGAAGCAAGACTCTGTGCCAATGAGTCGCAGGGTAGTCCATCCAAGAATATCTCTTCCAACTTCCACAAGATGAATTCCTCCAGAGATGCCATCTGTTTGTCTATCGCCCCATACCATGTGCCCAGGTTGGATCAAGTTATGCAGCAGGCGTGTCTCAAGCCTGTGCAGCTCTTCATTTCTACGAGTCCTCGTGTACCTGAGTGCCCCTCTGCGGGCCTCGGTCACGCGCAATGATCCCGATATTCATCACACAGCATTTATTCATGAGTTGCATCGGATATGTAGTACCCAAATGCTGTCACGATCAGACATTAATGCTTGAAAACTGATTTTCTCAGAGGTGTTGGAAAAGCTATTGTTGCCTGACTTTTTGCACTGTACCGAAAGACGTTGTTTTCTGTTATGTACTCTGGATCATGATGTTTGTCATTCCCATTTTTAGATGTACTGCACGATGTGTTGATTCCAGCATGCCCTGCCATTACATCCAACTGTTTGACCAACTTAATGACAATTTAATGAGCATTCATACTGGGAGGCACTGCTGCAGGAGTAATAAATGCAGTCATTCCATCCACAAGTCAGATAGGTCGATGGGAACCCATCAGTGGGGGTGGGGTGCGGTTGCATTCAGGTTATTCACAACTCACCAAGTTCTTCATTCAAAATAGTAGACTGTTGCAGTAGATTTTTTAGCAATTTTTCTTTAATGTATTTGCTTTGATAGTTCTCCACCCAATTGGCGCTACAATGCAGACATTGATCCATTCAAATGACAAGTGAAACTGCATTACGTTCTATGGCATCAATATGCAGTTACATTTTTTTCTGTTTTATTCTGACATGCCCATCACCGTCTAACCCCCTGAAGCTTTTATATTGTGTCTTCTCTCCTTTTGTTTGAATTATATACAGCCTGGGCCTTTGAACCACAATGCACTTTTCTCATGATGTGGTGTGCTGCTCACTCAGAACAGAAATCCTCAATCAAGTGGTTTGGCATTTGCAAAACGGCGATTGTGTCATTTCACATACAGACCTTATTATTTCTTCAAGTGAGCCTCAAGCGTCAGACTACAATACCTGTTGGGGCTACAACGCACAATGGAACACAGATGAGGTGATTTTACCCCCCACAAATCCCCCCCCAATCCCCCACCCTCCATGGCCAGATGCCATGATGAACAGCATATTGGCAGTCCGCGCACATCATCAATAAAGGCTCACCTACCGGATTTCTCCCGGTTCTTTGATGCAATGTCCCTCGCATTTGGCCGCCTCCTTTGAAGGGTTAGGGTGGGGGGGAATGGAGGGGAGGGGGTGGGGGGGCTCGACCACCCCGCACGGGTCCTCCGGTGTCCTCCAGAAGCAGGTGTGACCACAATCTCGCCTTGTTGTATTCCCTTATGTTGTCGCCGGCGCAATTGCGAATGCTCCGGTTGACCAGTGACCGGATCGCCTGCGCGATCGTGTGCTGCCAGCCCTCCTCTGCCTCTCTCGTCTCTGTCTCCTCTCTGTAACTGCTCCCTCCGCCCGATTATCTCCCCGCTGCGGCACTGGCTACATGGTAATACGACGAAATAAAAAATAAGAGGGGGGTGGGGGGGGGACGTGTCGCTGACGAACTTGCGCGCCTTTATTATGGCAATTAGTCACCGAGGCCGGTACGTGCTTTGCTTATGAAAAAAACAAACTGACTAAATGTGCAAGCTCTCAGCTCTATCCGCTCTATGCACTGAATAAAGCGCCGAAACGTGTTTTATTCTCCGAAAGAGAATTCTCTCTCTCTCTCTCTCTCTCTCTCTCTCTCTCTCTCTCGCTCTCTCTCTCTCTCTCTCTCTCTCTCTCTCTCTCTCTCTCTCTCTCTCTCTCTCTCTCTCTCTCTCTCTCTCTCTCTCTCTCTCTCTCCCATAGCTGCTCCTATTAACTGTGCTCTCAGCTCGCGCTAAATGAGACACAAAATGATTGTCCATCTATTTGTCTGTCTGGATCAAGTAATCAATCCTTTAATGAGTCTGTGCAGATGCATTTTCAGTTCCCCACATATTTTTGCACCGTCTGGTCTTAGTCTATTTACCTTTTTGGGGGGGTAATTAGAGCTCCACTCTGATTTGTTGGGCAGGTCATGAGTCCGTCCACTGGTGGCCCTCTTTAGTCCGAGCCCGAGTCCCAGAGTGTTTTCGAAGTTCTCCTCATAATTGGTTGGACATCTGCTGCGGTCCCCAGAGTGATGTGGGACGCGTCTCTCTGCGGGAAGAACCTCACCAGCGTGGCTGAGCTCAGACCTGCTGCTCATAATTATGCATCAAAAAACAATACTCGTCTGCATTACGGGCCTCCCAGGAAACTGCCAGTGTGAATAGGAGTGGTCCAGCATCAGCCAGCATGTCCCCACTCTTACTTCTGAACTAGCAAAAACTGTCAATGAAGCCATGAGTTGTTGAGAAAAGCTGAATTGTATGTAAAGGTAAAACTTTAAACAAGGATCACTGGCTGTCATAATTACAATGGCGAAGATAAGTTCAGTAGGACATTGAAAAATGTCCAAATTTCTTTTGTCAGCAAGCTTCCAAGATATAATAAAACACGTGGTGACAGATGATTTCAAAAGGTGAAGAGAAAGTAGGCGTGTTTGTAGTTGTCACAGGTGCTAATCAAAAGTGCTTGTTCCATGTCAGGCTGAGACACCGGAGTCGAGCTGAAGGGGAGTCAGGGGAGCTATCCGTCACTATGTGCGTGCAAGCAGAGGTGGGACCAGGTCGTTGTTTTGTCTCAAGTCTCAAGCACGCTTCAAGTCGTTGCACCACAGAGTCCTGTGGGGCGTCACGCTCCAAGTCCTGAACCTGGAGTTGACAGTCCTGCACAAGTCATGATGCGCTCGCCAACAAAGGGAATGGCAGAAGCGTCCATTCACACGTTTCACACCCTGCAATTCAAAATCACCTTTGGTGTAGTTGTTTTTCTAAAAGAAGGGAAATTCATTGATTTGTGGCATTTATTTTGAAATAAGATCCATTTTAAATACTTGGGCTCTGGGAAATGTGAAAATGCTCAAATGACATTTAATCCAGTTGGTGCTGAGTTCCAAGTAAAAGTTGCAAATCTTTTTTGTGATTGTCATGCTGATGTCATCAAATTTGTGACTCAAGGTCGGGATTGTGCGACTCGAGTCTACACCTCTTCATGCAAGTCATCGACAGGTCCAATCACCGTCAAGCAGACAGCTCCACACATTTCAGAGGCTGTGCTTTCACAGCTGCATGTACAGTAGGGTGCATGTTGAAGCCCTGAGAGGACTCCGGTACTCATACACCAGTTGTCTTGTATTGGCTAATGTCAACATCATTATATATTCCCTAACATAATACATGGAGATGCATAATGGAGCTGGGTGTTTCGAATGGAATTGGTGGGGATTATGTTGTATTATTATCTCCCATTATTTGCATCTTTTTTTTTTTTTAATTCATGTCCGTATTTTGTTCATATGTTGAATTGTGTATGTGTGTATGTACATATGTATATTCATTGTTATGGATGGTTGAGTTTGAACGCATATCGTAAATATCAATTTAAAAAATGGGATTACAAAAAAAATAAAACACAGTTTGAGTGCGCCCCTTGTCATCAGTTGATATTGTGGTTTCAGAATGTGTTATTTCAATTTGCCTGGTCCTCATAATGCAGGCCGGACGCCCAGGCAGATGATGCTGCTATCCTTTAATGCTGTGTGCTGCTGGCTCTTGTTTAAAGCCACCGGTTAAGATCTGTTTGTGATAAAGTGGTTTTCAGTCCATCCAGTGACCTATTGTGCTGCTAAATGTGATTTGCCGTCAGTGCGGCCATATTGTGTTTACAGGGCAGATAGAGACTCAGTGTGGCCTTATGTTTGAGTGGTTCAAACAGACAATTGAATATAAATTCAGAGGAGTTTGCCGTTGTTTAGTTTCAGTATTCGTTCTTAAGACCTAATATCTACTACGGTAATGGCGATCCTGATTTTCAGTCACCTTTCAACCCCTAATCTGTGGCGTTTACATCCAGCGCCAGGAATTTAGTGAAGGCGAGAATCTGTTTTCTGACCCACTGCCACAGCTCTCCATCTATACTGCCTTGTCTTCCTTATCCTCCCTCCCCAGGGCGTCTCAGTGGGTGTGGGGGTGTAATTACGTAGTCAGACCGTGTTTACAGACGCAGAAGCGCCTTAATTTATTCTAACAGTTAGCAGTAATTCCTCACTTTAATTTATAGCTCCACCACCCAGTGGGAGAACGAGAGAAGCAGATAGATTGAAAGGGGAGGGGGGGGTATGGATGTTATTTTATGGAATACAGTGGAATAACAGCTATAAACTCACTCTAAAGCCCTCATCATTGGTTTGCTGCACAGTAGGTTGTTTTAACTTGAGGAAAGAAAAGCAAACACTAAAATATGTCTATGATGGTTTTATTTGTAGCTGAATCATTATCATCCTGCTGGAAGCAGCAGCAGTGATATTCTTGTCAGGTGAGGCTCTAGTTTAAACCATGTAAAGCAGGAGGGTAAAAGGGGGATTAGTTTGTTTTTCTGCCATTTAATCAACAATGCAACCCCATGTTACACTTCTCTTCTTGTAAACACGTCTCAAACTGCTTAATGTGTTATTCACCACGAGCAGAGAGTCTTTTCACGCCAAGGGTCCATTTATTCCAGTGTTTCCTTTACAAAGTCCCTCTAAAGCTGTGAACACTGGTGAGAAATCTGGCATTGATTACATTCATAGCGCCGCCTCAGAACAGATACAACGGCTCCCATTGACTTTTTGGAAACTGTGTGAAGCAAGGTACAAAGCCGTAATGACCGCACTAAAAGTCCAGACACCTGGGAAAAACTACCGGCTGAACTGGAGCAAATGGAGGAGGAAACATGCCTCTCCGTCCCAAGAATGAAAGAGCAGTATTGATGTAGCAGTTTATGGCAATTTGAAACAGAAAGTTAAACTCAAATTGTAAGAAGTGTAATGCTTCAATAAGCCAACGTCGCAGCACATTATTTATAAGATCATTAGGAGTGAGTTTAAGCCACATTAGGCTATAAAAGGTAACAGGGGTAATAATGATTATTTGAAAAAGCTTGTTGGGTGTAGCTACAGTTCTGTTGCTACAGGAAATAGAGAGCCAACCCGAAAAGCAGACCAGCATATCAAAATGACCAAGTGCACTTCAGTAAGTAAGCTGCTCACACATGTCAGCAGCAAAACCACACAGAATTGGCGGAGATCCGTCGCTTGTGGCTCACCTGCCGGATTGACACAGTGGTATCATTAGGCACAATGAAATCAGTGTAAAAAAGTAAAACACAAGTCAAAAACTAAACAAACACAAACAAGGAAGCCAATCCATTCAGAAAAAACAGCTGTATTTGAACGAAAAACACAGCATACCATCAAAACATAAATGTTCAGCAGCTGAACCGGATTGCCTGGTTTGTTCAAATATGGTACAGACATACAACCCAGACAAACAAACCACAACTACCTGATTTGTAATATTGTTCAAACCTGATGGGTACGTGACATCCCTTACGATCTGAGTCTTGCTCACGTCCAACCAGGACTACAGCACGGAAAAAAAACAACGCTGACATAAATTAGTTAGCGGAATAACCAAAACGTACAAGCTTTGGCAGAAAATACTGTGCAAGATTTTTTTTAGAAAAAAGGATTTCACAGTCTTTACTGTGAAGTCTTCTGAAACTTTCAGAGAGAATATTTGCAGTGTTGACACAAAGACGAAAGTGCTGCATGATCTTCAAAATTGTGAACCCTTTTGAAAGAATTATTGCATAGTGTATATGACATTTTGAGAAGCTTTTTTTCACAAGATGTAGAAATGCAGCCATTAATTTCTCATCTCAGTGCAGAGTTGTTACATTGCAGATGCTCCAGCTACAGAATGTTGTTCATCTGGCAAAGAGTAATTTGACAGCAGTCGTTTGGGATGTGAAGCCAGTACTGAATGTTACCATCGGATACCACAGAAGCCCATGAACACTGCAGAGTTGGAGCTGGATTGATCTTCGCATTACATGTTTGGATGGTATGGTTCTTTGGGGGGGTTGCGGGGGGTTATATCCTTTTGGGTCACCAGGTATTAGGCAGGGGGGAGATATAAATTACTGCTGTAAATCTCCACAAATACCCTCAAGCCCAATGAAAGTATCTCATAAGACATAATCACAGAATCATTTGTGGATAATACATTTAGTGTACAATGTGTCAAGCCGGTAAAAGTGCACTTTTTCAAAGCGACTTTTACCAAAAAAAAGGCTCAAAGATTTCTTTATCTTTAACACATTTACATATTCAGAATTGCTTCAGTATAAAGATTAAAGAACTGAAGTAGAAATCCCCCTACCTGTCACATCATCCAAATTTAAACAGCCAGATAAACCTGAAAAAAGCGTGTAATGCTCAAAGGACTGCTTATAAAAGTGCAAAATTTCACAGTCAAGTGAAAGTAAATGGGTTTTGTGAGAAGCATAACAATGTGAGTTCCAACCATATCACCTCTCTATGGGCCCTCGAACTACAAACACAGCCACGTTCCCTCTCTGTCATTACACCTTTCAAAGCTCCTTCTCCCTCCAAACAAAATCATCCAGCTGCATTGTCTAAACATTAGAGGCGCATCCAATACACAGCAGATGGGTGAACCATGTCAATCAGCACTAAAACAGGAAAGGAGGCAATAGAAATGTCTGAAACAAGCATAGAAGGAAGGAAGGAAACAATGTAAAATGTGCATTCCTCTGTTCTCCTGTTCATGCTAAAACACAATCCATTGAGCCGTACTGAAAAGGGTAGTGATCAATTGCAGCATAACAGTCATTTTGACGAGATGAAATGAGTCAGACCGCTCAATTTAACCAAGCAGCTGAAAAATTCAACTGAATCAACACAAGCTGCTAATTAATAAATCCTAACAGCTGAGTACAGTTTATTTGTCCTTGTGGGTATATTACATTTATAAAAACAATGACCGACCTTGTTCCTCCTTTCCTCACTTCCTGCTGTCGTTGCCGGGGAACCGGACTCCCCGGGACTCTCTTGTTATTTTTGCCACACGCAGTGGCATTTCCCCACGGGGACTCACCAGGGCTTGAGCAAATATTTACAGAGGGGCATATTCTTAAGTCCACATCGCAGTTATAATGTGTCCCCTGCAGAGGCGGAGGTGAAGCCATCTTGGCACAAGACAGGCCGGCACAGCAGGACGAGTGGAGGAAAGAGGAAGCGGAGGGGAGGGGGAGATAAGGAGGGGGCTGTGATCAGCTCTGCGTCGTGTTGGAGGGGCAGCAGTGGTAATAAGGCCGTCGACATTGGGAATTCTTCTTATGAATACATGATTCTGTTTCTGTCGTTAAAGCTCGTTGTACGTTATTCCTACGTGCTTTAGAGCTCCGTTGTTATTGAGAGGTGCGCTGTTGTGTATTGTCTTGAAGCTTTACTATCGTGAATATAGTCAATCCCACATGCTGGAAATACCCTCAGCGTGTATTAATCCACTGCTGAAAACGGTTGCCAACAAAAGCAATATTTATTCCGGTTTGACAATCGCTAAGCAATTAAAGTAAGGAATTACATCTTCAGCCTGAGAGCCAAAGACGGGAAGCATTGAGAGACAGATAAGGCCTTGTTGTTTTTCAGTAGTTCTTCTGTAAATGGGATTTGACAATAACTAAATCATAAAATATTGCCAGCCTTGTCCTTTGATAGAAAATAGGGAGGGAGTTGTTCTCAGCGTAGAGCTCATCCCCCACAGCCACTGAAGACTCGCTAAATTACTTACCAAAGATTCCTCGTTGATGATTCCCAATTAATGATGTAATTTTCCACACCACTGAGCTGATTTACTCCGTCCAACAACACACGGGACAAAAATACCCGAGGTCGAGAAGAAGACAAAATCACCACAATTGCATATTGTCGGGGGGGTGAGTGAGTGTTAAAGAAAGTGATTCAACCTGAATCCATGCCTCGGAATGCAGTTGTGCGATCAAAACACAAACACCAGTGAATACCAAACTGTATTATGTGGTTGTAAAAAAAAACATTGCTTTCTTAGGTTGTTTGTTTCCCTCCAGGCATGTTGGTTCGTTAACTCACAATTACAGTTTGAGCATCTTTGATTTAAAAACTAAGGCCAGTGCTTCCAATATGCATCCAGTACGAGCACCAGTGGCTCCCGCAGCGGGTGCCTTACAAGCCGAGGGTGCAGCAGTATTGATCATGTCACGGTTCATATATTGTGCGTTTCCCCTTATTGAAAAACATCACAACACATGAAAAAAAACCTCTATGTTAAGAACTTTTAAATATGCAATAATGTAAACCTGGGGTGCCAGTTGTCATGGTAACAGAACACGCTTTCTCTCAGCAGTCAGAAAAATACCACGGCTGTTGGAGACGAAGGAAAAAGATGTCAACGTGAGCACAGCTGAAAGACAGCCTGACACGTCTCCGCCCTCAGCGCCGTCTGACAGGAGCGCAGCATCAAAACAACAGTGAAAAAAGCCGATATCCTGCGTTGTCCACTCTCGCTGTAGGTTCTGTGTGTTCCCAGCAACATCGCTGTGTGATGTGGCTCTTTCGTCTCTGGTGTACATGGGAAACAGACAAGGAGCTGTCTCCCGTGTTGATGCGTGCAACGTTTTGTTGTTTTGGGGTTTCTTTTCTGTCCACACCTCAAATATACACTCATTTTCACATCGAAGAAAAACAAATAAATGTCTCCCCCGACACGTTTTCAGTGTCAGTGACCAGGCCCTCTCTCGCCAAGCGGGAGCCACCGGGGAGTGAAAGTGAGGGCAGCTATCGATCCTGTGATCTGCTGCGCATGTTGGCAGTGAGTCACCAGTGCAACAGAGTCCTTTATTCCCCACTAAGCTACTGGAGAATGGTTTTATGGCAGAAGAGGGGCAGGAGTTTGCGAGGACAGCCGCGCTGAGCCCCAGCTCCCTGATGCATTAAATGGCTTCTCACCGCGCTGAGCAGCTCCGGATGTTGTGGATTTCTTTTGTCACACCTTTCACATCCGTCCTGCCCGGGGGGGAAACGTCTGCCTGAAGGAGATCAAAAAGGTCATGAGTGACAGATGTTTCCCTTTTTACACCTAAACGGTCACGGTCAATTAGCTTTTCGTGAAAGTGAGCTAAATTGGATTTTTCAAATGAAAATACTAAACATGACTATCACTAATGTGTAATCAACTAATGACTGAATTGATTTTAAGTCTATCATTTCGTGAACCAGATGTGTACTGTAGAATTTAGCAGAGAGCATTTAACAAGAGTAAATAGGACATTTAGTGAGGACTATATTTAGCTACGGATGAATAAGCATTTGGTGCTCTAAAACTATTTCAGTGTTTTCAGCAGTAGCGAAATGATGAAGGGTTTTAAATAAGCTTCAGTGCTCGTCCTGATTGTAATGAATAAATTCCACCGTCCCCCCAGTCGTCCTTCGCAAACGCAACACTTCCCAGCTCCTTCTGGGGGATACGAGGCAAGCGGGGTGAGATATATTCGCTCTCCAGCGAGTTCCAGATCTTTCTTGGGTTTTAACAGGATTTCTGCGTTCTGGATTGTGCAGGTAGATTTTCTTTGTCAAGCAAATGGCCTCTTTGCCTCTTTCCCCTCCCTGAATTAGAGAAAGATTGTTGCGCACAATCTAAAAAAGTAAGGAACTATACATGCAAATTATCACACAAGGTAATAATGAAGATACAACAACAATAGATTTTCTAATTATTATCAACCGCTTCCACGTTGTTCCTTCACACACACAGACACAACAGTCTTCCTGCCGCCAGCGTGTGAAGCCTCTCATTTGCGTTTGCTGTGCTGTTTTGTGCGCAGGAGCAGGAATGCATTTCCCGTGTCCTTCGGCTATCATGTACCACTTCTAGCACCAACGATGCCTGCTTGCCGTGAGGAGCGAGCCGTAGCCTCAGGCGCCCCGATAGCCGCCGGTAATGGCAACAAGGGCAGCGCTGTAAGAGCCAACAATAGAGATGTTGTGTTTCCCCTGAAACGGTGGTCCAGTGTGCTGCGTGAAGGTCTAGTGCTCGCCTGTAAAGGCACTCATGCATTACAAGGGCTTGACCCAGATCACAGATAGACGTAATAACGCATGACAGGTTGTCCTTTTGAAAGCCCTGTGTCCTAAAAGGCAGACTGGCCATTCGCAGCCTCTATGTCTGATACCCTCGTGAATAAAGGAACAGTCTGCTGTGAATGTCTGAGATTCCTTTCGAGTTTCACCAGAATCTGTAAAACACTGTTTGATATTGTTATAACGCATTGTTTTACTAACTGTTTGACCCTTCATTTATTGACATCAATGTGGTGTTTCCTTTGAGTGAAACAAAATTTATTTATATAGAAAATGTGTTTTTTTTAATGTCTGCACCATTTCAGAAATCTCATCCTCCAATTCAATGTGTATCTGATATCCTGGGAAACGTAAATAAAATCCTATTGTAATTAAGTACAAAAGGACGTTTATTAAAATGTAAAACTCGGAACGGGCGTTCTTGTCAATTAGTGGGATTTAGGGATGTCAACTAAGCACAGTTTCCATGGCATCTGTGACTGTATCCAGATTACATTTATTCATTATACATGGGATGTGTATGCACGATATTAAATATGCATACAAACAGCTTATCCCAAAGACTTTCAAGGCGCTCCTCCCCGAACAAAGACGCTGTATTATTTAAACAATCTCATGTTGTGAATCTGTATCACACGATCCTCTGCTTTGAGCTATTCAGGGTTAATGAGGCTCAATTCATCCATTGAGTAGTGCAACCGGAATGGTATGGAAGAGGTGAAAGGACAGTTTATCCTCATTTACACTTTATACTTCACGTAACTAAAAGTAAAGGAAAATCTTGTCTTGCTTTCACATTTCTGGGCTGTAGACATGTGTCCTCATGTTTCAGTCCTGTGGGTAAAAAAAAATCTACACTACACAGTACGAATGTTCTTTTGCTGTAGCTGAATACTGCATGTAAACATACCTACAAAACAACAGTGTTGGTTATTCCAGCTGAACCAATGTGCTGGTTAGTATTCATCTCGCTCCATAATCTAGTCTGTTAGCACTCCTCGCTGTCTCCTGAAGCGTTTAACCTTGTCAGAGATAGGCTGGGATCCATTAGGATTTCCTGAAAGGGTTGAGCATTACAGGCTCATTTAGAATGACTTCCATTTTTAATAAACTGCTCACGGCTCTGCAGATCAGATACGGAGGAGGTGCACTTAACAATGCCGCAAAGATAGATATGCCTCATAATTTATATTACACAAAAGCGTAGGGAATCATACCACTGCACCCACCATGAATTTTCCTCTGCTTTCATTTTGCTGCGGCTGCTTCCTCCTCTTTGTGAAAGCTCTTTTCAAGCCCCACAATCAACATGTGGAAATGCTTCCTAATCCTCCTTTAGCTGTAGCTCTTTTTATATGTGGTGCCATACTGTTTATCTTTGTTTTTTTTAACAGACTTGGGTTATTTGTTATTTGCCAACTGCATCTATAACCGCAGGAATAGGCTTGTTAAAGTGAATTTAACTGTCCCGTGGATATTACCATCCACCATCAGGGATTTTGCATTTTGCCAACACACATTACCCTGTTTTGCGCATCTCTGCACTAAACGTGCCTAAACAGGGACGTGTGTGAAACGGTAATGGTCGTACCTCAGGTATCATGTGATAAGAAGAAAGGGGACAAGGTTAACGGACATTGACGGGTGCCAGAGTGCGTAGGGCGAGTTTAATGGAACTGGTGGAGTAAAAAACGCAGAGATGGTTTAAATGGTATGGTGAGTCAAAAAGGCCTTTTTAGCCGCTGAATCAATACACAGTTTCTCTGTTCTGAGAACATGACGGTTGGTGTGAACTCCTGGTAAAGACCTTTATATCTACTACGTGCCTCTTTTCTCATCCCATTTTGTCGATATATTTATAAAGCATCTCAGGTTGCCCTCATTTTTCTTTCCCCTCCTTTTCTCAGCTCCATTGTGATCCTCCCAGTCAATACAGCAAAGAAATATGCTGGCAGATGATTATATAAGTCTTAATCCTCTGAGTATTTTGTGGGTCAACCTGCATGGTTGAGTGATGTGCTCAGCGCGTGAGTCAGTTTTCTGACATCTATTCATAGACGTTAACTACTGCAAAATTAAAGTTGCTTGTGTAAATGTCACAGTCAGTGGACAACAACGTTAAGAGGAAGTAGCTGGTTGGCCAATGACGCGCTCTGCTACTCTGAGTAATTTCATGAAGCAAATACAACACTTTTGCACCGCGATACACAGGGAAGGATGATTCACTCATTAGCCGCAGTGTTAATTTAAACAGTGCCGTTAGATTCCAAACCGTCACTGCCGTGTAATAACCTCGTGTTGGTTGTTTTTATTTTAAAAATTCCATCACAGAAAGATGTAAGCAATGAACATGGGCTGACCTTTGGGTTAATGAAAGCTCTTTCATGCAGTGATATGAACGCAAGCTCAAAATGCCCGGTCATCCAATTCAAAACTTTTGGGATCCACTGACAAAAGTAGTTTTCAACAACGTCTGTATTGTGACACGTTTGTTATCGCTCCGTGTTTGTACAGTAATTTACCCTGCTATAGCAGCGCCATGAAAGGAATGTGTTTAGATATGGAGTTGACTTTGTATTTAAAGGTATATTCCCACTGCACGTCTATAAGGTTTCAGGTCAAGCCGTCATTCCCCAGAATACAATTACCACAGAAATTTCGATGGACGTTTCCTGCCTTTTACATCTGTCATTTTTTACAACTCATGTCCTCCGTTTGTAACAAGTTTTATGTCGAAAGGTCTTGAGCCCAATTTAGGATAACCCCAAAGACATCACTATGACATCATCTGGGTTATTTACTTTATGCTCCCACCCTAAAAAAAGGTCCCCTGGAGTCACAGAACACATTCTAACTGTACTCCCAATGATGAGTAGTTTCACCGTATATGTAAGTAAATGTACTGTACTGTACGTGTACTGTAAATGTATCAATTCACCTGGCATAGCAACCTCATCATTTATAATTCATTCTTTTCTTCGGTGTAATAGTACCGTTTCAGTTGCCATCATGTAGCACACATCAATATAATGTCTTGATTCCACTAGTGTCCACGTGGAGCGGTGCTCAAACTCCCGTTTTGTGAGACTTGAAAAATAAGACAATACAACTGCATGCGTGATCTGCTCTGAAAACTCATCAATAACTGACAATCACAATGGTGCTACTGGAAAATGTTTGACCTTTTTGTGTGTGTGACACTGCTGGCTGAAGAAGTGCATCCAGTCCTTGGGTCACTTCCAAGCCGTACGGACTGTAATTGATGATTTGAAGCAAGCATTTCATCCAAATCTATCTTCGTCATGCTGAATATATTACATTACCTCTTTGTGAATCATCCACCTAGGGTATTGGTTTGATTAATGACCCAATGACATATTATATTCATGTTTTACATTGCTTCTCCATTGCTCATTGTGCTATCAGTGCCAAGCCTCCTACTGACCCCCGGTGGCGTGGAGTTTATAGTGCAGTGCTCAGGACCACGGACAGCGTCAGAGTTCGTCAAACTTCAGTGAACTAACAGCGCATTGTGGGTCCTTGACAGCAATTTGTGACATGTAAGCTGCATATTTGAATAGACTGTTAAAGATTTCATTAAGCACTGGAATAAGTTAAAACAGTTCGTGCAGTTTCTCAACACAAAGCTTACAGTGGACAGCTGTTCAAGAGCAGCTGGTCTACCAAAGACAGAATAGTGCAACATTATATTTCCTTACTTTATTGAAGCTGCAAAATCTCATACTATTAAGACATAACAAACACAATTCTCAACTATAAAACGCTCACATCTCCGAATGATCTTTGCTCCAAAGATAGGTGAACGCGGACCTGTTAATATACTTAAAGGATTATAATTCTTCCTTATGATTAAAATCTCAAAGTGTGTACCACTAGTACACACTTCTAAATATCTAAATCTTCTAAATATCTAAGTATCTAAATTTTAAAAAAAGCCAGTGTAAAATGTTACAATGGCTGACAATATTAAATATACTTCCTTAGGAATAAAACCTCTGTCTTGTTTTTGATGAATACTTAGGCCTACTGCGCTACTGTATAGTGTTGGTCATTATGGTGGTACTTGGAGAGCCAAGTATTTTCTGAGGTGGTACTTGGTGTGAAAAGTTTGCGAACCACTGCCTTCCACAATCTAAACACAGCTTCAGCTCACTATGCTAACAGAGCTGTTTTCTCTGGTGGTCGACTATCCCTCATTTTGCGTTTGAGAGTTCTATGAGAGTTTTATGAACCTGTATTTCCTCCTGCAGAGACAGAAGTCTTGCCCTTCAGAAAGTGCAGCTGTTTGTTAGCGATGAACTGCCAGAAACAGCAGCCTCTTCAGTGGCTCACTGTGGAGTACGTGGAGCGATGAGTTTGATCAGCCCAGAGGCTCAGCTGGGAATTCATCCGCTGCCAGCGATCAATGAGCGCACTGCAAAGCATGGCAGGTCAGTTTTAACGGTTTCTCCTTGGTTTTGCATTATCACATTCATCATCCCCCTTTGTTATAATATCCGCTTTTGTGGCTACGTCGTTGCTCCGCGAACCCTCCACAGAGTCCTTTACAGGCGCCTTGCTTGCAGCACGTGAGAAGAGGTGTAATTAAGTGAGACTGTGTAGCTTACTGTCTAGTTCGGTGAAATTAAGGTCTTCTATCGTTAGGTGGTCCCTTCCTCCTTCTCCATCCTTTCCGCTGTCGTCTGTGTCCTTGCCCTTTGCATCCTGGAGACTAAACAAGTCCCGTCTGACCGTCATGGATCACATGGTTCAGTAAGTTGAGCAATAGGAGCAACTGAGGGATTCAATGTGAGTCATTTTAAAAGTATCTTACAATTGATTTTTTTTTAATCGAGCACACTGTCTTTTGCAGAGAAAGTAAACAAAGAGAGCATCTGATACGGGATGTGATCAAGGGACAGTTCCAACAGGACACAAAGGACACAGGAGACAGTTATAGATTTCAACAACTTAGAAGGAATTTTCAGAACATCGAGGTCAAGTTTTGAAACAGGAATGACTTAGCAAAAACACAAGTTGAGTGTTGAAGAGATTAGAATGTTGTACTCAAGTAAAAGATCTTGAAATTGATGAGGAAGAAACTTCAATACAATTTTTACAAAAGGGGGAGGGGCAGGATTCTATTTAACATCGACATTTACGTTACGTATGACACCACATGCAACATGAGCCAAAATACAGCAATACATTAACTTTTTCATAGGTCACTTTTCAACCTGTGATCAACTTATTATCAACTCTAGATATACCATTTCCTACCTCTAAGTATAGGCATATACTCGACAAAGCGACAAAGCACGAATAAATAACTTAATATAATGACACCTCAGATCAAAACCTGTCCAAACGACGTAAATAATGTAGTATGGTTTTACATTGAACAATTTAAACAACGCAGCTAAAGCAGGAAGTAAGCAAAAGGAGGGACGGCTGCGCTTTGAAGCCGGTACTGAGTGCAAACACAACGCCACACTGTTAAACAACGCAAAGCGGTAGGTGCTACCAGCTATCAGTGTTGAGTTAATGAAGTGTGTTGTTGTAGTTTTACTCACCTGCTAACGGGCATTCTGGGAATTCGTGCACAAGTCCAACTCGGTCTCCTTTGGGTTTTTTTTTCTTTTGTATCGGCGTTCCGGACGAGTCCCAAAGGGTGGAAATATATCAACTGAGTTTTTGTAATTCTCTGCTGCAATGATGGGCATCGAACAAGAGCCTGAAAGTTGAGCCCAGGGTTTCCTCAGGCACGTTTCAACGCTTAAACAATAAACGGCAAGCATTGTTGATGTTTAGCTTTAATCTAACGGATGCAGTTTGAATCGTAAGACTTTCAGTAAAAAAGTGGCTCCTTTAAATAAGTTAACACTGAAAAGAGACAACCAATTTTCTTTTTAGCTTACACAACTGATGGCATAGAAAACCGGATTTGACACTGACATTTCCTTTGATAATCTCAAATTATATGATATTTAGTAGGTTGCCGTTTAAAGCATTAGGGCACTCCCAGAACAATGACAATCAAAAGACTCAACGGACAACCATCTATTTAAAAGTGTTATTTATTCTGCACCAAACAAAAAATACATGGTGCAAAATTCCCAGTTACAACATCAGTGACAGTGCATCTCCGTATAATAATAATGCTCAAAAGAAGGAAGCCAAAAAGAAAAATCTCATTCAATACAACAAAAGAACACCAATGAAAGCAAGAAAAGTAGCAAGCGTCCAAACACAAACAACCTTACAAACAGACAAAGATGGAAAACAAGAAGGAAATAATACAGTAACTTGCAATAACGCTTCATCTGGTAAAGAAATATTGGTACGACCAACTTCCTTCCCAGCACCGTTCATCCTCCCACACAATCAGTCTCTCTTTTATGGTGCTGGTACACAAGAACCAATTCAATCATTAATCCCATTAGCACAGCATTAATATCAATTACATGTAATAAATATAAAGGAAAGCACCTTTAAAGCTGAAATATGTTTAATTGATCAACTGTCTGTGCAACACGTTAAAAAAAAGTCCACAAAAAAACATCAGAAGACTAATATACCATAAAAACAGTTTTTAAATTTTAAAATCATTCCATACATTGCTCTAAATTAAGAATGAGTATATACAGAAGTTTCAAGATGGGCTCATCGGAACCATATTAAATTCCTTATCAAGTGTCTCATTCTGTGACATTATCTGAATTTCAAAGCCATCCCAAGTTTTAAAAGCACATCTGCAGAAAGACAAATTTGTGTGACCCTTAAATCACAAGTGGCCTCCCAACGGGCTCGATCAAAGGGGACATAACATTTCACTTTATCGCATCCGATCGCATTTGTGAGAGCCGGTATGACGCTGGCCTGACAGGGCAACAAAGATAACTAATACTCTGTGAAAATTTACAAGCCAAAAGGCGATGGACACGTTAAACCAAGATGAACTGTTCCCCACGAATACTTGTGCACTTGCTAGCATTAAAAACATTTCCATAGCACACTTGGGATACCAAAATATCTTTAAAAAGGTTCTTACAGTTAGTTTCCACAACACATAAGGATACTAGAAATGGTCAGACACAACAATGCGGATCATTTACAGCAAGTACGACGAGAAAACCACACACATATTTCATGACGCCTTTTGTGTCATCATCTGCGTTTACAAGTCCTATTGTTGGGTTCGGGTTAAAAAAAAAAAAAAAAGAAATTGATGGAGACGTGCAGGTAAAACTGCATCCATTAGAGACCATTGTCACAACAGCATCTTGTGTGATCTCACACATACAGAAGTGTTTCCCTCTGGGCTCGCTCCCTCCAGCAGTCTGCCTTTTTTGGATCATTTACGCTCTCAGCAAATAGTGCAACGGCAAGAAAAAGATTAGTGCATTCGTGTGGGACAGCACTCGTGGGCTAAATCTTCGACAAATCGTTACGCGCGCGGTAAAGTTCTAAATAAAAAGACACGATCGAAGAATTCAGTTTCTGAATTTCTCAAAAGGGCTTTTCATTTGCTATGTGCAAATCTGTGTGTATTCATAACGTTTATTTCACTGTGGTTCGTATAAATATGGCTTCTACTTATTTATGGCTCTGTTTTCCCTTCGTCCCGTTTTTACCAAAAGTGAAATCAAGTGTCTCATTTTTAACTTTTTAGTGTGCGCTATACTCAAACTATAGTTGGCAAATACTGGATACAAATATTTTTCTAAGGCCACAGATTTATCTTAATGATACAAGACTTCTACCATCTACTCCATCCATTCCAGGAAAAAACTGTTTGGTTTGGGGAAAATATGGCACAACAATTTTTCTACCAAAAACCACTAACCTGAACAGGTGTTTTGGTTTGTCAGTGTTTTCTTTTTTTGGGAACTGGGTGACCCCTCCCGCCCCCCCCACGGGAGGACACTGTGTTAACTGTATAAGCATTTACTTCTTCACTTCCCTTCTGTTCTCACCGCGCCAATTCGGCTAGCTCGTTTGCTTCGGGGTCCCAGTTTGTTTTGGTTGAGTTTTGGATGTCGTTGCAGAGGCAGAGGAGGACGTGGAGGAGGAGGAGGAGGAGGAGGATGAACTCCAGCGGGTCTCGACGCCTGTGCTCGTCATCTTCAGCTTCCTGCGTTTTGCAAGCGGAGCATTGTCGACACTCTTCAGAAAGAAACCCTCTCTCTTACCAAGGTTGAAAGCCTAGCAGGAGAGGGGAGGGGGGTGAAACACAAAATCAGTTCACGCAATCATTTATCTATTCAATACTTTGTCGAATGTTATACACAGCGCTGCTACCTTGTAGGTGGCATTGACATAGGTGCGGACAGTAGGCCCACTAGACTCTAGCACATCTGGAGTGCACAGAGGAGTGGTGGACATGGACGCTGCGCCCTGCAGCCAGCTGTTCTCTTTCAGATCCGACAGTTTGAGACGGGTCTCTGGGTCCACTGTCAGCAGGCCTTAAACCACAGAGGACAGTATGAAAACAGTACAGAAAAACACAAAGACAAAGACTTAAGGGAAGCGGACAAAACAAAGAAAAAATAAATTTCTCTGACTTCAGAGAAATGTTATAATAATGTTGTAATGCTAGGGGGAAAACGTATCTAATGTTGTGCAACAGCTGAAGCAAACTGCATATGTGTAGCTTAAAACGTATCAATCACGTACCTTTAACAAGCTCTTTGGCATCCTCCGATACGCCCTTCCATGCCTCCCCATCCAATGAGAAATCACCCTCTTTAATCTTTTGCATGATGTCAGCAGCGTACGATGAGGTCATCCCCCGCTGCTCACTCTGAAATGGCACCTGGCCTGACAGCATGGTGTACTGATGAACCACACACACACACAGTCATCAGTACTTCTATTAGTAAAATTTATTGGACCGAATCAGCGGTTTCGAGTCAAATTACCAAGATGACCCCGAGACTCCAGAGGTCGCAGGCTTTGTCGTAGCCGGCACTCTCAAAAAGTTCCGGTGCAGCGTACTGCAGCGTGAAGCAGGGAGTCTGCAGCGGGGCGCTGCCTGCTGGGCACAGGCGGGCAAATCCAAAATCTATTACTTTCAACATGGAGTCCTCCGCCTCATCTGCAAACAGCACATTCTGCATGGGAAGAATACATTTTGTGATCACCTGCTTTTGCTTTTCATTCATTTTACTGAAGACTAGTAGCGAAATTGCAAAAGTAAAAAATATTACAACTATAAATAAGCTGACATGTTCCTGACCTAAATGTATGCTTTACTGTGCGAATTGCATTTCATTGCGCAGTGCAGCACATGTGGTGTAAAGCTAGCAGCATACAGGGGACAGATGGGAGCTTCATTAAAAAGCCTCCCAAAATGTGTTGATATCGTGGGGGAAATTTGATTAGATGCCACAGCACACCAGCTATTTCCACATCGCTCATCTGACCACAATTCATCATTTGGTGGTTTTGTCAACAAGCGCGAGCTCAATACTTAAGAAAATTGGAGGAATTAGAGAGTAATGTAGATAAACAATTTTAATTACAACACTCTCCAAATCAATTAAGGCCTTCACATTGGCATCAAATATAAAAGTTTATGCGATTACGACCGGCATCTCAGTGAAACGTTCGAGCGTTACTAAAAGTTAATGGGTGATTCGTACCACTGTCTGTCATCCACAGCTGCTGCGTACTCCTTCCGATAATTAAATCCCACTGGCATCGGAAGACGGCAGGATATGCGTGTGATAAATCTGCAGCCTTTTAAAAAGTGCAACAGCGCACCAGAGACATTATGGACACTGTCCATTGTAATTACTTCGATCAAATCAATTATGTTTGCAAATAAATAAATAAATAATAATAACATCCCTACACACGCATGGGTGGCTTATCTCTCTGTATTAAGCTGGTTTATGAGAGCCATCCAAAGGGAAAAAAGAACACATGCAGTTCACAGTGGAAAAATACAGGAGAAAAGTCAGACTGTTCGGTTCTCTGGGCCCATAATTCCACAAACCGTGGCTTCCTTTTAAACACCTAAGCGCTCTAGAAAACATTTTAATTACTGGTATGTAATTGCAATTTGAATACAACTCACTTCTGGTTTGAGGTCTCGGTGCACGACTCCGGCCTCGTGCATGAAGCTGACCGCCGAGACCAGGCTCTGTAACAGCTGACTGGCCTCCGCCTCTCCAAAGAGTTTCTTCCTCTTAATCCTCTCCAGCAACTCCCCACCTCGCAGAAGCTCCATCACTAGATACGTGTGGTACTAACACAGGAGAGGTTTCAACAGGGGTTTGGTTGACAAGTTTCCATACTAAATTCACTGCGTGTCATCCTGTGTGCGTGTCCTTGACTGTACCTGATCAGTGTACACTTCATGCAGCTTGACGATGTTTGGGTGAGTTTCACATTGCTTCAAAGCAGCAACCTCCCTCTGGGTGTTGGCCTCCATTCTAACACGGAGAACACAACGTGCACACGTTAACGGGGACGTTCTGTGACCGGTGCTATCAGGAGAGAAGGTGATACCGTCCAGTACGCAAACTCAAAGCGGAGCAGGATCTGTGAGTCATTTGTTCTCTTCATGATAAACGTGGAACCCAAAATCATCAGAATTAGACAGTTCATTTGTGATTCATTTAGGAACGCAGTTTTTGAATAAAGCGGCCACTGATTCAATTTAATTTGGAAAGTTATGGTTTCTGAACAAGAGGAGAAACCATAGGGGCATTCCCTCACGGTTCTTCAGTGAAGCAGGCAAAGAAGTCAGTAAATTCCCAGTCACACAAATCTAACATTCCATCTTCGGACACCTGAATCACCCCATGGTTTGGTTTTTAAAAATATTTTAGGCTTTAACATAACAATGGAAGCCAAAAAAGCTTCTCTTTGTTTTTAGAATTCAAAACAATTTGAATCCATTTCAATTTTTTATCCTCCAATTAAATATGAAGGAATATATATAATACACAACTATTGCGGCGTCACATCTCACCTCCGGCTGACGATCTTGACGGCAAACTCGTTGCCAGTTTGCTTATGGCGGCATTTTCTGCACACAGAGAAGCTCCCCTCACCCAGGGGTGGCCCATGAAGACACAGCTCATAGTGCTGGAAAAACTGGGACTCCTGGAAAGAGAAGATGTGGTACAAGTCACATTGAGTTGTTAAAAGAGCTGCGCTGTGCTAGTTATTTTGCAGCAGTTAAAAAGGACCTGACTTTGGTGGGCATTAACCATTTTGTGATACAACCTGAAGTCTACATTTAAGTCCTTGAGAAGGGTTCGCTGTTGAAGAAAATGGACTTATATGGGGGATGTAATTTGCCTTGACACAGAAATAACATCTTGCTAATCAGCATAACCAAGTCTACCTTTTATCTTCTAGCCCTGCAATTATTTTATATAGCAAGCTATGATTCACATCTTTGTTGTTCAATAACCAGAACAAAGAAAGTCAACAGTTTTAGATTCAGTGTGGGATGATAAATAAATAAAGACTTGACAAGCGGACATTCCTTTACAAATAGTCCACCGCTCTTCTTCAATATCGCGAAAGTATGTCCAAATGGCTTCATAAGGCAGGAACTAGCGGTTTAAGCTCCGTACCTCTAGTATTGCACTGCGTTGGACCGAGGCTGAGGCCGGACGATCAGCATCCGTGTGCGATTTAACAAAGTCTCCCATGACCGCATTCTTGTTGAACAGGATGGAAGGGGCGACAAAGGAGTAACCCTAAAATGAAAGGGAAGTAATATTAGGTGTATGACAAGGTAGAGAGAGGGAGAGAGAAATTACACACGACTTAAAAAAAAGCTTAGCATACTCCAAACACACAACCGTATCTGATTTAGAAGCACTTCCTTGGTCAGCCTGCTTTTGTTTCAAATGGCAGTAATAGTATTACATTCTAATATAGCAAGTGAATCCGGCGCCCATGAAGGACGGACAGGACAGCGAGGCTCACCTGGAACAGACGGTCGGTGCTCGGCGGCGTGCTCGCCGGAGAGTACACAGGATCCATCCCGGTGAATTCCTCAGCAAAGTTCCCCACGTCGAGTTCGTTCTTCAGCTCGGGCCTGAAAGGACTCGGCACCTTCCTCTGTGCCAGGTCGGCCCAGTTCAGCCCCTGTGAGGGAACCCGAACAGAGAGTTGTGGATGAACCAGAAGAGGTGACCGGAGACGGGGATGGGAAAAAGAAGACGGGCACTTGTGGACCTTGAAGAAGGCGTGTGCTTTGATGTCTTCGGACCCTCGCGGTCCGGAGCCCAGCCGCCGGTGAGGATCTTTCACCAGCAACTTCCTCAGCAGGTCCTGAGCAGTGGGTTCGATCATCGAGGGAAACGGCGGATCACACCGCAAAATACGTCTGATGGGAGGAGGGTGGGGGAAAAAAATGGTCAAGGAAATAAAATAGGGCCCGCCTCGTCCAACCTAGCACCCTCTAAGATACAGTATAGTGCTCAATCTCAGAGTCGACTTCATCTGTAATGTACAATAATGCAAGTCCAATTTTTGCTCGATGTCTGAGATAAAGGTTATGGGCTGAGAATACGGCATGCTGATCATTTGAGTACATCGGCACTCACTTCGACACCTCGCCCTGGGAGTTCCTCTCGCCCTCCAGGGTAAAAGGAGAAGCGCCCTGTCAGAAGCTCAAACATCAGGATCCCAAGACTCCACCAATCTACCGACTGAGGAAGAAAAACATTACATGAAAAAGGAAAGAACAGATGTGTAGTGATTCACCGGAGTTTTCTGTCAATGATTGCCTTCCATTATCACAAAAGTCCATCTTCCCTCTGATCCAAAGTTTGGCTCAGAGCCTTTACAGTGACCTGAGATTATTTTGAACCTTGCTCAAGAAACCACACCTATCCAAATTCAATACGGCATTTACACTAGCATTTACTATAAATAGCTACACATCCCAATGGAGAGATTGCTTTACAGGTCAACACATGTGAGCACTTCAAACATTTAACATGATGGTGAACACTGAACATCAGCGACGGCTTCCCTGCGGTCCTATTTTTACCTTGCCATGCCCCGATTTCCCCCTGATGATCTCAGGTGCCATGTACTCGATGGTGCCGCAGAAGGAGTAGGTCCTCTCCTTCTGTAATAAGGACCAAGGGAAGTTAAAGCAGGGCCATTAAAGTCTGCCATGAACACGGCGTTACGAATGCAACGACAGATCTCACACGTCTGCCCACATGTTTGGATGTTGGTAGCGCGGTTACGTACCTCTTCTTCCAGAAACTCCTTGCTTAGCCCAAAATCTGTCAACACCACATGGCCTTCGCTGTCTAGTAGAATGTTTTCCAATTTGATGTCTCTGTACACAATGCCCAGCTGAACAAAGCACACCACAAAAGGATTCATGGTGAGTGCAGTGATGTGTGAACAGAGTACACACCGAAGCTCATCGTAGACGTCCCACAAGTAAAGACGACAAAGATTACACATTCTCCACTGAATATTTTCCGCAATTAGTTTGGAGCTTTAAATTTTTACGCAGGACGAAGCCACACTCACCTTGTGAAGGTGCTCCAGAGCCAGGATTATTTCCCCAATATAGATCCGCACCGCCTCCTCGGGGAAGTGATCCCGCTGGTACAGGTGGGTGAACATCTCCCCGCCGCTCACATAGTCTGTCTCCACACACAGGCACAGACACACAAACACAGCTTGAATAGACATAATAAATAGAAACACACATCATGGTCAAAATGCCAACCAGGTAAACCGACGAACAGTAACAGGCAGAAACATAAAGGAGACATTTATTCAGCCCTTTGAAGCGGAGGAAATGAGCGCTCTCCATATTTGGTTCAAGCAGGCGATCGCTCACCCAGGATGAGATGCAGTTTGCTGTGCGTCTGAAAGGCGTAGTGAAGCGTGACCAGGAAGGGCGACTGGCGGATGTGCTCCAGCACCTGCCTCTCAGTGCGAGTGTGTTCCGTCGTCTTTGCCTTTTGGACAATAGCTGCTTTCTTTAACACCTGCGGTAGTAATCAAAACAAACTTGACACGACATCCCACCGGGTGCACGGCAAATATTCTAAAGGCATTTGTTTTGTGTGAATAACATCTGTGAATCATTTGCATAAAGACCATAGTGAGTTCAATTTTAAAACATAGCCCGGTGATTTAGATGTGCGTCTTAGGAATTGTTTTGTACGAGTGCATTGATGTATTAAAAAAAATATATAAACAAACATTAAAATTGTAGATGTACATTTACCTTCTATCTTACAATAAAAAGTCCAAAACCCCAGTTGTGAAAAAAAAATCTGATATATGTCAGCACAGTATAAATAGTCTCACCTTCATAGCATATAGCTGGCCCACATCGTGACCGGTATTCTTCCTGACCAAAAACACCTTACCATAAGCTAGAAAAACACAAACAAAGATCTCATCAGCACAAAAGTGAAACGGAATTAGAATGTAAGCAAATATTACCCTGATCACAAAATGTAATCTGTGCTCTCCAATTGGTATTCATTATGAACAAGCTTTAATAACCAAGACATCTCCACCTGGTCAACCTTCGGAAAAGCGAAGGACTCCCTTGAGAAATTTGCACTTCCCAAAACAGGAAGGTAAAAGAACGTTTCGCTGCACATTTTATTCCTCAGATATAATTTTCTCTTTACAGTGTGTATATTTATTATAAAAAACTTCACCTTTGAGATATTTATCCATGTGAGGTAAGTACTCAAGTGTTTCTTCAGGTTTGAAGAAAAAAGTAAAAATAAGTTTATTTTTTCATTTAGACACTCACCTCCGGTGCCCAAGACTTTGAGCAGCTCAAAGTTCTCCATACCGACCCGCTCAGTGTGACCTGTGAGGTTAGCTAGACGCAGAAACGAAATAAACTTTTTTTAAAGCTATACAGTATAGGTATATATATATATATATATACACACACAATATAAAATAATAAATGGACATGTAGAATGTATGTACCATGCAAACACTTAAAAAAAGATTTTTAGATTTTAAAAAGACACATTTAAAAATAGCTTAAAATATGCTGAAACCCAATATTAAAAGATATGGCATATTTGAAGTGTGGGCCAATCAATTTAGCCAACAGCATGATATGGTAACATAATAATTATAATTAAGATTGATAATATTTTGAGCTTTATACACATACAGTAAAAGTGAAAGAATATTCCACTATACAAGTGACATTTTGAATATTCACTATTTATATGTACACATAAATATATACATTCATATAAACTATATAATAATTTATCTTACATTAGAAATGTATGGATTCATATCGTATTGCATTACTTTTGTTGCTGCTACTGTTGTCATTTTATTCGTCTGGAAATAAATCTGAATACATATATGTGCATCTGTTACGCATCTGTTACCGATTATTTAAATGAAGAACAGCATAATGGCCCCTATTGTGGCCATCACTATCATCTTGAAATATGACCAGCTGGATGGTAAAAACATTACGAGTAGTGCCTCTAAAGTAATTGGATAAAAAAAAGTGAACATTGGCCGTGCCAAGAGTAGAAAACAAAGGTTCAGAGGGATACAGTGAGCGTTATGGTCAACGGCAGTTCAGAAGAACAAGCAGCAGTCATCAGGGACAACAAAGCTTGACTGCCAACTGATTCAAATGTCACGCAACAACCGAGGGGTGACAGCAAATGGCCTCCAAAAAGAATAGCAAAAGGCAGCTGGGGTGAAGTGCGTAGTGAGGGCAGTTAGAAACCGGCTCCTCCGGGTAGAAGGGAAGTTGTGCAGAGCTGTAAAAAAGCCCTCCGTCAATGAGGAGCAAAGAAGATCCGGTCTGCAATAGGCCATAAGGATTGGACCATGGTAGACTTTAGTCACTAGTGTAATGTCATTTTTCTCGGAAAAGTCCAATTTTCAGCTTTGGTTGTCTCATGGTTAGACGAAGACCTGAAAAAGTCTACAAGCCACAGTATCTCACAGCAGCTGTGGAATTTGGTGGGAATCTGGGAATGGTTCAGCAAGATGGGAATCTGGCTTTTTTTGCTCTGCAGCGTGTTTTTTTCCCCACAGGACAATGCTTTATGCCACGCAGACGGGTCTGTTTAAGGTGTGGATGAAGGATCGGATCAGGACCCGGTCATGCTCAATCTGATATTAGACCAGATTTCCATAGAAAACCTCTGAAATGTTTTTGATGGTCACAAGACATCAAAACATCAAAACATTTTGTTAGTTAAATCAGTGGTCATTTTCCAGGAAGAAATACGCTAAAATACAATATTTGTTTATTAAAACTTGGGAGAAATGTTGTTAGTCCATCAAAACAAAACAATATTTGACTCAAATACATACCAATACATGGTAAAAGACAAACTGAATATTTAAGTGATTTCTTAATTATTTTCAGAGCTGTATGTTCATCCACACACAGCCATTTTTAATTCAAATTAAGCGTTCAAAAATAAACTTATGAGGGGAAACCCCTCGGAAATGACGGCATCAGGTATTTAATCCACTTACCATTGGTGATTTGATGCTTGACGGTACAGGCCATTTCATTTGTTTTGGAATCGGAGTCATCACTATCAGATGTGTCCCCGGACATCATTTAAAAAAGGAAAATACTGTCGCCTATGTAGACTGCTTTAAGTCAACTTGTCAGATGTCTTGGATTATGCGATATTCGATTTACACTACACGTTCAGCAATGGAAACCATCTATTGTGTCTGCAGTATTCATGGATTATCGAAATGAGCGGACAGCTGTGTGTCCTACACAATACTGCTGCTTTAACGTTGATCCCCATTCGGTTGACATCTTAGTGTTTCGCATTATCCATCTCATATTATTGGCCGCTATCGATCAGAAATCGCAGCCTCGTAGAAATTCAGGTTTACAGCTGTTAACCAGCTGCTGTCCGCTTTATTTTGATATTAACGTTGGCACCGAGAAAGGCAGCTAGTAGCGTTGCTGATTTTGAGACATTATGTACGTCTTAGTTAAGAGGAAGTTGACGTGTTTGACGTTAGCATAGGCTGCTTAACAGTTGTCATTATTCAGAATTTAGCTTCCTTTGCGTAATAATAGCGTAAACGCGGGTTACGTAAATACACACGATGCTAGTTAGTTAGCATAGTTGCTACAATAACAAGATACATTTCATGGGCTAGCTGAACTGGTAGTAGCAATTTGACAAACTAGCAGCTAGCTAACAAATGGTTGCTAGTGCCCGTCAAAGTTAATGTTTAGTTAGCAGTGATCACGAGCCTGTTCGGATATCGGCTATTCAACCATGTTAGAAAAAAATGCCGTTTCGGTTGTTCCTTATCCTCTTTGTCCTTACTAGAGCCTCGTTAATATTCGCCCAATACATAAAAAAATGTTTACAAATGATAAGCGGTAAGCTAACTGCTATCACCAGGATGCTTTCGCCACAACCTGGGCGACGGTCCGTCACGTGACCCCCTCAGTGTGGGCGGCGCAAAGCAACTCGAAACCTCGAAAATGGTCAGATTCTTTAGAACATTTTTCTACATTGGTAGTTGTGCATTTCATCTATACGAATAATAGAGCCTCTTAATTAAAACATCAATAAACGGTTGAGAACGCGCGGGTAGGGCGACACGTTCACGTCGCAGTCATAGGCACATTTTAGGGTTGTAAAAAATCAGCTTATCTGCACATTGGATGAGAACGAGAACATACGACACTTCATCGGTTTGTCCTGCAGTAGCCAAACGTTTCGTATTGACAATTCATTTTTGCCTGCAGGTACATAATGCGTATCCATCAATCGTGCTAACGTTTGTAAGAGTAATGATACACTCTATTGTGACGTTTTTTTTAATATTTGTTTTTAATGTAAGGTTTGAATCACACGGAATAAGACCTTAACATAAAATGTAGCTCTATTACTGCATTGAGTCGCTTAACGTTGTTGGTCTTTGTGGGGGAAAAAGCAAAAGCGGACCTTTAAAAATACATTGATATTGTATATTGCATTGTTCAATTGATTTCCATTTAACTTTTGGGTCAAGTTTATTCCACATGTACTCTGTGTGTGGTTGATGATTACAATCTAATAACCAATTTCAGTAGTCATAAATTGGAGGGAAAACCAGATGCAGCAAATATTATTTGACGATAGAACAACATGTTGTTCTTAAGGTATCCGAAGCCATCTGAATGTCTCATTGCTGTATTAACACTCGTGCATTTTCTTTCTGAAAACAGAAGCCAAGTAATCTGCCACGAAGGGACACTTTGTTACGGGCCAAAACAGTAAGTAGTGACCGGTAACAGCCAGGCTTTAGTACTCAGAGACAGGTCAAAAAAACAATAAAGACGCACCATAAAGTGAAATAATTGGAACCCCTATAACTCAACTAATGGCTGCTAGTTTAGAAAGGACAACCACCCTAAAATGTCTGTTTTTTCACACCTTATGGAAAGACTCCAGCCAGGGACGCTGTCACACATTGCACAGCAAAACTCAACTTTCAGGGTGAGGAAACCAATATTTCCGGCCCATGAAAAACATTCACTTGGACATCAGTAAATTTCAACGTAATCGGCACATAACACTGTGGGAGTATGCTTGGGTCTTACCGATACTTCAACTGGTACAAGGGCATTGCACTAAAGTTTACATTTATTTGAGATTAGTAGTATCGCAGATTTTAAAACAACGTGGGTGCCTTGATTGGTGTATGACATTTTATTTAATGCAACACCAATGATCTGCCTTAAACCCCTTTAGCAAAATACACCCTTAGTAACCCAGTACTGTTACTATTCGATTAAATCAATGCTCTTGCCAGCAAATCAACACGCCAAATATTAGCTGTAAACAAATACCATTGTCAAGTCCTAAGTTTAAAAGAGGACCAAAAGAGTTCGATCAGATGACCAATGTTGACAATTTTCAGTTGTGATCTACATTAGTCTTTATTTTGAGTGAAGATTCTCGCCTCTCGCCCCCCCTCACTAAAACAATATGAATATGTGATCCGCATCAGGGTGGATTTCCCTTTTAAAGACTGACGATAATTTTTGAAATTGAAGGCAAGAAAGGAGGCTGTAATAGTCGAAGGGATTTTCATGTTGTTCCACTGTTGTCTTGGTCTCTTGGTTCTCATCAACGAATGGCTATCAGTCCAATATCAATAAGTTTCTGGATCTTCTGGGCAATGACTGGATTCTTCAAGTGGCTGAGGATCAAGCAGCGGAAAAAAATGAAACACATTAGATTCTTCATGCAGAGACAAAAAGCCAGATTAAAAAGTTGTTAAACATACTCGCTCAGCGCCTGAGGGTCCTTCTGCATCTGCTCCAGGATCATGCGCATGGCTGGATCGCTCATGATCTGCTGCACCTCAGGATCAGACATGGCCCTCTGCTTCACTTCCTCCGGAGTGTCGTTCCTCGTGGTCTGACTGACCATACAGCGCTGAATGCCTTCTGTGGCTTCCTGAATTGGGAAAGGAAGCGAGGAAAAAAAAACCCCCCAAAAAACGGTAGTTTAGAGTATTGGATTATTCAACATGTATTCAGATTGTATTTTGACAGAGTGAGCAGACAGGCCAGAGCAGGATGAAGGGTGCTGCATTCATTGAAACTCCATGACTTGACAACACTCACAGCCATGCAACTACACATAAGAAATAACTGTCACTTTTTACACCACAACTTCAAAAACACCAGTTTTCCATACTTTTACAAAATCGTTTGACAGAACCCCAAGTACGTGCTCAACGTCTAAAGGCTGGCACAAGCTTCTGCTTCTTTTCGCGCAGTTGTGTCGACAGACTCGTTTTAATTCATGGTTCTAAAAGGCTTGCACGTTTTTACCGCCAGAACACTAGGTGGAGTAATGTTTTTTTGTCCTTATAGTCCGGCAATGACTGGTTGTTTAAGTGGTCATATTTCTGTATTTCTTTCGACAAATGCTCTTCAATCGGATTCGTTCGCTCTTAAAAAAAAATCTTCCTGTTAAAAATGCTGGTATTATGCTATGAAACCGTAAATGTGAGACTCTGGAAATGATGTAGTTAGCAGACCAGTAGACCCCTAACCCTTCAGATCTCCAAGATATCCTCCAGACTAGTATTTCTGTGCTAAATACCTTTGAGGAAGAGTCCAGCTCCAGAGCCTTCTGGTACACATCCATAGCTTTAGTGAAGTCCTTCATGGCCTCGAGAGCAGCTCCTTTGCGTGTGTAGCCTTTTACTGTGGAAAGAGGTGTGTGAGATGTAGAATCAAAACGATCTTGTCCTGAATCAACGTTATAAAAAGGTTCTACATGGTACTGGTTTCTGAACCTCTGACACGTATCATATCTGGAAAACCAAGCACCGTCTTGTCTGAATGCACAACATCTATCAATTGATTCTATCGAGCCACATGTCAGCTGGATGAACCCAAAATAAAGAGATTCCGCCGTTATTTCATTAACGGAAAAAAGGAATGCTTGCTTAAGGGAGCCCATTTGTAGAAAATCTGAATCCACGTTAGAAACCAGAGCTAGATGAAAATATTATAACAGGTTTTACTTACTGAAGGAGGGTTCCAGTCGGATGCACTCTTCACAATCCTGACAAATGAGAAAGTTCCTTAATGACATTCCAACAAAAAACCTAACAGACGCTTGCTAAAGAAGCTCTGTACCTTGAGGGCAAGTTGAAACTCCAAAAGCTTTGTGTAGCAGGCGGCTCTGTTACTGAAGAGTTTGGCATCCTTGGGGTTTCTCTTGATGGCCTCTGAGTAATGTTTCATGGCTATGGGGTAGTCGCCTGTAGGAGAGAAAAAAAAGAAAAAAAAGTTTGCCTTTATTCCAGGTCTTGAACAATAAATCAAATGACAATCATCTAAAAACAGTTACAACTATTGCATGCGGCCGTGCACACACACACACCTTTCTGGAAGGCGTCGTTGCCCTTGCTTTTCTCTTCAAGGGCTAAGTCGGGGTTGATGTATGCTAGTTTCTCCTCCTCTTTCAGTATCTTTTCTGCCTGCAAAGCCAATTCAAGTTTTAAAAAGGAATAAATCAAGAGAGCACTTTGGTTCACATACTCTGTCCAGTATGCTCTTTTTTAAATCCTCTTTAAATAGTTTGGATGAATTCAATGGAATCAAAAAGCCTCATTCAGTGGGAAATCTGCTTGCACTGCACCTGTTGACACCTCTTCAGGACGTCGGGTGTACGATGCTCCGACAAACTCTTGTTCAAATACTGAATAGCTTCTTTATATTTCTCCTGCTTGAAGTACGAGTTTCCAATCCTAGCCAACGCCCTGTACAAAGAAAAGCAAAAGATAAACTTAGAAAATGGCAAAACATGATATACAGTGTAAAAAAAGATTGACTTATGAAACAAATGACAAGAACCAGTTACAACCACGTTTGTAACTCGTGTTTGCTGGTCAGACGGGAGTGAGAAGTAATAGTGCAACACGGCCACCTAAGTGTTCTTGTACAATACATTTTCTCTGGTGATAAGAAGGCTAGTTGTACGTCAATTCAAATCCAGATGAGAAAATAAAAGGAATAAATAATGGTGCTACAGGAGCAACAAACCACCAGTCCAGCCTTTAGGTCAGATAACAGTGTAGTTCTATTCACTCCAGTAAAGAAAAAAAAGTCAAGATAGTAAACAAAAACAGGCCAATACTTCTGGCAGAACTCACTTAGCGATTTGTCTGTAGTCTTCACGGTTCTCTCTGCCAACAACGATGGCCTTCTCACACAGCTCTCGGCACTTCTCAAAATCTCCCATCTCAAAGTACACAGCTGACGGGATGGCAAAAATTAGAAGATGTTTACCACTCACAGCCTGAAGTTGTGCCTTCGAGAAGATCAAATGTGTGTAGTTTTGTGTCAAGAAAAAAAAAAAGCTGTCTAAAATACACGATTGCTAAAGTGATTACTCATTAATTTATAAGATTGAGCTGTTAGAAGAAAAACAAACTCATTCGCAATTAATCTAGATTAATACATTTCAAAATGTGAGAAGAGTCATTTTTTGTAATCTATTGACAGCCGTAGTAAACGTGCATTGTCACTGGATGTACCTGCTTGATTAGATATGTAGGCCATGTTGGTGGGGTCATGTTGGATTGCTTCTTCGTAATGTTTCAGCGCTGTATCAAAGTCCTTATTCTTATATGCATCATTCCCCAATTGCTTTTCTTTCAAGGCCTGTAAAACAAGTTTGTGGCAATAGGATTAATTAAAAAACTCATAATACACAAAAGAGAAGAGAAGACACAAAATTAGGGATTGACCGATAGATCGGGCCGATATTTGCACTTTTTACGTGTATCGGCCGATAAGCGGCTGCTGAGTTCGTCGATGCGGTAGAGGGTCCTCGGGCTTCCCCGCCTCCAGTGCTGGCTTGTGCCCTGGCCGTGGTGCATTTCCTCCGTGGCGGTGTGCCACGACCGGCTCCCAGTCGGCTTTGAAACACTCGGGGTAAATGTGGCCGCGGCGAAAATCGCTTGCTTTACAGCGTTCCCCCGAACGCACCTCGTCGGCTTCGCAGGGCTCCCCCCGCGCGCACCTCGTCGGCTTCACAGCGCTCCCCTGCGCGCACCTCGTCGGCTTAATAAACGGAAGGTCTTCAACATTCTCTGATAGAAGATTATGAAAATATAACGCATCCTTCTCACCGAAATGCCATCGAAATGCATATAAATGCTGACGCTTTCTTAAAATATTGCGTTTTTCACAGATAATACGCCGACAGTCCGCCATGTTGCTTTTTTAGCTGAGGGAAACTTTATAGTCACGTGACGTAGTTGCAAGGCAAACGTAGTATTGTCACAATGTGTCACAATTTCGGGGGGGTGGCAAAACGTGACAATACTACGTTGGAGGTGGAGCGTGAGCGCATGCGATAGGACCCGAAAGATGGTGAACTATGCCTGGGCAGGGCGAAGCCAGAGGACACTCTGGTGGAGGCCCGCAGCGGTCCTGGCGTGCAAATCGTTTGTCAGACCTTGGGTATAGGGACTAGTAACATTTGTTATCATCATTGTGTCCTTTTGATGATGTAAATTGAGGGAGCAACAGCAGTATCGGCTCAAAATATCGGCAGCCCATCGGCTAAGGCTCATCGGCACTAAAAAATCTGTATCGGTCGATCCCTACACAAAAAGACTCATTACAAGTTTGATTAATCAGTTGATCTCCTTTTTGTTACCTTTCTCTTGTTTTCAGGAAGGTCTTCCTCTTTAGGAGGAGGCGGCTGAGTCTGTTTTGGTTTGGGAGGGGGAGTAGGCTCCTCTTCTTCCTCCATTTCTAAGAGGTTCACCCCGAGCAGCACAGAGAGAGTGGTCATCACTCTGGGATCCTGCAGCTTCCTACAGAACAGTGAGGCCAATAAATGCATATCCAATACAATACTAATCAGGATTAATGCACGTTTTCTTTTGCATTACATTGTCTAATGAGCCAGAAGAAATACGATGACCATCTAAAAATGGTCATGTATTGTTGAACATTCATCAAGCCACAACATTTCTCAAATCATTTGCAAACTTTCGGTGCAATCCTATACCAAAACTAATCATATTTTGGATTATCTGCCAACAACTTGTAGACTTAAAATCAACAAATGTTGTCAAGACACATACGTGCCAAACTCCGACGGGTTGTTCCTGAGCTGCTCCAGCAGTTCTCTGTAGCTGGAATCGGACAGTAGCTCCCGGGTCCGAGAATCATTCTCCAGCTTCTGATACAAGTTGGGCATGGCAAAGGGGTTCATCATTGACTTCTCTGGTAAAACAGAAGACATAAAACATTCATTACTGGAACTTACATAGTCACACAGAAACACATCTTGCACTGGTCTAGAACGTCAGATGAATTAATAATACTTGAAACCCAAGTGGGCTGCCTACTCTCCCTTTGAAAACTTGCACTGATATGATTTCACTGCAGTAATCCCCATCAGTCGTATCTAAACCCTCCATGCACGTAAGTGGCAAAAGTGACTCATAATTTGAATGCAATAGATTACTTTTCCCTCGAGAATAAAAGGTATGATAAATTTAGGAGTTCTTACCAGCGAAGCCGGGCCTCAATGTTCTGTAAACCCTCCTTTAGCTGCTGATTACCAGGCTCTTGCCTGAGTCCCTCTTGGTAAGTTCCTTTAGCATCTTCCAATTTGCCAAGGAATTCCAATGCTGCAGCTTTACGGGAGTAACCCTAGTTGATAAAAACAACAGCTGTTGCAAATGGCCAATTCAAATATATATTTTGTCAACAGAATAATGGTAGAGCAAATGATGACTTACCTTTCCCCAGTCAGGCTTGATCTTGATGGTGTCACAGGCATCCCGGAGAGCACTCTCATAGTTGCCCTTCTTAGCGTAGGCAGCAGAGCGGTTACTGAACAGGACATGGTTTGAAGGGTCAAGGGCCAAAGCTTCGGTGTAGCATCGTACAGCCTCGTCAATATTTCCTGCACTCAGTGCCTTGTTGCCTTGGTCTTTCAATGCTGAAACCTGGATAGAGGGAAGATAAATCAAACTTAGCATCAATTTAAGATAATATAGCAGAATTGTAAAAAATTCCACAACGTTCACTGAATCATGTTATTCTGTATGAGAAGGCTGGTGGAGTAAAGATGGGGAAATTGTAGGCGCTCCCATCATAATTATTTTGACCTGTTGGGTACACTTTAATCACTATTTTTTTTTTTTTAAATGGGTTACTGCATCCAAACAAACTAGAAAATGCATTTCCTGTGGAAAATGCGTGGGAATGCTGAATTGCTAAAGCTAAACTGGTTGAATAGCTTAAAGCCATAAGAAGAAGTTGAAGTAGTGAGGGTAGTTTAAAAAGTGGAAATCGGTTAAATAAGTTTGAATTTAATTAAAAAGTTATATACACTGCATAGAACAAAAAAGCATTAATTTAGCTGAGATGAGAAAAGTAATGAAATAAATACATTTCAATAGATTTGATGACAATATATGGATGAAAAAGCTTAAATGAAGTACAAAGAATTGCTGAAAATACATACACGGCTGAAAATATACATAGAAGCTAAATACGACTTTCGAAAGACGGCTAAAAATACAGAAGTAAAAGTAGTTATAGTATCAATAGCAGTAGAAAAACTAGAAGTAAGTTTTAGTACCAGAGCTGATAATACTAGTACTACAACTAATACTATTAGTCATAGTAGTATTTGTAGTAACCTAAGCAGTAGTTGTCATATTACAATCAGCAGAAATTCTAAGTTATTAATATGTGGATGGGAGAAAGAAAAAGACAGAGCGAGGCAGAGAGACAGACAGTGAGTGGTTGAAGGAGTAGAGAGGGGAGGGGCTGTCATGTGACTGTGAGAGTAAGAGTGCAGGTGTCCGAGTAGCCGTGGCAACGGCCGCGCAGCTGCGGCCGTTTAAAATTCCACTTTAAAATGTTACATTGTGGTCGTGAGTGCAAAAGATCCATTTTTTTTACCCGATTCTCACGCAGCCGTACACTCTAAATTTGCATATTCTCACTCTAGAGGCTGCACACACACCCATGTTAAACTCAGAAAAGGAGCGCAAAACTAGTGAAACATAATCAGTGATTATGAAAAAAGTAAAATAGATATCAAAATTAAAAGTAGACACCAAATAGCTGAATATGTTGTGAACAGTTTGAAGTTTAAATTTGAAGCTTGCTCTCATTGACTTTAGTGTTAAAAAGCTTAATATTTAAAAAAGTATAAATAGTAGAAAAAAAACTTGAAAAAGTCCCATCATTAGCTGAAAGAGCTGAACATTTGAAAAGTTGAATGGTTTTAATAGCTGAAAGTATGCAGAAGTTGCGCAGAGCCAAAAAACGTACGGAATAATAATAATAAATAAAATCGAATAACATAAGTTGGAATGCTGTTGAAGCATTCCCACTAATAATAAATAAAATCGAATAACATAAGTTGGAATGCTGTTGAAGCATTCCCACTAATAAATAAAATCGAATAACATAAGTTGGAATGCTGTTGAAGCATTCCCACTAATAAATAAAATCGAATAACATGAGTTGGAATGCTGTTGAAGCATTCCCACTAATGAATCACCAAAAGTCTATGAACTGCCCAGTTACAGAACCGTCAAGAAGACGCAGCAGTTGACAAACTGCGGCCGTAGCCATGACAGCGGGGCCGTGTGCATCTAGAATGATCCTCCGGTCTGAGAGGCTGCTAAGAACAACGCTGAAGCCGATTCAAAAATACTCCTGCAGCATGTGCTACAGACGCACTGTCGCAGTTTAGCTGTCGGTCCTGATCACAACATTTCAACAAAAGGCGTCCACGAAAGCGCGTAAAGCACGGCTTACATTTGTCCCTCACTTATTTCAAGGAATCGTTCACGTTGGTTGTAACGCAGTTACTAGCTGGGAGGGTAACGTCACGTTAACGTCGGTAGTAGCTTAACGTTAGTTAGCTTAACGTTAACTAAAGACTATCTTGCCGGGGATTGGAAAGGGGGTTAGCGAAATGCTTTGCTGTATCGAGTCACAGACGAAGTGCCACGGCCGAACATGCTGTGGTCATTTGTTAAATCATGTGCTCTAGCTAACAGTTAACGTTAGCTAACCTTGACTTTTGCAGTTATTAATTAGCCACAACCCTTAGTAGTTGGCATAACGTTAGAGACGTGTGTACAGTTCGGAATCCAGTTTAAACCCATTTTAAATAAGTTGCTCAAAAGATACGCCTTAAACTCATTCAGGCGACATCGGCAAAACAGCTAGAACACATTGACGTTACTGCCTGACTGACGCGAAGCTAACAAGCTAGTCAGCGCTCCGACATTAGCAAACAGTGAAGTTAAGGTGTAAAGCGGTGATTTACGACACATTCAACTTAAGTATAACATTGGAGACACGCATAATAAAATTGAATCCTCAAAAATTCAAGATAAATTAAGTTTTCTAACTAAATATAAAGACGGTTGCATGACACTCACTTTCTCCATGGTGCAAGCATGAGGTTCCTTCCAGAAACTACTGCGGACTAGCGCCTCCCCCTGAGCAACACGCCAGGTTGGGATGTTGCCAGGTTGGGATGTACAAATACCGCAAAACAGACCTACGATTTACGTCTCACAGGACATTTCGAGAGACTGATTATATAGGCCTCAAATGGAAACTTCGAGAAGATGACGTAGTAAAACCAGGATGTGTTAACGTCACACAAGATGAAAGCCTCGCTTTCTGTAAACGTTTCAGAGATGGGCAATTACAAATGCTTTGAGTTTGTTGAACAACAGCTAGGAATGAGAAGGCAAAACCCTACAATACCTCTAATGTTTGTGTTTTTAACTTTTCAAAGTTAGTTAACCTGAAATCATATCATCAGTAAAACCCTAGTGATGGTGAAATGAAGCCTCACGAGGCATCAAACCTCTTCAGCCAATTGGTTCGAGAAAGGGTTAATTTCTCGAAGCTTCATGTGCACACGAAACCACCTACTGGCCAAGTGTATAATCACAGGCAACCGTATCTGAACCACATAATGTGATGCATTGCATTTTAGTGTATGTTATGGCTGTTGGGAATAACTATGAATTACAAAAATGTATGACCAAATTTCGGTACAAATTATCACATATGTGCATAATACAATATTTTTGAATGTATTCTGTGTGTGTACATTTTCCCAAAATGGTAGTATCATATGATATGGCAGGTTGTGCAGTAATGTTATTCTGTCACTTTAGGAAAATGGCATCATGGGGTTGAGCAGGCAGAAAACAGTGAAAGTGCTTTTGGAACTAGGAAGAGGGGACTGAATATGTTTGTGTAACTTGGACAATGATGTACAGGACACAGGACATTTAATTCATTTTTATTTAGAAATAACTGTTTCTCAACAGTTTTGGGTTTTAAAAGATTCCCTTTTTTTACACAACCTCTTTGGCCTTTGAAAACACCCTTTCACAGGGTACAGAAGATGCTGGTGTGCACAAAAACGCAAGAACAAGTCTATATACATATTGATACGGTAATTCATCCTTGTTTTCATCTTGTTTTCTGGTGGCTGGTTAAAAGAGAATAAATACAGTGTCTGTTACCGGTCATTATTTGCACAATAAACAATAGTGAATAGGTAAAAATTGTGATGGTGCATTTGTAATATTGTAACGACTTACTTTGGCTGGGTGAAGCTCCAGTTTCCTCCTTATTCTCATACAAGGCACTAATGCCTTAGCATGGACGAGGTGTTGTTATTGTACCCCAACTCCTTGGAGCACAATAAACACCTCACCTTTAAATAAAATAAGAAACCGTGAAAAATACAGTTCAACCAAAAGTTCTAGTGTGTCTGAAATGGAGTTAGATTTAGCTTACCTTATTAGAAGTTATCGCATCAAAGTGTTCCCACACAGGGGAAATTCCATAGACAGTAAATTCTCCTCTCATTTTGAATGGAGCTTGCAGGGTTTATATTGCTGTCAAACCTCTCAACCTCCCGGCAAAATCTAAACCACTTCCCGAAGAGGTCACGTGGTACAGCCGGTCAGCGAGGCTTCGGACGTCATCATTTGTGGCTCCTCTCCTAATGAAGCAAGCCTCGATACGCGCTTCGAGGGAACGCCCTCTCCATTACTCAACACATGCTTCGAAGCGTCGGTACATCTCGTAACATCACTAAAGTAACTCGTGAGATTATATCATCAAATGTTGTCATCATCTAAAAATATGTGTTATCAATATACAACACAAAATATTCCATAGCTCTCTCCCCCTCGATCTTACTCCTCATTACAATTACTGGGTACTACACTTCAGACCATTTGCTTTGTGAAATCTCCTTTTCGTAGACATTTTATTTATTCATGTTTTACTGTTTTCCCCCTGATCTCAGCACCACCGTGAAGAGGCAAGTGAGGTCTACCGACGAGAAGAGCATTGCAGCATTATTGGACCCCAACTCCTTGGAGCACAATAAACACCCCACCTTTGAATAAAATAAGAAACGTTGAAAAAATACAGTTCTACCAAAAGTTCTAGTGTGTCTGAAATAGAGTTAGATTTAGATGTGAAAACGGTAACTCCCAGTACGAAATACTTAAATAGTTATGAGGTATTGGATAGACCACATGTGCTTACAAAGATTACGCATTTAACACAAAGTAACATCAGTGACAGAAAATGCACCACAAAAAAAGAGGTGTGATTCACACAAATAGACTCAGTCGGTATATTTAACTGAATCAGGACGTCTGAGCTTGCTCGAGGGCCCTGAACGCAGCACCCTTCCCGCGGTTTGGCGCTTTCTGCTTGTAAAAGTACCAATAAGGTTGTGATTGCCAGTTTTTGCCGACAAAGCGAGTGATTCATTTTGTAGTGAGTTCATGTAACATAATATTAGCGTGTTAAAGCAAGAACTTGTGACTGTATATTATATAAAAGCTGTAACATTTCCTGTTAGACGACCTCAGCTAACTTATTGTTTAGTGTTAGCTAACGTTAGCTTACTTAGAGTACAGTATGCTAATGTAACGTTAACATGCTACTTTACCCTAGATAGACTCTAAAAGATATCTCAACATTTAAACTGGGTTAACTCTTCAAACTATTTCCGTGTGAGTGGGTGACCAACACTTACCAGTGCTTTCCATCTTTATTTAATCTTTATTTGTTTCCAAGCACCACAATGAGGAGACAAGAAAACCAGCCGGCCAGGCCAACAGCAGGTTTGTAAGAGACATCTATTTCACAATCCCATATCAATTATATGAATTCCCCCATATTAATTTAAAGGTTACCAGAGACGGTGATTGTGTTGCAAAAAATAACAATGTTATTGTGTTACTCTGAGAAGAACACACAAGTCTTCTACTTGTTGTAGAGTGTATTTGTATGACAACTTAAGCTCAAGGAGGAACATTTTGATTTGTTTGACCATTTTCCAGCCATCCTCAAATGTGAAGTATATTCTTCCGTCCTGCATAATGTACTGATGTTTTCTCTGCTGTGTCCCCCAGGCTGCATGTCTGTACCGCTCTTTAACCAGAGGAGAAGGAACCGACTTCCTCTGACATGTGCTCCCTCTGAGAACGACTTCTTCTCCCACAGTGAATACACCGAAAGCAGCTCAGCGGCATCTCACTGCGCATCAGGTGAAGCATTCAGTCAGGCTATTTAAGCTTCTGCTGTATTTCAGACACTAGGTGGCAGTACACCCAAAGAAAAATAAACAATACTGTACAGATATTTTAGAAACCTCCATGAACGTTATTCATTTCTGGCCAAATTGACATCAGAATGACCATCTCCTGCTGAATGACTCCATTGAGATCCCATTACATAAAGGGTAGGACGTGTGAATCGGGACGCACAGATAGAGATAAAGGGAGGGCTGCTACAAAACTGTCCCCTGAGACTGTACCTTTCCTCAGGTACCTATGGACGTTACCATCCGACCTCTGGGGCTCCACAAAGCCACCAGTGGAACAGGCAGGGCATCCCATCATCTGCTCCGCCGCAGCAGTATGGCAGCAGCAGACCTGCTCCTGGACCTGCCCCTCCAATCAGAACCTATGCATCCATAGCCCACCCATACAAAGCTGGAGGCACACGGTATGTTTTATAGACTCTAATACCATGTGTACGATGGTTGGATATTTTTATTCTCAAAATAAAATGGTAGTTAACCTTTGAGAAACCTGATAACAAACATAAATTTGGATAACCTGATGTAAGCTGAAGCAATGATTTTCCAATTGCTATTTCAACAGTTTAATGTGGCTAGTTCTTTTGTGTATGCTGGGTTTAAATTTTGGATCCCAAAATGTGAAAATAAGTTAAATAAAACATCTTTATTTTCAGCTCTGAGATCGGAAAGCCCAACTCAATGACACAACTTGATTTTAGCCCTAGTGGTTCCTGCGGACACAGCAGATATCTACCCTCCCAAATCTGTGAGATTGCAGAAATTAAGCCAGTGCCCCATTCAAGCTTCTCCCAAAGTGGTCAGCAGTCATCTTACAGACCACACAATCCCACACATCAGTATTCTCCGCAGCCCAGACCTCTGTCTGCTCCTGTCCCAGCACCCAGCAGGCCCTCTGCCGCTGCAGTGGAGCCTCAAAGAAACTCCTGGAAGTTTACTAACAGCTTTGGGCCGGTTCCTACTCAGGTAGGAAAATATATGATAATAATATAACTATACGATGATTCGAAAAAATGAATGTGTCTTTATATTGATGTGACATGTCCAGCATTTGTGTTCACGCTAAGCAGGACAGGTTTCCAATGAAGCCGGCCATCGAGAACTCACTGAGGATCATGACTTCAGTTATTGATGGCATGAGACACTGGAGCCAGTTTAAAGACAAAGTCCCATACCTGTTTGAGATATTTGGTCAGTTTTTTAGGAGTGGCTGCGATCTCTTATGTGCACTATTAAGTATCTTGAATCACGATTAAACAGACAGGCGGTGCTCTTCCCTCAGCTACTCTGGACTCTGCCGTCACGCTGGGTCTCCACGGAGCCAAGAACTTCCTCATGAGAGACGGGAAGGAGGTTGTGCTGTGTGTCTTCTATGAAAATGTGAGTTGAGAAACAAGCTTCTTCTTAAGAAGTAAATGGAAGGAATTTGTCAACGTCCATTTCCTAATATTCATTTGCCCAAAGCCTCCTCAGCTTCAATCAGATAAAGTCATGGCTTTCACTGAAAGGGATTTTGTGTTATCCATGTTTAGTGTGAGTTTGTATGAGTATGTTACTGTCAACATTATGCTGTGTTTGATTTGAGAAGCTTTTACATCTTCTTAAAATGAAACATTTGGAGGATCAACTTCTCATTTGGAAATTGTCTGTGAAAATGTGAAACATCATTTTAAACACAATTTCATTTTTACATAATCTTAGCAATGGCAATGTTAGGTGAAGGAAGATGGGTCAAATAGTTCTGCCATAAACTACTATATAAATAGTTACGTGTGTTTAGCTCACTGTGGTGTGTTTCAGTTTGGTGAGGCTCAGAAGGTGTACTGACGTTCAACTGAAGTAGCGCTGCAATTTGATTTAATAATCAACCGTCCCTCCTTTCCAACAGGAAAAGGAACTGCCGCGTCTCATCCGTGGTCAAGTCCATCGCTGCGTGGGGAACTATGACCGCAGTAGAGACGTCCTGATGTGTGTGTCCGTCCGACCTGGCCTGCCCTCGGAGCTGAGAAACGCTCAAGAGGCCGTCAAAGCCTGCGATGCAGAGATGAGAGCGCTGGTGAAATCACTCAGTGAAGTCTGAGCAGGAGTACTGTGGGTGTCTTTAGATTAACTGGTTTATCAGTATTTGATGAGAGCTCTATATATGAATAGATAACAGGTGTTTTGGGTCGGAGTGACAGTTACAAAAAGTTACAAAAAACATGTTTAAAGAATAATGAAAGATGTTTTTACCTGTGAAGGGCGCTGTTGCGCTGTTGTACTGGATTTAGTTGAATTCACTTGCGTTTGCAAAATCTATAAATTATTATTTCCTTGAATCCAAAACTCTTTTTTTAAAGTTCTGAAATATTTTTATTACAAAGAAAAATTCACAGAACAGCAAACATTGTTTAGATGTTAATTCAGGTAAAGCAAATACTATGAGGTAATATCTCACAGATAGTTTTTTTACAGTCAAACATCACAATGAAAAAACAATCATTCTACTCTACCAAAACAGTTCCACCAGTGCTGAGACTTTACACACAAAGAGGGGAAGAAGTCCTGAGCCGCCGCGCACGTCATTCCCACAGTGCAGCACCGTTCCATCACAAGAGATCCATCACAAGACATGTTCCTCCCGACCTTCACTCGAGCACGGCAACAGAATCACAGTCATTTTCCTAATGTTGGGACATGTCGTTATGGGAACCTAATTTGGGAAATATTTAAAGAGAAAACCATTAGCAAAATCTAACCCATTAATCAACACTAATACGCACATAAACACCCACTAGAAAAAGAGTCTAGCTTGATGGAATTGGCAGTGTGAGTGGAGAAGTAGACGTTTTGTCCTTGGGACATGACAGGAACGGTGCCAGCGCTTAAAAAAGGAGAAGTGGATCGACGCAAACACATCAGCTTACCTCAGGAGCAAATGATTTCAAAGCACGCTTTGCACGTGACGTGAATGATGTGTCCGCCTCACACAGATAACCGAAGGCAAAGTTCAATCTGTACAGCTCCCTCTTCAGCCTTTTTAAATCACGCGAGACAAGGATGCCAGGAATTAATCCGCTAGCTGCGTGTCACAACCTTTTAAGATAGCAATTGAAGTGATTTAGCTCTTCTAGGTAATTGGCTCGTACGGAACACGAGTTGCGTTTTTTCTCTCCTCTGGATTTTTTTTTTTTTTTTAATCCTGCGGAACATTTTCTCAAGTTAATGAGATCACACTGCATCAAGTACAGGAGCAAGACGTCACCTCTGAGAGGAGAAAGAGTTTATAAAATAAACACATTACTCAACAGGATCCAGAGTTTGTTATGTTAAAAGGCACAAGTTGGTCTGATCACATTTAAAATCGAGATCAATTGTTCTACCATTAACAAAGCCCATCTCATCCTGCCTTTCCTACATCTCTGTGCCCTTTGCCACATATAGTTTTCTTCCTGAAATAGAGTGTTCTGGTATTGTGTGTTGGAGACAGAAAACGAGTGTGTCATAATTAACAAGCAGGTTACATAACATTACACAAATAGTTCGGGGGGAAAAGGTTCAAAAAAGGATGCAGTATCCCAACATGACATTTTTACACCACACAGCTCAGGTTCCACCACGAATGAGTACGATTCACATCCTTGTGATAAGAGGAGATTTCCATTTGTCCCCTTAACAGGTCCTCTTCTCCCTGAATTCACAGTCTTTGAGCGCTAAAAACTGGTTTTAAAACCTCACTGGTTCAATGCCTGGTCACGTGACTTGAAGGCAGATAAAGTCTGAAGAGCAAACCTCTTGCAACGCATTATATTTCCCCTCTTCGACGGGGTACTTTGAAGCCTCAGACGTCATCTCTGTCCAGTGGGAAATACACCTTCAGTAGACTCAATTCATTTCTGTTTGTATTCTCTGTCTTCAAAGTCGCATGTTCATGTTCTTCAAAACTATAAAACAGCCACATGATCTCATGCTTAGTCTCCTTTTGCCTCCAGCATATAGTCTGTTTTGGAATGTCACATCTGTTGAGTTGCTTTGCACGAAATTCATTTTTTTTTTAAATATTAGTTAGAAACGATTAGTCATCGTTTCAAATGAACTCCTCGCATCTTCCGACTTGAAGTCAAACTGCAGAAAACTATAACCACTGAGTAAAATCAAAATGAACTGAACTCTGCAGTAACCACATAATAGATGCAGGAAGACGGTGTTTGTTGTCGCGTGTCCCAAACAGCGTCCCTTTTAGGAAACGGGATGCAGGTGTCTGTCAGTGACATCACGGCCCGGCCGGTCACGGGGGGGGGGGGGCACGGTGCTCTATAACAGCGTGGGCAGAGGGGTGGGGGACAGCTGCTCCTTCGGTGCATATTTGGCAAAAAAGGGCAAGAAGACGGTGAGCATGACTCCGACAATAGCCAGCATGTAGCCCCATCCGATCTGGCACTCGCCGGCGTAGTAGATGTCCGAGTCCCCGCAGAAGGACCGCACCAGTGAGGAGTTGAGGCCGAAGGGGTAGACCAGCAGTCCAGCAGCCATGATGAACACTGCACAGAAGACGATTAAACATGGTCATTCGTCAAGGCTTTCAGTCAACAACACAAGCAGGAAAGGAGGATATTTATACATTTAAAAGGGTTATTCATTCATATAATCCTGTGGATTTATTGAGAATACAAAAGAAATGCAAATAGGACTGTGAACGGTTGTCTGTCTCTGTGTCTTGTGCCCACGGTTGCCCAGTCCAGGGTTTACACCCCCCCGGGTAAGTGCTACAGAAGGTGACTGTGACAAAATACCAGCAATAAAACACATTTTTCTAGGTTTGAACTCTGGACCTGTGTGCCAGCTGGAAGCCACTTGGTGGCAGTAGAGGTTTTGTCCCAAAAACTTCAGCTGCGCCGTGAGATCCTTCATCAGTGACCCCCCCCTGAACTTGAGAAGGCCAACAGCTTTTCCTTTCTTTGTGTGAGAGCAGCTCCATCACATCGATGGTTTCTGTGGGCAGGGAAGGGCGAGCAGGTTGGGTGGGGCGCTTATACCAATGTTCTAGTTGTACACTGGCGGTTTGGGATTGACTGTTGGGAGGCGAAAAAAGGGATGGGGGGGTGGTGGGGGGACACCGGAGGTATCTCCCACGTGTTGTTTATGAGGCCTGTCGTCTCTCTGTGGACTTCAATGAGAATCTGCCGCTCCGCTCAAACAGTTCAGAGCGGCCCGCGTGTTTAATCTGCCCGGCGGCCCGAAGCTCACCCACTTAATGGCGCTTTAATGACCTTCTTTATCACTTTATTGCTGGTTTTTGTGGAAGTAACACAAAGGCGCTGCAAACAAAAGCCTCTTCCCTTTCCGCTGGCATAATGATGGCAACGGAAGCAAACACAAAACTAGAATGATGAACCACACAGCACAACCGCCAAATAATCAATACGAGAACAAATGCCGGCTGCGCTTTCTAGCAAGTGTCAGGTAAGCCGGATGAGGATTGGATTTTAACAATCACACCAGCGATACGCAGGGCTGCATCAGATAATCCGGAGCTCTGCAAGCCCTTAATGAGAGGACAACTGTCGAAACACTGGAAAACCAACCCCATATCAAAGGCTAACACGAAACGGATGCATTTCATCCTGCAGGTCTGAGGGGGATGAGAGCAGACCAGAGCAGCAATAACGCACATCAAAGTCCATTTGCAGGTCTTGGGCTGCACTGCTGTTGTAAAACTGTTTGTCAGTCCAGAGGGAGCCGTGTGAGTCTGATAAAGTGCCTTAGGTGATGTCGTTTGAGTCGGAACTGCACGGGCCCGGAGACAAAAAGCCTGAAAATCGGAAAAACCGGGACGTGTAGCTGTAAAAAAGTGATTATACGGGACGATTGTGACCCAAAGCTACATCAGCTGCATTCTACTATTACAACACTCCTGAATGTACGACATGTGACATATGCCAGTCAATTTTGTGTCGAGGAAACCTTGTGCAGCACAATGAGGTCTGTGTTTTGTGCAGGCTGACTTAACGTGTTTTCAACAGGGTCTCACATCGAGCGGTGATCTAATCCTCCGAAGAGCAGGCAGTGTGACCAAAGAGGCTGACATGACACCAAGATGACATGCAGGGAAGACCGAAGACAAAGCGTATGCATTACTCGTGCAGCTAGGAGAGCGATGTGCACGTGGACTCTACAACTGGACGAGGCAAACTGCATTTACAGCGCTGAGATAAGATTAGACGTGATGTGACAACCACACCGTACTGTTATGAAAAGCAACTTCAAAAAAGAGTAGAGATAATGCTCCGAACAGAGACTCGACTGGTCAATTAGAAAATACTTGAATTGTCATTTAAATGCAGTTAGCACAGTCCAGCGCACAGGAGGACTGCATTTAAAGAGCGATCCACATCAGCCACCAGGCAGTGAAAAGTGCATCCATCAATGCACCCAAGCAGCGAACAATGTACTGACCCTTCCAACTCCTAATTAGCGCTCTGCTTCTGTGAGTTCGAAACAGGGAGGAAAGTCCTCTCCAGAGAGAACAAAGTGTCAGCCCGATCAGATGAGATCATCATAATGTCTCAGAGATGATAAGACAGTGAATAATAATGGAGATTGGAAGGCACCCATTTATCTGCATGGCACAAATGTGTCCCAGTTTCACTGCAAACTTTGCACACAGTACGTGGGGATAAATCTCTTTTTCTTCATCTCAACTCTCCCTAGAGAGGGATCGCAGCTAGTGTTTCTCTCTGCAGAAGTGAATTCAAGTTTCTTGAATTACTCCTTCATTGCTCCTGCTCGTTGTGGCTGTATTTCTCATTACCCACAACTTGTTTGAGTGGACACTTGAGTAGCTCTGAAGCACGCGCAGGACTGAGGGAGAAACATATCGATCTGATCTGGGAAGGCAACCAAGAGCAACTGCACCTCACTGCTCCTCGTCGAGCCGCTTTCCCAGGACGCTGCCGGGCCTTTGTGAGCACTAATGAATAGCGAATACCTTCACGGCCTCGCTTCTCTGTTTTTCTTCAATGGAAGAAAATGAAATCCGAACGTTGTTCTGCGCACTCAGAAGACTCTGCGCAAGCTTTTGTGCCACTACATGAGCTAATCTCTTCTAGAGAAATGAAAGCTGCTCCCCGGAGGCGGGGAAACGGGTCCACTGCAGCAGAGAATGAGAGAAAGAGATTGAACTGGTACGTGGGATCAGGAAGGTGCGCGATAACTTTCATCGGAGGACGTCCTGCCTAACATTATTACCCCGCAAACCGAGACACACACGCCAATCACCCTGTCGCTCATGCGTTGTTTCATGATTTGCTCAGCTGCAGAGTCTGGAATCTAAACCCTTCAGGTAGCGTCAGATATCCAATATACTGCACCATCAGATATTCATACACCTGGTATCCGATATTGAGTTTCATTCTTCCCACCAGATTACTGGTTCAATCCTGTGACTTTCAAGGGCCCTTTCATTACAATTTGCAGACCAGTGCTTTGGATCAAAGGTGTTGGCTTTGTGTCCTCAGTGTCAGAAGAGAGCTTGAGTTCCACTCGAGAGGAAGTGTCTGCTGTAGATGCAGCGGCCGTCATCTTTCTGTTTGCTCCCTCTGGCAAAAACACTCAGCAAAGTAATCTTCTGGTGTTATCGGTTTTTTTTTAAGTAAAGACACAGAAAAGAAAATGGAAACCAGAATCGGAAACATTCAGTGAGTGATTAGGAGATGTGAAAACATTGAAACAAGTCGCTTCGGTTTTGTGTCACCTGAATTACTACTCAGTAGTTTTGGTATGATACTGAATAAAGGTCAAAATGTAAGCGGCTTGTGTGGGTGTTTTTTATAGGTTGGGAACAAGTGTTATTCAAATCCGTGGTGGGCTGTAGGTCTTGGATTCAAGGTTAAAAATCAATTCATATATTTGTTCGGATGTGTCATTGGATGTGTCACTCCAATGGTAGGTATTTGTAAGATTATGGTAGATCTGAATTGTGTCAATGGTTATCGTTTCATTTAGAATACAAGTGCATCACATCTTTAATAAGTGGAGGAGTTCAAACGTGTGTTTCTTTATTTCCGCTGTGCAAACTGCCTGGACCGCAGGAAGATTTGCTACTGCATTTCAAAAGCTAGGATTTTCAATAAATAAACAAATAAATGTATTAAGTGCACTGATTATTGCCAAGCAGAGACAACTTGCACAGACTGAAAGCTGGTTCAGTGGCCTTGTACTAAAGCACAGTGACTCATCATCCAAACGTGATTCACAGCTGAGCCGTATTTTAGTTCACCAACCGCCCACCAACTCACCGTCTGTGTGTGCTCCTCTATAGAGACCAGGCGCTTTAAAGTGCTTTATAATGAGATGTCAGCCAGAGGAACACGCTTATACTGAGAAGCAAGACAGGAAAAGTTGCACAGTATACGAGCCTTGCAGCCAGTGAGAAGTAGAATGTACATTGAAGAGACTAATGTGCTGCTGATCTTCTCCGACCGAGAAGCCTGACAGGCAGGCGGACAGCAGTCCGACATTAAGATGAGACCCGGAGTGCACCTTTGGGGGTCACCAGCGCCCACTGCTTACTCTCACTTCTGAGAGGAACTTCTCATCCACACAAGGACATTAGCTGCTCTCCTCCTTAAAGATACTGTGAATGAGTGCGCGGCCTGGACTTTCGCCTAACAACAAAACACAACCTTGTTTGTGTCACGGTTTGGGTTCACTTCCTGTTTTGTTTTGGAGTTTCATGTCTCTGGTGTCCCTGGGGTAACTTCACTTCCTGCCTTGTCCTGTCTTCTCCTGTGATTGTCTGCCGTGTCTGATTGTTTCCACCTGTGTCCAATCACCTGCACCTCCCCTGTGTATTTAAGCCCTGTGTGTCTGTTGTCCCTGTTGGTGTCATTGCTTGTTTCTCCGTTGTTCCTGGTGGATCCCTGCCTGCGTTTCGCCCCTTGGCATCTGTATTGTTTTGGCTTAAAGTACACGTGTTCTGTGAAACTCTGCCTCATCGAATCCGGCGTTGCAGTGCCTGCCCGAACCTCATGGGAGCCCTAAGCAGAATTTGATTTGTTGGCCCCCCTCCCACCACGCAGAGTCACCTGTGCTAGAAGATTATTGGCACAAATGTCACGCTATAATGTTGTAACAAAAATTATAAACGAATACAGTGAGGTTAGAATACAAAACTAGGGCTGCTTGCAGCACTGAACGGGCCTTAGCCTCACCTTGCATGTCGGGGGAGCAGCGGTCAGCCAGAAACGTGGTCAAAGAGTGAAAAGAGAAGAAAAAACAATCTGGTCCCAGGCAGGAATCAAACCCAGATCTCTGGATCTCTACGTGGACACCTTATATCTGCGCTATCATTCACACTTGTCCATGCACGCATGTGAGCCATGTGATCGCGCCATATGGTCGCGCCGGCTTGCGGCTCGCGGTTCGCCGGCCCGGTCGTCCCCAAGCAGCCGCTTGGGGACGACCTGCGGCGTTGTGACAGTTTGTTTGTGTTGTCGATGGAGTGCTTTGCACATCGGCAAAGGAAAAAAATCTCCCCAAAAATAAAAATAAAACTTTGACGGTGGGATGGGAAAGGGGTAGAATTGTTTAGAGGAAGATCCTGGTCTAGTTTCATTTGAATGTAAACACAGTGGACACTGCAGGAAAAGAGTGGCACAAAAACACTTTGGTCAACATCGATTTACCAAGAAACTCCAAACGATTAACGTCCTAATTGAATCACTGTGTGTACAAGGGAGTGTCCGGTAATGAAAGCATAACAAAAAAAGTCAGCAGATAACTGGCGTGTGTCTCTAGGAAATTGCATTTTCACTGGCCGCACGAAAGGAGTATTTGCAACCCCCCCTCTTTTATCTCCAGGCTAATGGAAGATGGGGATGGATCATTTCTGTTTCCCTCGAGTGAGCGCACCTTTTCTTTTTTAAAACTCCCCATCATCTCCAGTCTGCAAGCTTAGGAGGAGGAAGCGGCGGGACGTCCAACACATGGATACGACCGCTTGTTGAGGAGATACTACTAGTAAGGCTAAAGGGAAGAGGGAGGCCTCAAGAATCAATCAGCTTTAAAAGAAAACGGCTCAAAATGACAACTTAGCTTTGCTACCCACATGCGCTAACACATCCAGATGTGCATTGACTCTGCTCCACTACTTTGTTTATTCTTCTCCGCGGGTTACAGGCGAGGAGTCGTGGCGCGGGGTGAAGGGAGCTGATGGGGGTTGAACCGCGGCAGCGATGAATCTCAAGGTGGTCGGCTGGGACCTGGCGAGCAGTGGGCACAAACAGCAGGGCCTCCACCCTAATGTGATGAACTGTGCTCCAGTCTGCACACAGCCGTGGTGATTATTAAGCTCAGTGCTCCTCTGGGAAATTAGGCTAATGACGCCCCTCCCACTACGTACATTCCTCAAAACGCTCGACTGGAAGTGATCCAGTCCAGAGCGGTGATTACAACACAAATGTGCTAATAAATGTTTTCTGAGGGCGATTAAGGAGAAGAGAGAAAAGGGACAATGCGGATGGAGAGGGGACGGGAGAGGAAGACAGAGACGGGGAGGAGGAGGTCAGCTCTTTAGAAAAAATTGGACAGCAAAGTGAAAGGAAAAGGTGTCTAGAAAGACGTAAGCAGTCAAAAGTCACATATTTGACGGTGGGTGGATTGAAGGAACAATGTGGGTATTCGATTTGTTACGTCCACGTTGCCCTTTTCAGTGAGCATAAAGAGACAGAGAGTGAGGCACAATGTCCACCGAGTTGGTTTGAAACCGGAGGGGAATTACTTGTCGGATTCTACGTGAAAGCTACTTTTTCGAGAGGATCAACCCGTTTTCGGAGAAAACGGTCCGCTGCTGTCAAACGGAGAGGGGGGGGGCTACCGACCTTGACCTACCAAAAGAGATAAAAGAGTGACAGAGCGAAGAAAGAGAAAGCCGATGAGGAAATAGAATGCGGGGAGTTGGGAGAGATTAGCGGGGCAATAAAGTGGCTTCTGCTATCTTCAGAGCGAGCGGGCCTGCCTGTGGACTGGTCAATCAGCGCGGTAATAGGTCTGTTTATCACTGACTCATACTGACGGCTCTAAGCTCTGCACAGGTTGTTAAAGCCCCCGGTCCAGAGGGGGTTTGCGTGAATGTTTTGTTTAGTTTCATGGACTCAAGGACGCTTTTTGCATCTTGGAGATCCAAACAGAGGATTAAACACGGCTTTGATGATTCCTTGCGTTGCACTGCGGCAACAGAGACAGCGACACAGTCGCACAGAACTGAAAATAAGACAATAAACAGCTAACGTATCACAATGTACAGGGATTACAGGTGAATAATACAAAGGCATTTTCCTAAAAATCGGCTTCTTCACTTTCCGTCAGAGAGTTTGATGAGATACCACATGGCTCATCCGTTCTTCCCGACCAACACCTCTGAACCTCAGTGTATATAACACCAACTAGGGGTCCTTCCCATGGGCTAAATGCTAAGCTAAGCTAAACAGCTGCTTGCCCTCGCTTAGTATTTAGTGGTATCTACTTTCTCATCTAACGCTCCAAAAAAACAAATAGGTATTTTTTCAGTTCATTAAAAAAAATTATCTCCTTGGATTTTCAACCAGACGATCATATGAACTCAAACTGTACAGGAGGAGGAAAGCAAAGCAGTCTGTAGGGCTTAAGAGGTGAAGGAAACAATAAGAGAAATAAAGAAATACAATGCAGTTGGTTGGACACCAGTCTCTCAGCTCCCAGAGCATGCTGAGCCATCTGAACTCTTGCTTATGACTGTGAATCTTCATCCTGGGAGCGCTGTAGCGATGACACATGAATCTCACACGCTGCATCCAATCTGTCATTTTAATTACTTTCATTTCCATATCACCATCTATTTTTTCCCCCCGACGATGCAAATTAATTTACACCTCAGACAAATTGCTCGTCCTTGACTTCCTCATATGAGGCGACCCGCAGCACCAAAACCTAATCCCTCCCTCAATCCATCCATCCATATCTCGCAGATTGAATTAGCACGGGGGACGAAGCGCCTCACGGTCACAGGATGAGAGAAGAAATAATAACAACATAAGAGAGTAAGAGGCGAATAGATTGAAGACATCAATCAGCTGTGTAAAGTTGGGCTCACTGTGACGAGGAGCTGTTGTGTGAGGAAACAACGATTTGTCTGGTGAAACCTGAAGGTCTTTGTGTGTGTGTGTGTGTGTGTGTGTGTGTGTGTGTGAGTGCGCATGTTTACAGCCACGTGTCTGACATTTAACTCCCTGATTGTGTTGACAGCCTGTGGCCCAGAGGCTAAGCCCTTAAGCCAGACGTCTGCTGGGTTCAGCAGCTGCCTCGGGTCCAAAGGGGGAATGTCAGAACACAGGTAGATGGGGGCACTTGTTGTCCCAAGAATACGGTATGATACAAATCCTGATTTAAAGTCTTGTATTTATAATGCAACGCAAATCAAGCTACTAAATTAGGAACTGGCTCAACTCTTCATTAAAACAAAACAGGAGCAAAAGGAAATAAATAAAAAGAGACGCAAAAACAACAAGAAAGAGGAAAATGGAGACAAAAGGAAAATAAGTAATTAAGTAATTAGTGACAGATTTGTTAAACAACTTGAGACACAATGCGTAGCCACGTCGTTTGAGCAAGAGCAGAGATGAGTTATTTAATTATAACAGATTGGAATCTGTTATTTATTTGTTGCAGAATAAACAATGCAGCCATCCCTATTGTATAATGCAATCTTGCCATGAGTCCAAACCTTCAATTTGAATTTCATTTCACATTTACTATTAGAAATTCTCCTCATTTTATGTGTTGACTGGTCACAGCGCTCACACACGTAGGACCCTGTTCCTCAAGTGAGGAAATGTGCCAAGACCGACAAAAGGAACTTCACCTCTGCTTTGTGTTCCTTTTGCATCCATGGGCAGTTTTAACAACGTGACACTTTGGCAGCGAGTTGTTTATGAAGCAGAGGAAGTGGGGAAGTGGATCAGTGTGAATGTACGGTGTGCAAGGCTACTTGGCACAAAAGGAGACTATCAGCCCTGCATCTTGGTGCAGTAACCATATATATGAGCTCCCATTAATCAGCCTTTGTGTGTCTGTGTGTATTTCTCTGGTAGTCTTGGTTTGGGGAAGAGCGAGTGGGACACACAGACCGAAATGAACATTGTCCAATGGTCTGTTCACTAGCTTTGGATATATGGCGTTGGGCCCCCTAAAAAAAGAACAAAGGAACAAAGGAAAATATGTTCAGAATATCAAGAGCATTTTTTATCATCTTTATTTTTAACTAGTTGAGATTAAATCTCCTTTACTCTTAAAATCGATAGCCTTAAAAAAACACATTACTGGGGAATCAACCGCAGAAGAAAGACGCAGATAGCTACTGAAAAAAATGGTATGCATTGTTACAAAAGTTTGTAGTTTAAACTTGTGTTAACTAGGCCGTAATAAAATCCCACTTCTGAGACTTCTCCGGTCTCAGTCTGCACAGGCGTCCCGTTTAAGCCCATCCAATTACGGCACCTAAGATAGTATTTTCTACAACGCTGAGAAAGGCTCATTGTACCTGTAATCGTCTAAACAGTGATGGAGGAACCCTCTGTGGGTCCAGGTGGTTTACCTGCAGTGAATGAGCACAATCAGACGCTGCTCTGAAACATGTACTCAGTCCTGATTACTTGAGGAGAAGTTAGATTAGGTAAATAGGATTTTATCCTCATGGGGGGAAAAAGTCCTGCTATGGTACAAGCCTAGAGGATTGATGTCTGACAACACGTGAAAGAGTGCGGTTGTGTGTGTGTGTGTGTGTGTGTGTGTGACAAGAGGGGAGAGGGGGCAGCAGCTACCTAATGAATCCCTACAGGAGATGTGGAGCCCTGCTGAGCTGCTGTAATGAAGCTCTACCCTGCCATCGCTCTCTGACCCACTGGCATTAAGGAAACCATTACCCTCAGCCTCCCCCCCTCAGCCTCCCCCCCGCCTACCAAGTGGAGGACCCGGAGCACACGCGGAAGTGTGTGCGTGTGCCTGTTAGCAATGGTAACGAAATGAGGTTGGGGTTAAGACGGTTCACATGGGGGGGATGCAGACGACGTGGAACGCCTACTGTATACGATACGATACGTTTGTTTCTTATGGATTTTCAACAGAGTAAACAGACCATGCTTTCTCCACAGATTGATATTTTTGTGCGTTTCCCAGTGTCAGTTGCAGCGTCCTCCTCTGCTGGGTCTCTCAGATAGGAAGGGCCACTGGCTGGAGATCATTTGATCAGCAGACAAATGCAGGATCAAGTTCATTACATGAGATGAAGCACTGCGGCTGCCCGCCCCAGGTGAGCACTTCAGATAAGATGGGCTTCTTTCCTTGTGGCTCAGCTTTTCCTTTATCTCTTCATTGGTCTTCCCTTTGCCTCTCTTCCTTCCGCCCGTCTGCTGTTAAAGTAATAGAGGAATTGGGCAAAGGCTGCAATATACATATTTGTTAGGGACGTTATTTGGTTTTTCACAGGGATTTACATTTCCTGGAATATATTTAGTCTGAATCTTCTCAATCTTCCCTAAATATATTAGAATCTAACAATCTAATGAGCCTTCTGCTTTTAAATAAGGGGATAAGTGTTGTTGTACGAAAACTGGTGAGGATGAAACAACCTTTTCAGCCCACTGTCAACTGTGTGTTTTATGGCTGTTTAACGAACCATGCAGAAACTGGGACATGAGTTAAAGTGTGGGAGCGGTTCACAGCTGATGAAGACTGAAACTGTCACAAAACGGTGAGCAGAATCTCCTTTCATGATGAACTGTGGCTGTGAAATAACACTTATTCCTGAGTACGGTTCTGCCTGAAAACATACACGTAATTCCTGTGTGCATGTAGTGTCTGCTGTGTTTAAAGGTAAACTGCAGGATTTTCAGTCAGTACATAGAGTGACTATGTGGCAGCCCCATAGTGAAAAATGTAAAAAGGAGGGAACATTCACAATGTCCGCTAATGAATTGTTTTTTTCTAAACAGGCTTCTGTGCCCTTAACTTTTGGTCACCTAAAAGGAGGGTTGTAGGAGATTTTATTAAGGTGTGCAATTATATAAATCAGAAATTTCATCTATAGGCTTTTATTTGAGAAAAATACCTGAAGAACACAAGTGAGTTTGATCAAAATGCATTTTTTTAGTCCAATTTATATTAGAAATATTTATATTGTTTGCATAAAAAACAAGCGCTTTTATATCTGATCAATGTTGGTTTAAGATATTAAAAAATAAAATAGAGATAGTCAGCAAAGTTCATTTAGCACAAATGTTTGTTATTTGGTTGCCATGGTTGTGTATAATTAGTTTCTTCCCTCTGTCGACCATAAAAACACACACGCACAGATATTCATGACATCTCTAACAGGTTAATAAGGGACATCATCAGCTCCCCTCAACCTCACCGTGTGTCATCCCATTAGACTTCTAAAGTCTCTTGCTCTTCCTGCCCCTCAATCACAAATATCTTTTCCTCAGAAATCTACCTCCAAGCAGGCTGATAAATGGCTTACGTCTCTCCTTCAAATCGATACCAAGCTTTCAGGTCCGTAAATGAAGGCTTGGGTAACCAGAACGGCGAGAGGGGTAATCAAGAGGACCACCGAGACACACAAGGGAGGGGAGCGCTAATGTGGTGAGAGCATTTCCTCGGTTACAGCAGCCCTTCATGAAAGCAGGCAGAGCAGTCGCGGTTAGACTTCTCACGCACACACACACACACACACACACACACACACACACACACACACACACACTGACTGGTGTGTGACTGGGCGACATTTGGCCCTCTTTGGGAACAGAGTCTCTGAGACAACAGCGTGCCCCTCTCCATTATTTAAAGCGCCGTCCGGTCTCTGCCACTCACATATGCAGGGTGCCGGCGGTCCGGGTCAAAGGTCGACCTGTGTTCATTCAGGCGTGAGTACGGAGGTTAATTGCACATGCTTTATTGTTTCGCCCCTCTGAGCATCTATCATAGCGAAACTGACAGGCATTAGAGGAAATAGCCATCGTGGCAACTTTTCCATTCGAAATGTCCATTTGAAAGTAAAGGCGATAATAACTGTTTATTATCAATTGCAGTCCGAGTAGTTAAAAGTGATGCTACATTATTATGGCAGACCTTGTCCAGATTCAGCGTCCTGATCCACAATCTTGCTGACGAGTTGCTTATTCTCTCAAGTGTTTCAGAGAACTTAATGGCATCATGAATGATTTATTGAATTGTATGTCAACACACACACACACACACGAGCCGGCTCACGCGTAATTGCAAACACGGCGGTTTTGTGATGGGTTCCGCCCCTCTGGTTCACCACTGCGTGGTTACGAAGCTCAATTTCAACGCCAACTCCTTTACAAATACACAATCACAGCAAATACCGACACGCTAAAGAGGTCTGTCATGGCTGTGTGATTGTATCAATTACCAGGTAGTGTGCGTGAGTGCGGTGAGACCAGCAATTTTTTTTTAGAGATACTAGGAGTCACAGTTCTATTTTTTTCTTCCCAATGGCTCAGTTCATCAATATGTCACTTTCAAGTCTGGATTTCTTTCAATCTGAATAAAAAGTTGCAATTGGTTTGTCAGCCCTGCTGCTGTTTCCTCTAACAGGTATTCAAATATCACGGATCATTTCAAATTAAGCACCTGTTAGTAATATGATCAAGTTGAGATATAAATGATCTCTTAAATGCGCGTACCGGTCTCTAGGATTCCAAACACAGCTTCATCTCGACTCTCCCGAGCCCCTTCCACTCTATGTTGCAGCTACGCTCAAAGGAGCCAAGCCACTTGGTCGTCTCGACATCTGTGGGAGGATGAACAGGCAGAAGACAAAAGCCGAGGGCAAAACCGACCGGTTATGCTTGAACGACACGGCAATAAGCACTTGCCTCTTCTCTCTGGACAAACATTCCCTCATCCTTAAGCATCTCACGCGCGAGTGGAAAACACCTCTGAGGTAAAGTATAGTGACAAACCTAGGATTTGTATTACTACACACCCCTGTGACCCTGGACCCAAATGCACAAAGACAGGTACACGTTTTCAGGGGTTACTCTATCAACAGCTTTTTCACCAAGCAATAGAAATAGAAAAAAAAAAAACTCAACATACACACACGCATACACAAACACACTATGACTTTAAATGTAATGGCGCTGTGTCTAATTTGGAGCGTGTTTGACAGACAGCATTTTAATGACCCAGAGGCTGGGTGAGGACTTAAGGTGACAGAAGCATATTTGGGGCCTCCATCATGTCGTAAAGAATCACTTTGAACAGTCAAATACGCATCAATGTAAGGGAGTGTTGCTGTTATCATAACATTCAATCCAAGAGCTATAAATCCAAATAGAGAACAAAAAGCAAAGACCACACAGTGAGACAACGAAAACCAGGTCAGCCCTTCTCCCCGGTCCTCAGCATAATGCTTTGGCACACTGGGAGTAGTGAGTAGCATGTAATGAGAATAGCCATGACGCTTTAGTCATGAAATGCCTAATTAGGCATTAGCATGCACTAAAAAGCAGCTATGACACCATAACTTCTTCTCCTCCGCCATCCCCCGCTGAGACGATACAACACAGCATACTCTCAGGGGAGGGGAGAACAGTCAGCTCATCAGATGTCTATTAGTCCCACGATAAGGCTTCTGTCTAATAGCACTGGTCTAGCACAGGCACACAAACTGGGGGCCCCCTGCTCCTCTCATTTGGAGGGTTAATTAGAGTGAAGCTGTCTGCTGTTTACAAGAATGCCGCCATATGTGGTCCAGATAAAGCCTGTCGACACTTTGTGTTGGCAAGAATGGGCTTTAGCGAAACACACAGATGTATATACAAACGCAAAGTCACACAGAAACTCCCTGTCATTAGCAATTATCCTCCCCCTCGGTTTTGGACTAATTAAGCAGAGAAATTTGGTGCACATTGTGGCTAATGAGAGGCGATGTGCTGCTGAGTCTGTATGTTGGGAAAACAATCTAGATAATTAGAAAAGACAACACTAATCTACTATTGAGTCAAAACAATACTGTTGTCCCAAAAGAGAAGATCTCTTGCCACATTCACGCGGAGGTCAGAGGTCAGGTTTGGCTGCATCAAAACACCACCAAGCACGGAGGAGCCGTCAGCACGGCTGATTGTCAAGCTGAATCCGAGCACTGCGGCTCAGAGGCGGCCCGGCTCTCGGCCCGGCGTTGCATCTTTTGGCCCTACAACATGTCACGGTTTGGGTCCATGTCCTGTTTTGTTTTGTGGTTTCATGTCTCTCGTGTCCCCGGGGTGACTTCACTTCCTGATATGTCCTGCCTTCCCCTGTGATTGTCTGCCGTGTCGATAATTGTTTCCACTTGTGTCCAATCACCCGCACCTCTTGTGTATTCAAGCCATGTCAGTCTCTTGTCCCTTGTTGTGTCATTGTTGCTCGTCGCTGTCCCGGTTCCTGGTCCTCGTCTGCGGTTTGCCCTCAGGTTTTTTGCATTTTTGACTATTAGTCTTTTTTTGTTGAACTCTGCGTCTGCGTCCTGCCTCTTCCCGCACGCACCGCGACCCTTCTGACACAACAGATCAACTGGTATGCGTAGGTTCCCACTGAATACATTTACACTCATTAACGCTGACGTTTGCCATTGTGGAGCATTGACGTGGAGTTTGGCGCTTGCTCGGTGGGTGATTACTTCCTTGATGTCTCAGCAGGGAACCACTGAGTATGCGTTTAGCCAGTAATTACGGCGTAATTTTGCGAGGGGCAGAATCCAACTGAGATTCCGGTCCAACACGGAACGGCCCGAAGAGCGCCGGTCTGCGGCATCACGGGTTAAAAACCGGACAGCAGAGCGGGATGAACTAAATATCACCATAAAACCATCTGCCGGTAACTGAATGAGGCATCAACTGAATGTAGTCATACCTGAAGGTGTGATGAGTACAGGGTGAACTCTCTTTAGGTCACATTAGGTCTCTTTACCTGTGTTTCTATTTGTGACACAATAGAAAATAATAGAACAAGTAGAAAAGAGTCATGAAATCCGTGAATACAATGGTGCAGTAATATCTAGCGTTGAGCTAGCTTTAGCCACCGTGAACCATGTCTTGCTTTAAAAGATTTGAATGCTGTGAGGATGCATGATGTTATGAAATCATCAGATTGCACCTAAAACAATGAATCTGCACACAAAACCTGTTATATTCACATGGCATGAGATTAAACGGTAAAAGGCTGTGCCCAATGCAAATTTCATTTGTTTTTATAAGTTTAATATTGTCCCCTTCCCACTCATGCAAAAACTCGACACGCTACCAATTGCCAAAGCGTCCGATGTCGAGCCCTTTAAACACACCCGAAATGGACAGCCATGAATCCTGCATTACCTTCCCTCACTAAGTAAATATGACCAGTGCGCCCATTGAAAGCCAAAGTATGTCTGTGTGCCTCCATCAGTCACATCACTGCCCAAGCACATTTCACGCCCAGCCTGTAACCACCCAGTGTGCCATCTGCCTTGGCAGTCAACCGCACCAAACCAGGCCAGACCACTGCTGGAAAGAGGGCTGGGTCAGCGACTCCAGATGCTCCCCAATCCGGCTGCAGCCTGTTGGCAAAGTCCTGGAAAGCCCCTGGATTAATGTCCCACCTCCCGCACCCTGCTTGTTTCCTGGGCCGCTGTGCCACTACCTGTATGGTGCCTGCCGAGCCCATTATCCAAGTCAAAATGCCACACGCTCACAAACTGATCGATGGCGTCGTAAACAGTGGGGAGCCATTTAACGAAGGAGCTGGGGATTTTGTGTGTGCATTTACAAACAGCCAACCAATCACGATGACGGACAGCTTGGTGGAGGGCGCTCCACGGCTTTTAATAGCAACGCCCATGTTCGAGTGGAAAGCTGAGGACAGATAGTAAAAAGCTGCAACAAACGCAGCGTGACACCTGGCAGGCGGCCACTGCAGCCTTGTGCATCTGCATGAGACGGACGAAGACGTAGAGGGCGACGCCCTCGAGCAACACGCATACGAAAAAAGACCAAAACAATGCTTTTCTATCCAAGCCAAAGGTTTGTTTGCTTTTCTCTCGCCCTGCGTGTTTCACTGGCAGACTGAGTCGCGAGCTTATAAAAATACTCGGCAAGGAAATGCAAATGACCAAGTCTCATCTCAAAGCAAACACTGGGAAATTAAATTAGGGCTCCCTGCGACTTGGGAAGGGCTGTTTCTTTAGTCTCGTTGGTTACGTGCGTATGTCTTTTTAGAGTGTGTATGTGTGTGTGTGTGTGTGTGTGAGAGTGTGTGTGTGTGTGTGTAGCCCGGCTGTGAGCAGCGGATGATTATCTTTAAATCTCGTTAAACCCTTCTTCACTTATGTTTTTCTTTAAACTTGCGTGAATGATAATCAAATTTGGCCAAGGCCATTTCCAAGCTTTTGTGTGTGTGTGTTTGGACTGTTACATGGATTTTTTCACGTGAGTGTGTTTTCAGTCTTGTATGTTTGTGTGTGGAGGCTGTGAATCCGGCCCTTTGTCTGGCCTGCTCCATTATAACAACTGCTAATAGGAATTCACAGCTGTTTAATAATTCACGCTGAGATAGTCGGCTACAGTAAACTGTCAACAACACAAGCGCCTACTGAAATCCCATTAACTGCCAATGAATAATTCCTACAATACATATGTCCCAGCTTTTATGCACACAAAAACACACACCAAAGACACACGTGCACCTGAAACACACTTCACCTAATGGCCCAACGCTGAGCTGGTTAAACCTGGAGATCTGGCAGGGTTCTGAAGCACTTTCCGATATAAGAGCGGTAAAATGGACGGGGTGCTAAGGCGGGGACATTATGACAAATGGGGCTGTATGTGGAGTCGATGCCTGTCTGGTGATACTATACACTATACACCTCCTTCCTCTAAACAACTCTTCCGGTTTTATCAGATATAATGTCTTATGCAGCATATTTTGCTTCTTGTGGCTTGTGCTTCACACTCTTTTTTTTTTTTTTTTTTGGAAGTGAGGAAACCGAGTTGAAAGTGCGAAAAAGCGATTGATGTCTTTTGATTGTATTTTTCATGAGTTTGCATTGCACAGTGTTGATTCAGGTTAAATAAATCAATACAATTCAAATTTAATCTAATTTAGTTGACTATTGTAATCAAGCACCATTACATCAATTTATTATTCATAACATATTGGTTTTTTTCTACCGAAAATTGTTCTCCCAGCATCTTGTCGTCACTGTGAGGTTGCCAGGCAACCAATAGAGACTGCAGGAAGTCGCTGCTCCTGGCCAAGAAAGACTGCTACAAATACCCCCCTGTAAACAACAGGTAGTTGATTTTACACTTTTACACTAACAGCTTCACATTGAATGGACAGCTATTAGCCTCGTCCGGATCATTTCATCCAATTCTCGTTAAAAGAGAGTTTACCAAAATATCTTTCGAGAAGCAATATTTGTGGATTCAACTGGATTAAACCGAGATGCATCTCTCAGTGCTGGGGTGCTCAGATCAAAACAATGTTTGATTAAAACGTGTAATCGATAAGCACATCAATTTCAAGCTACTAGTCATTTCCAATAATCAGTGGCTTAAAAAAGAAATGGTTAAATTATTAATGTACCGTTAAAACAAAGACAGGATTTTATTTTAACCGGGAGGGAAAATAATAACAGTATCACCCAAATATATCTATGCATGTAAAAATACAAGTTTAGTAATTAGAACTACCTATTATTTAGTTGTTCTTGGTGCTGTGATGAGAAGTCCAACTGGAGCCTTCCTCATCAGTCGTTCTGGGAGAGATACCTCCGTGTATTCTGTTTTGCAATATTAAAAAATTGTCGTCAGAAAAGAAATAAACAATAAAGTGTCATATATTACTCTACATCCCCTGTGTGGTGGAACATATTATTTCATTTGAAGAGACACGGCCTCTCCTCAGTGTTTCCTCATGCGGTGCGTCTGCACAACAGCCTTGGACCACCGGGAGGGAGTGGCTCTTTGTCCGTCTGCTGCCTGCATTCAGCTGGCACACACGGTGACATGCTGAGACGCTCCTCCAGCAGACAGGCCCTTATTTGTCAGGTGCTGAGATTATACCTTCCATCGACAGCAGCGCAAAGGGGATGCGAAAGCTATATTGATTCTTATGTAGCGGTCGGGATGCGCCGGTTACCCGAGTGGAAGACTAGAAATGTTTCGGGGTCTCCTCATTGTCCTTTTGCTCTCGTTAAGGTAGATTAAGACACTTAAACGTCCAATCAGGCAGTGCAGACCACTTTGGCAAAACCTTTTTCATTTTCAGCGAGCTATTAGGAAGCTGCTAAAATTGAATGTGTTTCGTAGCGTATACGCAACTGCTTTAACACTGTTCATTCACTGCAACTAACTGCTTCAATTGAGATAATGGATCAGAGGTGGACGGGCAAATGAATGGCTAACGGAACAACCCATTATCTCCCTAAAAAGACACCAAACTTATTTTCCTAAGATGATTGAGGCTTTCGATTTGTCCTCAGTAGCTCCTAAAGGTCATTGACATTCATTGACGGTCATTGTTTCTACAGCCTGTGGATGAAATTTGTATTTACCCTGCAGACACAGACCGGTTTGGAAAATATAATTCCGAGTTGTAAGTGTCTGAGCAGAATCCAAAGGCCCGCCGAAAATGCTTTACACATGCACACGAGCCCTTAAAGCAGCATTAGGGTTTGGAGTACTTGTACGTCCTTGGAAAAGGAACACTGGTGATATGATGCTTGAAATGTGGTTGCCCAGCCAACCAAAGCTGTTAGTTTAACTGTGGCTTCTTTACAGCTCTAACAACTGCTGGACCTGCTGGATGGCCGGGAGGGTTCCGGTGACTCGGTCAGAGCGTATAACCTTTAACACTCTCCGTTACAGTTCACAAATCGTCGCGCACCACACCTGGGGGCGAGTGGGGGCAGTTGAGCGTTCGTCACCAAAACTGCCACCATATGAAAAAAAGAGAACACATTATAGCAACACATGCAGAAGAGCGAGCGGCCACCCCGTCGGCATCCTCCACCCACGGCCGGCTGCAGCACTACATTAGCAACCGTCTTTATTAGTGCTATTAGGACGTGGGGCGTGTTTTTCAAATCCAGGCCATGTTAATGTGAGGTTAGATTGATGATGATGATGATGATGATGATGATTCTTGGCGTGGAGACCTTCTGATTTGCGGAGGGTGACAATGAGGGCTTCATTTCGGCTTTATTTCCATAATGAATCCTCAGTGCTTCTTTGATGAGCTGTTGACAGAGGAGAAAACAAAGTGTCTTCCAAAGATAAATAATGGAGGGAAAAATGAGGCAGTCAAGTAAATGACTGCATTGGAGTCATTTTTGCTTCCTGGGAAGTCTAATTTAACATTAAAGCTGCAGGCAGCGTTAAACGGGCCTTCACCTTCCCTTGCGTGTGGGGGGGGGGGGGGGCGGGGGGGCTATCCAACTGACGGACACCCGGTCATAATAAAAAAATAATAATAAAAAGGTTCATCCAGGATTGGATTAGTAACCCAGTGGCAATGGGGGGCACCACCGTCGCCCCCCATTGCCACTGGGTTACCCGCCCTGCTATACAGAACACACACATGCAAAAAGTAAATGAAATATCTACATTTTGACCACACAGGCGTCAAGATCATTCTGCCAGAACTTGCAATTGATCGGGTTTATAGTCTCAATGGAGACTATAAACTCAAATAATTCAGCGAATGAGAGCGGCGCCTAGGGTTCAAATATTCTGTTCTATTCAGTCTATTCAGGGACTTTTGGGTGAGTACAAGCCTATTACTTTTAATAGGTAATAGTCTTTAACTATTAGGCCACACCCCTAACATACTTTATTGGTTCATAACTTCTAAACAAAATGAGTTATCAAAAAACTTTAATTAGAGTTTAAAGACAATAATCCAATCCAATAATCATTCCATGAGGATTTCAGGAGAATCAGACCAAGCGTCTGGGAGAAGTTCGCAAAAATGTGTTTTTCACAAATTTCAAAGTTCCAGAAAATCTGGATAGGCGAATTCGCATATCATGATTGACTTTTTTGTAGAGCACCTGAGTGTAAAATGTCAAGTCTATCGGTGAAACTGGGCGAAATTTCCCCAGGGGGAGCACTTCCAGTGGGCGATAGAAAGCCTTTTTTTTAAAACCCAAAAGCAAAATATCTAAATTTTTCAAGATTTTTTGAATATGCTTAAGGCCTCAAAGGTGCGTTTAAAGTGGCAATAAAATGATAATAAGAAGAAGAATTCTTTGAAACACAATAGGGCTTTGCACGACTTTTAGTCGGCTCAGGCCCTAAAAACTAAAAGTTTTAAGGCCAATGCTTGCAGGCACAATTACCCAAAGCTTCCGTCGAAGACAAAGCCTGGTCTCTCTTCCACACATGCCCTCACACACCCTCCCCAGCTCCAAAACAGCCTGCCTTCCAGCCTTATTGCCAGAGAGCGCCTCTGGTTAGATGAGAGCCCCACACAGCTTAACATCTGGGCGCTTTGCCGCTGCCGCCCTCATAAATAAAAGATAACCCGTGCCGTCTGCGCACAGTTGCAAAGGTATAAATCATGTATATGGGCTTTCAGTCTCTTTCTCTTACAGTCCCTCAAACTCCTTTACTTCATTCTGGCCCCTCTCCCATTTTTCTACCCTCTTGTTTTTCTCCCTTTGCAGCACAGCATGAAGTTCGCCAGACAAAGGAAGGTGGCAGGTAATTAGAAGCTAACTAAGAAGCAAAGTAATTGCGATGTGGGAAGAGAAGCCACCTTGTCCTCCTTGAGATCATAGTCCTTACAGCTCGCGCTTAGGCTAAGATGTCGGAGGACTGCTATTGTCACTGCAGTTAGTTGTCCTCTGTAACAAAAACCTGCAGTCCTGAAAGAAATGTAAGGTTATATGGACAGATGACGACGTAGGAGGTGTGAAAAGACATTCACAACAGACCTCCGAGGCGAGCTTGTCTCACAAAACAGGCCGGACAGAAATTCCATACAGTGGCAACAATGGAAGGTGCAACACTCGATTATTACCCAAATAAGATGCTTCATAACAGGGTAGTTGAGTCTGCAACCTTGAACCCTCATTTTTGTTTTAAGCAACATTCTCACCATTTAATAATTTTGTGTGATTTAATATTTTCAGGGTATAAAGCTCAGGAGTTTAAGAAAAGTATTTTACATGCATATTTCAAAATGGGAAATGTTCCACACCTCATTGTTGTGAAAATGAGGTCTGGGAATGTTGCCTCGCCAAATAACAACTCGGCTTTATTAATGTTCAGTCTGATGCTTCAGTGGCGCCTGAGGGGACATCTTTTTTCACCTGCCAACCCAACCTGCCACATCAAATTATTGCAGGCGTGGAGGAATCGTGCGTCGGGTCATGAAGACAGACAGACAACAGGGTTCAGAGGAGGTCAATTAAATAGACCCACAGATGAATAACACAGGTCGTCATGGACCAGAGTCTCAGGGCTGGTTTTGGGGAAAGTGTAGCCTGAAGGTGATATACATAATCCCCAAAGACAGGGGGTCCAAATCATCTTCAAAAAAACAAAAACGAATGTCAATGTCATGTCTTTGGCTGATGATAAAGGATAATTACTTTTTTATTATTCTCGCTGGCCGAATACGTTCCCTCAGATGTGGCGACCTTTAACAAAAGCTGCGTGATTGATGAGGTGCCTCATTTCCCCCTTCCCAATGATTACCGATCAATGTTTCCCCCTCCTTAGACACACACACGCACGCACGCACACACACACATGCACGCACACACAATGAACAATAAACTGTAAAAACTATTTATCCATCCTCTTCACCGGACACATACAAGTTCATGCGTGATACTTGTAGAAGGAAAGCATCTAATTTCGGGACCTTCATCACTCATAACATCCGATACGTACATCTGCAGCTCGCTGAGATACAATCACAAGGGGAAGAAAGAGGGCTCTGCTTTATCTGTCCAGGGAATGAGATCCATTCAAATCCACAATGAACGTTTCTGACAACAGCGTCAGCTGCAGACAATACCCTGCTACATCAATCCGTCTCCAGAGGAGAGACACTCGGGCGGTGGGAACCAGTGATGAATGAGACATCGTCCTGCGTCTGATACATATTTCCCATTTCTAGGAAAAACAATTCAGATGTTCTGAAATGAATATCGCCGGCTGAAAGAACACAACTCACTTTGCAGGCAAAAGGAAAGGATCCTTGCTCCAATTCCAAGACCTGTTTCAAGAATTGTTTCTCCCAGTTAGCTGTTAAAACTGTCAAACTAACTATTTTTAACCTTTGCCACATGCAATTAATGCCAGGTTTTACGATAGCAATGGTTGCACATTTGAGCTTTTGCGTGAAAACCGTAATTGCAAAAAAGACCAAATAGGATGAAACCATGTCTTTAGTTTGTATGTGATTTGAGTCTCAATATTTTCCTATTTCTATTCATGGGTATTGGGTTAAGCTAACCCAATATTGCAGGAAGAGCTTCCTCTGACAGGTTATCCTCCTGACCCCCCTTCCATCCACGAAATCTTCATTTTGGCTTAAGGAAGCCTATTAACTCGTACGTTCAGCTTGACATTAAATGCAATGAGACAGCCTCCCCCCCCCCCGACCCCGACCCCTGTCATCCTAACAGCCTGTGTGAATTCCTACGAGCCTACAGATCAACTGTACAGTATCTGCTGGCTGTGCTTCAGGCCTGACACTTGACAAATGTGATGTTCCCCTCTTAACCTGGTTACCAGCAGTTTGTCCAATGACAGCAGCCATTCGCTGTTTAATGCCACCAAAATCCGATTATGCCTTTACGGGGCGCATTCTCTAGCCGACAGAGATAGATGGAGATTAAAAACTTAGGGCTTTGGCCGAGGAGAACATTTTTTAAAGGTTGGGAAAGACATAAAATCGGCCCGGCTCAAGGACATCTGTGGTTAGAGATCCAAGCAACCACGGTCAGCATAGTCACGGCGGAGGCAATGATACCTGGAGCGCGGCAGGGTATTTGCCGTCCTGCAACGCAACTAACCTGTCCACAACAAAGACTTTTTTTAGATTAAATAATATATATATATATATTAACTACAAGTTTCTAAGTGAGCTATTAGTAGGAAACACAGATTCCTCTCAGGGATCAATACAAGCTAATCAAAGGCTAATAGCCACCATGGCCAGGAGCTGTTCCCGGAGAGGGGTGTTGAGAAGTTCTCATTCATCTGCCAGCTGTTTAGTGCGAATGTCAAACCACCACACGTCCAGCCGAGATAGTTTCAGATTCCCAAAGAGCCCCGGTGAACTCTTTCAACCGAATGTTTGCCAACACAGTGCGCTCCCTGGGAAACACAATAATCCCATTCCTCCTCTCGTTTTGTCTTGTAGCCATTTTCAGCTGCTGGAAGGCTCCTTTCAAAGAAAAAGGGACCATTCTACGTTCACTTGAAAGGCTTCAAACCCGCACCTCTGTTGCTCAATGGCTGAGAAAGGACTGGCCCGGGCTTTCTCTGGGGAAACACAATTAGCCATGGGGGCGTCGGGGGCCAAGCCTCCATTCACATTCAGCCTGTTGTTGGATGGCCAACGAGCCCCATGACTTCATCTATGCACACTATCAGCCCATTGCCATGCAAAACAGCAGCTCCTCCTTCTCCGGCCCCGCGCCATCTCACATCGTATCCTAAAGCAGCTAGCCACGCTTTGTCCCACAGCTACTAACGCGTGTAATTTTTGTGCAAATGAGGAATGGAGACTGTGAGCAAACACACCTCATTCAACCAAAGCCATTATAGGATTTGGCCCATATGGTGGGAGGAAGATTTGTAATAGTGGCCCACTGGGAAAACAGTGGGAAAGACTAGGGGAGCGGTATGAGGGGGCTGCGTAGTGTGTGGCATTCAGTTGATAATAGAAAGCCCCCCAAAAAATAACTGAATTCATGGGGCACTAATTGTTTGTGTGGAAATGTCTGTCATAATACCCGTAAGCCGCGTTTCCACCGCAGGAACTTTACCCAGGAACTATGGGCTGGTACTCGGTGTGTTTGCACCGCAGGAACTAGGGTCTAAATTAAGTTCCGAGTAAGTACTTCCCCCTCTAAAAAGTCCCTGCTGGCTTTTTCAGAGTTCGGGAACTTTCGGGGGTGTGACTTGTGCGCTGCACATGCTGATTGGTTGAGCTCACGTCACATTTGATAGGTTGACTCCACGCAGCATTTTATTTTAGCTGCCATTTTTAAAAATCGCGCTTCCTAGCTTTGTTCGTGCAGTAAAGAGTTGTCTAGAATTTTTTTTTGTTCATTACCTCGTTAGTAAACACACAAAAGCAGCACAGCTTGAAGCTCAACACGATCAAAACTCAAAACAAAGGCGCTTCCTGTTCGTCGCAGACTGGGAGTGGGAGGAGCAGTCACACGCAGTTCAACGTCAACAGACTAAGGCTACGTTCACACTGCAGGGCTTAATGCTCAATTCCGATGTTTTGAAAAAATCAGATTTTTTTGCAAGGCCGTTCACATTTCTAATTAAATGCGACCTATATGTGATCTCCTGTGTGAACGTGAAATGACCCAGAAGTGACCCGCATGCGCAGAAGAGTCCTCAACGGTCAATGACGTCACTTGTTAGCTAAACACGGATGTCAACAGTGGAGTGATATCAGAGCCCATCTACGGGCATATTAAACATTCTCTGGTGATATTAAACATATTGAAGTTATTTTGCCAACTGAGCCAGTAGTTAAAATCTTCTCATTTTAAGAAAAAAAAATAAAACGGAGGAGAGCAAGGTTTTTAGCTCTGGCGTTTTGTGGAGCAGTGGCAGCAACATCGGTACAAGAAATGTGTGGTTGCGGAGTCGCAGCCAGCAGTGTTGGGATAATGATGCGAGTTGCTTCACGAACACCGAATTCACTTCCGAATGTCCCGATCCACCTTCGATTATGTTTGTGAGCGCCTTCGATTAACTCTGTCACGGGAAGAGATTCGTCCGCGGCGGCGCATTATGACGTTTGTCGAGTATCAATGACGTGCAGGTCGGATACATGCGACCTGGCCGTTCAGACTGAAGTCGCATTTAAAAACATTGGATACGTATCGGAATTGGGTCCACATACCCAAGTGGCCTGGGTCGCATTTGAAAAGATCGGTTCTGTGTCGTTCAGACTGTCATGAAAAAATCAGATACATGTTGCATAGGGGCGAAAAAATCGGAATTAGGTCGTTTCAGCCTCCAGCGTGAACGTAGCCTAATTTACATAATCTGCCCGGTACGCAGTAAGCAACTGGTCTGGGGCAAAAAAAAGTTTCTATGAAAAAAGTTCCTGGGACAAATAGTTCCTGGTAATTGCGGTGGAAACGTGGCTTTAGTCCATTAACCGAAACTCCAGAATGGATGCATGTTGCAACATGAATGAGAAAGCTAAACGAGAGCGAGAAATGCATCAGTCTGTCTAAATCTTCAAGCCGTTTCCCTGTTAAAAAAACAATTTCTGACTCTCCTTTGTTCTCATAAAACTTCCACAGATGATTTCAGGCTCCCCAGCAGAGTGAGGAGGGGAATAAAAAAATAACGGCATGGCTTTGGTGAAGTGTTGAGACAGTTTTATAGGATTAAAATTGACTGGTACATAGCACGAGACTCAACGCCCGCCCACACCAGATATTGAAGACCCCCCCTGAGAGGGCGGGCAGCCCAAACCCTCCCTCTATGAATGAGACAGGTCCCGCCACAATCAATTTCCGTCCCTTCCTTCTTGCAATGCAGGCATCTGTCTATACATGTTTTCTGAGTGTGTTTGTGTGCGCTGTCCTTGTCCTGGAGTACCCAATTCCATCAGCTCCTTAGAAATATAACTCAACAACCCCCCGTCCCCCCACCCCATCTCCAACCCTCTACAACAGCGGCGTGGAAATAAATATTTATTATATTGGAGAACAGAGAGGAAGGCGGATAGAAAGGCAGGCCGAGCAAAACCGGAAAACAGAGGGAGAGAGACACACTTGTGGTTACGATGACAACAGCTCTCTCTTGGCAGAGGACAGAAACTGATGGAAATGGCGCAGACTAAAAAAACAATTAGGGCCAAGCTGAGGAGCTGTGAGTTAGGGGGAATGAAAATAGCAGCTCAAGCCTCAAAACCCACAGTGGTGAGCTCCCATCCAAAGGATATGCAGCTCTGGTCAATTTCCCTCAGTGAAATCTGGAAAATGTATTTCTGTGGTTTGTTTCTAGTAAAATATCTAAATGTTTAGAAGAGGAATTAGACATATTTATATTTAGTTATTGGGAATGCTAAAGGTTAGAGGTGTACACTTGGTGGTGGATGAAACCATTGTGTGGCCAACAATCATGACCGTTAACACCCACAAAAACTGGTGTTTAATAAGGGATAACTTCAATATGCCAAATATGTGAATATGTATATTCTTTGACAAGTCCGTGGGAAAGTGCTGGCGTGGCAAACCAAAGTCCCCCAAACACAATGAGTGTCTGGGGGACGGGGGGAGTCTATATAGTGGCTTGATGGATGATCAGAGGCAGGTGAGTGAATAGGTGAAGGCAGTTCAGCCTGATGAGGAGGGAGGACCTGACACGTGGAGTGGAACGGTGGGGAGCTGAACTGTGACACTGAGACGTAAACCTGGGCTGGATTCCAATTGCCAAATGAATTACCTCCTAAAGTCTATTCCTAGCCACTATTCCTTGACTTCCTTGTGGAAAACGTCACAGAGTTTAGGAAAGATGGTTAGGGGAATTCGTGAGGAGTTAGGAAAAGACAGCCGCGGTGTTCAGGGAATCAGACCCCACTTTCACAAAGCTACGTAGTTACAACGTGACGGGAGACGCATGTTGGTGACCATCACATCACTGAAGATGGACTACAAAGATGCCTTCGTGCATTTGTTTTAACAAGGTTGCAACATAAATGAGTTAATGCTTACACGTCACTCACATGATCTGCGTTTCTCAGTCATGATCGTTATTTCTCGGTCGAATGATACAAATTTGACAATTCGAATCCACCCCTACGTTACAAACCGAGGTGTGGGGTTTGAAAGAAGTGGACATTTAGGTGGCAGGTGGGCTCCAATGACAGATGCTACCAAGTTGCACCAGGGGACACAAACGATTTAGAGCTTGACCCAAACTAGCAGTCTCTGCCTCTGTTACTTTAAATGACATCTGCGGGTTACCGCTTTTGATGACTAGCTGATTAATTAATCAATCAAATCACTAATTCATGCAAACAGATACAAACCCATTTATATCAATTCATTGATAAATGTCAGAAATCAGACATTAATGAGATGAATTTCTGTCATTGTGTAGGCTTATGCCTTCAGGCTCTAAATCTGCTTTTATGTTATTAGACAATTTTCCTTTTCTTTAATAGGGGGTTTAATAATGCAAAAGCATTTCTACAATTCTGTTAAACTAAATTGTGCGAATCAAGGCCCGAAGCTTTTCTCGTCAACACAATTCCACTCTGACAACCTGGAGAGGTCTTTGGCAGTTGTGTCCGTAATTGTGATCATAGATAAAACTATTTTTTCCTGCACTTGATCCACCTCAATCCTCCTTCAAAATTACATTTCCTAATTAAGGAAGGTGTGGTTTTTTTTTCCCTCAGGTATTTTTCCCCGACATGATTTCTTCCCTTCGCCATTGTGTTACCTCCATCCTTTGCCTCACTGTCTCTCTGTTTCACTTCATACACATCACTCTCACTTCACTCTCTCCTTTCGATTCTCTATATTGTTTCTGTTCTTTATCGCTGTGCGTCTCTTCTCTTCCCTTTCACCTCCAACTCCTCTCTCGCTCTCTTTCTTCCACGGGCAGCAGGCTCTGACAGCAGAGGTTGCTCTTTTTGAGGGGACGTAAATCCCCCGGACAGCAGTATAGGAGGTGACGCGGGTAGTGGGAAAGACAGAGCGAGTCCGTGAGAAGACAAAGCCGGAGCGAGAGAGAGAGAAAACCCTAAAGTTCAATTTGCAGTAATTCTGTTAAGGCAGGGCCGGGGCCACGGCTTCAGATCCAGCAGGTCCCCTTACTCCCATATTCCCCATGTCCAACTCTCCACCTCAGTCTGATGTCTCACTGCTGTTTGTGTGGGTGTGTGTGCGCGAACGACCCCTGTGTGTCAAACTGTCCCTTTGAGCTACGATACTGTCAACAGGAAGGAAGCAATGCAACATATTTGCCAGACAATTTTAATAAGGGGACCATTTAGTTGGAGAAGAAGGATCGGAGAAGTATGCATTTAATTGATGGAGATGTTCTGGTTTTTGGTCATTGGAGCTCCTACAATACACAACCCGATTGATCCTTCGGCCATGCTTGTGGCTCTGTGACGCTGTGCGTTGAAAGTGCTCTGTGCTCTGAGTTCAGCATGCCACAATTTGTAAACTCCCTTTACTATAAAAAAAAGGTATCATGAAACAGTTTGGCTGTAAAATACTCTCCTTGACTCGTAAAACTAGTGGCCAAGTAGGAAACTATTTAGAATTGGCGCCACCGCTGGACCTTGTTTCAATGTTCTTAACTGTTTGTAAATCTACGCTTTATGTTTGGATGTTTTTAATGGTTTTATGTGAAGTACTTTGAATTGCCTGGTTGTTGAAATGTGCTATACAAATAAAATTGCCTTGCCTCCTACCTCTTTAGAAATTAATAAAAGCCACGAGGGAGAACCGACGCCAGCACCAAAATACGCACATCTGTGATATCTGAAAGATTCCCACAGGCTGCCTCTCCACTGCAATCCCTTGTGTCTGAAAGTGTGTGTGTTTTCACCGCTGCTAAATCGCACTCAAACCCATCTTAGCCTTCATTAAGCCAAGCAGCCAACACAAAGGTGTGACCTTCAATTACTCCCCTCCGTATGTTTAAAGCAGGAGCGATAGACGGTGAGGAGAGACATACAGAGTTAGAGAGAGAGAGAGAGATCGAATGGGATACAACAACTGCACTAAGGGCCGAAATTCACACAAAAAATGTGTTTAATGCTTTAAGACCACAGGCTTTAATGAGCCTGAGATAATTATATATTACCCAGCAGGTCAGAATTACAAATTAGGGAAAAAAAGGGAAACAAATTAATAATGAACGCGTTTGCTGTGAGACTCCATCACTATGTGTATGCTGTATTTGAAACTTTTTAACACATCTTTTTTTAGATGTTTGAATTTGCATACTGAGTGCACGGGTGGCCAGAAAGCCAACAGCTAGAAACGTACAAAACATCCACGCTTTGTTCTAAAGCGGTGGGGGCACTAACTGGGGGTGGGGGTAGGGGAGGTGGGGGGACTGTGTGCTTAAGGGGTGCCGTGGGGCAAAGAACAGATATCATCCATCAGGCTCGACCGGCTCGGGCAACGTGTTGGAAAAACAGCCCGCTGTGGAGCCGGGATTATTGAAATGTGCTCAGGCAGGGCTGTTTGAAATGGGAGAGCGAGTGCTGCTGCTGATGCTGAGCGCGCGTGTGTGTGTGTGTGTGTGTGTGTGTGTGTGCGTCCCTGTGTGAACAAGTCACAGACAAGCATGAGCGCTGCTGTTGATGACATCTCTATGAATGAGTAAATCTGCTACTTTGCACTCGTCACTCCGGTGCTACTATAGTTTTACTAGGAAGTGGAGGGCGAACAGCTGCCGCACTTCTATTTCAAAGGCACGTGGAGACTGGAGGCGCGCACACAAACACACGTACAAACGTGCAGCCAAAAGCAGCAGTCAGAGGGTGTGCGAGCTGTGACGTTATACATTTATGGGGACAGCAGCTGTAGAATTTGTGTGGCACATCTGGGGGACACAGCAAAAGGGCGATGGTGGCTCTGAAAGTTTGTGATGAGGAAGAGATGGGACTAAAGAGAATAAGAGAGAGAGAGAATGAGTAAGGACAAAGGGATGGAAGTATGTTTGAATTGACTTTCAATAAGTATCCCCCGCCAGTCTGTCTTGATGCTGTCTCTCTGGCATTAACATCTGGCTCCTTGTATCACCGGGTAGAATTTATTCATTCAAGAAAAATAAACTCAGCCATCTATTTAGATTGCATTGCCAATATTACCTGAACAGCTCTGTGTAGTCTCACAGCTACAATTTGCTAAATTATTTACCATCCGCATCCTGGGATAAGTGGGCAGCATCATAAGCTATGAATTTAATCACAAACGAGAAGTGGAATAGCCTCGCCGACATATCTTAGACCACGGGGAATAAAAACCAGAAGATGTTCACAGAGCAATTAGGCTGACAGCACAGGGCAGGTCTTTGTCTTTTCTCCTGAAGACGGCCACCTGGTTGCGACCACTGAGACGACACATACACCTGGGAACATTTACAGGGGATTTGGTGTAACAGATTCATCATTCATTCATCATTCAACAATTTTGCTTCAGGCAAGGTCTTCCTCTAGCCGACCTGTCCAAGTTCCCACCTGGGAGCTCCATCCAACCGGCATCCAGAGGGAAAGCCTTAAAGGCCTACTCAGCCGTTTGTTGGGTTTAGCACCTTCACGGAAGGTCCTGAAGAGCTTGGAAAAGACAGGTGGCTTTCAGCTTAGCTGGAGGAGCCTTGGATGCCACCAGAAGACACACCCACAGGATCGGTGCAGCTCCGTATCGAGCCTTCCTGGTCTTGCAGATCCACTTTACATTTGAACCAAGCGGCTCACGGTATTGACAATATGTGGAAGGGAAAATGAGACAGGAGGAGAAACCATAAAATAAAGAGCCACTCACTAGATACCCTTTAAAACCAGAACATATGTCTGATGCTGCTCCTCTGTGCCTTAATGAATGAATGGGCCTTTATTCAACGCTCACAAATATTCAGTATTCACCTCAGCACCCTCTGAACTTAATGTTTTCACTTGAGAATGAAGAACTGAAGAAGAACAGCTCCATCTTGACCTGCTGACGGTGAATATGTGATTCTAATACAGAATGTAATGGCTTGAACAAGAATCTGGTTGAAGGATGTTTGACCCATGAGAATATTTGGGCGCGTTGGAAGAAACCAGCTGAATGTTGTAGCAAAGAGCAGCATCAGAACATTTAGAAGTAACTCAAGAAAAGGCTTGCAATGCTGCTGCGGCGCAATGTTTAGTTGATCAAAGGGCCGACTTTCCTAAAACCTCAGAGTATGTAAATTTATTTATGAGGGGCCGAGAGTTCAGATTAAGACTTCTGCTGCTTCCTTATTTCCTATTAGAGAGAAACACTTTCTACGGCGTGAATTACGACCTGTCTGCAAGGCACACTAAAACTATATGAGTCTGTTGACCAGGGTTAAGTTTCCTTTAATTGGCTGATTTATTGTGTGCCACACGCAGCTTGATGATGGCTTAGCGTGACGATGGCTCTAAAGAAAAGCTGATATCCAGTCTTTACTCACTCGCCTCTCGTTCTCTTTTCCTCAGATATATTGAGCCATCAATCTCATGCAGCGTACATCAGACCAGGAAGATGAATAAATTAATATGAAATAAATGGCCAACGCTTGACATAAAATCATAGATTAGGCCAGGTCGGCTGGGAGTGATGGATTGAGCCGCGCGAGACACGTGTTTTGTGGTTGGGGACGGGGAGCGTTTAGGCACATTAACCCCTGACAGGTGCAGCCTCAGCCGACGGAGCAGAGATTGGGGAGCGGAGCTGTGAGGTGAGCGGATCCGCTGAATCATCCCTGATGTGCAATTTAAACTGGGGGAGGCGGCCACTAATGATGTCACTAATAAGGTTCATTATCAGGTCAGACCGGCCCCGTCTACGCCTCGGCCTGCCACGAGCAACGGTGGCGTGAAAGCCACTGGTAAAACTCACTGAGCACATTGTATGTTTCAACCACTCTTAACAAAAACTGTGCATTCAAAATCCAGCCGGCCATCGCCATGCTGCCAGCAAACCACCAAAAACACCCAGCAGCGCCTGATGAGCGGAAACACGATAAAGGTGAGCGGGAAGATTCGTCATTTTGATTCATCCCACAGCTCATCTAATGAAATTTTAGCACATTCCCTTTCAAGGAAGTGGCTGAAGGGGTGAAAGAGAAATGAGAAATTGAAGATGTGGCAACCCTGCACACCCCTTGTGCTTCTATTTAGATGAATGAATCAGACTTCTGTCCCTTTCATTTCTCTCAATTAAGCGTTTGCCATTTGGAAGGCTTCCCGGCTTGATGATCATTAAAACCTTTGCATGTCACAGCGGGTTGAGGAGGAGGAGGACGAGGAGGAGCCTCTCAATTCAATTTCACAGCCTTCATTGCTACCGGTCCTCTTCGACAGACAGCGGACGAATGCAAGGGAGGGTTTGTTAAAAAAAAGAGACAAATAATGACAACAAAAAAAAACTTTAGACTTCAGACTATTCATCTGAGGGAAGCTGCCAACATGAAAAACTATTATCCACAGTTTATCCACAAATCACTTCTACTTTGTCCAGGAATGAGTCTCAAAATGTGTTTTTTTTTTTTAGATAAGGGAAAAGAAATAACCGGATTCTGATTCATATTTCAAAAATGTAAAAAATAAATAGACATTTGCCTCGCATCAATTTCAGCAAACATCCCAGGTTGATTTAACGTTACACATTACTACTTTGCAGTTAAATTATCATTCCAACATGAAAAAAGCAAAACTTTGAGAATCTCATTTTCATCAACCTCGCAGGCAATTCAGTTTAATTATATATATATATATTCCAGCCTTGGCGACAACGGCAAAGCTTGGGGCAAACCACTGTTGCCCAAAGTCTATTTAGGGCACTGAATTTATTTTTTTTAATTTATTTTTTATCAGTGATTGGCTAATGGCTTAGACCTGCCTTCTGCTGGCATTCTTGAGATTGCCCTTACCGCAGCTAAAACAAGGACGTGTGTATGACCGGCAGGGATGTGCAGGAAAAGCATACATTTTACATCCCTTATAAACACAAAACATTTTTTATAATTTAATATCTATTATTATATATTATATTATTATTATATTATTATTATTATTATTATTGTTATTTTTGGGCTCCACTGACCTTAAGATTTTCCAAAGTTAGAAAGAAACGAGCTGTGAGCCGACATTCGTCTTGCTGGGACCTGAATGGATTCTGTACGGTTTCTTTATCTCCCTCCTGATTGCATTGACCGGTGCATAAACAGTGAACTAGGTGCCTCAACAGTTAGCGTGATATTTATTCATATGTCGATAGCAGGAACGCAGGGGAGAAAATCGATGCAGATAAAATACACTCACATTAAGAAGAGACAAAGCCAAAGGAAATCGGCAAATTTTCCTCTATATTCGGTGTGTTTACACACTCATAGGCAGCATATGGACCCGCTTCTGTTTATTCCATACAAAAACTCAAGCATTTTCTGTACACAAAACACGCTGCCACGGAAGAGGTGTAAAAAATGATGGGTTGAAATGCTAGAAAAGTGAATTACTTTCTTTTGCAAAGGGCTCCAAGTGAGACAGGCAAGTAAAACTGTAAATCCCTAAAGGTTTCATTGAGAGGGGAATGCTAATTCATATCGACCCTCCAGTCAAGTCTGGAAATATGTGATGGTAGTCGGCGGTGCGGCCTTCCCAACACCATCACAAACAGAGGAGGGGGGGGGGGGGGGCACCTCTGGCATACTCTTCCACCTCAGTGATTTGCAAACTTGGGTGCAGAATAACTAGTCTCACACCAGCAGCTCGGTGGTGTCGCGCTAAATGCGCCCATGTTCAGCAGATGATGTTAATGATGACGGTACGTCCTGCGCGGCAATTTGGGCACCAAATTTCATGGCGAACCATCCCGCTGTCTGAAGGTCATTAAAGTCATCCTGATCCATTTTTTTTTTTTTTTTGATGTGGAGATATCTAACAGGAAGAAATGCAATCACCAAAGTCATTACAGTATTCATCCTCCAGAGACAATGAATATGTGGACCACATTTCATGGCAATCTTACTAAATCTTGATGCAAAACTAATTGTTATTGTGGTTATTGAGGGAACGTGAGAAGATCAAAGTCAGTAGCCCTCATCCTCTGGGAATAACATAACATGGAGGATTTCATGTCGATCCATCCAGTAATTGTAGAGATATTTTAGTCGGGAAAAAAAATAGGGCTAGCCATCATCCCCGGAGCCACGACCATCAGGGAAGAGCCAGCAATGTGACGATCTAAGAGCAAAACGCCTTTGAAGTCATTGTAATGTCCTGGGAACTTGCATCACCTGTCAACCGTGTTAAACGAGTGAATGTGCGGCAGTGACCAGCCCAGGTGACCAAGGAGGACCTACAACCATCACTCCCAGCCGCCGTCCCGAGGCCACTCCTCCTGGCCCTACGCTGGAGACCACGAGGAGCAGTTATGGGTGTGTTATCAGCTGGCCTCTGATGGGACTGAAAGGGTTTCAGAGGACAACGACATAACGTGTGTGCTCCTCTCTGCCCTGCGACCCACTTCAGTATCGAGCGCAGTCGCCCTGTCGACATGCACCCAGTGATTTACGCCCCCCGCGGCCGGCTGTCTGCGCCCTCCACTGTGCATTCCTCCACCCTCCCAGGATGACACCGTGTCGGCACTGGGCTGTCCAGGACGTGGACTCACTCTTAATATACGTCTCACACACACAACGGTCTCCCCACCAGGTTTGATTAATTTGGCTCGTAACGCGTGTGAGCAGAGCTATCACAGACATCCAGATGTTCCACAGCCCTTTTGTCTGAAACCACCCCCCCCCTCCCCCCCCACCCGCGCACACACACACACACCTGCTTTCATCCCTTCCCCTTGCCTCCAGTAGGCGAGGATGTGATGCAGCGAGTAGCGTACTGTTGTTTTCTCTCTCTCTCTCTCTCTCTCTCTCTCTCTCTCTCTCTCTCTCTCTCTCTCTCTCTCTCTCTCTCGGCCCGACACAGTCAGACTGACAGGGATCCTGCGTCTGCTCCTCACCTCCGAATCTTCTCTTATGACAGGGCGCCCCGGCTTTTACCATCTCGTAAAACCCAGGTGGGTCCGGACGCGGGGGAGCAGGCAAGACAGAGAATAAGAAATGGGGTTGAGGAAGGAGGGCAAGCGTGAGAAACACATAGGGTACGGGGGAGGGAAAGATAGAAAGATAGATAGAAAGATAACCACCGTGTGGATGGAGGGCAGCGGTGAAGTTATGCCGCAGGGGCTCTCTTTGATATAGGAGCTGCTGGTTTTATGCGGATGAGTTATTTGTTGCCATGGCGGCAATTGCAGCAGCAACCTGGCATTTCTCAGAAAAATATGAAGAAAATTTAACTATACATCATGAATGGGGCTTAAAGTCCCAATATCTATTCATATTACCGGTTTGTCCTTGATTTAAGAAAATACATTTTTTTATTATTACAATTAGAATTTTAAAATACATTAAGTCATTAGAAAATCTTATCTGGTTGAGTGTCTTGATTCCCACTGATCTCAAATAACACGTTACACGTCATCAACTTACCAAGTTATATATAAGATGTATGCTCTTAAATGACTACTTTGCAGATTTCAGATTTCCCGATATAACATTGTAATTTTCATACCAATATAATAACTGAAAGTAGTACTTCTATTTAATCTCATAAATTGGTCTTGATATTTTTAGTCCTATTGGCTGGTCAACTCTTTGACTTCATTGAATTCCACATTGTATCTTCAAGGCCTTTTATTAACTTTTGTAGGTTTGCTGTCTGGTTACAAAGTCGAGGTAGGACATTAACTAAATCTAACAACTCGTGCAAGCTTAATTCTGATAAGGAGACGCACGCGCATGCAGCATCTGGAAAATGCTGGCCCACATGCACACACGCACACGTGCACACACCCTCGGGGTATTTGTATTTCAGAAGCATATGTGTCGCTGTTTTTACCAGTTGGAGTTAATACGGCTCCGTATCGCAACAAGCAGCTTCAGTCTGTTCTCTGATGATCTGAGGAAAGCACACGTAACCACGTGCGCGTGTGTGTGCGTACATGTTTGTGTGTCCTTTCCTCGGATATGCATAAATACCAGGGCACAGATCCTACCAGTATGTTTCGTTCCTCCGTGCGCAGGAGGGAAGAGGGTTGTTCACTGTGTTTGTTGGAAAGCGGCGATATGAAGCCGATGTCTCGACACCAACATCACGCCGCTCAAAAGCTTCATAGCGCGCCGTGTATTTGCATACTGATGGCACGGAAGCTCTCAGATCCATGACAGCAATCATTAAGAATCCCCAAACACACACTTTGACTGGAAGCACGCACATTTCCTCACAAACAAACACTGGAGCCAAGGATGGCGTGTGCTGAACCCCACCATCTGTCCTCCACTTGCTACGAGAATACGAGCAGTCCTGTAATGAACTGAGTATGTACAGAGTATATATAAATATATATATGTGTAGGCATCAAACTTAAATCATCTAGGTAAAGAGGAGCGGCAACAGGAAAAGTTTGACGACACACAAATAAAACACAAGGCGACGAGTTGACCAGACCAAGAAGCAGGCACCCGCGAACATCATCAAAAGATGTTTAACCTTGGGAATTTAATTTTGGGACAATACTTCAACCCCCCCACCCCCTCCTCCCCTCTACCATTGAAGGTGCTCCGCCATTGAAGGATTGTAAAACAAGCAACCGCAAGAAAAACACATTTTCGGAGTGGAGGAGGAAATAGGACCATGATTAAAGAGATAACTTAACACAGATAATAAACATATTTTGTGTGTGTGTGTGTGTGTGTGTGTGTGCGCGCGCGCAGCTTTATACTGGCAGACTGTGCGTTTTTTCTGGATCGATTGTGTGCAGCAATGCTGGGGGCCAAATAGAGAAGAGCTGTTTATCCATCCATGCTTAGAAACACACACGCGCGGTTGCTACGTTGCTTCAAAGCACAGTTTGACAGTGACTGGCTTTGATTGGACATGACACACAGAAATGGTGTCACTGCAGTTGCAGGATGTGTGTACATGAAGAGGGACGGACTTTACATGAAGTGGATGCGACATTTAGCCATGGGTGAGCGAATCATGTGTGTGTGTGTGTGTGTGTGTGTGTTTACATGCCACTTCAGTAATCCGGTGTCTGGGGTGTTGTTCTCAGCAGGCCGCCTGAGCATCTGTTTACCACGACAGCAGAGAAATAATATTGTAATAGTTTTATGCCCAACAGAACGCATGTTCCTGATTGTGAACATTTTTATTGTCACATTTCATCATGTTTGCTGATGATGCAACCCTATTCCACGTTTATTCATTGTTTGAAAAATATTCAGGAAAATGCACATTTCCATTTAATTATTTAACTATTCAGACACTTTGGTTGTTTCTAGTGTCATACTGTACCTCCAGTTCAGTTGATGCAACCTTAACCAAAGATCAAAATGTCATTGTTGCCTTTTTGTTGTCTCATTTGGTTTGTGTTTTACCAACAACAACAAACAAAGATACAACAAAGAGATGAAATCAGGTAGCTTGTTTATTCGAGCGTATAGGCAGGAGACATCATCCATTCATTTCCTCTGATGAGTTTACAGAGAAACAATTATGTAACTATAGGCTGGAACTGGACTTATTTTATAATACACAAAGGGGATGGATGGTATGAATATAAGAGACATCTTATATCTTAACATCATGCAGGTATCGCTACTGTGTGGCCACTACAACTTGAACAGCAGGAAAAAACAAAACACTCCTGTTTTTATCAGCTTCTACATTTCTGATTGATCATCCTCACATGGCATGCTTAAGTGCATAATGTGTCTGTTTCCACGACAACCACACAAGCTCACAGGGCTTTCAAATCAGCCTCAAAAGCAAAAGAAGGATAATGGGCCATGGTTTGCCCATGGGCTAATGGGCCAACCAGTGTTAGTTTACTGTAGATCCCTTCAAATTCACAAATGACGGGATGTAAACAGCTTTGTTCACCAACACTAAAGTTTGTTTACATTGCAGAATAATATCAAGCACAATAAATTCCGATAATTCCGTCCTCGCCAGGAGAAACAGAGCAGCCACGTCTCGGGTCAGGGAAACGTTTGGTAGAGCAAGACCGAGGATGCAGTTAAAGAAACCCACACCCAAAGACACACACAAAATCCCCTTAACCCTCTCAGGACAATTTGACACTAACAGTAACTACTCACACACAAGGACACAGTCTGTCACTCTCTCGCTCTGATGACATGCAAACACACACAGAAACTGCACATCGGGCCCTATAATTCATACTAAAGCACAACCTGCAGCTTAATGGAAGGCCTCTTCAGCAGAAAAGAGACAGAAACTACATGAAATGAGCTCTAAAGTAAAACAAACAAGAGTAAAGCTTCTGGATCAATAGCCCAGAGCAGAGATGGACATGCGGAGCAGGCTGACCGGCAGCAAGAGAGTGTATTTTCATTATCTCTGAACCCGGGTGTTATCCATCGGCCTTCAGCCCCGTCACCTGGGTAGAGAACCCATCCGCACACTCTCCTATCTGGTGAATCAGCATCCTTCCTTCCTCGGGTCTCTCCTCCCTGTGCCCATGTTTTAGTTTTTCTCTGTTAGGTTTTGTACTCATCCGTCCCTCCCTCATCTGGCTGCTGTGAAGCAGGGAGGTTCTGATTACAGATTGCTGGCACGACGGCAGCCGAATACTGTGACTCGGCTCATCGGAGGGAGAAAAAGAGAGAGACGGACGGAGAGAGAATGAAAGGAAACTGGCGGTAATACCCGGACTGCCAATGCACAAACCCTAACACAAAGACAAACACGGCTGCAAACAGAAGGACGAAGACTATTTGAACTGGCACGTGTGTGTGTGTGTGTGTGTGTGTGTGTGTGTGTGTGTGTGTGTGTGTGTGTGTGTGTGTGTGTGTGAGATGTATGGCTCAGCAAGGGAGTGTGTTTGCCAGTCATTTCCCTCTGGAGCACAGCAGCCTGACATCTTCATCCTGGCAGCCTGGCTGCTTCACCCGAAAGCCACCACCACCCATCCAAGTCACCTTAATCAGAAGGGGGGGGGGGGGGGGGGGGGGCGCATATCAGATCGCAGTTGCACAGATACCGTATCCACACAAACGCACAAACATCCCAGATTAAAAGCATTACTCGTCTATTTACTTCCACTAGAAAACGGGAAACGACAGTTTGTAACAGTAACACTTACTGTAATGACTAAAAAAGGGACTTTGTTCTAAATGTGTTCAAAAACAAAAAGACCAGCAGAAAACCCCACAATGGTCAGCATTAAACGTATTTCTTGTAGTACAGGGGCGTCAAACTCCTTTCAGGTTCTGGCCGGATACTGGCCACCTCGATCGAACGCGGGCCGGACTGTTCAAACTGTAGGGGAGGGGCGGCGGCGCTGACGATCCGAGCGGCGAACGGTACGAATGACGGGGTGCAAAACAAATCGATATAAGATATAAGTCATCCAGCGGGCCGTCCACACTCTGGCTGCGGGCGAGTTTGACATATGTATAGTACGCTTGCACAACCAGCTAAACAATGATTTTCGGCTCATCTAATTGTGACACAATTATAAAAGGTCAGCCACACTCACCTTCAATTACAAAGATGCCTTTAATTCTGAAAACGTCTTTCAGGCTTAAAACCTGTGTGAATGGGTGTACAACCAAATCACCAAGAGCAGCCCGCTGCTGAGACAGAACCGTGTGGGTAAGTTGATTTGAGATTTGAGTATCAGCTTTATTGGCCTAGAATGCGTAGGCATACATCACAGAGTTACACTTTGGTCTCAACGTGCATACACAGAACCTGCAAATAAACAGATTGTAAAATATTACAAAAAAAGTAGAAGACATGTAATATATGCCAGACAATGAAACAGAATCCAGAAACATAACAGTTTAAAAAGTGCTAGATTAGAAGTAAATATTTTGCCAATCCTCAGATACATCACAGACCTCCTGGTACAAATACTCTGGGGATCATAAGTGTGAAATATTGGTTGCCATTGACCCCCAAGTTCTTGAAGCTCCACAGAAAAATGGATACTCAACAACCACACCACATTAACCTATTTCTGTTCAGCAACAGGGGGCAGCCCAACAGTGCGTAGACAAGCAAACACACAGGGGGCCGGCTGTGCAGACTGGATTATCGTTATTATTCATCAGCCCAATAAGGCTTTCGCAGCAAAGGTGGGAGCTGAAAGGTTGAGCACACACAGCACGGGGCAGGAAGACAAGGAGCAGAGGTGTAGTGATGGGAGCGGGGTCAACGTTCAGAAACTTTAAATCAGCTTCATCTTTCACCGATCACAAACCAGTGGATCAAATGGGCCCTTCCGAAAAGGAGTCAGGACCATGACGCGCTAACGGGGGGGGGGGGGTGGATTCCTACTCTGGAGAAGAAGTTAATTGCACTCAATCCCACTAATTAACTAGAGTCACGCTGCACCAATTAAAGAGAGCAGAGACGCAGCGTGGACATACACAACTCATTACTCACACACGCGGCCACGGTTCTCACGGGACAAGGAGATTAATGGCACTGCTCTTATGGAACCTACATAGTGTTTGTATGGCGGGAACGGCGCTCGAGTGCGCTCGCGTGTGGCTGAGAAATTATGAAGCCAAAGCAAACGAGCCACACTGTAAGAGAGAGAGAGAGAGAGAGAGAGAGTCATCAATCGACACCTGCGCTAAGAGAAACCGCCTTTTTTCACCGTCCTGGGTCCTCGTTGCTAGGCAAGACAGCAGACTCGTTTTAACTTCAGAGGAGCTCCAACGATTCCCGGGGGTGAGATGGGGGTTGTAGGAAAGAGGAAGCGGAAGAAAGGAAGAGGAAGAAAGGACGATGTGACTACAAGTGTCCCGTTACATCTCTCTTTGAGGCCCGCGGATGAGGCACTTTGGTGATAATTGCATCCTCACTTCAGCTGTCAGGAGCTCTTCTGATCTCCTCTGATGCACGCCAGAACATCCTCCTCGTTTGCCTCTCGCTCCCCTCTCCGACTCCGCCCCATGACATAGCGGTCACTGAGTGGCGGCCTGCTGGCATGAACAAATCCTGATCAGGTCCTCGGACACAGAAAACACCGGCCTCTCAGTGGACTGAGGCCGTTTGCTCCTCCCAGAGCTTCTGACAGGATGTAATTCTCCTGCAGCACTGAAAAAAAAAATCAGCAGGCCACCATCTCTTTTCTTCTTATTCTTTTAGTGTTTTGTGCCTGGATTAGATGAATACCGCGTCCCTCCTCGGTCGCACAGTGTGACGATTGTCCTTGGTTGTTGACTTCCTGTGGCCTCTGCGTGCCCACACCGTGTTAAACAGCCTGGCTATAAAAGGCAAAGCGGAGATGACAGAGGGATTAGGGCTTTGGTGTCACTTCTGTTTCCTATGAGACCTCTGATCTGTCCAGTGACGACTAGTCATATATAAACCTTACACTAAATCTGTCAACAACCTGCATGGGGCCAATTATATTTGAGCTCTATTTCACTATGTGGATGCCCTAGTTTTAATCTATCTTGTTTTAAAATGTAACCTTTATAATACTGTTTTATTCATGGGCTTTATTAATAAAACACCAATTTATATGTCTGTTTCGTTTCTGCTTCCCTTCCGGGATCACTGAAGATCTTCTGATCCTCCAAAGCCAGCGAGATACTTTTGCAATTATATGAGTATTCCGTTTCATCGGATTTCCAGTTTTGAAACTTTCTGATGAAGAAATGATGAATACGTTTATCAAAAATGAATGAAAATGTGAGTGTCTTCTCACCAACACTTAACGCTCTATTGCACAGAAGTGATTTAAGTAAAACTCTAGCATGTTGGCATGCTCATGTTCAGCAAGAATTAAGTTTGCCCTCCTCACTCTGGTGTCTTAGGCGTGCGCAGACATCCGGTGGCCGTAAAGGCGGGACGATCCTTTAGCGACTTGTTAGCAAATGACTTTTTAGACACGTTAGAAGCACATATGTGAAACCTGCGGCGCGCGGGCCACATCGCGTTTGGTCAAAGTGGCCCGAGCCTAAAATGAGTTGGGCACCGCTGCGATCAAGCTACAACATCATAATTTGTGGCATATTTTACATTGTAGGGCAAAACTTTAAACTGTTGACCACAGACATTATTTTGGAGTAAAAAAACAACGCAGCTCTGAACAGTGTGGAAATCCATCCAATAGTTGCTGCAATCAAAACCACAGATGTCAACATCGTAGTGACGCTACAGAGGAAAAGCCAGTGATCACCAAAGTTAGAGGGATTTATGAATTCATGAAGTTCATGAATGCCTGTTCCATGTGAGAGTAAAGACGTTTCAGTGTTTGCATCTGTGTGTGTGTTTGTGTGTTTGTGTGTTTGCGTGTCCTCTCCCCGCTGTGTGGGAATGTGTGTTGACAGATTGAGGGTGCTGGGAGACTCTGGGGACCAATGACACCTCGTCCTCCTGTTGCTGCAGCTCCAAAAAAGCAGCTAAAGAAATAATGAAACTGGCCGTCTGTTTTTCCCTCTTTTTTGTCTTCATCTAAGAGAAGACTTGATTCGCATCGCTGTCTCCTGCCTGGGAAGCTTTGCTTCTCGCCGTTAAATTGCTTCTGTGTGACAAACAGAAAGAGGAGCAATTTGCAGCCTGTTTCCACACATCATATCTCACCACAAAAGACGGTAAAAAGGAGTAGGACTTGTCTGCGCGAACAGCATTTTCTTTTCTGAATCAGCAATCATTCTGATACGTGAACACCAGGAATTCATCTGCTTTTGACTCAACAGAAGATCCACACTCCTGGAAACTCATGAGTTTATTTCCACATTGTGAGTTTTGTTTTACTCCCTCTGCCAAAGCAGAAATTCCACAGAAGAGATCTTTAAAAAAGGCTGAGAAGAGGATGAGAGCCAAATATACTTTGGTTAGAAGTTGGGAACCACCGCTAAACCTGGGGGAGTTTCAGCGGTGATGAAAGAGGGCAGCAACCTCTAGAGTGAACAAGACTGGACCCAAGTGAGAGACCTGAGAGACCAGCGGCATCATTTATGCATCAAAGGCTGTCAAAAGAATACAGTGGGAGAGAGGGAAAGTGTAAACACAGCAGATGGCGAGCCTCTCACCCTTGGACGGGGGACCCGCTGACACGGTATTAGCCCCGACGGAGGCTGTTTGTATCAGCCTGTCAGCGAGAAGCAACAAAGGGGGAAATAGTTGGACGGATTAGGAGATGAGAATTGGAGAGGACAACAAGGACTACCAAAAAGAAACAAATATAAATCGTTATTATTATTGTAATGAACTTTAAAAGATGTGATACTTCGGTCTTTGCATCGGTTTTGATGACACTGTTAAAATAATGAAATCAGTTTAGGAATATTTATAAGGGAACTATAAGATCAAGCATATTTCAACTTGTAACCTCAAACAAAATCTAACAAAAACAGGGCATCAACAATGGAGGGTGTGTTTGAGAGTTATCCTGCTTTATTCACGCTTTGCTTCCTTCACCAGCCTGACAGCATCCATCCCATCGCTCTGCTCAATCAACGTGAGCCGGACACATTGATGTTTGTGTGTTTCACACAGTATCACAAACCCAATTCAGTTTCATAAAAGGTCGATAGAGACATTTCCTTAACTCATTTGAAGAGAAAGTTTAAGAGGTTACCTGCGAAGGGAGGAGGACAAATCTATAAAACAAATGTATTCTCGGAGTGTTTTTTCACACTTAGCGTTTCTATTCTAAGGCGCGGTTTAGCACATGGATGCTGCTGAACCTAGTGCAGCGCAGCGGATAGATAGCAGGGGGGTGCCACAGAGAGACTCGCATGCACTTCCATGCGTCATATAAATCTATGAAAAAACAGTAAAAGTCCAGAGATACAACTTATATTTACAATCAATTCTGCAGCTGTCACCAAGAAAATAAAGCGATCTTCCCTCTACTCACTCACATTGAATACTCAATATATATGTCTAGGTTCCTAATACAGCAGGCCACGTGTTCAATAGAGGTGAAACATCTCCACACACATCCAGAGCTCACGATCGATGGCCTGGGACAAGTGGATCAGCGGCTGAAGACATGAGGACAGATTTCATTACGAAAATGATCGATGAAATCAATAGACTGTGTGTGTGAATAGACAGGTCGACAATCATTTACAAGTCTGGTCCTGATGTTAGGAGAAAGAACCGTCTACACCTGACTGCCTGTGTGTGTGTGCGTGTATTAATCATGTGGTCTCTCACAGAACACTTGATAATATATCCAAGCTCCATCTTCATGTAGAAATATGATAGCTGCTTATAAAAATTAGCTCAGAGGACACATATCACATTTTCTTCCTCCGCAAAGCCAGAGATATGCATCTGCGGGGCCGACAACAAACAAGTGTATGTTTGTGTGGGTGTGTGTGTGTGTGTGTGATAGACAACCCAGACAAGGAGAGAATATTGTATGTGTGTGAGTTCAGCCATGTCTGCCTGCCTTTTCGTGTGAGAAAGAGGGCAGCGAGTGTGTGTTTGATTTAAGGAGGCACCATGCCAAACTACGTGAGGTCCAGGTGTGTGGTATCTTTTTCTATCGTTAGTCGTGTAGCGTGTAGTTGTGTGTATGTGTGTGTCAAAGAGGGCTTATCATGCACCTGCGGCTGCCATCTTTAGCACAAAGATGGAGAGGTATGTGCAGACTCATCAAAAAACACACGCTCCGACTTCTATAATCTCAGTAAGTGCCATCCATCTTTCACCGGGGTAGTGTATTATAGTGTGTACAGACAGACAGACAGACAGACAGAGATGTGTGGTATTCACACTATTCACCATTCACACAATTAGAAAATGCTAGTTGGCTATCAATAAAAGTTGACGAGCGTTACATTAGCAGGTGCACATGAAACAGATGTAATAACATTGCATAGTGACACAGAGTGAGATGCATCCTGTTGATGCAAACGCATCGATTGTAGTGCGTGTGGAGTGCATCAGGAGCTTCATTGTATTAAGTGGAAGTATTGACATCAGCTACATCAGCATGCACCACCACAGCAATAAACTCACACACGGCCATTAAGTCCAAAAGCATTTTTTAAGAGACCCGAGAGATTCATTGCTACCCTTAGGAAACCTATTTGTGCTCAAGACAAAATACTTCCTGTCAGCCCTGAAAAATAAAAAGTGGTTGTGTTATACACATAACATTGTTATATAAAAATGTATATATCACCAGGGGGGGTTAGTAGTCGGTCTAACGGTTCAGCCGGGTTAGAAGTCACTCTGGTGCTCTCTGCTGCACTGCTGCGAGCTCACACGGACACATTCATGTCAGTGTTGAACTAACGAAAATATTCCCTCCGCTGCGCTCTCTCTGCCTTTACTGCAGACACTTGAAAGGACAAAGTTCTGAACAACAGTTCATTTCTATCAGAAGTTGTGCAAAGAAAATCACCAAAGTTAATTCCCTTTAATTCAGCTGCAGATTCTTCTGGGTTTCTCACTTTCACTTTCACTGAACATTTCTTAGAAGCACAGATTTTCTTTCTTGCAACATCTCTTTTCATCATCATGCAAAGCTTAGCAAGACTGCTGCCGCATGCGGATATGAGAATGCATATGAAGGGGATAAGCATATTTCCCAATTGCAATGAAGACCGAGGAACCTTTTTGGCCTAGTTTTATCATTGCTTCACTGATGGCATGATCAAAGAGCCAATACTGTTGGAACCGTTGGGATTTCTTGATTTTGAGCTGAATTCACTTTATAAGTACATCCCAATTGGTCTGTCAGTGTACGTGTACACACCAGCCCGCGATCCTCCGACGCAACCGTTTTAATTCACTTACCAGAGCGAAGAAAAAGCAGTAGTGCGACATTGTCTAATCAATCACTGTGTGTGTGTATGTGTGTTTGTGTGTGTATGTGTATCTCACAGCCACCCGCGCCTTCGGCCCTTAATGTTGCTTACAAAAACTAATTCCCGAACAACACAGATGGTACCAACAAAAACACAACGACGCGCCACTCTCCCTCATCACTGCGCACTCATGAGAGGCCTGTGGGCGGAGGATCAATCACTGCATGAGAGGCAGGAGGATAAAAGGACATGAGACAAATGAGACGGAAAGGAGAGCATGTAAACTTCCCCACACACACACACAGGGTGCGTGTTTTCACAGCTTAGGGCCCAGTGTGCAGGAATAGAGCAGCTGCATTCCAGCAGCCACAGTCATCCTGGCCTTTTTTCACATCGATCAGACTGTAGTGGGAAGCCCACGCACATACTAGTAGGATCAAAACAAAGTCAATCTGCTGTCCTGCCGGTAACCAGCGACCATTTAGATTGGATTCAGTAAAAAACTGGTCCACCGCCCCACAGCAGCACAGGAGCCTCGTCCTGTCGCGTCCATTCAACACATGAGACGGTTTCCAGTACACACTCAAATCAAAGGGAAACAATAAGGATTATTACAGAGAAACACCATTAAATCAATAGAAAATAGATTTTCCTGTGTCAACCGTTTGCAATCATTGGACATTTCTGAATGACAAATTCATGTTTCAAACAGGCTTCTGCATCAGCGTAAGAGAAATAGCCCTTAAGTGCAGAAGTGGCCTCAGCCTCATCATCTCCGCTTTGAGTTACAAAAAGGAAAGAAAAAAAGAAAAAGCTGAGGCCTTCGGAGGTGGAGAACTCATGTAATATGCATAACCGCTAGTTCCTTGAGTGTGTTTGAGTGCGAGTGTGTTTGTGTGCGTTTTCATGTGGCAGGATGACGGAGGAGCAGCGAGACAAAGGGAACGTTAGAGGAATAAGAAACAGCCAAACGCGTTTTTTGGACACTTCGGCGCTTCTTCTCTCTCTGACACAAGTGAGAGGACCAAGTCAGTCCACCAGAACACACGCGACAACGTGCATCTTCCTCCTCGGCTCCGTCCACTGCTCGTTCGTTGCTTGCTCTGGGAGGCGTAACCAAATGCTCGGATAGTTTTATGTATGTGTGTGTGCAGTGGCAGACATAATTAACGCGTACAGAAGATGAAGAAAGTTGATTCACATTACGAAGAGCGTTAAAAGCAGAGGGAAAAAATGACTTAAAACGGTGCAGCTCGCAGGATGTGGAAGCATCTAGGGGGGAGGCTGAACGACTGAAACTCCCCCCGAGGGCCGAGCAAACAGGGGATCCAAGGAGGCCGTTGCCAAGATGCAGAAAGCCCTAGAGCCAGTGTTTGGTTTGTCCCTTCTGGGCTACTGTAGAAACATTAGATGCTACAAACAGACTTTTTAAATATACTGGTATCCTCACCACTTGAGGAAGAAAATATCAAATGACATGCAACCTCCCAAAAAACAGCATTAGAGATTGAAAAACAGATATAAGAGATGATCTCAGACAGCTGGGGAGGGAGGAGAGGACGGGGGGGGGGGCGTGAGCGAGCAGGGCCGAAACGTATCAAAGAATGAATCGGGCGCATTGCATGCTCGTGGCCGGGTAGTGTTTCTCCAGTAAATATGAAGGATTTCTGCGTAAATCTGCTAGTGCCCTGTTAAATTAATGGGATTTCTTAAGCTTGAGCACGAATCTAAAGAAAATTTAGATTACTCAGTGCCTATACAAAAAGTGGCACAAACACTGTAACTCACAAGCGGCACATCTATGATTAATGTCTGCACGCAGAGCGCCGTGAGTCACGCGCCGCGAGTCACACGTGAAAAGGTCACAATGTCAGTGTCGCGATGCATCTAAACTGGGTCACATGTGCCAACGCAGGAAGGTAAATCAATCTTTTTCCCATTTATCTGCAAGATGCGAAGGCTCGGCGGTTGAACAAGTTCTCCCTGCAAAAGTCAGGGTTCAGGGCGTGCGAGAGCCTCGAGCCGGGCCGACTCATGATGAAACAGAATGAAACATCAGGAACAGAAAACAAGCCCAAAGAGGATTGGAGGTTGTGAGTGTGTTACGTGCTTGTATAGAGGTTACTCCTCAGCCGCGGTGGAGGGGAGCGTGGGGGGGGGCCGGGAGAACAGGATGAAAGAGTGAGTGACAGGCCGGATAATTGAGCGTTGATTTAAAACACACACACACACACACACACACACACACACACACACACACACACACACAGCATATTAAATAAGACGCAAGCCGCCTGGAGGGCGGCGCAGAAACCTTCGGACCAGAAATGAAAGACCCCCAAAAAACAGTCGGCCCGCGAGGAACCCTGACCTGAAGCAGCTGACCCATCACACACACACACACACACACACACAGCGTGGAGCGCTGGACAGGAGTGGCTACATCTCGTGCCCGAAGGCTGCTGGAAGGGGTTCAGAGACTGCAGAGGTAATCCAACGCTGCCTCAGTGGTGTGTCTGCTCTCTAGGAAACCTCCTCTCGCTCGGTGTGAGGCAGGTACCACGTGGGCTCCGGCGGCGCCGGCGCCACTCAAATAACACGGCAGGTGCTTTGATGAAAGGCAACCTCCTATTTCCATCGTCGCCCTTTCGGACGAGATCTGCATGGCAGCTTTGCCAGGAGTTACGCTGACACAGCAGGCCGGGCTTCCTCGGCATCAGCACAATGCAACTGGATGCAAGCGTGTGTGTGTGTGTGTGTGTCTGTGTATGGGGAGCACACAATCACACACTGCCTTTTCTGCTTCCAAGCAGCCAGGGTTGCGGTAAAAACATCTTCCGATGCAGATGCAGATTAGGGGGCCTAGCTTCAGAGCCTCAAAGGGGAACTTTTCACCGGTAGCTGGGGTTAGATGGAGTTTAGCTGTTAATTAGAAAAGCTTTTTTGGCCAAAGGTAGGTTCACTCAACGATAATCCCCCACAGAGTCATTCATTCATTCATCCTGCTGAGACAGCAGAACATGTTCCGCCAGTGCCAAGAGTGGTAAATGTGTGGCGGTTCTGATTTGAATGAAGTCCTGCAGATGAAGCAAAGGTCGTCTGAAGAAAAATGAATCAGTGGCTGCTACTGATGTAGTACAACAAGAGGATGGCGTCCCGAATGCCCACGAGTAATTAAACCTGCCTCTGCACACATGCTCTTAATTAGTGGTTACCTATATGGGGGTTGGCCGTCTGCAAAGGACGCAAAATTAAATTTAAGGGGTAAACTATTAAGCTATCAAACAAAGGGGGAGATACTGATTTTCAGTATGGGGGCAATTATCTTTTTGAGAAATTAAGCTCACCAAAAAGGTGTCTACAGGTGGCTGCTCTGTGAAGCTGTAAAGCATTAGTACATCACCCTGGTAAATATATATTTACCAAATTAACTTTGATTGCAACAGCCATTCACTTGTATATGGAAGCTCAACTTCCTGATTGCTTCGGCCGACAAGTGTGATGATAAAGGGACAATCAGATCATATTTTGGAAGCATTCTGGCACTACCGCAAATAAAGGGTGTCTTAAATTACAGCATCCCTCGACACAGCCCCTGTACAATTTGGGTTCCCATATTGGTTGTTTGATGAACCTGTCAGCAACACAAGCAACACAAACATCTCCAACTGTACAGATAAGAAGAAAAAACGTCTCTGGTTCATATTTCTTTCAGTGCAGAAAAACACCACTTCAAGTATCGCTTTCAAGTCCTCAACCCGAGTATCTCCCAGAGCCGCTTTTGCAGGAAAACATTTTTCTTTTTTAAACTAGTAAACTACTCCCCTGCCGTCCCATCAACCAAAAGACAAGAACAATAGGCAATCAATTCAGCTCATAAAATTCCCTGCACATTTTATGTAAGCACATAATGTAAATTATCTCCATATGTTAATATGGCAATAACGCTGCAGGAGCAGCGCTGAGATTGAGCTTGTATGTGCAGCGAGCGCTTGTACACTCAGCCGACTGTGTCGTGTCTTCATCCCTGAACAGATAACCGCACCGCCAGAGTCTGCCTGAATGTCGCTGCACAGGCTGAGGGGGGGGATGAATGTATGAATAGGAATAACTGGGGTGGGGGGGTGGTGTCAGCAAAGTCAACTGACCCCCCAAAAAGGTTTTACTTTCCTTTTTGTAGAAATGAAAATAAAACTAATGATCGTGTGTCACTCATGTGCGTCAAATCAATAGTGCTTGTATCTATTTCTCCTTCCCTCTAAAGTGTGGAAATTCATATTCAAATACTTTCTGTTCCTCCTCTTAAAACACACACACACACACACAAAACTCTCACACACACCGCCTCACCAAAGTGCCATGCATCCAATGGTACCTGACCACTAAGAAGAACAGGCCAATGAAATATGCATGGCAGGAGAGAAAGCTCCCCGCATGTGCACACAGAAATGTTCTGCCTTCCCGTCTCTCTGGGCATAAAACATTGATGCTCGCAGCCGAACCGCTGGACGGAGCGCTGAGCTTCCCCAGTGGAGGTTTAGCAAGTTCGCATCTAATTCTGGACGTCCCCTACAGGACCTCGAGGCCAAGAAAGGAAAGTGGCGTTTCCACCCCCCCCAAAAAAGAGAGACTTTTCCTATTTAAAACCTCCCCTTGCCTGGCAGTGTGTGTGTGTGTCTGTGTGAGGTCATGTTCTACCTCTCAGAGGGCCGTCGGATGTTCTTGGGTTGTGCCTCGTGCATTTCTAGCTGTGTGACGGTGGCAGTGGAAGAGCAGATGTGGTAGATGCAGCAGGAGGTGAGCCTTTCAGGGTAAATGCTGATTGCGTACTCCTTCACATTTCTCACTCTGCTCATCTGCAGATGTCGAGCATGTCCATCAGCATATTGGTATTCTCCACAACATTTTGACGTGGCCTTAATTAAAGCTAAAGGCTGATCGCGGAAAGATGTTCAAAATGTCAAGCAGAGTCAGTATGACCTTAATTTGTAACATGCACATACATGAAGATAGCACACACACACAGACACACATTTTTAGAATCTTCCTTTTTTTTAAGGGTTTTACTTTTATTTTTAACCACCTAATTATGGCATCCACCTGTTTAAGTAAAATAGACTAAAGTTGTGAATTATGGCCTTGTAGCTTTCATAACATAATCTATAAGTCTTAGTTTTGTGTTTGACTTTCTTCAATCTTACCAGTTTATAACATTGCAGTCGCAGCACTGCCCATCGAATTACCTCATTGGTTTACACTTAATGATCTGCAACAACAGAAAGAAAAAAGCTCTGAAAACGTTGCTTCTAAGGGACTTCAACTCCAACCTGTAGCCTCGTCTTCACACTAAAAGAAAAATCCAGAATCTTAAAAAAAAGGTTACACCCGGCAGGATTTCCTCACTTTATTTTTGTCCTCGTAATGACTTCATAAGACGAGTAACAAACCACAAACAGTCCTGTCAGCAGTACTGTAACCGTGTGGATCCAAACAGACTTCCGTCTTCAGAGGGAAGGTTGACAAGCGTCTCGTCGGCAGTTTGTTCCTCCCGCTCGCTGGAGAACACACACCTTCTGGTGCAACACAGACAAGATGCACACTTCCAAGAAAAGCTTTGTTCTCTATCTATCTGTTTCAGGTTACCACACTATTCTCAAACACGGTCTCTCAAACACACACAATCGCACACACACTCTTTTTGTTTTGCATTGGGAGGGGCTTAAAGTACTGCGAGCCTGAAGTACTACTTAAAGCGTCACCCCCAACAAACCAGCGCAGCGAGACTTTGACTGAGTTGAATGCGCAGCGTGCTGGCAAATTCTTGACAAACCAACGCAATAAGAATGAAGCGCCCTTTGAAATCGCTAACAAATGAGGCGCGTACGAGCCTCCGCCATCACGCACCGCCGTAAGCAGAACACACGACTCGTATGAGACGGAGTGACGGTGTTACAAAGATCCCCAACTGTTGCTCTCACTGTTGCTCTTTTGTCTTGCTGGCCATATTGTTCAGTTTTTTTTTTTTATTATTATGAGAAAACGTAAACGACCTTGTGTGTCTTGACAATTGGTTTGGTGCAGAGGAGTTAGAAAATGTTGGAGGAATGGATAAAAAGGTGGACGTTAAAAGCTAATTTTGTCCTTGTGCTCAACCTGCATCACTGAGAGTGTTTGTTTGTTTGTTTCACTCTAAGCGGCCCCTTGCTGCTGAACGCATCCCTGCATCGTGCCCCATGCTGTTCCCTGATACAAAAACACATGTTTCTTCTTGTACCGGTTCAGAATAACAAGTTTAAATACTGTATGTTAAGGCCGTGCTTTGTTTTTACGAGACTCCTTCTCTGAGTGAGAGCGGCGGTTTGATAAGTCACGCGCGACCCTGAGCGGAAGACCTGCGTTTAGGAGGCATAATTGTCTTTCCAACAGCAGGCTCTAATTCTATCCTTGCCCTTTCCTTTGCTGGTTCACCCCTTCAAGTGCTATTCAGACACGGGTTGCCTAGCAGCCGCCGTCCTCGAGCTGCTTTCCTTCTTACTTTTTTCTGACTGACTGACGGGCAACAATGTCGGGCTTCTTTTTTTCCTGTAGTAGAAAGCAATGTCAGTGTTGTTTGCAGAGATGAAAGACGGCACATAAGAATGCTATTTTTGAGAAAGGTAGGAGCAATCTTCTGCCGTGTGTCTGTGTGCGCATTCACATCTGAACCAACCTGCAGCCATCTGCATGTATCCAGCCAGGGTGCAGATCCTCCTCTCGCATCCTCCGCTGGGCAGGAAGATGGTGATGATGGCCAACAGCGAGCTGACGGCCAGCAGGGCGCAGCCTCCGGAGCACAGCACCGCGCTGGTCTGAGGAACACAAACGCGCAACGATTTTATTCCAGCCCCGTTCTGTGACAGAAAGCAACGGACTGGCACTCGTACGGTTGCGCTCATTCACATCAGGGGGCGCATTCTTCTCCTGCAGACCGATGCTTGGAGCGTCACGCAGCCTCGAACAAACACGCTCAAGCCTCTGTTTCTGGGCGGGTTATTGTGCAATCTCCTCCAACGGGTCAATGGCACATCTGGGGAAGAGTGCGTTCCTGGACGAGTGGCAGCTTCAAGTTTAAAGGGCCCATATTATGGAAGAATCACTTGTTCTGGGATTTGGGGTGTTATTGTGTGTCTCTGGTGCTTCCACACGCATACAAACTTGGAAGAAAATCCATCCATGCTGTTTTGAGTGAGATACGGGTTTCTGAATTGATCCCGCCTTCAGCCTCTGAACGAGCTGTTCAAAATCCTCAAGGTTTTCTACGTCACAAACCTAGATATTTCAATAATCCCACCCCCTCCAGTCCCGTTTTCCAATCACAGCCCGCCGGCGCCGCCACCACGCCCCCCCGTCAGCCAACCGCTACCGCCGATTCTACCAGCTGTGGGTGTGGCCAAATGAGCTACAGCTCATGAGCAGCAGAAAACAGCACATTCTGAAAGGGGCTGAAACAGAGGGGAGTAGAGGGTAACAATCGTTTCCTACAAGCTATTTCCAGCAAACAACTTCAGAAACATGTTTTCTGGAAAGCAAAGACCTATTTTAACTAGTAGTCAAAATATGGCCCCTTTAAAGCACTTCGGGAGTGTGTGCGTGTGTGTGTGTGTGTGTGTGTGTACAGCAGGTGTGTTCCCACAACCTGCGCTTCGTCCTGGTGCCACTTGATCTTTGTGACATAATAAGACTAACTCTCCAGCTTCAATAGAGCGCCGCCACACATCCTCCTCGGCGCATTTTGAAAACACATCAAGCGAAGTTAGCGAAGAACACTCGTTAGTGCTCAGCATGCAGGGGGGGTGATGGAAGAGACATCTCAAACGCACACAAGGGAATTGCGGCCCACAAAACATGTGTTGTTACGCGCGTTGCAGACGTGACCGACGGGGATGGAGGAAGGATGAAAGCCTGACAGAAGATTTAATTAGCTTGATATGGGTTGTTTGGCAAGAAGGTGGAGCGGGGAGCTGGGAATATTGAATGAGGACGCCGGTGGAAATGATGATGATTGCTCTTCTGACCTTTACTTGTGAGTGTTTGATGAACACGAGTGTTATTGTCTTCTCGATTATCGCACGGCGAACATAAGGAGTGACTGTCCCATTCACATCGGGGTTACAGATCAGCTCCTCAGGGAGCAAAGTGCCCTGCACCAGGGCACCTCGACCCACGTTTCATTTCATTTATGATTCAAACAAGATTATTCAGAAGGGGGATCCTTCTGACTTTAGCGGTGCACTTAAAAAGTGAATGATACTACGCTTTATCACCACATACCACAAAAAATAATGACATTCCAGACATCAGCCTCGGCTTTGTGTAAACAACATTATTAGCATGTTTACATGTGAGACTTTTATTACGTTGTTGAGACTGAGAATCAATAAACACAAAAGGTATGGCTGGTGCTTGGTGTAAATTGGTGCCAGAGAAACCTCTCATTAGATTTTTCCCACCCTGCTGTCCTCCATTCACCACAAGCCTTGAAGGTGCATCATGTCTCCTGTAGGTGAAGCGCAACGTGAGAGGTGGGGGGGGCCTTGGGGGGGTGAGGAGGGGGGAGGCCTAGCCATGCACAGGTACAGCGGCCTCGCTCAATAAACAATAAAAGAGTTGTTATGATGCTGTAGGCCGCGAAATGAAGTCGGACAAGAAACATTTGCATAACAATGTCGTGTTTGTGAGGATAACAAATATTTCCACGCGCGCGCTGTAAATCCAGCTGCTTTTTGTGTTTTCTGTCCCGTTTTCCAGTCACTTAATTATCCGCAAGCACTAATAGATTCATACGCGTGACATTTTCTGTTTCTGCCATTTATAAAAACAGCCCGAGAGACTAAAAAAAGGCTATCACAGCGCAGCACAACTGTTAATGCGGAGAACGGCCAACATTTTAATTAATGCTGTCCCAATTAATCAGTTTCCTGATGAAACAAGCTCATAATCATTACCACTTTTGCTTACAGACGACACAGAAAGATTTGAGGCCTTTTTTCCAACACTGCGCTGGCTCTGAGCTCAAGTTAATTTAGTAGAAAATGAGCCGCAGCACTGGTCCTCGCAGTGATGCTTCCTAAATAGATTGTAATTGTGTGCTAATAACTGATACAGCAACAGCAACAGCTGGAGGACAAACTTTGTGGTGGGAAGAAACACAAGTTTTCATTTGGAAGAAGACAGAAGGTGGATGATTCTTAATTGTCTCTTTAGATCTCTCCTTGCCTTTGTTGCGGGTCTAAAAACTGTGGGATTTGACACAAACGCACAAATGAATCTCTAAATGAAGGTAATCACCCGGCGGCATGCAAATTTTGCAATGCTTATAAAGTTGAGATTGTTGGTGGAGATAAAGGGGACCGTGTCCTGGATTGCTTCTCAGATTGAGGGTACTTTGGTTCTCGCTCTGTTTTAAATAAACGTCCTTATTTCGTAGCTAAACAGTGACAGATTCCTCGTTGATAGATTGGTCATCAAAACATATGATATATATATCCGCCCAGGAGCCTTCATGGGAGTACCTGGCACCATCATAAAGAAACTGTATTGGTTTCCCATTGCAAATGGCCCACATATTGATAAGCCTGTTGGAGACCAATAACCACACTGTTACAAAAACCCTTCATCCAGCTGCTTAGAGTAATAACGGGACGTCTGAACGCGACTCTTTGGCTTCCAATTACATTAAGGAAGTCAGGGACTACACACGACAGGCCAATGAAATTTCATTGTCCCCTCAAATTGGGGGTTACAAGCCGAGGACGGCAGGGCACGTCTCATTAAACTCCCTTTTCCTTTCCGAGCCGCGGTTACAAGTTAGAGCGCAGGGTTCTGAAAGACGCAGTTGACGCACGTCCGCCGCGCCTTGAGAGAAATAACCCCACCACTTCAAAAACAACGCCTGGCCTCTATGGAGGACTTGCGTCTGTGCCCCAGTGTGTGTTGCCTTAATGGTGATGTAATGTTCTGTGATGCGAGCTCGCCTCCGCCCTCCCATCGCTGATCAGCATGCAGCAGCGTGAGAGCCGGCGGTCGCACTGAAGCGTCGGCCTCAACATGTTCTGCCTCTAGAAGCCCATTAGCGCCACAGACGCAGCTTCCCAGAACGCCTCCGAGCCGCCAGACGTGGTTCTGCAGCATCCGTGTGAACCGCTTCCCTTCTGTGGAATCCTGATAATCCCGCAGAGTGCGAATACAAAAACAAGCAGCGCCATGCACCTCTTAAATGAATACGCTGAATAATACATCCATTTTCCTCATTGGTCTTCACTGGGCGGAGCTTGGCAGAGGCGGTGCAGTAAGCGCCTGTGTGTGTCTGTGTGTGACAGTCCTCTGAATGGCTGACAAAGCTGCGTGTACAGAGTGAATACAAGATGGAAAGGAGATGAGGAGGAGAGAGGTGAGCGGAGATTAATCACCTGGCAAGTGGATGGAGTGTCCATTTGTGCCTCGGGGACAGGCCGCAGATAGGATGTGACATTCAGGAGCACTTAGGAGGACATGGAAGCGCTCACCGTTCCCTCTCTCACACACACACACAGAGACATGCACATGCAGCACAGCATGCAAACAAGTGTACGTTCAAGGGGGGGATGATTCTGTTACGGTAGATTGAAAGGTTGTGACACATTATAAAGTCCCGCTCTGAGTAGGACCCTGAGGTGCACCTGGGGGCAAAATAACACCTGTTGCCTAATATATGAAGGCTGGAATAAGGTTTTTGATGTATGGCTGAATATCAGTTCCACATGTAAATATGACTAACGGCTTTACTTTCATGAACCTTGTGCAGGTTGCAGTGAGTCAAGTATGTCTTAAATACATCCAATTACAATGGAAATGTAGCTAAAAATGTGGCCTAGTTTGTTGCATGTTGCTATATTTTATTTTGGAAATAATTTACAGAGTTTCATTCAGTTCAATTTGACTGTTTTAAATGCATGAATATAAATAGTATGCTACATAAACACAATCCCGGCTTATTTTTTCATGTTTATTACCCAGCATTGGACAAGAGACGTGGGGATAAAATCAGTTACTCTCACATTCACATTTTAGTCTCCGATTAACCTCACCTGTATATCTTTGGACTGAGGGAGGAAGCCAGAAAAGCCCGCAGGAACATGCAAACTCTACACAGTCAGACCAAACCCCTTCCAGAAGCTGGCGAGGTTTGAACCCAAGACCTTCGTGCACTGAGGCCACAGACAAAACCACTACGCCACCGTGCAGCCCTTCACGCAATGTAAATGATCCTGAACTATTGTCCGTCTCCGTTGTTATGTTGAAGAATCTGTGGGGAATAAATCCCCATATCGCGCTACAGTTATTCTTTGAGACATAGTTCTACGACACAGCCAGCGTATATATCATTTTCTGCCTCAAGCCTGCCTCTGTAATTTGTCCCTCAGGGGGAAAGGAGATCTTCAGGGAGAGATGTTTTTCCAAAAAGCCTTGTAGTGAGCATACTGATGTCTGCAGGAAACACGCTATTCACACGTACTATACGCTCTTAACTGCAATGTTAAATCAGCAGATGTGGGGGCTAAGGCTTTAGCAATTTGGGCTCCCATTGTAGTGCCTAATACAGACATATTTGAGAAGTAAACCTCATAAACCTTCTCCCCACGTAAGCAACAATGTGTTCTACAGCTTTGACTGACAGGCCTCTTGTAGTTGCTGATGTTAGCTCCTTCGCTCACTTAGTTAGCATGTGTTGCTAGAAAACAGTTAACTTGCCAACTGAAGTTGATGTTTCCTCCAACCTCCCCTTCTGCTGCTGCAACAGAAAAACTGACAAGTGACTACAATGCTGCCACAAAGAGGGAGCAGAATTTTTTTTATCAAAGCAATGACATTAAAATGAATAATTAAAAGATGAAAAGCTTAAATAATTGAATGTGCTCTGAGAGAGATACTTTTCAGCACATTCCTCTTTGATCCCACCATAAGGGCTGATTTAGTGCCGCTGTTTTGGTCTTATTTTCACATTTTACCAATTGGCCAACAGAGATATTTCTTGTCGCCGTCTTCACAGAATCTCCCAACACAAGCTCCTGCTCAGTTCGGGCCATGAACTGGGACTTTTATAACGTTTTGTGCCATCGCTGCTTTTCAGTATCGGATCGTTCCCCAACGAGAGCCAAGAAACACAGCAACAGTGGAAGGAGTTCACACGAGACGCCTGCTGCTGAAAGCAGAGCTTTAAAGTGGTGTTGAGTCTTTGGTGTCATGTTAAATGAAAACACTTGGGGAATCTCTCGTACAGTGAGACAGAGTGACGCTTTCTCACACAGTGGGAGTCGAATGCACTATGAGAACCTGTCCAGAAAACACATATTGCTGTTCTTACTCCGGCTTTTATTGCGTGGACACGCTATTTACTAACCAAACGTAGTTTGTAATAGTTAGTTACTTTCTGGTGGATGTGTGTGTATTTGAAGCACACTCATTTCCAAAATGTAAGGCTTATTCAATCAATGTGTGAAATCTGCATTGGTCAAATATCTAAGATTATTTCACCTGTCAATCAATCACTTCATACTATGTGAAGCACAGCGGTACACTGAATGCCACTGTCTGGAGAGCGAAGGGACGTCTGGCCTCTGCGGTGATGAATGAATGCAAGTAACTGTTAATCGATGTGACAAAGCTGCTCCATGACCCCGTGTCAGTATCAATGATTGGCTAACTGTCTTCACACTAGATCCATTTCCATAAAAGTGCGCTATGCACAGTATTATATTTGAAAACCTGCATTTTTCTTTTCAACATGAACACCTTATTCCGTAAAAACATTTTTTTTTTTTACTGCGTGTCAGAGTCCTTTCTGATATAAATGTTCCCATAATGCACCAAAATATCTGTAACAGGTAACAACAACAAGTAAACGTGAACAAATGAGCATGTCAAAGTATTTGGACCCCTTCATTTTCCCAAATGGAAATGTTCTCTATGTTTTATCTCGTAATCGGGTTGGACGGCCAAGAGGCCCTTGTTTTGTTTGATTAGCAACCACCACTAACTTTATTTGTGTATTAAAGCTGCGCATAAACCTTTGCTTTAACAAACAACTTCTGACTTCTCATTGCGCAGCCAAGTTAATTAACTCCGAACCAGTTGATGGACATACGCCTTATTTATTTAAGGTTTGCCTGCAATTAGCTTGACATTAGACAACAAAATCCAGAGAAGCATCTTAACGTGTGGCCTTAATCAACACTCTCTTTACAGATTGTGTAATTCAATATCTTTACTACTGCAAGATTGTTAGCAGACGGGTGATGCAGTTTTTTATTCTTTCTGATTTTCCCATTAGCGTTAAACACTCAACTACATTTTTTTGGCACGATGAAGCCCCTCTATCTCCATTGTGTTCTCATTTTTCAAAAAGCCGTTTAGAAGATTTATTTTCTGTCTGGTTAGAATCTGAATGTAAATTGCCTCGGGGAACCTGCCAACTTGCCGGAGAACTGCAGTGAGTCTCAAGTCCCACAACTGCTGGAGAAAGACATAAAGCACAGCTTTAGTTTCACATCAGAAAGAGGACGTAGATGCATTCTGGTATATATCATCCCAGCGGGGAATCATCTTTATAAAAAGTCTCCGGTGGAGCAGCGCAGACAATGACTCACACAGAGGATGTTATGGAGGGTCTATAGGACACAGATGAAAGCTTCTATTTTAGGCACATTGATCTGAGAAAGGAATACATCCGTTTCCAAATGCTGATAAACATCACAAGAAACCCTGTGAAAAGTTAGGCGATGAGTCAAGTCCCTCCTTGATCCACTGATCATGATGATAATGAGGGGTTATCAGTTTGCAGCTCAAACACACACACACACACACACACACACACACACACACACACACACTCTCAACTTCTTTATAGGCCCCTCCTCTCTCCTGTCCACAATAGGGTACAGGATCCCTTACCGTTTGATTTAATGATGACATCCTCAGAGCCAGAGGTTTTTATTAACAGGCTGCTGCTGCTGGTGGAGGGTGTGGGGGGGGGGGGGCTGATGGGTAGACAAAAGGAAGGAACCCCGGGCAGAGCTACTCCCTTCTCCTCTTTCTCCAAAGATGAGGAGAAAGCTATAATTGAATTATAGCGCAACTGATATTTTGGAATAACGCCTTCGCATCCGGCCCCCCAAGAGCCTCTTCAAAAGACACCGGCAGTGGAATTTTGTCTCTTGACTTTGCAAACAGATGCTTATGAGAAAAAACAGATTATGAAGCGTACTGTTAATATTTTTAATCAATTCTTTGGGGGAAAAATAGAGCTGTTAATCAGCAGTCTGTTTGCTCAAGAAAATCCTTATTCATGGCATTGCAACAGTCTAGTTGGTGCATGAAGAGGCCCAATCTAGAAATGATGTTTCTAAGCATTACGGGACAGAGAGACAGACAGAGAGAGATGGGAAGAAGAAACACGTACTCTCACTTAGTAATATTTACTGATAAGATGTAAGGAATCAAGTCAAAATAAAAACATCAGTCCGCCTACTCAAACTGTCACAAGCATAATGTCTGACTTGAAAGGTTTGTACAATGCACCTTGAAAAGCTGTATATAGAATGAATCTATGTAGGAGCAGCCTGGGATGCAGTCACATGTATGTGTCAAAGATTAGACTCAGGATTTTACATGAGTCCGTATTTCTTTAAAGCTGGTTTGAAATGTATCTGGAACTTGTCAGAGCAACAAGCCCTTAAGCCCCGATTTATTGACAGTTAGCTGGATTATAAAAAATACATGTTGGACTGAAAAGCCGTATATGAGGTCATATTCAGGCACCAAACACATTATGGTTACTCTTTTAGATGAGAAGATGCAGTTTATTAAGAAACCAATATGATCTTGTTGGTGTTATTTACACAATTTAGCTTTACCTATACGGGATGAAATAAACAATTGTGACATATACTCAAAGCAGGCTTTTAAATATAGTGTCATTTAAATAGTATATCTTGGGAAATTAGTATATTTATTTTACTTTTTGAAAGACATTAGCAAGTTTTTAATTAGTCCAAATGTGATAAAAATTTGGAGCTAATAATCAAAAATGTAAATACTTCACAGCATACAGGAGAATAATTAGCTGCACGGGCTGAATTAGCGCTTCAAAGTGATGTTCTTTGTGCTCATTATTGTGCCACGATGACTTGTTGTACCTAATTGTTGTGTGGAACAGTAACACATAAAAACAGACCTGTCCACGACTAAAGGGTCTGTTGCTGGGAGGCTTCCCCCCCCCCCCCCCACACACACACACACACACACACACACACACACACAGACACACACACACCAGCACCAGCTGCATGCTGATCATGGTTTTGACTGCCTTCATTCTCAGGGAGCTACTTTTGTTCAAAATAACTAACCAGGACTGAAATAAAAAAAAAAAAAAAAAGAAAAGGCTTTGTTAGAATTTACCGGATACCTTCACCCTGATAACATTGTGTTGGCCTGATTTAGCGAAGCCACATTTTAGCAGCAGGGCTGTCAGATATCCTTTTGTAGAAATGTTAGAATTAATACCACATGCGGCTGAAACTTTACATGAGTCGCTGTCTTTAAATCACTATGCAAAAAGGAGAGTGAGCTTCTTTCAACGAGCCGGTTGGAACCGGAAGACTAATCCCAGATGAATGGTGGGTTTGCAGGTTGGCGTGACCAGAACAGATCTCGCCACCGGTTTGTGATAATACATCTGAACAGATAGCGGACACAGAGCGCGGCCAACAAGGCCTGGCCTCCTCCACCTGTAATGGAGATGTCCATAGGAGAGTGTGTGGGAGGCCTTCCTTCAGCTCTCACACCCTCAAACACTCACACAGCGCAGCTCGCTCTTACATTTATGCATGATCTGCACTGCAACCGGTCCCGAGTGCACATTTCATAATTCATGCACACTGTACTGTAGCGACTCAAAAATGCTACTTTATCAGCCTCCCCCACTCTGCTTTATTTCATCTGCAAGTTGAACCGGTCTGCGTTGCAGTCAAGATTGCAGAAAAACATCCTGTCACCCCACCAATGGGCTTGTGGTGCAACATTCACAAAGGTTTCAAATCACCTAACGAATATCTCCAGAAAGCCCCGCCTCGTAAGTTTTACACCTCAACATGGAGCGTGCCTTTTCTAATGCAGATCCTCCTCGGGGCTAACAAACAAAGTGTGTTACCAGGTCTGCATCTCCGTTGCATCAGTCTGATGAGGTATCAGAAGGAGCATCAGTGGAATGTTAAGCAGCCCGAGGCCCCGGCGGAGGCTTCGAGGTGAATGATGAACGAATGATGCAACCGGACAACAACACGGTGCTGAGCTCCAACGCCGTGACAGTTCATCAGCCGACGGTGGGTCACTAATTACGGTGAGTTATGGGATCTCTGTGGGGGAAAACTGATGAATGAAACATGAGTTAAGCGTGTGTGCGACCATAAATTATGCTTTCTTTAATAACAATAGGACCATGTCAACAATTATATGAATCTAAAAGCTTGATGCAATTCATGAAGAGTGCTTTACAGCAAAGGGGAGTTGTGGAAGAATAACCGTCAGCGATTAGCAGCTAGTTTTATTAAAGTCATTACTTACTGGGGTTCTAAAAGGGAGTGAACACAAAATGCACAAATCGCCTTCGTCTAGCCTTGAGAGGGTTGTGACATTGTCACAGGCGCAAACAGATATTACACTGATAGTACAAGTTGACGTGCATCCAAATGACTTTATTATGACTCTGCTTTAACAAATTACCTGCTGCGTTTGCCCGCATTCTGCTCTTCTTTTCATTCAGCTATTTCACTGCTGCACAGCAGGGAATTCACTAAATCTGGGAATATTTTACTTACTTGCTTTTGGTGAGAGTGAAAGGGCACTTGAATTAACTTGAAGGGCACTCGAAAAGCGTAGAAGTTTTCCGAAGCGGTTTTCCACAAGTGAAAACCAGTGTGCGCGCTCTGTGATTCGGACTGTTTTCTTTGTAATCTTTCCCTTGACCAATCTTTTCCCAGAGTTTCATTCAAATCGGGCAAGCAGTTTTTCTGTAGTCCAAAGATAACTAAACCAATAGCATTCGATCATAAAAAACCTTCTGTTGTCCATTTTAACTGTGCAAGCCGTAAAGGCAGCTTTAGTCCACATAGAATCAGTAATCATTGCATCAGACATGCAATGATATTCTCATTGATATAACACTGAACAAGTGTGCACACTGGAGGATTGTGGATTTCTCCTCTCTAAAGCTGCACAACTCGCTCTGGGAGTCAGGTGAGAAGTTGTGTTCGGGAACTCTGCTGGATCCCAGGAGCTTTGTGTTTTGATGTTGCAGGAATTTGTGAAAAAGTGGAGCATTGGAAAAAAAAAAAAAAAAAAAAAAATACATCCGGACACAGCGAGTAAGGTATCACAAAAATGTTGTTTGCTGCATCGCCTGCAACTGGCATCTTGCAGATGTATTTACTGTACCAAAGGGTTATACCTGCAACCCCTGTGCTTTGACTACTGATGAAGGCTCCTTTTTTTTAAATCAATACATAAACTACGCGCAAGATCCACAGGGAGGGCAGCGGAAGTGACAGCCCGCTTAACAGATGGGCGGCGGCCCTACCGGAGCCCGCTGACTCAGGTCCGTCCCCCATGGAGGAAACAGCGCTCGATTATGCTGTCCCATACACGCCCCCCCCCCGTTCTTCAATCAGCGGGGCAGTTTGCCGCGTCTACCTGGGAGCCACAGGTCAAAGAGGGTTTCATTCAGAAGAGAGATGAACTCCCCCAGTGTCGACGCGTGTGTTGCTGCTGCTGGAGTCCAATCTTTTCCTCACTATGTTTCGCTGTGAGCGCCGCTGCACCAGATGTAAATGATCTCCTGCTGCACTGTGCCGTCCATCCATCAAGGCTGATGAGATCATAAATCCTTCTGCTCCTCGGCCGGACTCATTTCTTCTCTGCTTCTCCTAGATGGGTTTTGAAACATATCAACATGTTTCCGCTACGTCGCCTCTTCTTCTTCTTCATCACCATCATCATCATCCGACCATGCTGCCTGTTCTATCCATCATGCGGACAGCTGCTCCTCCGCACATTCAATTCCTCTCCCGTGCGCTGGCTTTGACCTCGTGACCCGACACACTCCTCGAAAAACCTCCGGACGCTAGAGTGGGACTGGATTGCCTTGAGCAGCCTTCCTGTGTGTGTGTGTGTGTGTGTGTGTGCACGGCAACAACAAGTTCCTTCATATTCTTTCACATTGTTCTTCTAAACCAAACTACATTTAGATCATTTCTGCAAGTGAGATTCATCGGAGTGACCTTGAAGTCATGGAGAGCTTTGGGAGCAGTCTCTGCTTGTAGCTGTAATTCCATTTAAATGTCACAGCGTATTTCAATGATTAGCATTGAAATTGTTATGGCCAATAGAAAGCCATCGTGAGAACAATTATAATTGACCATTAAATCCCAATGTAAAAATTGAAGAAATTGCCTCGAGTTGCTCCTAAATACAGTGTTGATGTGTATCTGTTGATCTGGGGACGATCTGAAAACATAAGGCCTTTGGCCTCGGTCGCTGCTGCCTCCAGCGCAGAGGCACACAAGTAAAAAGATAAAGGCACCTCGTCCTCATTACATTTAGCTGATGCTTTCATCCAAAGCGACTATCAATAAGTGGATTTCAACCATAAGGATACAAACCCAGAAGAACAAGAAACAAGAAAGCCGATATAATGGCTCTTATCTATAGCAACACGTATAAGTACAGGAGCTGCAATTTGTTTTTTACTCAAGTTGCTGTATGTTGAACTGAATCACAAGCCAACATTTAATGAGACCAGTAGGTAGTATCTTAAAAAGAATGTTTTAAAACTCATGGTGCGCTTTCAAAAAGAATGAGCAGTTACGCATCTAGTTTGCACCATTCGTAGTTAACGGTGTAGTAAATGCCAGCCGCCGGCCCTTTGAGTCTTCCACAGACATCAGCATAGTATTGACAAATTACTGCTCATGCAAACAGCAAAAAATAAATACCGGTCCGACATTTTAAATTCTAAACTATTCCAACAGTTATTGTATTCAAATTGCATCACGCAGCCATAAACTGGAGCTTTGGTTTATAGGTCAAACGAGGGTAAATGCTAATTCTGGCTCTCCAAGTAGTAAAAGAAAAAAACAAGAATCAGGAACCATCCAAATGGCCTATTCATCCCCAAATCTAGCAGAGCAAAATGCTCCTCTGTATACACATAAATGGCCATTAGTTCTGTCAACAGACAGATGGCGGCCCTGAAGTAAACATGCACGGTGTGATAATAAGTCAGCGCACCGCACATTTCATGCGGGTACTTGCTGTCAGAAGGAGAAGGCATCCGTCTCTTACAGCGCAGCTTCTCCTGCTCCACCGTCCGAAAGACAATTTATGTACCTGGTGTAAGTCAAGGCGAGAAGACAATTACAACAAAGTACTGTGGCAGCGGTTACTGTACATGAGCGGGAAGCAGTGTGGTAGGGGAGGGCCGGAGGGGGCGGGGGGGGGGGAGGAGGAGGGGAGAGGGGTTGATCGCCGGGAGAAATAAAACGTGCCCTGCGCACTTTGCTTCCAGTCTGTGTTCACGGGCAAGTGCGCCGACAACAAGAGGCCGGGCCAAAGGTCAAGGAGGAGCAAGGGGAGGGGGGGGGTCAATGGGCTGGAGGCATTTACAGGTGAAAGGAAGCTCACTATATCAGTGAGTGCGCCGGAGGCTAGAGGGGCTTACTGGTTCAGAGCAGTGGCGACTTTGTTTGAACGCTGATAATGTGGCGCTTCTGGAGGGCAAGAAAGGAAGGACTTTTATTAAATCAACTTACTGGGTCGTCTTCTTTCTCTTATGTTGTAATGTTCTTCTGCCATCCCTCCCTGAATCCCAAATTACTGCGACAGCGCCGACACAGGCAGCTGCACTCTGACGGGTGAGAGAATTTCACTTTGCCTCTTTTCATCTTGCTGTGCTTAAGTGATACGTGTATGTGTGTGTGTGTGTGTGTGTGTGTGTGTGAACATCACTCTTGAGTTGTCTAATCATACATGCGCTGTGTAACGTACTGTACACAAACCAAAAGAAAAGTAATGAGGTCACCTAGAAAAAGGCCCCCAAGACAAGTCAGCCTTGTGTGTCCCGCTTCAACCCGGGGGAGGGAGGGAGGGGAATTGCACACATTGGACCTCATAACGTAATTTATAACATTCAACCACACTTCCCTACAAATGGCTTTCCACCGCAGAAGGTTCCACCAATAGCATTAAAGGAGGAAGGGGGAGAAGCACTGAGGCAGAGAAGCAGAAAGGGAGAGAGAGAAGCACTGAGGTAGAGAGAGGCAGAGAGTCAGAGAGAGAGGAGATTTACTGCTACAGTAAATCTGAAGGAGCAGCTCCAGCCTGCATCGAGGACAAAATGAAGGCTTTCTGTCCACTGGGGGTTTCACAGCCCTCTGCCAGTCCGTTGAACCGCCGTATTTGTCAGAAAGCGGCAGGGAATGCACCAACCTCCTCTGGACTGTGTGTGTGTGTGTGTGCGTGTGCGCGTGTAGGACCTCAGCTGCCGCCGGCCCAAAACGCAGACCCTTCAAATCGCGAATCAGTGGCGGAGATGGGGCGGTTAGCCAAACGCGTTCCAAATAGCATTTTTTCTACCAGTAATATTGTTCAAAACAGCACCAAACTTTGTCAGTAGCTTGCTCAGGGTCCCTACACATAAAACAACGACCTAGTTAGCGAACCCAGAATTTATCACAGAAGACTTTTAAGAACACTTCCCATACGACTCCATGCCTGCTCCTCTCGAGAGGAAAGACTGTACAAGTCAAACGCGTTTGGCTAACCGCCCCATCTCCGCCATTGCTTCGCGATTTGGGGCTGTAGCATATTTGGGCCGAACTCTGTATTGGTTGATCGACGGAAAATACTGTCTTCACGGCTTATTTGACGTGTTTTAATGAAGAAAAAGAGCTTTTGTTCAATTAGCGCTGGACTTACACTTTAAGTTAGAAATTCAATGTAGGTCCTTCAAAATAAGTGATGTTGACTTTCTTGTATACTGTCAAAACTTCAAACTACTTTATGTTGAGCTCTGGTGGATTCAGTCCTTTGGATCTACACATGGCTGACTTGTAGTCGTCAGCACACACCGAAGCTGAATTCATCAGATTGTATTGAACTCCCTCTGGAGCCACAAAAAGGAATGATACACTTTTCGCCCCACATCAGCAGTAATACTCCCCGAGACCTATAAACATACGTTGGTGTGTAAAAATCGGTGGAAATCCCTTTAAGGGACTACAGAAATGATCATGCTGGTGAGGTGAGGTATGTTTCCACCCCCCGTATTAGTGCTTGGTTTGAACATTGCTTTTGACTTAAAAGAAACTTAACAGGCGTTTTCACTTCTGTTGAAAGTGGGTGGAGCCAAGATTGGAAATGTTATACCAATGAAAATAACAAAAATAAAAGAAAAAAATCTATTTGTCCTGCCCTAACAAGATGTCAATCATTTATGACAGTAGAGGAGAGAACTAAAAACACTGTCTTATCTATTAGTTCAATTGACTTAACATTGTAGAAAAGCACGTAAAGATACCAAATCAAACTAAGTAGAGTAAGTTAAAATAGTTACTGAATGTTTATGTGATTTCTTTGGAACCCTCCAGACATTTTTAGATCATTAAATTGGTATATTGAAGCTGTAATCCTCCACTGAACTTGTTACTTAATATATGCTGTGCTACTCGTGGAATATTTCTCCACAGAAGTGTAAAACCTACATACTGGCATGGTGCTTTAAAATCATTTTACTTATGACAACAAAATGAAATAGCTTTCTGTGTGAATGAGCCTCCTTTTTCCTGTTAAAACTATTCTCATTAATAAAGGACGGCCGAGACCGCAGCCGAGCAGCAGCAGCAAGACAAGAGAAGTGATTTCCATTAAATGAGTTATCCATCTACTTAAAACTAGCTGTGGCTCACTGGGTGGTGAAATGACATTTAGAGCGTCTTGCAGGCTTTCCGCTCAAGTAAGTGTTTTTCATAGGTATATGGCAATTAGGCCTGGTAAAACATCTGTAATTCATCTTCCTGGCGCGTGTGCAGATTGTTTTGTGTCGCGCGTCAGGCGGCGTGGGGCAGACAGAAGACGAGGAGGAACTCACGCCGCTTTCCAATCAGTGTTCCTGGAGCTCGGCCTGCACACGAGATGACCTTGACATTTAGTGGCAAACCCACTGTGCGAGAAGCCCAAAACACGGGACAGCAGACAGCTGGCAGCCGCCACCTCCTGTGCGCACACACACACACACACACACACACACACACACACACACACGTCTACGCTGTTGGCTGGTCACCACAGAACCCGAGCTAATCCAACTCCAGTGTTTAGCGCTGTGAAGCAGCTGGAAGCACATAAGCCGTTAACAAGTTGAGGTGAAAACGTTTTCTGGCGGGCCCTCCCTCCTTCTCCTCTTCCTCCTCCTCCTCCTCCTCCTCTTCCTCCACACTCTGCCTCGCTGCAGCTTGCTGCACCTCTCTTCCACTGACAGGTTCGACCCGGCAACCGCCGTACTCACACTTTCACGCTTCCCTTTGGACACATGTGCGCTCATGCTTGCGTGTACACAAACACGCTCGCACACCAACCGCTACACTCTGCCTGCGCTGATGGGAAAATCAGCCGACCAAGCAGAAAGAGGCGGAAGAAGCATTGATTCATGCAGAAGAGGCTGTTTGGGCTGGCATTGCTGTGGCAAGAAGCTAAATGAGCGCTGCGATGATTAAGACTTTCATTGATCATGGATTAAGTTACAGCAAAGACCATTTTCAAACACTTACATAGCATCAACGCTCTGAACGTGCATCTTAAAAGGTAGAGTATGTAGGATTTGCCGTGATCTAGTGGTGAGGTTGCAACACGGCCCGTGTGAAACACAAACACTATTCCTATTGTGAAAGACTATTCCTATTGTCTGTTGCTTATCTACTTAATGATATCATACTGCTTTTCCCCCCAAATGTGCTTTTTGCGTAGTTTATTTCTGCTGTGCGGGTTGGGATTAGATTAGTCCGACAACCGTTCACCCAAGCCTCTCGCTTCTCTTTATGAAAAGAAAAAAATAAGGACAGCATCAGGAAATAAAAAGTCACTAAAGTGATGCAGGAAACCAAATCACAGTCATTAGTCGTCAATTGTGCCGCCTCTGTTTCAGCATACAAATTGATCACAACTCAAAAGTTTCTTGCCAACCTGTTTACAATCCGTACGCGTTTTGTGTGTGCGTGTGCGTGTGTTTAAATGGAGATACCCTGCAGGTACTGCAGGATATTAGAAATAATTTGACGACTTGGTTCATAACTATTAATCAAATTTAGTATACACCAGAATGCAGCCATGATTCTGGAACTATGTAATCAATAAAGTAATGAGAATATTGTAAAACCACTTTAAATTTGGAACCGAAATGCATGCATGTAAAGCCTAGTTTATGCTTCTGCGTTTTCAGAAAAACGCAAGGACACCCACACGCAGGAGCCCCTTGCAGGTCTTTTCACCCCCTCTTGCGTGTTCGCGTGCGTCAACCAATTTTTCTAGATTTGCGTCTCCCAGGGGCGTGGCCACTACCTTTCACACCTTTGCTGATCTGCATAAATACCTGAGGGTGCTCAATGGGCCGCTCTGTGGCCTGGTGATTGCAGAGACCAGTGGCTCCTCGGCTGAGATGTTCTTTTGACACACCTTTTCATTCCAAGATGCCTTCTGTCCGTCCGATGTATCTTCATTTTTGAAGCACAACAGTACCCTGGCAGCAGTGGGCTGCTGAGCGGCAGCTCAAAAAGCTTTTTGACAGCGTGAAGCGGCAACAGAAAAGCCAAAAGGAACCATCGGCCTGCCTTCCGGGGAGCCTTTGCCCCTTCCTCTTCCTCCTCCTCCTGCCCCATCCTGGCTCAGCTTATGTTTTCAAAGTGGGCCGAGAGTCCACTCCTCCATTCTGACCAATGGACGTGGGACTGTGTGTGTGTGTGTGTGTGTGTGTGTGTAACATTTCTTCTCTATGTGCCACGCTGTCGCCTACATGTGCAGGTTTAGCGTCTTAAATGTGCTGTTGACAAGTTTGGCAAATGGAGGCCGTCAGCACAACACTCTCTTGTGCTCGGGGAGTGGTGGAGTAATGAAGTGGCTCTGATAAAAGCTCAATGGCCGCTCCACCTCCAACCGCCAGCAGTGAGGCACGTGTTGGACTTGAAGCTCCATCAGCCTCCATCACTAACAAAGTGTGGGAGAGAAAGCTCATAACTGATGCTGCTAATTGACTCCCTGGAAACTGGCCCACTGGCCAAATGATCAGCGTGAGGCGCAAACACTAAGCGGACGACACACACACACACACACACACACACACACACACAACCGGCTCCGTGAAGTCTTAACACCCCCACCTTCCCGCACTTCCTGCTGCAATCACAGTAGCAGCCACTTATTAATATATCCCTTTCAAATGCTAATTCCCCTTCATGCATAAATCATAACTCCAGAGGTGGCTGCTATAGTCTAACATTATTTTTAGGTTTGTTTGTGTGTGTGCGCATGTGTTGGGAAGTGCATCAGGATGTCCGAGTCAGGCAACCTTCTGTGAGGTGAACACAGTGGGCTAAAACATCTGGAAAGTCACATGAAACCACTGTGGCGGCACTGAGATAGCAGCTGATGGAGGAGTGCATGTTGGGTTATAAACGACTCATTTGACCCATCTGAAGTTGAACTAAACGATAAACGGCGTGTTGTGGATGCAAAGTGAACAGGTGTGATTTCATTTAGTTGGTTTCTTAGATCAGTTATCATTCTTTCTGTAACTCTTTCCCGCCATGCCTCCCTTCACCTGAGGGCCCAGCCCGCTCTCCCTCCGCCCACGTGTGATGGACGCGCATGGTTACCTACCTGCCAGGAGCTGGAGGGGATCTCAGCGAATTTGCCCAGTCCCCCAAAGGTGTAGCAGCGGTACATGTGATCCAGAGACTCCGAGCAGTGCCACAGCAAGCCGAAGCTCACGGAGTCCTGGTGGTGGTGGTGCTGCTGCTGCTGCTGCTGCTGCTGGTGTTGGTGGTGGTGGTTGCTGTTCCTCAGCTGGTCCTTAACAATCCAGGCGGGGGATATGAAGCTGAAACTGCACACGGCGACCAGAGCGGAGGACAGAAGCACCCAGAAGCATCCCACGCAGCTGAACATGTTGACAGCTCGGGGCGGAAAGCCCGGAGACAGACCCAGATCGAACCCGAACCCGGCTTCTTCTTCTTTCTTCTCCCGGCCCAGGAGCGAATGCATTTGGAGCGGACGCCTTCTAGAGCCGGACTTCAACTTCAGCCCTCTCGACCGGCACTATATCAGCAGAGAACATCCGCGGCGGCGCGCCTGCGTGCGCGTGCGGAACATCTGGTCTGGACGTATAAACCACGAGAGAAAAAAGGGTCCAGAGCGGGAGGAGTGGAGGCGATCAAATGGAGAAAAAAAGTCAAGTCATCTGCGTCTCCACTCCTGAATGAGCCTGAATGGGGCGGGGGGGGAGGGGACGCACATACGCGCGCGAGAGATGTTTGTCACACCCAAAAATGGATGCGCAGTTGTCAGTTGTCACACCAATGCAGGTGGAGGAGCAGTTCAACGCGGACCTAGAGGACCGAGCATGTCGCGGAGCCAGGGAGGTCTCCTCTGTACGACTTGTCCTGCTGCGCTTCAGGACGGACAACGGCGCACTTTACGTTTCTGAAGAGTGCGCCTTACTGCGTCGAGCTCGCGCAGCTTAAATAGGCACCGCTTCAGGGAGGGATTTTCAAAGTAATACTCCGCGATAAGAGGCGCAGGGAGGTTAATGTCAGGGCATTGTAAAGTAGTCGCAGCAAAACATTTTTTTTTCAATAAATATGATTACAAATAACTGTTTGTTAATCACCACGACGAGGCTGCTTCTCAGTGTCCATCTGTGAAACAATGCATTGTGCTGCTCTGAAGGAGCTTTTTAAAAGACTAAATAACTTATGGTGATAACATGGAATAATGCTGTAGTGGTTGCACAATGTGAAATGTAGCTGTTTTTTGGTCAGTCTATTTCAAATGTTTTTATTTGAGTCCGTTTTGGTCTTTTTGGTTTAAGGTGTCCCCATTTCATGGAGCACTTCGACCCAACTAATTACCTCGCCTGAGATTATAAAGTTGGTATAAATCTGATATGGTATAAAAAGTTTAGTTATGCCAATTCAGTTTCATCCTTTCTATTTTACTGTGTTTCTAGTGAGCGCAGCTTTAAAACCTAATACGTTTATCAAAGCAGAGAATATTATCTAAATGAGTAAACAATACATCCTTCGCCATAAACATCAGCAACTGAAAACAACTTTTATAAAAGTGTATGTCAACGTTTTAACACTTGCACAAAGATAATTGTATGTGTATTAGGGGAACCCAACATTAAAGCAGATAATATTCAGACGTGTAGATAATGTTAATTGGTTGGACATTTGTTTCATTTAGGATCTGTGGCAGGAGTGCCTTGAAGAACAAGACTCACTTTTATTCTGAAGACCAATACTCACTTTTCCGGTATTTTGCACACGTCCTTTGTAGCTTGACAGAGGCGGCCAGTCGCAGGTGCTCGTCAAAATACACCTCATCAAGACCAGGAGCGACACCGTTTTAATGAAAACAGAAAAATAACTTTTTCTTTCATGGTTTTTTAATCTGAATGATTTGTTATACGCAGAACAACTACTTCTCATGACGGGGCCTGTTTGTATTGAGGTGGGCGTGGCCTTACGTGCAGGTAGCCTTCAGTCTGAAGCTCGTGGGGGTTTAACCAGTGAAATAGCATATTGCAAGTGAGCTTATTTATGTGTGAAATATGAATCCCACCAATTAGCTTTAGTAGTTGGCCAGTTTAAGCTTTGAAATACACACAATTTCTTTTAAATAAATTATTTAATAGAATTTTGGTACTAGCAGAGCGAATTCTTCTGCATTGTAGTAAACCTGACAGTCAAACAAAACAGTGACAATGTTTGAAAATGCTGTCGTACTGCACCGCAGGTGACTTCTGTGCTCTTCTTTGGGATAAACTGTACTTTACAATTTGTGGATATTTCTGAAACGGCCTAGAAGAACACAAAGCTGACATATTAAATTATGCTAGAAGTAATTTTCATCAATGTCGTTTTCTTTGTTTTACCTCCAACGTTGCGATGCAGCTTACATCGCCCCCAGCTGGTCAGCGGTGATACTAGTTCTCCCTTACACGGTTGCTCCTTCTCCCACACTTAAGCTGTTTTGAAAATGATTTTAAAAAAAACAAAAAAAATTGCCTGTACACCAAGGACTGTATCAATGTAATCAAAATAGTAGGTTTAACCAAAATAATATACCAACATTGAAAACAAAATGGGGACAGACAAACATTTCATAATATATGTATTTAAATCAAACACAATTTAAATATATTATAGATTAAGTACACATACATACATGTCAGAAAACATTAGTGGTACATAGTACCAAGAGTCTTTTCTGGTTCTTTTCCACATATATTGGTAATGCTCTAAAGAAATGATTATTCATTTAAAAAAAAAAGAAACTTTCCAGTTGAACAGTCCCATCATCAATGTTTGTTTGTTTTACAGATGCGTAAAAAAAAAAAAAAAATAACGCTATGACTATAAAAAAGGACAAATTTTAATATATGGTATAAACCAGAAAAATCTACATTAAGGACATGGAGTTTTCCGACACATCTGGAGCACTTCAGTTCATTAAGGGAGTATTTATTCTTCTACGCTCTTTTAAAAAGGTCCCGGGAGGTTCAGATGGGAGGCCAGCCAGTCTGAGGGACTGAGTCATCTCTTCTTTCATGTCTTTGTCACATTTCCAAAATCTTCCACGGTACAGAAAACAAACGGCCAAATGGCGGTGCAGCTCACGCCAGCCAACAGCAGCCAACCTTGCTCCGGGTGGGCTGAGGGAGGCGCCCGCCCAAAACCAGGCGCTGATTACCATCTGCTTCAGCCATGTATGGCTGACCCAATAAGAGAATGTCATCTAAAAACAAGGAATGGCGAGAAAGGGAGTGGTGTCATGAGGGAGGGGTGGGGTAATGTCAGGTCCTCTAAGTGCTCTGCCTGACGACAGGCTGATTTCTTTGTGTGTGTGTGAGTGTTTGTGCCGTGTGTTCCTCTCCGCTGATTGGCTTTACCTTTGGTCAACGACACACGTACCTTTGGAGTGTTATGGGGTTGGACGATTGGAACAACGGCGTACTCCCACCCATCCCACCGCCAATAATCCAAACGTGAACAATCACTCGCTCCCAAGCTCATCGTGCACAGAGACAAACAGAAGGGATGACGGGGAGGAGGAAGGGAGGGGCATGTTTTTTTTCCTCAAGAGTGTTGCGGGTCATTGTATGGCGAACCCTGCGTACAGTTTGCCATGTGCCTGGCCAGCGTCGGAAAGGAGCAACGGCCCTCTGGGTCCTCGGTGGGGTCATAACTACAGATGGACAGAAGACAACACTTAGAGCAGATCAGACACCGAGGCTGGTGGGGTGGGGGGGACGACTTCCGAAGGCAGACCTTCGTACCTTGGTGGCCTTGCCGGGGCTGTCGTGATTTGACTGATGGACGACATCATTGACGATCATCTTGGCTATCTGCCACGCCATCTCCTCCTGGGCCTTGACGCCGAGAGACGGGGCACATAAAGGACAACACGGTTAACCGCGGGCTTTCACTGAAATCACACGTTGGGGGGCTGAAGACCCGGGGTTCACTCGCAAAGATCGCGTGGCCTCACCTCGTCCGTGTTTCCCTGGACCCATTTCTTCATGGCTTGAGAAAATATCGAGCCTAAATGAGAGGAGAAGGAAGGCTGAGTGAGACAAAGGGGCCGCATCAGTAAGGGCCTTAACCTCAGGATTTTAAGCGGAGCAAAGAAACTGAACAAACAACTCAAGGTGAAGGAGTCCTGGTATATTGAAGTGTTCAGTATTTTGACCTAGTTATTCTGAAGCCAAATGTCTGCCACTCTATTCTGGAGGGAGAAATAGCACACTTAAATCACACAATAAATTGAGATTTGATGTGCTCTTTGATCTTAAGGGTAGTGGAGGCTGGGTGGTTCTTAAATATTTCAGAAGCCACAAATGAGGTTTATATTAACGACAAGAGAGTTTAAATGGGATAACATTTGACACAGTGAAGGAAAAGACGGCAAAGAGAAAATGATGAGAACAGGTAGAAGAGAGGGAGCGACGTGGGGGGAGGAGGGGAGGGAGAGGGGGGTGTCATCGTGCCTTTAGATTTCTTCACGTCCGGCTCTGGCTCCGCCTCCCTGATGAACTGGCCCATCTCATTCACCTTCCCAAACGTCATCCTTCTGAGCGGACAGAGACAGATGAAGACAGATCCGACACACAACAGCTTTCTCGCACAATTTTTCAAGATCATGCTCTTGAATTATTTCATGCAGGATATCGCAAAGCACTTTAAGAGGGAGTCAACAAAAAAAAAACAAAATAGATTACAGCTACAAAAGCTAAACAGCAGTGTGGCCGATCAAAAGGAGACAATCCAAAAGAAGAAAAAGACGACTAGGAAAGTTAAACAAAAGAGGATTAAAAAAAAAAAAAAGTATTTAGCCAGCTAAAATTCAAAGCCGTAGCTTCAGATCCATTCGCCACACAAAACTCACCCAGCGTAGGGCCGCTGGTACAAGGACTCTGGGTCCAGGCTGGCCACATCCACCGTGATCGCCTCGTCAAAGTTCTTCAGGATCTTGATCGCAGCCCTTTTGGCCCCTTGCTGTAGAGCAAAGAAACCATGAATTGGATGTTTGGTAGCATTACAGGGATTATTGGGAGGGGGGGGGCAGGTATGTCCGCAACCTTTCAGCATTAACAAAAATATCTCATGTAACGTGGCGGAGCGCAGTCTAAATGTCAGCAGACAAGAGGAGCACCGCCCCAGGGGCTGAAGACTTTGGTTGAAGATGGGGGAGGGGCGGGGGGGCGGGGGGGCGAGGAGCTGTCACCTGACACTGCGAGGCCTCGCTGGCACTTGAACTCGAGCGTTCGTTGTCCACGGGGCCTGCAGCGCTGACATTCACAAACTCGTCCACCCGCACCGAGTTGATGAGGTCACTCAGGTATTTGTAGTAAAGGTTGCTAGACAGGAAGCCCAGCATGTAAACCTGCACAAAGGCAAAGCCACGTTCACCGTTAGACAATAACGAGCTCCGCCATGCATTTGTCCCTCCCATGACCTTCGCGCGCCCACAACAGCCTTCAGCCCTTATCTCATTGGCATAAAGTGCATTTGTCAGCATAATGGGGGCAATTCATCAGCGATTTACAAGACAAAACCTTTAGGAGGATGCTATTAACTTAAACAACTTAAACAACTCCAGCGCCTTTTAAAAAGGGCGGTGTGAATTCATTAATAGTTTAATGATTTCTCGCAGAGTAAAAGAACATTAGAGAACTGGACCTTCTCCATGGTGGTCCAGGCCTGCCTCAGTGGTGTGGTGAAACAGTCGGGGAGCGGCCCCCCCTCTCGGCAGATATTTGACTCAATCTCCATCCGCACTGTGTCGCCAAAGCCCAGAGGGTTGGTGGCCTGCAGTGAGAAATACCTGGAGGGAAGATCCAGATTATAAATCAATACCCAATCAATCGAGACCCAGTCGATCTCCGTAGCATCGGAGACCCAGAGTTAACCCTTAAATGACCTTGCCAACACCAAATTCTGAGTGATATTCAGCAAGGTTTGAAAAAAAAAAAAAAACCCAAGAATATACAAGCTGTAAAAACACCAACAATAAATGCGATGTTCAATATGCAATGCAAGGCTGTTTACACGTTAATCTTTGAGATTAATGGGATCAATATTTTAATGCAGTCAACACCATTTAAGTCAAATGTGTTTAAGATTTACTCTCCCGAAGAAAAACACATTTTTAACAGTGATTAATCTACATAAATTAATAAGAGTTAATTACGAGTAATTATTTAATCTTTTTTTAATCTGTTGACTGCCCTAATTCAAAGTAAGCATACAATGAAGTGTGGGGATCATGATCGATGTCGCTTGATTTCAGTATTTTTCAGGGACAAACGACTGTAAGTTTATGATGCGCATTACAAAATTTGAAGTAACATGAAGCAGAGGAGGAAACAAGTTGATGTTTCATAAGCTCCATCAGACTCAAATGCCACATTCACAATCATGGGGGCCAATTAAAAGTATTTCCCTGTTAGGAATCTGGTGGGAATAAAATACATTTGTCTTTTTTTCTTAAAAATCTTTGTTCAATTAAAATGCAGCTCCAATTATCATTGTGCGTTGAGACTTTTTAATAGGTGGGTGAGGGTGATGAGGGACGGTGGCTTGATTATTCTTCGCCGTCCAACAAAACACAAACCACTTACAAACTCATGTTTTTAACTTGGTTGACGTATTCATTTTAAAGAAATTCCCTAGAAAAGACTAAACATAGTTAACGATTTTATGTTAATGGTAACTTCCAAGTACAGAGTTGACTAATCGTTTTGGAGCACAGAGGCGGAGAGAAGGCGTACTTGTCGTAGAGGATCATGGCATCGTTCTGGGCCTCCTGGCCGTCATACTGGCCCTTTTTAGCTGCCAACTGGTTCTGAAAGTTGTCCGCCGCCAGCCAGAACTGCAGTACATTCATTGCCTCCTCCTTTTCCATGTACTGCAGGGATGAGGGGGAAAAGCATGATCGGAAAGTCAGCTTAAGCCTCTTTTTTCAATAACATATTTTAACTGTATGTTAACTGTACATCCTGAGTACGAGCTGACACAGAATACCAGCTGGGCCCGCTCACCTCAGAGAAGTAGAATAGAGCCGACTCGCAGAACAAGATGTCAGCCAGGAATACTGAACCGCTGGTCAACACTTCGATCTGGTATTTACAGAAATGATGGCTCCGCAGGAATTCACTAAAATGCCTGAAAATGAAAGAGCAAGTGGCAGTTGAACGCAGGCGCCGCTGTGGATGTCAAGGTGCCCAAATGACGATAAAAGGGCAGCACGTGGACTTTTCATCGTTATGTTGAAACCCGGCAAAACCACTGAATGAGAGTATCGAGTTCTGTAGAAGATAAATACTCACTGTTGCTCCAAGATGCCGAAGACTACCGACTGTGCAATGACAAAGCAGTTTGGGTCCACCATGCCGTCCTCGCCGCATATCTTAGCTACACAGAGGGAACAAGAGGAATGATGCGAGGATGAAACCAGTCAAAATCATATTGCCGTTGTCCGTGTCTTACCAACTATGTCGTTTCTTATCTGTTCTGTGATGGGGATGGGCCTCACAGCGTCCGGAGAGATGTACTTGGTGAAGATTGTAACTGCATCTTTCTCTATACCTGAGAAATAAGAGAGTCAGGTGATGCTACATAGATGTGATGTTTTTATGTCCACTACTTGACATGTCCACTACTTGATTAGTCTGACTGCATCTCGATGTAAAAAGAGGTGCAGGTGTTGGTGTCAACAAATATTTGCTATGTAAAGATCTAAAATGAATAATTGTTCATATGAGAGGAGAATAAACCTGGGTTTGGTGACTCATCATTTGTGCGCACTTGTGGTGTAAGTGGGTCAGTGTGTGTGTCTGTGTGTGCGTGTGTGTGTCCGTCGGGGTAGTTAACGACTCTCCACCACTTATAGCGGCTGGCTTCTAGCCAGCTAAAGCTGTGGTCATGTTGAGAGCGATTTGTGAAGACAATCCATCAATCCAACATATGCTCTGAATTTGCCGAAAGCACATTTAATTGTCAACAAAAACAACAGAGGCTGTTATAACGGCAGGGGAAACACAGGGATGTACATCATCATCATCCACACTGACATACTGTAATAAGCCTGTGTGGCGCTCGCAGCAGCAGAGACCCTGTTCAGCCAACTACTATGCCCCCCCCCCCCCGCCCGCTCGGGTCAGCTGAACCCACTGTACTACCCTCCTCCCCTCTGAAGTTTTAAACCTAAGGGAAACACTATCATGATGTGTCCCTTTGCAGCCCACTGTTATTTAAGAAACCCCCAACCTTGTATAAACACATGTATAAAGTCGGTGTGAAGGTGACTCACTTTTCATGAGCTGGTCAGAGAGGTCTCGCAGGCTGCTGACTGACTGCACCTTGTAGGGAGTCCCCGTCCTGGAGGTGGCCTGCCTGCTGGGGGTTTCTGCTTGAGGAGTGCCGGGTCTCGAGCTGGCCTCGGCGCTGGCGGAGTCCAGCCGCTCCGAGGGCACCGCAGGCCGCTCGCTGCTGGCGTCCCGGGCGAGTGCGTCGGGTGTTTGTTGGGGCGGCACGGAGCCGCCGGGGGAGGCGGGTACGGGCTCGGCCAAAGAGCTTTGTTTGACAGAGTTCAGGCTGTGGGCTCGGACCCGCGACCAGCTGGCGGAGCGGAAGCTCTCGGCCTCCAGCCAGAACCGGACCAGGTGGACGGCGCCCCGGACTTCCATGAAATGTAAGTAGTGGGGTATCGCCACGTTGTCCCGGAGGACATGCTCCACCGTCTTGGACAGCCGAGAGCGGTCATCCTGGGGGTGATAGTTCACACTGGAGTGACCTGGAGGGCACAAAGGTACACACAAAATGTATTACAATAAACTGAGCAGAGATCACTTGGTGCCGTGTATTGTATTGACTGGCAATGTGAAGTGAAATAAATGAATGAATACAATTGTTTATATCCAGCTCTTTTGTGACTGAACCTAAATCTAAATCAATCAACAATAAAAATCTCTCTTCCTCTCTCTTCAATGTATTGAGCCATTTTGAGGCGAATGATTCGTACACTTTGACTCGCACTACCAAGTCTCAAATTGAATGTTTTTCTGAGTAAGTCCACCCTGCACTACAAGCAAAAACACAATCCAAAATAAACAAAGAGAGCGTTTTCATTGAATACGAACCCAGACGCTTACTGGATCCCGAATCAGCTGTCGTTGAACCTGAAGCGTGGGCTGAGGCTTCTTAGGTGTTTTGTTTGCTCTTTGAAACCAAAATGAAGCTTTAAGGAGCCAGTGTGAGTCGCTTTTCAAGCGGCCTCTCTAGATTCCCAAAGTCTGCTAAGTCTGCTTCAGAACGGACTCTTTTAATCCTCCTTCGCCATCCATCTATCCATTCTTCCTTCCTTCCTTTCCCCTTGTTAAAACCAAAAAATGGGAAATACTGGTTTACTGTACGGGCCGCGGTGCAGGTTTGTCCGCCTGCGTCTGACACACCCCAGATGCTCGCCAGGCAACTTGCTAGTGCAGTTCTCGTTCACCTACATATTTTGGCATTGCTGAGAAACTAATTGACAAAGCAGCCATGTGGAGCTTCTGCATGGCCTCAGGAGACGACGGACTGCGGTGGAATGTCTGGGCCCATTGTGAACGTGCTGCAAGAGGCTGAGCGACAGCGTTACACAGAACTAATGAATGAGTCTCACTCTGAAAAAACTGAACATCGCGATAGGGCTAAACTGCAGCCTAAGAAGCAAAACAATTAATTCATTAAATAATCTGTAATACTGGCTCTTGAATAAAACTTTTGAAATTAAAACACCACCTTGGATAATTCTTAATAAATACAAAAGAATTATCACTTTAATCAATAGTGAAAACAACTAGTTAGGCACAACTCTACTCCTTTTGCTGTTTACCCCCCTTTTCTGTACATTATTTGCATAACATTAGACAAGAAGAAACATATTTGAAATGAAAATCCATTGAGAAACCCCAGACTGCAGATCTTCCACTTACAGTACCTCAAATGTATATTGTTGAAGTCGGACGGTCAAATGGTATCACTAAAAGCAAAAACACACGGAAGCTTAAGCCCTACCTAGATCTCCGAAGTGCGCAGCCTCCATGTGGCTCGGCTGTTTCTTGAGGATGGCAGTGCGACCGCGGGCAAAGGAGTCCATGTTGGCGGAGATGGCGTTGATGGCCACATAGCTGGGCCCGGCAGCTTCCTGCACAGCATGGTGGTTCCTCAGTCCTCCTGATGGAGAGTGAGGGCTGGGTGAAGCTGTGGATGGAGCACAGGAGAAGAGCCATTAGGCAACAACCAAACAAAACAAAAATAGAAGAAAAGGAGTACAGTGATGTCAGAGATGACGTCACTGTGACTTATATTCAAAAAAAGTTCACACAGCTGACAGCTCACTGCAGCCGCAGGGTGGATGGGGGACATTTTTGAAAAGACAGACGGCGCCGTGTTTGTTTGAACGTGAGCTGTGTTTAATTTAGTAGCCTGAGGTTTAAAATGTTAGTCCTCGTGATAGCATGGCAAGCAATGGTCAAACATCACGAACCAACTCAAACAGAGACCCACACAATCGCAAAAACTACTCGGATACGCCTCTGTGGCAATGAACTCACCTCTGTTGGCCTTAATGTCCGTCACTCTCTCTGGTTCTTTGCTTTTGGCTGTGGGGAGAAAGTCGAGAAACGAGATGTAACTGCAGAGGGAGGCAGCATTGTGGTTCACAATACAGGGCAAGACACATGGGGACAAGGTGACACCCAATACGTGCAAAGGTAAAGTGAACACTGAACCTCACAAGCAGTGAGGAAAACTGAGATACCAGAGAAGCAAACAAAGGGGAGGAAACTACGGAAGCTTTGTCCTCATTCTTGGAAGCTGTAGGTCAGTGTCAAGAATCCTTCCTAAGATCAGTGACCTTGGTCTATCAGCTTCGGTTCCAACAGTATAAAGTGGAGTGGAGGTGACGCCCTGACGCCCTTTGGTCTAATGAAACACTATTTAGTGTGACACGCCAAAAGCTCTGTGGTTGACTGTCAAATAAAAAATGAAATATGTAAGTGACAGTGCAGAAAGTGCACAGCGGCTGACCTGGTGGCAACCGCTCATCAGAGCGACTCTCCATTCATAACTTCAGACGAGGCTGCTGCTGCAACAACAGCATCAGCAGAGGGCGTTCAGGACTCGTATCAATTTCTAGCACCCATATGACGGAACGGACTGGGAGGCCCAGGTTTCATTGGGGTGACTTGGACGGAGCTGCTGGCGGGTATACGGGCGGGCCAAGAGTCTCAGTCGGCTGGCACTGGGAGGCTGTCTAGAGAGGCATACATTGCCTACAGGTACATTGACATTGCCTGGTCCCTGGAAGACAAGCCATGAAACACCATGGTTGTTTATAGGAGCAGGCTGGTGGTTGACAGTGGAGGGGAGTGCAGCGCTCTGGTCATTTACCAGAGAAGAATACCACTTTAATGGACATTATTAAGGTGGTCTCAGAGCAGAGCGGACTATTGCATTGAAAGGAGGCCTCGCTCTCAAAGAGAAATACATACAAGACCAGGGTGGGACGCCTATACTACGGCCCCAGTTTATAGAAGGGAAGCCCATTTGTTTCAAATACAAACACGGGGGGGGACATATCGCAAGTGGCTACGGCGGAAACCAGAAAGCAAATACACTACCAGCAATGCATCTATTCAAGAAAACTAGCCACCTTGGATTCGCAGAGCCAGGCTTCTGAGGTGAGACTAAAGGCTCCTGATCATGAGCGGTTTCTTGAGCATGCAGTGGGGGAAGTCAGATTAGTGACACCCCAATTGAGTGCCTGTTAGATACAAGGAGTCAGGTTAGCACTATTTTGAAATCCTTCTTCTTCCTACTTGAGAAAGAGGATGTGTTCCCTGCCGCTAAGTGGCTTAGTGTGACTGCAACCAACTCTTTGCCGATTCTCTACATGGGTTAGGTTGAACTGGATATGAAGGCTGTGGGGTTAAACCTACCACCCCGTGGCTTCTTAATCTTCCAAGATGCATTTCCAGAGAACAAGAGTTGAAACAACCGCAGACAAAGGTATAAAAAGAACACAAAACCTTCTGAGACAAAGGTTTTTCTGGGGGAGAATGTAGGAATGTAGTCAAACATTGGTCAAAAAAGGTCAAATTGAGGTAAAAACACCTATTCCTACTGCCGTAAAAAGGTCTATAGCTGAATGAGAAGCCGAAGCCGAATGAGAGGAGAGACCATCAATGTGAACGAGGCGGTGCGTCGACACCAAAAACGGTGGCAACGGAATCAGGCACAACGAAGCTAAAATCTCAGCTAAAAACAACAACCATCCGCCGTCTTTCAACCTGAACTTCTGTCCGTTCCTCCGGACTGCTCCTTCGCCTCTTTGGCAAGGAGGAACGCAGGGCGCCGTCCCCAGGGCGACGTCCTGCGTGCCTCCCGGGCCGGCCGCTTGTTAACAGGACCGGGCCGCTGATACATCGTATCAAGCCTGATGCTTCGCCGGCTCTGTGTCCCTTGCACCCATTATTTTTTTGGTTTATTTGTTTAAGATATATTTTATCACATTTCGATTCTAATGTCCAACTATTCTGACAAATAAAACGTCATTTGTTCTTTGAAATAGCGTACTCCTATTACTATGCTATTATATTGTCATTATGTTATCAGTGGCATAGAATGGTCTGAAAACTGCAATAATATTGCATATCGCAATAAATCTTTGATATCGTGACAGCCCTAGCCCGCACAAAGGGCTTTAACATTGTTATTAGACATTAGGGCTGTCATTTCGCTGCATGAAGAATTCAACCACGCTCTAGAGAAAACACGCTTACTTACTGCAAGTACAGGGTGTAATCACGGTCGACAGCAACATAAGTGCACTGTCTCTCTAATATTTCCTCATTTGGGAGACCAGCTGCTTCCGAGGACAACGGATGTCGCTGATGAAGATGAACCACTGTGGTCTAGTGTGGACAGTGAACTTGCCTCCGTTTCACCATCCTCTGCCCTAATTGACAGGAATGGTGTGGACACAATAAAAGATGCGTAATGTCCAGTGTACAGTGCCGTGATACAGCACAGTTTGACCGTTATGAAGTGCACACCATCATCTCTCTGGAGTTGTAGCAGCCACGTGGAGATTAACTAATGACACAGCAGAAATGAACTATGATGGGTTTAGGCTGAAATCACGCGAGGCCATGTCGGGGTTTAAAAACCAACCATTCAGGCTCAAATAAATCAGTTCCTTCAACTTCACGTTGGACATAATCTCCATCGCCACATCGCTTTTAGTCAGACGTTTCTTAATGAAGTCTGCCCTATTTATATATGATAACTAACAACTGTGATTTTGAGCCAAGAGTATATGACGTGTTTTTTATTTCTTTACATCTCCCGCTGGATCGTATGAAAATGCTCTGACGATGCTAGCTCACGTTAGCATTCCACAACACAGACACTTGTGATAAGTGGGAGCAATCACGTGGGAAAGTGCTCATCGTGAATAAGGACTATTAGACACGAACAACGGTCTCGCTGGTTGAACGTGCCGCTGACAGCCCTCGGCGGCGGATGTATTTCCACCCCGGCTAGCATTCAGCTCGGTCAGGCTGGAGAGACTGGAGAGGCCACCGCTAGGCTAACATGGCCGCTGAGGGAATCACGTCCCCACAAAACACCACGGTGTCCGCGGGAAATGGGCTCGCAGCCGCAGTCTCGCCCACTTTAGTGGCATCTCCGCGGGGAGCTGTCTCTCCCCGGGCGGACTCGCGCTCTCTCCCTCTCTCTCTCCCTCTTAGGTTACCTAGCTTGAGCTAGCTAACCGTTGACGTTGCAGCACTCAAAATATGGAGCTCCTCACCTTTCCTCTTGAAAAACGACATGACAGATTTCACGCTGTGACCGTTTCCTCAGCTCACTGACACCATCCCGTGGATCCGCGGCCGCCTTCATTCAAATGCATCGGTTCCGTACACTCCTGGGGTTGGAAATAGGTTGTTGTCTCAGCCCCCGACGGATGCTGTCAAATTCCAGTTTTCGCCAAATCCAAACCCAGCACAGCGGCCATATTGTCAATAAACGTCTTACTTCCGGGTTGGTGCGGCAGCAGCATTGTGGGACATGACGTGTTGTTCCTGCCTCGGTCAGAAGATGGCGGCGTTTCAACGCTTCAGAAATACAGTAATATGGTTTCTACTTGTCTATGCATGTGATGTGTTTTTCAACTTTTTCTACTGGCTGTTATGTATTTTTATTTATTTTTGTTTTTATTTTTACTCGTTATGAAAATATGAGCTGACAAACTGTAACATTTGTATTTGACAATAAAGAAATAAAAATTGTGTATGCGTTCATTTAAACGCATACTCTTGGCCTCCGTTGTCGTTGACTGAGTGTGAAGTTGGAAAAACTACGAAAGTAATCATACATGCTTAAGTTTAACAAATTACATAACATTTTTGAATAATCTTCAAAGCAGTTTTCAATAATTATACGTTGATAATATGAATTGTTTTATAAAGAGGTCTATGATGCTTTATCAAGGAAAAGACCGCTGGAAGTCTGAATGTAAAAGCAATTTTTATATGGTCATGACACACAATGTGTAACTTCTAATAAAAATACCAGCACAAACTGTACACTTTCACTTCTGGCTAATTAGAGCTCAGCTATCAGACCTAAACAAAAGCAACTGAGATATCAGGGGGATATTGAGCAAGCACTTCCTAAAAAAATGACTGGTTGATTAGCAACACAAGTGAAAAAAACTGTCTTTAAACAATTATTGTTCTAGTTTCCCCTCTGTGCCAACTGTGCATAGAAATTACAGCCAGCTTCTGTTTTGTCCAAGGTCCAAGGTCCCGCTTTTATTATTCAATTGCATTCATTGAACAAACAGCCACAGCCATCAGACTGCAGTTTAGGAACAGACAGAGCTCAATATAAATCACACACTACTTGATTAAGACCACGAGGGACGCTGTGCTGCAAAGAATACTTTTTTTATTAAATCGTCTCTTAATCACGTCCAACTCTATGGGTCTCGTCGGGCCTGTCGATGCGGTAGACAAACTCTGCCGGCATGAAGTAGCCCAGGTACTCCACACTGTCGGGTGTGGTGTCTATGTAGTAGTGCCCCCCTTCTCCGTGGTGGCTGAAGCAGTGGGTGTGCTCCACTCGCAGGTCCAAACCCTGCATGCATGAACAAGGCGCATTACAAAGCGGTCTAGTTTACACAGTGGGGCTCATTTCATGCCGTCTACCTCAGTGAGAGGAGCGCTTGTTTTACTCACGGGGTCTCTGGAAACCAGCACTGACTGGCAGATGAGTGGTGCGCTGACCTCAAAGTGCTTGAGCCACTTGTTGACGTCGTCGTCGGAGTTGAGGGGGCAGGCCGAGAACTCTCTTGGCTATCGATGCGAGGATATTCAATGAAATGGAATTGTGTCACATGGAGCTGTCAGCAACTACCAACCGTGTATTATTATTATTATCATCATCATTATTATTATTATTATTATATTTACCATGATGTGGATTTTGGCTTTCCCTTTCTGGATGACAAAGGTGCCCCCCAGAGCCAGGGTTTTATCGGGGTAGCGATCTTTAAGAGAGTTCTTCAGGGCCGTCACGAGACTGTGGCCTCCTGTTCTCTTCTTGGCCCGCACCTCAATGACCTGGAGAAGAAGAGGTGGCACGACAGCTCAGCCACTTTCCTTTCGTTAAGGTTTATCCTCTCATATGTCGGGAGCGGAGATACGATGGGGCTGAAGTTCACCACAAGTTAGTAACCTATAGATCATTCAATTTTGGTTCATATACAACCAGAGGTGTTCATTATTCTAAAATGACAAAGCGTTTTTGAAGGAACCCGGGTGGTTGCAACGCTGTCAGAAACAAGAAGTTGCAGATCTTGTTTGAGTTGATGAGACTCGTTACCTTTCCAGGCTTCCCCTCACAGGCGTACAGATTTCCCAGCAGCCCGAAGCTGCAGTCAGAGAATTTGTCGCTGTATTTTTCTTGCAGACACTGGCCATCAGCCGGGTTGATTGAGGAGATGTAGCTGCTGTTCACTGCAGACCTACTCTCCGATTCAGTTAGGACCTGAGGGACCAGCTGTGGACGAGAATATTTAGTGGGATGTTTACCCCCGAACGCCAAATTAGATTTTTTTCTCCATCTTTTTACATAGACAATAACACCTGCCAGAAACAAGTCAGTTGCTTTATTGCAGAGCAGCTTTCAGTTAAATAAAGCCCAAACTAAAAAACATGCATATGACAAAACAAAAATGTGTGACATCGGATCTTACTTACAATTTTTAGGCCACCGCTTAAACAATGGATTATCTGGAGTAAACTCCATGGGGAAAGACTGGGGGGCTGCATAAATGTATTTTGTGCTGCAAAACTGACCTCTGCATTCATTCCGACAATTCTGCAGGGAGCAGCCGCAGCACCGAGGACGAAGGCTCCTGGCAGCTCCAGCTCCTTTGAAATGGTATTCATGTTGTATTCCTGGGAGGATTAGAGGCCACAATTTAATAACCCCATCCCACTGCAGGTCATTGATCATTATTCCAAAACAGTTTTTATTGTGATCAAAACTACCTTGTGCTTCTGAACCAAGGGGACAAGGTACGGAACGCCACCCACATCAGTGATGCGAGGCTTTCCACACAAGCCTGAAGCACGAGGACAGAGGTGGCTTGATGAACAACATTTTAAATAACTTCACAATCCAGGCTTTTTGTAACCATTGTTTAGACCAAGCATAGATACAATTATAGATCTTTCATATACACTCAAATAAATTAACAAATTGACATTTCTTGGAGTGTAAGGGTTAAGCAAATATCCACATGTGCGCAAGTGGACTAAATACACATTGTTGGGCTTGCAACAGGGCAGAGGTAGGGAACCTTTTTGACTGGCAGAGCCATTATATTTACCTCTTTTTTTAAGATCCTGCCTCCTGGATGTATACAGAGTGTATCGTTTTTTTTTAATGCATTACATTAGTGAAGTTGTGACTGCACACTAGAAGAATTATAAGGCTCTTACCTTTGACAGGAAAGTGGAAGGGCTCTTTGGTGAGATCGGGACAGTCAACAACACTCACCTCAACTTCTGCAAAGTTGTCTTTTAGTCCTGCTTGAAGTACTGCAACCAGAAATAAGTAGGCTATTTATTATTCATATTATGAATACACACACACACACACACACACACACACACACACACACACACACACACACACACATACATTAACATCGTTTCATTAACAAGCCTTTGCCGTGAGACTTGTGCCCTTACCACCACGCAGTTCGTCTAAATCTGGCACGTGCAGCTGAACCTTTTCAGTTTTTCTGATATCTGCCATAACTGTTCTGTTGTTTTGAGTCGGGAGTACCAGCAGACCGTCAGTGGTGCAGGAAAAGTGGACTGCTAAAGCAAGCGCATAGCAAATGCTTAAGGAATAACCAAAGAGTAAATATCAGCAAGATGGTTGCTACCCCACACGGTTTCTTTCTTCGTCTTTCCAGCCCATTTATTAGCATAACTGTCTCTTTGGGTACAACTGTAAACGAGTGTAATTTGCCCTTTAGAGGTATCGCTGGCAACACGCTCACTTGTTAATGGTGAATAAACGGAGGAATAAGAGTGACTCGTATTTTCCGAGGAAACCACAGACAAATAAACTAAACGGAAGCATATCGAGGGAAAACTCTTAATATTTGGGCGAATTTTTCCTTTTCCGGAAAGCTCGTTGCTCATTGGCCAGCTGACTATTCGTCACTTCGAAGGCTTCCGGATTGCTTTGTACACACACGTTTTTAACGATGGTCTACTCGGTTTTACTCTGTTTGATGCATGATGTGGTGCAGCTTGACATTTTTATGCGACGATAAGAAGATGTTTAGTTAATAACCCCTAGTATCGATAACAAGTGAACATTTAATTGCAGAGAACTCACCTATAGAGAGCATCTCATCGCCCGAGGCTGCGTGCTACTGTTCCTTCACATCAGAGACCTCCTCCTAGTTTGATCTCCGGCCGACTCAAGCCGAATTCATGGACAAAGTAGCAACAGCGCAGTTACGCCACAATGTCCCGGGAACGTTGCCGCTTGACCGGAGGGAGAAAATATCTCGATATCTTGCGTCCTCCGTTGGACACGGCGGACGGCACGAGGGGTCTAAAGCACACGCAGAAGAAGACAGGTGAGGGTGTACTACACGTGTCACAATGATGCAGCAGCCTGAAACGGCTCCGCTTCGCCTTTCTAACTGTTGCGCTAAATGTTGTGGCTCCTCAGTGACTCGGGAGACAGCCTGTTCCTCACCCAAGCGGTCGCAATTCCCAGAGATCTGATGGAAAGCGAAGACATTTTATTATCATCCTCTTCCAACGTTGGACAATGGAGGAGAAGGAAGAAATACTCCCTGCCAACATACAATTTCCCTTTCCTTAAAAATCGCAAGAGGAGGCTCAGAGGAACTCCATTCCCTGACCAAAACAAAGAACTCCATGTGAGGATTGCCAATGCTTCCATGCACATTTGTTTGTTGGCCAGTGATGCTGTATAACTTCAACAAGCGCTTTGTAAATGATGCTTAACGCTAAAGTCAATGCCGTTTCTCAGCATTACATGATCGGAGGCTTCTTTAAATGCCTCGGAGAGCTGAGGGAGAGCTGGCAAAGAGGGGAGACTCTGGAGTCGTCTTTACCAACGGTTGACGTGGACGGGGAGCACATATCTCCATTGTCAGAGTAAGTTTATTTCAAGGAATAATCATGCTTATTTGAAGTTGCATGTATATATGTTGTGGTGGCCAATAACCATCAAGGTTATTGGCTATAGGTCCCCATTGGTTATAGGTCCTGATCCAAAGAAACTCGACAGTTTGACAGTGGTTTGAAGAAAATAAAAATCCTTTGAAAATGCATTAATCTGGTGTTACGCCTCTCATCTGACAGATTAAGAATGCAATTTTAAATATACAATACATTTTTAAATCTGAATAAAACGTATCAATTCTGTTGCAGGGAAGACGAAGAAAGATCAGAGGATGAAGACATCAAAGTGGTTGTAAGCAGGTTTTTTAAATTGTGCACATCCTTGCACTTTTTGTTTTTGAACTGGGCTATAATCTGTGTTTCACTTTACAGGAGAGGAAATACTTTGTTTCATTATCCACAAAAAAGAGCAAACAGAACTGGTGCAACCAGTTGAAAAAACAAGACCGGGGGAAAGGCACCAACACCGGAGAACCCCCACAGACCGAGACGTGCTGCAACAAACAAATCGGGCCCTGCACATTGAAAGACGTACAAAGGTCTTTAGATTCCGAGAGCTCCGACAACGGAAAATCTTTCTGCAATGTTCTGGACCAGAAGGGGAGGAAAGCAAAACATGGAGCAGGGGACGGAAACCTTTTGGCCACAACTGACACCCAAAAAACGAGATGCCTCGCCCGAGGCGACGGGAATGTTTCTTCTCTGCGAAAAGCAAGTGAGGAAGGACAAAAAGCCAATGATGCCGGCGTTTTGGAGTTTCAGAGAGGTTTGAGGCGTGACTCGCAAAAGGGAGGACGGCCATCGGAGCCGGTAACGGGACAGGAAGGTGACGAACCAGGAGGCCAACATCTCCTCCGCGGACACCCAGACCGTACAAGCGTCTCAGTGGCAAAGATGAGGAAAAAATACTGGTCCACGCGCTGCGACATCTGTTACAATGGAGGCAGGAGAGACTCCCGGCCTGTCTGATGGCTGTAAGGCAGCGCGGACCGGTGAAGTCCTGCAAATGAATGGGAAAAATGGGATGGGGGATTTGTCAAGAGACGGTAGCACACTGAGGCAGGAGGAAGGAGATATTCCCGACTCAACACAAAAAAAAAAGAATGAGTCCTTGGCAGAAAGAGTCGGACAGGAAGATGGAAACGCAGAGAGTGAAGTGAGAGTGGAGAATGATGGAAAGAAGAAACGCAGGAAAGGAGGCGGCAAAGATGTTGAGCATTTACAGCCCAGCGCAGTTGCTGAACTTCCGTATGACGGTGCTGAGATACAGAAGGAGAAGAAAAAGAAAAAAGTATTGGGAAGCGTGATGACAGAGGAACCTAACGCAGGGGGGGCATTGAATAGGACTTTGGATTTGCCGGCCGAATCAACCGAACAGTTGGGGGAATCAGGAAATTGTTTAGAAAATGTTGAGACCTCTCAAGAAACATCAAAGTTGTGTTTTGTGAAAAGGAAAAAGAACAAAAAGAAGCAACAGTCATTGTCTAACGATGCTCCCGACCAGAGAAAAGAGGGTGTAGACCTGAGGGCCTATCTGGGTGACTCTGTTACCACGGCTACAGGCTCTAGGTCAACGCCAAAGGAGAAGAGAACAATCTTTGAGGAAATTAATGACTCTTTTTACACCGAGAAGAAAAAGAGTGAAATAGTTAGCAGGGATAAATGTGAAGACATACTGGCACAAAACGATGATTCAGCATCTAAACGGAAAAAGGAAAAGAAGAAGAAGAAGAGGAAGAAGTCATCCTTCCTCGTTGCTGATGTAGAGGAAAATGATGTGCCGACACACGGGGAACTAGAACTGGAGGTCAGGGCCAGCGATCAGGAGGAACTTGGGGTCACAGACCAGAAGAAGAAGAAGAAGAGGAAGATGTCTGTGGTGCAGGACAGCGTGGAAAAAAATCACGAGGAGAACGGGCAAGAACCAGGCAAAACACGTCGGAAGAGGAAAAGGAAACGTGCGGGAAGTGAAAGCGAAGGATTAGTCGGTGCACCTGACGCAGGGTTTCCTCCCCTTGATGAGGCCTCGGAGCTGAAAAAGGAGAAAAGGTATTACGATGTGATAGAAGAGGATCCGCTGACTGCCAAAGATGGCAGCACCCATGACGAAGCGACCACGGAGACACCTGGAAATCAAGCGTTACAAGACACGAGAAACAAGAAAAAGAAGACATTTAATGCTGATAGGGGAGAGTCTGCTAAGTTAGAATGCAAAGAAAACAAAAAGAAACAGGCAAGAAATGAGAAGTCTACAGTCGTAGAAACTTTTATGAAAAAAAAGCTCAAGCGGAAACTTTATAATCCAAATGAGGAGTTCTTTACCAGCAATTCATTTAAAGCCGCCGATTGAAGGAGGGAAATGTCAAGATGATGGTCTTTAAAACTACATGAATACAATGAACTTGTCATCACTGGAAAGCAAAAACGCCTTGAATTTGTATTTTTATTTTGAGTATGTTTTTTAACTGTTCGTTAGTACACAGTCACATAAGCCCCTACGTTAGTTCATTTTCACGAAAGTGGTTAAACTGTAAGGGTCGTTTTGTTGAGTGGTTTTGGTGGATCTACATGCTCCGGGTATGAAACTGTCCAATTCATATTTACGCCATCTGAGACTCAACAAAACACTCAACTATTCAGAATGGGCGGGGCGAGTCACATCCGGGCATTTGAACCGTTCTCGGCGTTACGGACGTTTGACTTGGAAACACTACTTGGGCTGCGACTGATGACGTTTCACACGTCCACCAAAAAAACACCGGAACACACATTGAACAAGCGGCCGTAGTCGTGTTTTGAATACGATTCTTATTACGGAGAGAATTCCCCCGGAAAGGAACAGTTAATTCTTCCCATGAGTTTGGCGGGTAAAAAGGCAAACAACGGGGAGGAACCTTGGTCACTGGAGGCTTGCGTGCCTCTGGAGATGACGCGCGCAAACTCGCGCAGCTCACGCACGCCGACAGATCCCAACAAGCCCGCGGGCACGTTATGTAAGCGCGCAGCCGCGGCCGGCATTTAAACAGTGAGGCTGCAAAGGCTTCGGCTGGAAACTTTCTCCTCCTGAAAGTCTGCTCGTCTCCCACCCGGACCCTGCGCAGTTTAGGAAACGGGCCATGTCCTCTTACGGCAACAGCGTGCGTGTCACGGAGGCGAGGAGGGTGGCAATTTTCGGGGGAACGCACGGGAACGAGATGTCCGGCGTGACGCTCGTTAACCTGTGGGTGAAGAACAGCGCCGAGATACAGAGGAAACGGGTCGAGACCAAGCCGTTCATCACCAACCCGAAGGCCGTGGAGAAGTGCAGCCGATACGTGGACACCGACCTGAACCGAGCCTTCACCCCGGAGAACCTCAGGTACACACGGCGCGCCGAGGGGGAGGGGGGGGGACGTCCCCGGGGGACCCACGGTGCCACCAGGGTCTGCTGTGATACGTGTTGAACGCGAACTTTCCCCTGGCACGGATCCAGAAAACCGGTTTACATTCGAAATCGATTTGGTTAAAAGACCTTTTTTTCCTACGCACGTGCCTATGACATCTGGATGGTCCTGCGCGCAATGTGTCTGCGAAGGAAATGGCTCAAATTAATCTAAATCACTAGTGACCTTTTCTATGGAAATGTGTCGGTAAAGGTACATGTGACAGCGCCATTGGGCAACATTATTGACATACCTGTGTGTATGCAACTAGATAATATCATGTTCTCCTGCTTAGAGGACGTCTGGGTGACACGGTGGAGGAATACAGAATACAGCACGTACTAACCGGGCACTACGTTATAGGATTTACGCCGTTTCCTGATGGGACATCCTACAGTAATGCGGTCACGTGGACAGGCCCATCAAAATGTTATTATCTCATGGGTTTTGCGTGTGTTTACCATTGGCTATACTCGGCCTCCCACCATTACCAATAAGAGCAGAGCAGCGTGTTCCCCCTCCCTCCCTCCCGGGACTCGAGCTGGCCGTCAGCCTGCAGGAGAAAACGTGAGCGGAACGTGACCGAGCTGTAGATGAATTAAGGAGGTTTTTCTTTTCATGCGTGTGCGTCGTCGCGGAAGATCAAGTCTTGCGAAAATGCTGCCTCACATCGCCAAGCCTCATGACTAGACACGACTAGCAGGGGTTTGGATTACATCATCGGATCCCACCACTCACAAATCCTGCCCGGTCCCTAAGAATACTTTTTTATTCGGATTCATAATTTACCCTGTAGTGATATTTTAAAGATCTCTCTAGTAGTATTTTTTTCCCCCACTGAAAATATGGTAACCATTTGCATTGCTGTATGAGTGGCTTAACTGCCTCGTTCAGCATATTTAAAACGATCTGTACAGCTCTCCCAAACGGCCTCGCTGAACGACACATGTAAGAAGATTAAGCACATGGAGGCTGTTTCTAAAAACGGCTCATGGTGTGCTTTTCTTCAACGTAAACAGACTGAATGCACCGCCTCCTCTTTGGTCGTAGAGCATGTTGTATTTGACAAACTGTGGTTGCTGTGCCAAAGCCCTGCCGGTCCAGACAATGCCAGATGTTCTCTGAAAACGGTGGTCTAAAGAGCAGATGTGAGAGAGGCGAGACAATATGCGCAGCACAGGTGCTGTTCTACAGTAGTTTGGAGAAGGTCCTGGACCAGGGTGTATTCTGAAACAGGTTAAAAAATAGAGCCAAGAGAGGGGAAAAGGGGGAAGCTTGCATTCGCTGCTCGGAGTGCGTAGAGAATGTCTGTTTGAAGGGGGGGGCAACTTGATCCGGGCCAACAAAACAAACCTTTCAGTGGTCTTCAAGAGCAGTGATGCAAGTGGCTGAATTACTTCATAATGCTCACAAAAGGGTGGGCGGTTCCCTGCTAAATCTATTTATATAAACCAGCAAATAAATTAATTCCACCTAAAATAATTGGGTGTGATCATTCAGTCACCATCAAGACATCAGTTTTTTCTTTTATTAAAATTATTAAATACACACCATACGTCCGACCCAGGTTTCGGTAAAACGTACGGTCAGTAAAATGTACTCCGTAGGTAAAACAGCCAAGAGTCAAGTGAAAGTGTTCCAGGGCACGTAGGACGAGCATAAAGCGCTAATCATTGTCAATGTGAATCATTAACATGCGTCATGGCTCATTGTCCCTTCTGGAGAATGGTCTGTAAAGCTGTAATGTGAATTTCTGCCGTGTGTGTGTGTGTGTGTATGTGTGTGTGTGTGTGTGCTAGCGCCTCGGGAGGAGACGAGCTGCCCTACGAGGTGCAGCGAGCCCAGGAGATCAACAGGATATTTGGACCCAAAGGAAGCCCGGAGGCCTACGATGTCGTCTTTGACCTCCACAACACCACGTCCAACATGGGCTGCACCCTGATCCTAGAGAGCTCCAAGGACCACTTCAACCTGCAGATGATGAACTACATCAAGGTGACAACCTTGGTATCATTATTATTTTTTTTCTGCGGTGGGTTTAGTCTTACTTCTGCTCATAATGTGCTTGAAAAAGTCTTAATCTATTGTTCAATTTGACATTTAGAGCTCCTGGTGGAAGGTGGTGTGGTGCTTGAGTATCTCCCACACGTGCACAGAAAAGTCAATGTTCTACTCAAACGTTTCTCTGGAGAGGTCCAGTTGACCTTTGCGGACAACCCGTTTTCCTTCACGTGTTAAGCAAGCTGATTTAAAGCATCAACGACCCGAACACACAGGCATGTGTTCTTCTTACTTCTCGAGCCTCAGAGAGCCAATTATTTGCATTATTCCTTTGTTTTCAAATGTAGAAAAATAAGGACGCCCCATAACGAATGTCAATCTTTGTAAGTCCAAATTACCCCCGTTTACGCATGTTAGAACTCTGAGTGACAGTCCTTTAGCCTGTTAAATTAAATTAGGATACATTCCCGTTTCTGACTATATTGACTACATTATCTGTAAGCAGCTCTGGATCTCGCTCCTCAGCACAGAAAAACAAAGGCCTGCAGAGCAGAGGCCCCTGGGAGGAGGAGAGCAGCCAAAGGCAACACGCACTCTGTAGCTGTCAGCAATAGAGGTTATGAGAAATATCTTTTGTTCAACTTCAAGATAATCCCAAAATGTTGACGGCTCATTCAAAGACCTGCTCGCGAGACCCTATAAAACTCAACCTTTCATCCTTCAGTCAAATGACGCTGTTGATTATAAAGACAATAGTACAAATCAGTCTCTGTCATCAACACGTAATCTTACTTTTACATTAAAACATATTTGTGCACGTGGGTGCTGGTGTGTGTTTGTTGCCGCGCACGTCATGTCTGCTCCAGGACAGAATACAGGAAGAGGCCCTTTGGTTTGTGCTTCAGACATTATTGTTTAATTTATTTATTATTTTTTTTAAATATCTGCTACTGAGATCCTACTTTTGTCGGCCTTGTGTTGCAGAAAGCCATCGCTCCAGCCAGTTGTCTCGTTCTGCTGAATGAACATCCGCTTTTGAAATATTCCACTTCGCGCTCCGTCGCCAAGCACCCCGTCGGTGAGTCTCTGGAGCCCGGCGCCTTCTGGGGACAACGGACGCAAGCAGTGGCCCCAAAAGACGTCCACCTACAACAACAACAACAACAAACAACAACCCGTCTCTTCTGATTTTCTTGACTGCAGGTTTGGAAGTCGGTCCTCAGCCTCAAGGGGTCCTAAGGAGCAACATCTTTGAAGCCATGAGGGTGGTCCTGAAACACGCGCTAGACTTCATCGAGCTGTTTAATGAAGGTATTTTTTCAGCTGATGTATTAGATGAGGCTCGAGTGCAGGAAAGGTGTCTCTCTGCACGTGGTTGGGGGGGACTAAGATGGTTCATGTTTGTCATGCAATGTTGGCGAGCAATCACCTTGACCGTGTCTTATCCGCACCTGCTCTCGGATCTCTAAAATGTGTCCCCGGCTCATCGCCCCTCCTCTGCCCCCCAGGGTTTGCTTAGATGTAGAGGTGAAGGCAGGCCCCTTTCCTCCTCTTCCTCCCCTTCGCGTTAACAAAGCAGACTTGCGGGTTGAATGGCGTGCTTGTTGTCAGGGTCCGACTGCCGGTGGTGTGGAGATGAATCGGTGTCCCTGGAGGAACCGCTCGTTACTCCTTAACAGAGCAAACGAGTCTTACAGCTGAAAATGCTTTTTTTTTGTTTTGTTTGTGTGGTGTGTGGTGTGCTGCCACATGCATATTAATGGGGATAAGTGTTGATTTATTTACTGTTCAATCGGTGCCAAATGGGGAAAAGGAAAGAAAAATCCCAGTGGACATCCTGTTCAGTTCCTGAGAGTGAATGAGGCCCTTCTGGCTCCGGGTGGCCCCTTCAGCACAGCGCTGCAACGTTTCCGAGACTCGAGTGGTCCGAACACAGAGAGTTGAGACTTGACTTGCAAAGGAAGACTGGCCATCTGTTGATTTTGAGAGTTTACAGGGATTCTAAACTGTGGCTGGAGACCCAGTCTTCATCATACATTGTTATTAGTAAATAGGTAACGGTCATTATTATCACATGCCATTTTAGCAATTTACCCCCAGTAGCTTTAGTGCTTACTCCATTTTGGGCATGAAAAATCAAGGTAACTTCAAAGGAAAGCTTTGTTTATCTTTTTTAAATGATGGCAGACCAACAACTAATCAAAGTTGAGACTGCATGCAAATAGTAGAGGACTGATAAACTCCTTCCATATATGATGGCACCCTAATGACAACCTTAATAAACCTGATGTTTATTGGAAATCAACTAAACGGACACTTTGAAATAACAGAGCA